>CM041641.1:15873510-15988667 GCA_023333625.1 Bothriochloa decipiens | reverse complement strand
AGCCGTCTAGGTGATGGCGATCACCAAGAGTAATAAGCACAAGCTCTCACTTGACCTCGCAAAGCCTAATGAGACGATGGATGCACACTTGCTACTCTTGATTCACTAATGAGTGCTAATCAATGGATTCTCAAATCACTAGTACCTCACTAAGGCTCTTGCTCTCTTTTGACACTAAAGAAGTTGTTCAGCTGAAGAAATAGGCAAGACACATGGTATGGAGGGGTAGGAGATGTATTTATAGCCCCACGGGCCAAATCCAACTGTTACCTTCCAAACCACGATTTTTGGGGTCACCGGACGCGTCCGGTCCACAGCACTGGACGCATCCGGTCTGTTCAATTTATCAAATACGCGAACGAACTCAGCTAGCCATTACATAGCCACCGGACGCGTCTGGTGTTTCGGTCTGCAAACATAGCTTCTGGACAGCGTCTGGTGTATCACCGGACGCGTCCGGGCCGGCGTCCGGTCCATTATCATTTTCGGCGTTGCACCAGACGCGTCCGGTGCTTACCACCAGACTTACTGTCCCAGCGTCCGGTGCGTTCAAACATTCTGCTGCACACGCAAATGAATAGATCGGACGCGTCCGGTCCTCTTCGGTCCAGCGTCCAGTGCAGCTAAAACAACCGTTCCACTTCGAATTCGACGATCTTTGTGAACGGCTTTAACGCCAACGTACCTTAGGGCCTTTTTGTAGTTACCTAGTGCTAAGTTTCACAAGTGTGTATCACACCTAAATCATTAGACTTATCTAGGTCAAGCTACCCATTTGCACCCCCCCTTAATAGTACGGCCAAAGGAAAAACAAAGTCCTAACGACTAATCCGATGTCACCCAACACCATGGACGATCGGAACTAACCATTCTTGACCTTGTCGTCCATCCTTTGAAAACCGAAACGATTTCCATCGTCAAGGGAGCATGAAACCCGTATTGCCCACGGTATCCATCACCATGACCTAACTTACCAATCTTTCTGCAAGACACACGTTAGTTATGGTAAATATTGTCATCAATCATCAAAACCACATTAAGGGGCCTAGATGCTTTCACCCACCTGTTGCCCGAATGCACATAGGTGCCCTTGAAGTTCCCCTCGAAAACCCTGACCAGGTCGGACCAGTCATAGATTTGGTTAGGGGGAAGCTCCTCGAGCCACCGTCGTGCAGTGTCGGAGAGAAAGAGTGGGAGTTGTCGAATGATGGCGCTATCATCGTGGGCCCCACCAAGCTGGCACGCCAGCTTGAAGTCGGCAAGCCAAAGCTCAGGCTTTGTCTCACCGTCGTATTTGACGAGACTTGTTGGGGGTCTGAAGGGGCTAGGCAGCGGCGTGTTGCGAATCGCACGGCTGAAGACTCGAGGTCCCGGCGGATCCGGGGATCGACGCCGGTCCTCGTCGCTGTCGTAGCGTCCGCCCCGATGAGCATGTAGCCTCGCTCCTCGGTGTCACCGCTCTTGCGTCTGCGGTGTTCGTTGATGTCGTGACGTGCATCACGGGGCTCGCACTTGTCACGAACGCGATCGTGGGCCATGACCGCCCCCTTCGAACGGGGGGAGTCTACCAGCTGGGTCGAGGCCTGCCTCTCATGCCACGAGGGTTCGTGGTGTTGCCCTGAGGCCGCACCTCGACGCCTCGAGGCAGAACTTTCGGCCTGCTGGATGGCGGCCACCTCGAGAAGGCCCTGGATCTCCTATTGGACTCGTTGGGCCTCAGGATTCGAGGGGGCCGGCATGTTGCGGAGAAGCATGGTTGCCGCGACGACATTCTGACTGGCTCGATTGAAGGCAGGACGTGCAACCGTATCCGTGCCCACAATCTACCACTGTACTTGCCGCGCTCAAGCCCGAGCCCCTCCGCCTGGGGGATTCCAATTGTCTTGCTCGAGGGCACGCTCGAGCTGGCGCAGTCGCTCTTTGTCTTCGTCGAGTTTGGCTCGAAGCTCCCAGACCTGCACGAGCTGGGCGACACGAGTGCCCTGTGAATCGTACGGGTCATTGGTCGCGGCAGGGGGCCCTTCCTCCTGTCCCGCCAGGAGGAGGGGCCCACCTGTTGCAGCCGGTGGTGTGGACGTCTCTGTGGGATCGGCGTCGTCGTCGCCCGATGCGGCGACTATGTCAACATGGAAACACTCTCGCGTGGGATCATAGTAGCTGGGGTCGTAGTCAGAGTCGGAGTAGAGTGGGCAAGGCACGATGGTCCGCCCAAATTGTTCCACTTCTAGCCACCTTCGAAGCGCGCGAGGGCAGGAGCTGCGTGGGCGAGGGTTAATCGGGCATTTGGGGGCCAGTACCGGTACCTCCCGGTGCGCTGCTACGCGTGGGGGGGTCTGGTCTGTTCCCTGTCCGCTCCGAAACCCGAACGCACGATAGTGGAGTATGTCGAAGCAGCATTGTCGAGCCCAAATGGCAATGCCGGTCGGGCGGCAAACTGCTCATGGGGCAAGAGAGCCGTAGACGTGAGGGGCGCGTTCGCCTGGGGAGAAGCGTTCAACCCTGGCGAGCGCTGCCCCACGTCGGGCCTTACGCGGAGTCGTGGGAGGCTCCTGGCCAGAGAGCTCAAGTCATCCGTCGAAGACGAGGAGGGTGTGACGACCGTGGTCGCACGGCGGCGCCGCCCGTCCTGTGATCCACGTCTCCTTCTTGATTGGGAAGCGTGGTGGTGAGGACGATGTGGGGCTCCTTACGGAGTCCCTGAAGCGCCCCCGCTTGTGTGCCCGGCTGAGAGCAGGACCATGTCATGGCTCGTGCCAAGCGACATGAACTCCAGACTCCCAAACCAGATCACCGAGCCGAAAGGGAGTGATGATACGAAGTCCGCCATCCAGACGAAGCAGTTTGACACACAGTACCCCTACCTGGCGCGCCAACTGTCGGCGTTAGGAACCCGGGGGTGTCCTAAGCCAACGAGTAAACGTATGTGTGTGTAACCCGTTCGGATGGTGATGCAAGAAGAACATAGTGATTTATCTTGGTTCGGGCAAAGAAGGCCCTACGTCCAGCGGGGGGAGAAGATTTGTATTATCTTGCACCTAAGTGCTTGTACAAGGGTGAATACAAGTGAAGGAGAGAATTCGAGGGGTGGGGGGTTCGGGTGTAGGGCGAAAGAGCTATTCAGAGTCTAGGAGTCAGCCTAGGCATGTGTTCGATTGTACGTGGGATCGTTGTCTGGGGTCTGTTCCTCCTCCTTCTCTATTGGGTCTCCTGGCGTCCCCTTTTATAGGCCAAGGGGAGGCACAGGGGTACAGATATCCTGGTTCGATGACGCGGTGGTGACGTCGCGGGTCGTGGTGGTCAACTCGAGGCCTCTGTAGAGACGTGCGCTGAGCATGGCTTGTTCTGTAGCAGCGTGGCTCGGAGTTGACAGGCGTCCTTCGGAGACGTGGTTGTTGACCGGCGAAAGACGCGATCCCCTGTAGAGGACGTGCGAGTTCCTGTTGGGGTCGCATCGGGAGTTGTTGGCGCAGCTTTTGAAGTCGATGTAGGTTGACCGGAGGGCGTCGATGCGTACTCGAGGCCTAGTCGAGGGATAGCCTCGGGCGTAGTGGTTGAGCGGATAAGATTGAATTTAGGGAATCCGATGTCGGTTGTTCATCGCGTAGTGCGTCGAAGGGGGGCCTCGAGGTACCTAACAGCGCTGAGTACGGCGTAATAGTGCCATGCAGACCGATGCACGTCCTCAGTATGGGCGGTAAAGCGGGATTCGACCGCTGTACGGACCACTGTGCGGACACTATAGCCATACGATTTGACGAGGTTAGGTAGGTTTGCATTAAATGCGCTATCAGACGCACCTGGAGTTGGTGGATCGAGGGGGCTCGACCCTTGTCGTATCGAGGCATCCGTCCCGCCGGGGCCTCGACACTTGACGCGGGGTCCCCCCTCGAGTGATCATCGGCTGGTGACGTCAGTGATTTGTCGAGGGTTGCGGCAGAAGTTAAGTACTCTGTTGTGGGCCGGCCCAGTGTGTATTTGCCGGTGGGTCGAGGATGTACGGTCTGGTCTTGCACGTGTTTTTTCGAGGGTCCCGCGAGATTATTCTGAGGGTAAACTTGGGGTTCAACCGAAGACAAGGGAGGTTTAGGGTACCCCTTCTCTTGGTAACCGACACCTAGGGTTTGGAGCCGGGAGAAAATCAGATATTTTTATTAATTTTAGGAATTATAAGAAAGTATTTTTAGTGCGAAAATAATTCCAGAAAAAGCTAAAATCATTTTAAAGCCCTGAAAAATATTTTCTTAACTCCAAAAATTATGGAAAAATACCCAAAGGCAGATTGAGACATGATGAATCCAAATAAAATATTTGTAGCTCATGGGAAGGATATTTTAGAGCATCTAAAAATTGGAAAAGCTCTTGGATAAATAGAAAAATACACCGGAAAAGTCTAGAAAATTCCCGGGAAGGATCGATCGACGTCTAATCATGTTTTTGATAACCTAGCACACTAAAAACACAAAGCACAAGCAATACACAAGCGTCATACTAACAAAACCCATTCAATTATTTTCTAAAAACTATAGGAAAATATATTATATTTAGCGCTCTCTAATAACAACCCAAAATACAAATTTTGGGGTGTTATAATCGTCGCTCGCCTCCAGGCCGCCCACCTGCGCCAACACCAGCGCGGCCGCTCACGGCACCGGTGCGCCAGTGCCGGCCCCTACCGCCTCGCTCCCTGCCGCCGCCGAAAGCCGGTGGTCCCAGCAGCTGCGGAGCCGGTCAACGAGAGATCTTCGCTTCTCGGTGCGACGCCGTGACCTGACCACACGCCATGGCCACCATGGGCATACCCTGCTCTGAAATCCTAGGTCTGCCACTGCGCGGGAGGCGCCCCACAAACCTAGCCGCCGCCTCCCTCCCCCTTCATCCTCAACCGCGTCGCCGCCGGAGCTAGCCGCCGGCACGGCCGCCCGGCTGGCTAGGATGGCGGCGGCGGGGCTCATGGCGTCCTTCTCCCCAAGTGCGAGTGGCGTGGTGCTGGCACGGGAGTCGGCGGCGGCGGTCGGCCACGGCGGACCGGTGCTAGTGCTGGCCGGACCGCGCCGGTGGTGGTCATGGCCGGCGGCGGGAGACGGTTGGAGCTCGTCGTCGGGCCGCGGGTCGGGGGATATTCTGGCCGCCGTTTTGTGCTCGCTCGGGACCGGATCCATCCTTCTTTGGCCCGGATCTCACGTCCCGACGGAGGTGGTGGATTCTCTGCGGTGGTTTCTGGTGGTGTTGGGGCGTTGGCAGTGCCCCCCTCCGGTGCTGTGGGGCCATTGCTGGGTAGCCACGGGCGGTTGTTGCCAGCTGCTGCCGCTTGCTGTGGGATGGGGTGGTGCTCGGTGGTGGAGAAGCGGCTCTTCGGCGGCGCCGTGGTGGTGTGGCCGTCTGTGCTTTTGGCAGGTCCGCGATGCTATGGCGGTGCTGCGGATTGTACCGGGCACGGGGGTCGTTGCTTCTCTCCAGGTGTGAGGATCACCGACGGGGCATCGCGGGGCTGCTGCCTTTTCGGGTGCGGGGGCGGTGGAAGGGCTCCCTCCTCTGCTCGTCCCCTGTGTCCTCTTCTTGGTGGCCGTTGCGTGGCGGCGGCTGGGGTTTGTGCTGGCGTTGGGGGGCGGCCTTCGTTTGTGCCGTCCCTCCCCATGCTCCCGACCGTCATCGTGGGGCGGTCGTTATGAAGAAGATGGCTATGGCTCCCACGGGGGTGTTGGTCCGGGGCTTTGGTTTAGATCCAGTACCTTCAGGGGGTGGCGGTGCCTGCGACGGGAGCTCGGCCTACTGCGGTGGCCGGCGGCGGCTACGGCTTCGACGGACGGATGGTGGATGTACATGATGGCGGGAGGCTGGTGTTCGGCAGGTAGTCCGGCGGGGTGCTGGCGCAGCTTTGCGGCTGCTCGCATGGCTGGCGCGTCAACCCTGGTGTGGCTTCTTCTCGATGGCTGGCAGCGACGTCTTGGTGTCTGGCGGAGACCCGACATCCTTTCTGGTGTCTGTGCTGGGGGTTCTTCGGGCGAAGGCCTTGCGATGGCGGCACCTGCGGGTGCCGTTAACCATGACGAGGGCGTCGTGCCCCCAGTACTCTCTACGGGTGAAAACCTAGTTCTGTCATGGACGAACGACGACGGCGCTTGGGCGTCGTAACCTTCCTGAAGGCGTCGTTGTGGATTTTGACTCGATCGGGCTGTGTTGGGCAGTGCTGGGTCGTCGTTCCCGCCATTGTGTTTGTGGTTGGTGCCAGTGGTGGAGTAGGTGTTCTTTGTTTTTAGTTGCTTAGTTTTTAGGTTTTTGTTGCTACCTTTTAGTTACTTGTTGTGTCAGTGGTGGAGCTCCTAGTGGTTTAAAGTGGAGGCTTATGTTGACGACCCAATCCGACCAAGTTCTAGTGGTTAGTGGCTTGCGTCGATATCCCAGTCCGACCAAGTGTGGAGCTGAGTTGAGTTGAGTTGACGCTCTTTGTGATGTGAGTTGAGTTGACTTGGTACCTGAGTGTGCAATTGGAGTAGGGTACCCTCCATAATTGTATGTGTGATTTTCGTCCAGTTTTCACTTTAAAAAACTGAGCGGGATACTTCTTTTCTTTTTTTTTTATTCGTCTAAAAGAAATCGCAATCCTTTTTTAAAAAAATAGCTCGGGAAGAACCACGTACAGTGGCAAGTACGGCCGGGGACCTGTTCTGTAGAGCTTTCCTTTCAGATTGTGTGCCCTTGTTTAAAAACAGCCCATTTGTTGATGAATGGCATATTATTTGCTACTCCCACTGTTGTCAAATGTCAAGTGGAATAATGCAGCATTTCCTGCAGAGCCTTATGCATGGATTTGTACTACAGATCATGATGTTGGGACTGCACCCTGTATCACAGACTGCAAGCCTGGAATGAGCGAGAGAACCGCCCTGCATTCAGTACGCCGCGCCGCGTCATCTCGCGGCGTCGGGCGGCTTCGCGCGTCGCTTCCCGCTTATAGCCAATCCAGTCCCCATCAATCTATCCTGATGCTATCCGTCCCCTGATCCAGCTAGTTTTCGCTTGGCATGCAGCAGCAACATCTTGGCCACCCACATGGTACGACCACGACGACGACCACCACCGGACGATGGCTTTTGGCTTTTGCCTTCCGGAAGCACCGAGGTCGCGCGAAAGCAGCAAAGCACACGGTTGCTTGCTTCAAGGCACCGACTTTGAGGGAGGGGGTGCGGCTGCCGTGCCGCGTAGCCGTACATGCCGGAAACGGGACGGAAATGACTGGGGCACGTACGAAATACCCGAGCCGTTGAAGCAACCGCCTCTCGGTTCTTGTTTTTCTGGGTGGAGGTCAGGCATATTCGCACGGGCGATACCGGACATGCCCTTTCTTCACAACGGGATAAACCGAACCGTGCAGGGCAGAGATTTATCTGCACGCCGTTTGGCCTCCTCGTCCTCGTCATCGCACACGCGGCATGACCGACTTGTACGGAGTAGACTTGACCAGGGCCTCTCTGGCGATCTGGCCGCTGGCCTCTCGCAGTCTCGCCTCTGGGGGATCAGACCAGTGCTCCATCGTCGTACCGAGACTGCCCTTGTGTTTGTGTGTACATCTAAGCTAAGCTACATTGTTCAAAATAACCAATTCAAGAAAAAGCTTCGTCAATGCAGTGTTGGTACACTACGCAAAACCTACGAGAGCTGTTTGGGGAGGCTGATAAACTAATAGATGTCGACAGACAGTGGCGGACCCATGATTCCACAGCACGGTATGCCCATGGCCAAGAAAATATTTGGCTCAACAACATAAAAAGTTCACAAGAGCAATTGACATTTGAGTATTTAACAACACCGAAGAAGAACCAGAGAAAATATGAAAATTGACCACTTAAATTTGTCGAGATGTGGTGGATGTTGGGCCTCGGGAGTGGCTGGTGAGAAGAATGAGCCGCGTCTATCTGTAGGCTTCTTTTATGAATAAGATGCAAATATCAGTAATTTAGAAGCTTATCTTTATTATACATATGTATATACTTGTTACATACTATTTTTCTCTAAAAAAAATATAAGGTATGTCCGTGGATACACGAACACAACTGTAGGTCCGCCCATGTCGACGGACTAGTAAGTTCATAAAACTAAACTACTGTATCAAATTAGAGGGTGCAATTGTCATTTCGCCTAAACAATAAATTTGAGAGTATAGATCAGTAGATGCGGCTCGCTCGACAAGTCGACAGCAGCAATGGCAGCGGGCTCGCACGCAGCCACGCAGGCTTCACGCTATATCCATCACTGCAGTACTAACAACAATTAATTAAATCAGGGAACATCATGTTTTCATGTCCTTAACAGCTTAGTACTCCGTAACTACCAACGTCACGACTCACGAGTGTGCGACGCATCAGTGGGCTCCACGTCGTCGCGAAAATCTCACCGGAGCCCACCGCGGCAGCGTCACATGACCGGAATTTCCACGGTCTTTTCACGCTCCTTTAACCCGTGAACGAAAAAGCAAAAGAAAATTCGCGACGTACGCCGCAGGCGGCTGTGTGAGACGCCAGGACAGGACGCCACCTGCAGCTACGGCTTTTTATTTCCGCCCCCACACCCCCGAGCTATCAACCACCCGCATTCAACACAGCCGATGTCAGGTGGGCCCGAATGCTGGCGTGCCCCACATGTAAGCATGCCAACCGTCCAGCCGGCTGGCCGAGGCGCGGTGGGGAATGTCCCATGTGCGCTGCTCATCAAGGCTCGCCTGCGCCGCTGCGCGGCGCGTGCGAATGGTGGTGGGGGGATCACCTATATAAATCCCTCCCCCCACCGGCCGGCCGGCTTGTCCCCAAATCCAATTCCGACCTCGCCATCGACGACGGAGGCGGCGTCGCGGTGGGGCGCGGGCGGCGCCTCTAGAGTTTCCAGAAGCTTGTCCGTCGGACGCTCCCACAAAGGAGCCTGCGGGATTGGGCCGAGTCTAATCGCGCGCACGGTTTGGCTGTGAGTCCCAGCTGCCTCCTCTCCGTCGCTGGGATCGAATTCGATTCGTCGGCAATCACCATTTCTCCGGTGAGAATTCGGGCTCCTTTTATTATTTGTGGCGAGATTCCGCTGATGTTCCCTCCTAAATTAGTCTGCTGTGTTTATTATTTTATTGTTTAAATTAGGACTTTGTAGAACTCCGCTTGGGAGCAGCCGCCGCCGCCGCCGCCGCTCCCTTGCGCGGTGTCCCAATCGACAGAATACTTTAGCTAATCCATCAGTTAGGGTCTGGGAATGTTCCACCAGACTTCAAATTTCATAGAAACATCGTTCGAATATTCTGGAACTTGCCGACGAGCTGTATTTTTTATAGTAAATGCTTGGAAGTCTCAGAGAAAGCAATTTCACGCATCGAGCAACTAGGGTTTGAGAATCCCTTTTGTTTGTAGAGCTTCTGATTTTTTCCGCTGAAATTCCTTCGTTTGTATCGATCAATTACAGAATCAATGAAGAGACTGCTCGAATCGAGCAACCAAGGTCTGGATTGACGAGTGTCTGGTACTTGGTGCTCGAGGAGGGCTACTGCAGATATGAACGTGGTGGGAAGGGTTGGGTCTGTGATCTCTCAGGGAGTGTACTCCGTTGCAACGCCCTTCCACCCGTTTGGTGGTGCGGTTGACATCATCGCAGTTGAGCAGCCCGATGGTTCATACCGCACCACACCATGGTATGTCCGGTTCGGGAAGTTCCAGGGCGTGCTCAAGGGTGCTGAGAAGGTCGTCACCATCACAGTCAATGGCGTAGAAGCCAACTTTCACATGCAGCTTGACAACTCCGGCCAAGCCTATTTCATGCGTGAGCTTGCGCCTGGCGGTCAAGATTCTGGAACAAGTTCAGAAGAAGAAGCTGTTAATGAGCCTGAACCTCCAGCCCGTAGTAAGAGTGATGGGGACCTTTACATGGGTCCTTGTGACAGACTGGGTAGCCAAGAGCTAAATGTGGAGCATCAAGAGAAGCAAACTAGAGATGAGTTTGAGTCATATGATGGTTATGGTAGGTTAGAGGAATCAGAAGATTTGACAACCCAAGCTGATGGGAGAAATTCAGAGGTGGTTCTAGTTAGTGTGGATGGACATGTGCTTACTGCGCCTATTTCTTCAACAGAGGAGGGTATGGGGGATGTGCAGTTAAGTGACCCTCAGTTCCATTTGGGACCTGGGCAAAGCTCTAGTGGGGATTTCACCCGCAGTGGTGAGGTCTGGGAAGCTGGCATTTTAGACGATTTATACATACCATCTCAGGAAAAGGTAAAGTTTAATTCTGGACATCAGTCAGAGGTCTTAATAGAGAATGAAGAGGTACCAGTTGAGAAGGATGGGTCACATCACATCTCAGTCGACAAAGATGAAGCACATGTGTCAGTCAATGAAGATGAAGTTCATGTTGTGTCTACAAATGATGATGAAGCACATGTATCAGTCAATGAAGATGAAGTTCATGCTGTGTCTACAAATGATGATGAAGCTCATGCTGTTTCTACAAATAATAATGAAGCTCATGCTGTGTCTACAAATGAAGATGAGGTTCAGGATGTGTCAAGGTCAGGGATCAGTGATGTGGTTTGTCAAACCATGACCAGTGAAGGTGAGTCTCATGGTATTTTAGGGGACATAGATGTGGGCTATCAAACCTTGACCATGGAGGATGACTCTCCTGGTGTTTCAGGGGACAATGTAGTGGGTTATCAACCCTTGACCAATGAACATAAAGTTCATGATATACTAGAGAACAATGATGAGGATCAACCACCCTTGACCAATGAAGATGAATCTTGTGATGTGCCAGTGCTTGAAAAAGCCAAGGATTGCAACTCCCCAACTAACAAGGATGAGGTTTGTGATCTCAACAGTGAGGATACTGAGTTGGAGGATACTGGTGCTAGTTTTGGTAAAAATGACACTTTCCAAAGCTGCTTGGATCTGACATCACAAATAGATGATGGGGATTCAGGAAACGAACTATTCTCTCCTGGATCTGATTATCATAGGGATTCTGAGCTTAGTCTTGGTAACTGTTCTGTTACTGAAACAGATCTGGAGGAAGGTGAAACTAAAGCTGCTTACTGTGGTCAGTATGCTCCCTTACAGGAGGGAGTGGATGTTTCAACATTTACCTCAGAGGTTGATAAGACTCAAAACAAAGAGAGTTCTCCTGAAGGAGATTCTCATGGTAAGGACAAGGAAATTCCCTCTGAAATTGAGGCTGCTGGATCTGATGGTTTACAGTCATCCATGGCTACCAGTGGTAAAGACAAACTGGGGAGCATTCCGGAGCACCCAGAAGTTGAAGAAGAGCAGAATAAAGAAGAGCATTCTCAATCACAGAAGGGCTTGGGTAAGCATGTATCAGGTTTCA
This sequence comes from Bothriochloa decipiens, assembly GCA_023333625.1. Classification (NCBI taxonomy): domain Eukaryota; kingdom Viridiplantae; phylum Streptophyta; class Magnoliopsida; order Poales; family Poaceae; genus Bothriochloa; species Bothriochloa decipiens. Next base: position 15,977,315 of record CM041641.1, on the reverse strand, counting down.
TATTTTTCCTATTTCCTAAAGCTAGAGGTAACTTCTCATTGTTCTGCGTTGATGTGCACTTGCAGGGGTTGAGATTTCTCTTTGTGGGAACATGTTACGACCAGGAATGGGTCGAGAGTCTGCTGAGGAAGCGTTTCAACAACATCTTGTCCATGAGGAGGATTTCAAATCATCTGGGTCAACAATGATAAAAAATGCAAACCTTATTGTCAAAGTTGACAATAATTATTTCCCCTGGAGTAAAGTTTCTCATGTTATTCTTGGGAAGGCTGTATTTGGTTCAAAGTTCTCCATAGAACCCACTGATGCTATCCCGGTTGAACATCAGGAAACACCCAATTCAAGGGAAGACTCTCTTAGAATGTCTCCCTCAAGCCGGAGATGGAGACTTTGGCTAAATCCCTTCCGGATAACAAGATCCCTTCAACGTAGTAACAGTGATTCTTCTGAAGACATTTTCCTTGACTCAGAGTCTGTTTTGAGTCCAATGGACGACCAAAGTCTGGAGAACAACAAAAACCAGTCACCTAGAAAGCAATTTGTCCGGACTTTGATTCCCACAAGTGAACAGGTAGCATCTTTAAATCTGAAGGAGGGCCAGAATTTGGTGACCTTTAGCTTCTCCACCAGAGTTCTTGGGAAGCAACAGGTATATACCTCTATTTCCTACCTATTTCATACTTCTATTTGAGGATTGTGTAATAAATTTTAATATTTTATTAGGTTGATGCACATATTTACTTGTGGAAATGGAACGCTAAGATTGTGATATCTGATGTGGATGGCACCATAACAAGGTAATGTTCATAGTTTATCCACTCCTGTATGCTTCTACTGCCCTTTGCTTGAGTAGCTTACAAACATCAGTTGGTGTCATGAGCTTTCTGGTTAAGTACAGACTGGTTCAGATACCAGGAAGTTATATGGTTACATTCATCTGGTGTATTACTAGCGGTTTTAGTCTTTTTATTCTCTCATTAAGTTGGGACTGTCCCGTGGCCTGTAGTTTGTTGGTTGATGATTTTCCAACAATCACTTTATATCTGGAAGACTGAAACTATCACCATGCGAATCAAGGTGGTCTGGGACTATAGCTTTTCTGCTTGACATGGCCAAAAGTGTTGAATGTGGTTGCTTAATGTTACATTTTTCAGGTCTGATGTGTTGGGTCAGGTCATGCCTTTGGTTGGACGAGATTGGAGTCACTCTGGTGTTGCTCGACTTTTTTCAGCAATAAAGGTTTGCCGATTTTCTTAAAGACTTCCATTTTTCTGATTTTTATCGCCTTTGTGGGGTTGGCTTATGTCTAGGGTACTTTTATTTCTCAACCAGGAAAACGGTTATCAACTACTATTCCTTAGTGCTAGAGCAATTGTTCAGGCATATCTCACGAAGAACTTCCTCTTCAATCTTAAACAGGTAAATAACAATCTTCAATCTTAAACAGGTAAATAACAATTGTAATTTGATGTTGTCTTGTAGCACATGGGTTTCTAATCTTTACTGATTTAGGCATTTGTGTGGGGTATGGCACAGTGGTCTTGCTTTAATTTTACATGGTATTTGCAATGTGCTTGCAGACTAACTTTATCCAGTTTACAATTGATGTTTCGCCAAATTTTGCAGGATGGGAAAGCTCTACCCAATGGGCCTGTTGTAATTTCGCCTGATGGCTTGTTTCCTTCACTCTACCGAGAAGGTAACAGTTTGTTGGCAGTTGTATCCTGAGACATTTGCTCACTATGCCTTGGGCCAATTTGATGTGCAATAGCAATTGACTGGTCTTTTCCTAGTATGAAAAGTAATGCGGCCTCTAGCTTCATAGAAAATCAGCTAATGGCTTAAAGTAATGCTGTTGTTACTGATTTTAAGCATGACCTAATATTCCTCTGCTTTTCTTAGTTATACGGAGAGCCCCACATGAATTCAAGATTGCATGTCTGGAGGTAATTTTGTTTTAGTCAATTCCAATCTCTAGTTTGATGCTATGGCATGATTGCATGCAAGTTAACCCTGAGATCTAAAACTCTGCAGCGGTACTATGATTGGTGTGTTAAATTCATGGAAGTTTTGTTTTTTGGCAGGACATTAAGGCGCTCTTTCCTTCTGATTACAATCCATTTTATGCTGGATTTGGCAACAGAGACACTGACGAGCTCAGTTACAAGAAGATGGGAATACCTAAAGGCAAGATTTTTATCATCAACCCAAAGGTATTGTTTTTAACTGTTTATTATGCAACGTCGTAAACAGTAGTATTATGTTTAACTGTTTATATAAGCCTCTTAAATCATGTCCCATGGGGTCGCAGGGTGAAGTGGCTGTGAACAGTTCTGTTGATGTCAAGTCTTATACCTCCTTACATACCCTTGTCAATGACATGTTTCCACCAACCACTCTGGTTGAGCAGGTCAGTTGTAATTCATTTCTGCTAAGTAGGGTAGTATTTTGCTTTTGTCTGAGGCATAGACTGGACTAAATCGTTGAACACCTAATAATAGAACAATTGCATAGGTTGGATCTGGAAGAATTAATGGTTTCCAACTTTCCATCAATTTCCATTTGGCTACATTTTGTCTCCTCCAAATACCACATGATAGGTTACTAGCTGCATATATCTTTTTAAATTTGCTAATCATTAAATAATAACAACTCCATAGCACATGAATATTGCAATCAGTCCCCAATCATTGTGGCATCTATGGCAAACACTCTTAACTACTCAAAAGATACATGGGACAAATGCATGCTCATATAATTGTCTTGTGCTATTGGTAATATTGTGCAGGAAGACTACAATAACTGGAATTACTGGAAGGTGCCGTTGCCAGATGTTGATTTGTAGTGTAGTTTTGACAGAAACAGACGTAGATACCAGTAGGTTGCAAAAGCCTAGTAGTCGAGCTTCATGTACACTAATTTTCAGTCATCACGACGGGGTTAGGTCCAATCTGTAAAGCATCTGAAGAGTTCCCAGATGTATGGTTTTTGATAGCCAATGGCCAAACGAAAGGTTGCCTCTTTCTTTCCCTCGACGGAGCTTTCACATGATCATGCGTCTTTTAGGTAGTGATCTGATTGTCTTCGTCGAACTTGTTGTACCCATAGGTCTGAGTCCTAGACCCTAGTTCACTAGAGAACCCCTGAGCTGGCCATTCTCCAAGCTATTTTGTTCTGATAACAGGAAGTCCTTTGGTGTCAAAGGCAGCTGTACATTGTATATCAGCGCTCGGAAGAGAATTGATAAGCATATCTGCTTCATCTTGAACCCCCTCTTTTTTGTGCTCTAAAAGTTGCATCTGCTAAATGATAAGCATATCTGCATGGGAGGCGGAGTGGAGGTGTGCTGCTGTAATTGCCGGAATGGACCGTGTCGTTCCAGGATTCAAGTTTGCAAGATGAAATGGTTCAATCTCGCGCTGGTGAACTGGTGAAGAAAATTAGCATTGTGCTGAACTGGTGAAGAAAAAAATTACATTGTCGGCTCCACTGCTCCCTAGTAGACATGTAGGTTGTGAATGACGGTGCAGGGGCCAGGGATGCGTGAGGGCAAAATGTTGAACACAACAAGGTGGTACTGCTTTTTAGGTATTTGGTAGCTGAATGGGAGAGTGTCAGGTTGTTGTGTTTATCTGTGGCTTCTTCAGAGCTCAGGGGAGTTGAATGAGAGTGTGTCAGGTTGTGTTTATCTGTGGGTTGAGGGGCCGAACGGCTGAACGGTCAGTTAAATTTCTCAGCGAACCATACCAACCCGAATTCCTGCCACTCGCACTTGCATGGCAAGGCAAGGCCCAAAGTCCCCCAGGTGCCGGTGAGCGGGGAGGAAATGAAGAGAGAGCCCTAGCCCGCTTGCCGCTTCCATCGTCGTGCAGAGGCGGCAAAGCAACACCTCAAGCGTTGAGACCGCCCCGCCCCTTCTTTAGGGAGCCAGCGTTATGGACGCGCCCGAAGGAGACGCCCGGCTGTCTGCCCCGCCACGGCCGCGCGGTCGCATGGACGACGAGACCGGCGCGCGCTGTGCGCGCGGCTGCTTTGCGGTCGTGTCGTGTGCGCGTACCACCCGACGTTGCTTTGCAGCGCTCGGGTTGGCCTGGCTGGTTGCTCACTGTGCTGTGCTCCTGCTTCCATGGATCAGACGTGCAGAACTGCGGAAGGCAAGTGATCCGGCATCTTTCCTGGCTTTGTTTCTGGTACTTCAGGCGGCTTTGGTTGCCTGAGCTGAGACACCGACTCAGACGCACGCTGTCGGATGTTCTTGTTCTCTTGCGCGTCAGAACATGAAGCTTCTGTATATGCCTCTTGGCCTTGTACGGAGTAGTTTAGTGCACTGGGATCTGTAATTTGATGCTTCTGGTTCTCCAACATAGTATTCTTAGAACTCGAGAAGTGCTGCTAGTAATTCTATGAGCGTCGAAAAGTTCTGGTTCCGCCTCTATGGTTACTACTTTTGAATAATCGAGGCACCCAATATGATCATACCTCGTAAACATGCTTTATATGTACAACAAATATATGTCTCAATAACTTTTCAACATTTTTACACATATATTTATTAGTACTTTTATAAAAAGCACAATATTTATCATCAAAATAGAGTGAAATATAATATATTTTAAAGCTATGCAGTTAAATTTCATATAGGTATTTAAATGAAACCACTGTGCTTGGAGGGGGGGCATCGGCCCTACTGGGCCCCTATTCTGCCGTGGCAACCAATAATCATCGATATAAAAAGAAGATCATATGCATTCCTCAGTACAGGCAATTCCATGGCGCATGAGAGAAAATAACAGAGACCGGAAATAACACATTTGCCACTTCCATTCACCGCTGTTGTCCATGCAAGAATTGTGTGGATGAGAACAAGTTGTTGATTCTTTAAGCTACCACCTTCGTTCAAAATTTAATATAATTCTGGACATTGTTCATCTAAACGGACCATGCATTGTGGTACAGTGTTTATGTTTAATTGTCCGCTTATCTCGTTTACAGAACCGTTTTGCTCATTTAAATGGTCAATTTTCCCAAATAATTAATGACTAAATTGCAAGTGCATAAATCTAATGGTACTTAATTAGTGTGATAAACATTTGTTATATAGATATATTTTTATGGAATAATTCATCTAATGATATTACTAAGTTCATTATGGAATATATTTTTATAATAAATATATGTAGAGATACAAATATTGGTTATATTTTTATAAACCTAGTTAGCTTTAAGAAAGTTTGATTTAGTTGAACCAGGTATTCCTTTTGGAATGGAGATATTATATTTTTATATATAAATCTGGTTATATTTTAAATCATTTGACTTAACACTATCACTATTCTATAATTGCATCTTTTCTGGAATGAAGGGAGTATGCCTAAAAAGACCCTAATAATCACTTGACTGGAGGAGTGAGAATTATGCTCTAATGAAAAATAAAAAGATCCTCACGTCCTCTGTAATTTTCCACTAAAAGGCCCTTAACAAACGGACTTTCCTTATGTTTTCCTTCGCGATCTAAATGGGAGACCGAAACTAAAGGTCAAAGTTTTCCCCTTCTGCTCTCGCCACTGATTTCCATACCTCTTACCATGTACAAGTAATTGCCACAAATGCTCATAGAATTACATGTTTTCGTGAAAACCATTTCAACAGTTGCATCCTTTACTGGACGAACAGAGTAACACCTAACTCGATGACCCCGCTACCAAGTCTTGGTTGAAATTTCATGAAATGACATATTGCACTTTTCGTGTTACTTTTCCTCTCTGCCTTTCCTTTATGAAAAAGAAAATCTGAAGATTACGGCATATAAGAGTGAGCCGATCGACATGTGTCATATAGCAGCTAGCAAGATGCTAGCTATTAACCTTTTGTTAGATCCTTTGCTTAACCTTCTACTTCTACCAGTATATTATGATTCTTATTTTTAGAGATTATACTACGGCCTTGTTTCGATGGCAATTTTTTGCCTGAAAAGCACCATAGCATTTTCGTTTGTATTTGATAAATATTGTCTAACTATAGACTAACTATGCTTAAAAGATTCGTCTCGTAATTTATAACTAATCTGTATAATTAGTTATTTATTTTATTAATATTTAATGCTTTATGCATACGACATAATATTTGATGTGATGAAGAGATTAAAATTTCTAGTCTTTTTGAAGCGACTAAGAAGAGCTACATGACAATTGTTGAATCAAGAATCTTGCTGGTTCCAACCACCGCCGACCGCGCAGGAGCAGCCGCTGCGGCGTCGCAAGTGGGTGCTCCATTCCGCCCTGCAATTCACCGCAAATCCGGAGTTGGGCGGAGGAGCTGGCCTCGACCTAATCTGCATCTCCCATTTTTCAACTGCCTGACTCAGCGGCAATTAGACAGGCTTGGCAGACGAATAATTCCATGGATCAGCACACCACAGCACGACGACCTGATTGGAGGGACGACGCTAATCAGCCACACTTAGCAGCTGATGGACTGGAGGACACTCCAATGGAACACTACTAGCAGGGAATATTATACTTACAACAATAGATCGACGTGCAAGTCAAAGGGCGTTGTAGTTGGAACCTGTGGCGAAATGACAACTCGACAAGTATTTTTATACGTCGTACTCTGGTGTGCCAGGTAGCTGTAGGCGTGTAGGGTTGGGACTATACGGTGCTTTGCCGAAATTCATGGCTCCTGAGGTTTGCTAGTTGCTACTGGCCTACCGCTACGGTGTGGTAGTATGTCAGTACAGTAGGAGTATGCGACATAGGGTAACGTCCTAACGTTTGCCGAAGAAACCAGGGAGAGCATGCAGATGCAGTGTAACCAAGTAGGAGTAAGTAGGACAGTAAAAGGAGTACCACTATTGCCCTGTTGGTTTGGTTATTTTTGATTTTTTGATTCGGGCTGATGCTAATTTGTTATGAAAGAAAAATACTGTTGAATCGGTGGTGATAAACGATGATAACAGCAAATGAACATGACATATATTCTTTTGAACGAGGGAGAGTCACGATTTGTTTAAAGAATAAGGACACAATCCTTTACAAACAGTTCTGCTGACCAGAAGGCTGAATCCTACCACTCAAGAAACAGCCGTACAAGCTGAACCCGAGCAATTGCTCATTGACGACTGACGAGTGAGTGATGGCGTCCAGAGACCGTAGCAATGAGCAATTGCCCATTTCGAATTCAAAACTTGACCGTAGCAATGGCGTCCAGAGATTTGATCAAAGTTTAGTGCAGCACGAACGCACGGATCCAGGCGTCCATCAACCCAAGGACTGAATCCCAGCACAGATCCTGCGTATCGTCCGTACCGCTCGTAACTCTCCCAGGCACTAGTTGGAACTCCAAACATCATTGCCGCGCATCCTACAGTAATCCCCCGAAAACAATTTCTACTGCTAGGAGTACCAACAGTGGGCTTTGCCGAAGCATACTGTCTGATATGAAATGGCACGAGGTAGCCTAGTAGCCATGGAAAGACGCGAAGCATGCTAGTACTCCTTATGCAGTCTGCACCGCCGCAGAGGGAAGCGCGTTCGTTCAAAAAAGCAAAAGAGCTGCACCCCATAATCAGCAGGGGCAGCAGAGGCGTCACCAAAGCCGGGTTTTCATCAGAAAAGAAGGCGCCAAAGCCAGGGATGGAGCAATGATATGCCGAGGGCCACCGGGACAGCGACGGCCAGGGCCACTGTTGCCTGTTGGGGAGTTGGCTTCGGGAGGTGGCCGAGGCGCGAACAAGAAGCCGATCATGCGGGAGATGGTTGGTACTTGGTAGGGCCCCTCCCCTGTAAAGCACGAGCGTGAGAACCCTTGTTATTCCAACCCAATTTATAAACCCCATCCATCGATTCCTCCTCTGCCGTTTTAGGCGAGCACCGAATCATCGTAGGCGCACGCCACACCCACCTTCGGTTCAGTTCGCCTCGGTTCGTGCAGTCCAGGCCAAGAATACGCAAGAGCGAGCAATGGCGGGAAGGCGAGAGGAGGGGGGTGATGGACAGGTGCAGCGGCGGCAGGTGGAAGAAGAGGAGGAGGATTACATCGACATGGACCTGAGCAGCTCTGCAGCTGCGGCCGGGGCGCGGGAGTTCGAGTTCATGTCGGCGCCGCTGGACCGGTGGGGGGAGCCGCTGGCGTCGCCGGCGGACGAGCTCTTCTACAAGGGCAAGCTTCTGCCGCTGCACCTGCCGCCGCGCATCCAGATGGTGGAGGAGCTCCTGGACGGCCGCGGGGGCTGCAGGGCCAGCAGCAGGGAGTTTCTCCACCACGGCATCAGCATCAGCACGGCCCCGGCGACGCCGTACGAGTCGTGCACCGCGTCGCCGGCCAACTCGTGCTACGTCAGCGGGGAGCTCAACGTCGAGGAGTACTTCCAGGAGTACGCGGCGGCGGCCGGCCTGGCGCTGGCGGACGACGCCGCGGCGGCGGCGCACAGCGGGGAGAGGAAGCAGACGTGGTCCCGGAAGCTCAGGTTCATGAGGCAGCTCAACCTCGGGCTCAGGCTCAAGGCGTCCAAGGCGTACCTCAAGACCATGTTCGCGGCCAATAAGCCGGGCAACCCGGACGATCTTGGCGCGGCGACGGCGACGGCGACGGCGAGGGGAGCAAGGGAGGAGCTCGCCCACGGCCATGCCCATGGCCACCACCCCAGGGCGTGGAGGAAGAACCCGCTCGCCCAGATCAGAAGCAACAGGTGCATCGCCTCCCACAGCGTCGGCGTCGTCGACGGCAGCAGCCGCGCCGACGCACCCGCAGGAGGGCGGTACAAGGAGCGCGAGCACGGGCACCACAGGCGGTCCTTCTCCAGCGTCATCGTCCGGTACTCCTCGTCGAACAAGACGTCCCCCGTCCCTGCACTGCCGCCGTCGTCCTCGTCCTCGTGCTCGTCGTCGTCGTCGAGCTCGTCGTCAGCCTCCTCGTCGGTCCGGACCTCGAGCGAGTCCGACGGCGCGGCGCCGGCGCTGAGGAGGAGCAGCAGCGCGAGCTCGGAGGTGGAGAACCCCATCCAGGGGCTCATCGCCTACTGCAAGAAGTCCCAGCAGCTGGCCTCCGTCAGGAAGAGCGCCAGCGACGCCGGCTTCCGCTTCCTGTCGTCGGCGGCGTCCAAGATCGCCGCCGACTCCGATGACGGCCTCGATGAGCTCACCGAGATTTGCAGAGGATGATGTGGTAGTAGTGCCATGAATCCTGATGATGATTGTACAATGATGCAAATGCGTTCTGGAGATTTTGTGAAAAAACTAAAGTTTGTGTGGTGGTGTTGACCACCCTGTGTCATGATGATATTGTTCAAATGAATGACATCTGAACTTTGAACATTGACGGTTTCCAGTACATTATGTGTCCTGGTACAGTTCATTACGGCACAAACCGAAAAACGATATTGATATTTCCACTACATGCGAGACTGCAGGGAGAGAGGGCGGATGGACCCCGACCCTCTCCTCGCCTTCCTCGTCTCCCCCACACCCAATCCGCCCAAATCCGCCACCACCCAGCCGTCCACCATTAATCCTCCACAAGATCCGCAATCTCCAGCGCCGGATCTACCCACTGATGGGTCCTGCGTTGCAACTCACCATGACAGCGTGGAGATCGAAGCAGAGTCGGCCCAGAGTCCGCCAGCACCTTCATCGTCTCAAATCTCGGCGCCATCAATCCATCAGTCGACTAGCTCAAGCTTTCCCCAACCCAGAGAGTCCCACGAAGATCGACGCCGACCTACAAGAGAAGACGCGGGTGTTGTTGCCTGATTTGGCCAAGGATTTGCATCTCTTGAAGGAGCAGAAGGCGGGCTCTGGTACAGCCATTACCCCGGCGCCTAGTCCGTCTGTTGCGGCCATCAATCCGTGGAAGCCTGTGTCCCCTGTCTCCGCCGGCACGCCTCAAGCATTAAAATTAATGGAGAAGGAGGCTATGCAAGGTACGGTCAAAGAGGGGTTCATCCGGTGTTCCAGTCACGCAGCACACCAGAAAGGAAAGCAGATTGTGACTTCACAAGGCATTCATGGCATCCAGCAAGCAGATGGCTTTCCAGAGCCACAGGTCTACGATATAGCTATGGAGACGACCGTTGCATCCATGGCCACGCCGAGCTCATCTAGCATTCACCAAGATTTGAAGGGCGTCCTTGATGTGGGGGGATGGGAGGCGACCAGACCTCCGCTCAGACACAGAGCGGTGGGCCAAGAATCCAAGGTCATTCAAGTTGTCAACCTACCAGAAGGCTCAGTTTTCTTCAAATCGAAGATGGAAGGAAAATTCTTTAACTGCTTCTCCCCGAATCATATTGCACGAGACTGCATAGAAATGCACAGGTGCTGGAAATGCTACCAAAATGGACACAGAGCAGCTGTATGCCCCTCCGCCACCCTCCGTTCAAGGCTACATAAACCCATGGCCTCCGCATCCCCCAGTTCACCAATCTAGTACCCCGGCAATGCACCACCAAGCGCCCGGAACCACCGCACCTACGCCCAAGTCATTCGGGGCGACAAAGCCATGGCGGAAAGATACCCGGGTGACCCTCGGGCTAGGCCGGCTCGCGGCTATTGCTCAGTGACGGCTACAGGCTCCATCAAGCGACGTAGGGACGACCTCATCGACAGGGATGCTGTGTGCTGGCTGAACACCAACAGCCATGACACGGAGCCGCAACATCTGGGCGATGCCATCCGCGACAAGCTCTTCCTCCACCACGACGATCTTCAAATCATCAAGCACTACCCTGAGCAATTCCTCATCATCTTCCGGGATGAGGTGAACCGGCAGCGTCTGCTCGACCGTGGCTCCATCCATGATGGGGGTCGCATCTTCCACTTCGCCCCTTGGAGCGAGCGCCGCAATGCAACCAACGTCAACTGGGAGTTCCGTGTCAAGGTGCGGATTGAGGGCATCCTAGCACACTGCTGGGCTGAGGAGGTGGCGTCCATGGCACTGGGGAAGTGCTGCGCTGTGTACTACCTGGAGGAGAAGACGCGCCATCGCGAGCGCACCAGGACGTTTGACCTGTGGGCATGGTGCTATGACCCCACAGCCATCCCCAAGGAGGTCTCCCTCACCGTCACCGAGCTTGATAGGGAGCTGCCTCTGACCTCCATCCCGCTAGTCCAGGCACCACCACGCTACGATGCCCCGGTCGACTTCAAGCGTGCCCAAGTGTACAACCTATGCAACCACCTGGAGGTAGTGGAGGATTTGGCTTTTCTGCAGGGCCGCGTCAGGAGCGGTGGACCAAGGAACCGTAAGCAGAGGCGGGAGATGGTTTGGAACTATGGCGTTCCAGACTTAGTGGGTGAACATGTGGAAGAAAGGCGCACAGAGGACCGTGGGGGGAACATTGGGCGCCACCATAGGAGGGATGACGACGATCACGACCATCATCGCCGTTCCCTCAGCTACCGTCGTCACCGCAGTGTCTCCAGCTGGACTAGGAATGCACGCTACAGGAACGGCATTGAGGACTGCCTCAGCTCCAGCAGGTGGCGCCAGGGCAGGAGGCTCCCCACCAAGGAGGAGTAGGGTTGCCCCAGAACCTGTGCACGCACCGACGATGGTCTGGAGGAAGAAGGACGTGAAGGCAGGAAAGTCAAAGAAGAAGGGCTCTTTCGCAGATCCCATCGCAACAGAGCTCAAGCCTCGCAAGCCTGTCATCCAGGATGACTGCATCATCGTCGTCTTGGGTAAATACACAATCACCCCTAATCCCCTCATTCATGTTGCAGCAGAAATTGAAACATCCAGTCAGCCTCATCTCAACTTAATGCTAGATGCAGAGAAGGGGACAGGAAAGCTTGCACAAGTCCAGGCAACTCAGGACTTAATGACAACAAGCAAGCCGAGGGAGACTGCAGCGCTCCACAGCACCGGTCTGAACAAAAAGGAAGAGATGCAGCAGGCCCTGACCGAGACCCTCAAGGTGATGCAAGTGAAGCTCGCCATATCAGCAGTCAACAAGGTGAGCAATATACCCCAGCCACCAATACTAAATGAGGTACATCTGGATAATGAGGAAGTAGAGCACAATGTTCCAAAATATTCCACTGTTCCACTAGATAGCGAGGGAGGTCTTAAAGTAGTTGACATCATAGAGACAATAGATACCTACTCTGCACTTGAGGCACCTAGCAGTAGTAGTCCTTTGAGAGATTCCACTGATGACTCAACTCCGGAGTCGCCTGTAGCGGAACGACACAATGCTCTTACAGCTAGCTATGATCTACATACCGCAAGAGATATGGGGGGTATTGAATTTAGGCAAGATTTGGGATCTGATCCAACGCAAAGCAGTGAGGATATATTAGAGAAATCTATTGGGACCGATTATATTCCTAATGAAGCATAGATTGAACCAAATCCACAACACGGCCACCACCACACAAATACTACAGTTACTGAAGTCACCGAGAGGAGTGAGATAAACCAGGATGCTACACCGGTAGTGCAGACTAACAACATTGACAATAGAAAGGATATTGATGTCTTTTTGGACTCAATCACTATGCCTATCCAACAACCAATCCTCCAGAACGTAGATTATAACATCGTAATTAACGGCTCCAACTGCAACAGTGAGCCCAATCAAACTGGCACCAGCCAAGCTTCTATCCAAAGAAAGAGCACTAGGCTCGCAAAAAAGGCTGAGCAGAATGTAGGCAAGGACCCATACCAAGTTGCCCAAGACCTCCTGGTCAAAAAACTAGGGAATCTAGCGGGGGAGGAAGACACTTCAGATGAACCTGACTTTGATTTTTATGCTCAACATTTTTAGAGGCCCATCAGCAAGGGCAAGATGGACACCATTCAGACCTTGATTGAGCAGAACAAGAAGAGGTAGAAGAAGGGCACCTCTAGCAAGAGGATGCAGGTGGGTTTGGTGGAGGCCTAGATGGGCCCCCAAACTCCAGTCGTTTCATGTTCCATGATAGCACCTCCACCATGGGAGGACTGGGCCAAGCGCCCACTGTATCTTAGGACCCTGAGGGGGAGTAACTGGCCATTCAGGCCCATCTCATTAGCACAGTATGGTTTGAGACTATGGATTTGTGCCTGCTGGCATTTGGTTTGTAAACTTAAGACAGATATTCAACATCAGGACTGTAATCTTAAGACAGGTATTTGGTATCTGCGTTGTAAAACTAAGACAGGGACTCAAGATCGCTTCTCAAGGAAACTGGCATGTCATGGGTGTAAACTTGGGCACGCCTGTCGAAGGAATGGGAGACAAGATGTTTGCCCCACCAGAACTGTCTATTGGCTGGGCTTCTGTCAAGATGATTGTAATGATGATTTGTGGTTAGGACATTACCTGCTGATTTTTTGGCTTCATGTCTTATGCAGATTTACTCAATTGAGTCCAGTTACCTATGTCTTCATCTTGTGTGAGTCGATAGTGGATGTGTTTATCAATGTCAGCTAAAGATTGCCACATTCTTTGTTGGAACATAAGAGGTTTAAATGATGGGGTTAAACGAGCAAGCGTTCGTAATCAAATCAACTTCTCCGAGGCTACAATCGTATGTCTCTAGGAGACAAAGATAGTGGATTGGTCGTATTCACTACTTATGGAAACAGTTGGAAATGACATGGCACAAAACAACGCGTTCCTCCCGTCGGTAGGAACAGCAGGAGGCATTCTCATTGCGGCCTCTGACAGATACTTTCGGATACACAGCCCCTCGACAACGACTCACACTGTATCAACAACCATAACCATGCTCACAGATAATAAAGAGTGGTCTATCACTGGAGTATATGGTCCACAACTAGACAATGAAAAAATACTTTTCATGCAAGAAATCGCAAACCTCAAAACATATATGCTTCTGGCTTGGCTATTGCTAGGAGACTTCAACCTAATATATCGAGCTTAGGACAAAAACAATAGTCGTCTGAATATGTCCCTGTTAAACGGCTTCAAAAGTATGATAGACAATCTGCTATTGGTACCAATAGAGCTGAGGAGGAAAAGGTTCACATGGTGCAATGACCAACACATCCCGACCATGACCAAGATTGATCACCTATTAGCATCGGCAGAATGGTTGAATATATTTCTGAGAACTAATTTACAAGCCCTTGCATCCCTAGGTTCGGACCATTGTGCTTTATTCTTGCAAGGGAGATGATTTTGATTTTTATAGAGGCTTTCATTTTGAGTCATTCTGGACCAATTGGCCGGGTTTCCATGACACAGTAAAGGACGTATGGGATAAACCAGTGAATACACAAGGTGCGATTCTATGGTTGCATGTTAAACTAACAAGGACAGCTAAGGCCCTGAAGCTGTGGCGATGGAAAAATTTCGTTGATTGGAAAATAAGATGGGCCGTCATCAATATAACTTTGGCAAACATTGAAAGGGCCCAGGAGGAGCGCATCCTGACCCAGGATGAATTAGCCTTCAAACGCTACCTGAAGATGAAGTCACTTGGCCTAGCCGCTGTCGAAAAGGCAAGGGCATGCCAGCACTCTAGATTAACATGGATACGGAAAGGTGACACAAACACTAGGTTTTTTCAACTACACGCAAACTCAAGAAGAAACAAGGTTTTCGTTCCCTTCCTCAACAGCCAATCCGGGACAGCGGTGTCATAGGATGACAAATCCAAGCTAGTCCACACCCATTTTTCTCAACTCATGGGGACACCAACGTTAAGATCACGAGCGTTGAACTAGCAGGAACTAGGATACTACCCTATGAATTTGGATGACTTGGATGCACCTTTCACACAGGAAGAAATGACATCAGTTATTAGAGATATGCTCGCAGAGAAAGCTCTTGGCCCCGACGGTTTCATGGGATATTCTACAAAAAATGTTGGTCTATAATAAAGGAAGACTTGACACAGGCTATTTAGAGTTTCTATTCACATAGGTCGGCAAAACTGAACCTAATCAATGATGCTAATATTGTGCTCCTCCCTAAGAATCAAGTGGCTGCCATAATTTTTGAGTACCGTCCAATAAGTCTAATTCATAATGTGCTTAAGATAATTACAAAACTCCTAGCAAACTGGTTGGCTCCACACATGAATTAGTTTCAGCGGCCCAGAATGCTTTCATCAAAAAAAGATGTATACACGACAACTTCATATACTCGCAAAGGGTCATCCATCTACTGCACAAAAAGAAAAAGCAGGCATTGTTCATCAAACTGGACATATCCAAGGCCTTTGACTCCATTGGCTGGACTTTCCTCCTCGACGCGATGCAAGCTGGGGTTCAGTTCAAAATGGAGAGATTGGATAGCGGCATTACTCGGATCAGCATCTTCCAAAATAATTGTCAATGAACAAGCAACGCGAGGGATCAAGCATGCAAGGGGATTGCGACAAGGCGATCCACTCTTGCCACTCTTCTTCATCTTAGCAATAGACCCGTTGCAGCGTATCATCGAGAAGGCTACACAATGGGGGATCCTCCAATCGGTCCTACCAAAACCGACCCAATTGCGATGCTCACTCTATGCGTATGATGCAGCAATCTTCGCAACCCGTCCATAGAGGAGCTGGAAAGATTATACAGGATACTAACATTCTTTGGCGAATGCTCAGGCCTCAAAATAAATATTTCTAAGACGAAGATATTCCCGATTAGACTCCAGGACCAAGTAGTCTCTCACCTGCTACAAAATTTTTCGGGAAAGGTTTGCAAATTCCCAGGCAAATACTTGGGCCTTCCACTACACATCAGGAAGCTAAGAAAGATAGAGGTACAACCTTTGATAGATAAGATTGGTGCAAGACTACCAGGTTGGAAGGGCAAACTACTATTGACAGTAGGAAGAGAGATGTTGGTAAAAACCGTTCTATCATCACAGCCCATATACCACATGACTGCTTTCCCTGAACAAAAATGGCTCATAAAAAAGATTGATAGGATGAGAAGGAGCTTCCTATGGAGAGGACAAGCACCGGACAAAGTTTATGGAGGACATTCTCTAGTTAATTGGCCAATGACCTGCAGACCGAAGAAAAAAGGAGGACTTGGAATCCTTGACCTTGAACACTTTACAAGGGCTTTGAGGCTGTAACAGAACTGACCAATTTATTAGAGCACAAGCACGTAATTCGCCATTAGATAGCAAAATTATATGATTGAGACCTAATAAACCCGGTAGTCATACCGAAATCTCGAAGGATTTCAAACTTTCCAGCATAGCCAAGATCGTAATGAGTTTAGCCGTCGCCATTCACAACATACATAGTTCAGAGTTCGAAATAAGTTATTACAAACCAAGTTCAAATTTTGAAATAAAGCGGAAGCGATTTAGTTCAAATCCACACACACTTAGTTCAAATACAGTGCCAAGTCCTCAGTCAATATCCAGCAAAAGCATAAGGTAGAGTATAGTGACAATGCCCAAGGTCTAGTCATCACCCAACGCGGGATAGAAGCAGTGCTGACAATAGCCATAAAACATCTCACCATCTGCAACAACATGGGAAAATAAAACCCTGAGTACGAGAATGTACTCAGCTAGACTTACCTGTCATAAACTAAAAATAAATTGACTCCAAGGAGTATGCAAGGCTATATAAGTAGGATAGCTGACTCATCAGTTGCAGAAAAGCTTGCGTTAAAGAAAGGTTTGACCATAACCTTCTAGCATTGTATTTTAATTTGATTAACCTTATCATTCTAAATTAGCACCTGTACTAAACAAGCATGGTAATAATTATCCAACAAGAATAATAACCAATTCTGGTTGAGTGCCTTTTGACATCACGGCTCAACCATCTCATCTCTTTATTCAAGTTATTACTACGATGCCGCTGCTCAAGTCAAGTGTTCACTGTACAGGAACGATGGCGATTATAATCGATTACTAACCAGCTGGCGGGGTATTCCTCACACAAACCACACTCACCCGCTAAAGTGAGCTACAGATCATCGAAGATTCAATTCGGATAAGTCACGGGATCAACAGGTACCATCGTATCCAGGAACCGCCCGGCTGCCTTATTCAGGGTGACCCTGACCTCGGACTTACTCTCCGCGTAACCCGTGGTCTCCCATCTTCTCCAATATGATGCGTACAGCAGGTCGACTCTCGGTCCAAATCAAACTCAGGCTTCGCGGTCGGAACGACTTATCCTTCCAGCTAAATGTGAGGCATAAATTCAATATGACTTGAGGACGTACAATGGACAGGGTCCTAGTTCGACACAGACGGGATAACCTCACCGACCCTCCAGTTCAGTCCCAACACCAATCCCGCCTGGTCTCGATTTATTATCTCCACATGGTTATCCAAGATAACAATGTATTCAACCATTCTGAGTCACCACCTATAACTCGCGGATGACAGGAAATCACCCGACTTCTACCGATCTAGTTAAAGCAAGGCTAAGCAGACACCTGAACCTAACAGGGTTGAAGTATAACAGTGGCAAGGAATATAAGTAATGCAGCAACGGTATAAAACAACGCCTATAACTTAATGCATCAAACAAATAAAGGACTCAAGTTAGATATTTTGCAAACCACAGGGAGAATGCTCCGGGGCTTGCCATTCAGGAAAGAGATTGGCTGATGGTCGGGACACTCGGGAAGATCAACCTCGGGATCCTCTTCTGTTAACCTTAGAAGATGAAATTTATCTTCTATGGTGTTGAGCCATTCATCTGCTTCAAGTGGTTTAGGAGCATCTTTAAATACAGGAGGTTTAGTGTCCTGAAAATCCTTGAAGCTGCTATACTAATTTTGCTGAGGACCCTGACGAACATCACGGGCCAAACTTTCATGAAGAAGCTGCCCCACGTTGCGCTGGCTGCCCAAGAATTGAGCAAACAGCTGCTCCACATTGGTCAGAGGTGGGGGTGGTACCACGGGCAGTATTATCGGCACCCTCTTCAGCACCACCACTACCATTACCACCCGAACCACTACGGGTAACCGGCATCTGCATATTTTAGCAATAAGTATTTATTAGGTGAATGTTGTCATAATGAGAGGTGAATGTAAAAATCATGCCAAACTGGATTTATCGAGGGGAATAAATTCGCACAATAAATAGAGGCAAAATAATTCCAATTTTCACATCACAACATCACTAATAATATTACTTCAAACCATCGCAAAGCGTCTTACAGCATCCACATTTTGCCAGCATACATACACTGGACTTTTAAAGGCGTACGGATATCGCCACATCAAACATCATGTTCCGACATTACATCAAAGTCTCAATAGCGTGCAAAAGGGTTACATGACCACCCGACAGGAATGCCAAAAGATCAACTAGAGACTAGCGATCATCAACAAGGCTACTCTCCATTGTTGCTACTCTCACTAGAAGCATCGTCCAAAGCCTTCCTAGCTGTTGCTAAGGCTGCTCTCAGCTGACGGATCTCCTCCTGCTTCCTGTGCACCTCCTCATGAAGACTAGCATTGTAAGCACGAACATCCTCCACTTCCTCTAACACCTGCTGCTGACAGATGTTAAGACAACGAAACTCGGACCAGGCTTCATCCGTAGCCTGAGCCATCTTCTGGCTCTCCTAAACAACCTTGTCTCGATGCTGAGACACACGGGCTACCTCCTCTCGTGAGCGCTGAAGCTCACGTGTCAACTCACGCTTCTCCTTGCGTGCATCAGCTCGAGCCTCCTTGAACTCCTCACTCAGATAAAGTGCCTTAGTCTCCATGCTGATATAGGCCCTCATCACTGCAAACATAGCACTCATGGCAGGCGTGTCGCTGCCCTGCGCCTCCTTAGGACCTGCCTCTAGTGGTTTTCCCTCAGCATGTGGCCACCTAGAAAGGCGGTTAGCAAAGGGAAACACACCAGGAAAAGCCTGGGCAAGCTGGTGTGGGATCTCCTCTATCAGGTGCTCCACCATGTCAAAGGCTGCAAACGTGGCACCCGTCTTGGCAGTCCTGCCCGCACCAAAACAGCACCACCCAACCCAGTGGGGGTCACCGTCCAAAGGTGGGACAACTACCTCTACCCGTGCCTCTCCATAGTTCACCAAGTCATCCTTGTCCCAGTAGTAGTGAGGCTCCATGCCCACCGTGTACCCAGCATTGGAGAGAATCCTCCAAAGAAGGCTAGGCATGGCGTGCTCCTCAAGAAAAGTGTCCACCTCCCTTGGCACTGACTCACAGACAGCCAAAGGACCACGGGGCACTCGTCCTCCAGTGGACTTGCGAGCCGTCAGCTTGGTTCTCGACATCTGTCCAAAAGTTGTATATCCCATGAGTTTAAAATTTTAAAGAAATGAGACAATTTATTTATAAGGGAAGGAACCATGAATGTATAAATGAGCAATTTTTAACCATGATGCATGCACGTTACATACGTCCTCACGAACTAATAATCTAACGTGCTATGCGGTGGCATACATCGTTCTCTCATTTATACGTAACTACTTCGTTCTACCGTTCACGCAGTTAGTGTACCTGCAGAAAATTCATTTCAGCCCATATCCCATATGAATGCAATTCGACGTAAAAATTCACGCACCTTCCAAACAAGGTGAAAACACCGATTACTTACTACCCCAACAAGTCGTGCAGAAGAATACACGGCCAGAAGATGGTCCCAACATGGGATACCTTCATATAAACATGTGTGCAACATGTGAATAATCCGACATCAATAAGCACTCCCCTAGACTGGCATTGCATCCAATCATGCTCTCACAACTCACACTTACCAGGGCGTGGAGACAATTTGATCCATACATTACCACTCAAGTGAATGGCACCCATACGACTCTGTCATTGTATAGGCAACGACAAAACAGAAAATATGATGCAATTCCCCAAGTTAGTACATAATTAAGCCACCTGAATTCCTATTGGGCATAAAGGATATGACCACTGGCACACTCTAAATTTTCAAAACCATAGATTTGAACACCTATGTATAGCTATACATCTTGTAAATACTTTTCGCAAACAAAAACTCTTTTATTTTAAATACTTATGAATAGTAACGCTAAAACTTGCTCTGATGCCAGCTGTAACAGAACCGACCAATTTATTAGAGCACAAGCACGTAATTCGCCATTAGATAGCAAACTTACATGATTGAGACCTAATAAACCCGATAATCATACCGAAATCTTGAAGGATTTCAAACTTTCCGGCATAGCCAAGATTGTAATGAGTTTAGCCGTTGCCATTCACAACATACATAGTTCGCACATAGTTTTAAACATCGAAGTTTAAAATAAGTTATTACAAACCAAGTTCAAATTTTAAAATAAAGCGGAAGCGATTTAGTTCAAATTCACACACACACTTAGTTCAAATACAGTGCCAAGTCCTCAGTCAATATCCAGCAAAAGCATAAGGTAGAGTAGAGTGACCATGCCCAAGGTCTAGTCATCACCCAACGCGGGATAGAAGCAGTGCTGACAATAGCCATAAAATATCTCACCATCTGAAACAACATGGGAAAATAAAACCCTGAGTACGAGAATGTACTCAGCTAGACTTACCCGTCATAAACTAAAAATAAATTGACTCCAAGGAGTATGCAAGGCTATATAAGTATGATAGCTGACTCACCAGTTGCAAAAAAGCTTGCGTTAAAGAAAGGTTTGACCATAACCTTCTAGCATTGTATTTTAATTTGATTAACCTTGTCATGCTAAATTAGCACCTATACTAAAAAAGCATGGTAATAATTATCCAACAAGAATAATAACCAATTCCGGTTGAGTGCCTTTCGACATCACGGCTCAACCATCTCATCTCTTTATTCAAGTTATTACTACGATACCGCTACTCAAGTCAAGTGTTCACTGTCCAGGAACGATGGCGATTATAATCGATTACTAACCAGCTGGCGGGGTATTCCTCACACAAACCACACTCACTCGCTAAAGTGAGCTACAGATCACCGAAGATTCAATTCGGATAAGTCGCAGGATCAACAGGTACCATCGTATCTAGGAACCGCCCGGCTGCCTTATTCAGGGTGACCCTGACCTCGGACTTACTCTCCGCATAACCCGTGGTCTCCCATCTTCTCCAATATGATGCGTACAGCAGGTCGACTCCCGGTCCAAATCAAACTCAGGCTTCACGGTCGGAATGACTTATCCTTCCAGCTAAATGTGAGGCATAAATTCAATATGACTTGAGGACGTACAACAGACGGGGTCCTAGTTCGACACAGACAGGATAACCTCACCGACCCTCCAGTTCAGTCCCAACACCAATCCCGCCCGGTCTCGATTTATTATCTCCACATGGTTATCAGTCTCGATTTATTATCTCCACATGGTTATCCAAGATAACAATGTATTCAACCATTCTGAGTCACCACCTATAACTCACGGATGACAGGAAATCACCCGACTTCTATCGATCTAGTTAAAGCAAGGCTAAACAGATAATCGCACCTGAACCTAACAGGGTTGAAGTATAACAGTGGCAAGGAATATAAGTAATACAGCAACGGTATAAAACAACGACTATAACTTAATGCATCAAACAAATAAAGGACTCAAGTTAGATATTTTGCAAACCACAGGGAGAATGCTCCGGGGCTTGCCATTCAGGAAAGAGCTTGGCTGATGGTCGGAACACTCAGGAAGATCAACCTCGGGATCCTCTTCTGCTGCTATCCCTTGTACCAAGGCTTTCTGCTGGCCTTCCTCTTCTGGTGCTCCGGGAACTACCGTTTCGAGCTCTGACAATCCTGTATGATGCATAGTGCATACGAATACCATGAATACATAGTAATATAAGGGTACATGCTGATGTGAATGAATGCTCAGTTGAAGATAAATGATATAATTTTAAAACATGTAAGATAAGCACATGTCATCTGTATTCTCTTCTATAATAAAATCGTAAACACGTATCGCATTATAATTTACTCATACATTAAAAGCAATTATAAATGACCACTATTTTACACACTACCCTCTACTAAACCACAACTAATAACAGATTATACACATCACAAACATCAGAAAAAGCATTATTACACACATGAAATAATAACTTAAAGCATTATTAAATTCTTAAAAGAAATCAGGGTAGAACTGCAACATGACTTTAGACTATTCAAAAAATTCTATAAAAATTACAAGAGCTTAAGCATGCCTAATGTAGAGTACCATAAAAATTTCAGGTCAAAACAGTAAGTACTCTATCCTACACAAAAATGACAAGGCAGCACAATTTAAAGGGCATAAAATACTTTGTACATAGAAAAATGTCAAACAACAGATCTTAGAACATTCTTAGCTCTAGATTGACATAAAAACATCCTCCAAAAAGTTTCATGCACAAATCATATATATATTATTTATTATGAATTATTTACTATCTACTTGAAATAGGCACCATAAATAGACAAAACAATATTTACACATGACATAGTCTCACAATATTTTTCACAGATAGAGCATAACATAAGAAGACTAACAAACTTGGTTTCACATTTTTCTGAGCAACAGAGAATTACTTATGTATTTTCCAAGATAAAAGCAATTAATAGGGATAAATAAATCTATATAGAAAAGTATCACGAATTTCATATTTCATATTTTTTATGCATAGATCTTCTCATAAAAAAAATACTGCAACTTGAACCAACTTATTTGGACTAAAAATGAGGAAGATATGATTTTTCGAAGTTTTTACAAAAATCTGGAAACAGATTCTTTAAAACAAAAAAGAAAAACTATTTTGCACCGGGAACCCTAGACTTTCTAAAAATTAACCGAGCCCTATTTTAAAACTCTCTGAGTCTGGCCACTTTGCACTTAAGTCCGGGAAAGATTAACATATCCTGCCCGTGGTCCATGCCGAGGGAAAGGTCGCCGGTGTCGGGATTCCTCGCCGACGGCGAGGTCACCGGACGGACTACGACCACTACAAGACTCAGCTCGACAGCGCGAACCAAACGGTGTACAAGATGTAGGCTATTAGTGAGGTTTTGACCGACGGTCGCGCGCGACGGCGGACGGCGGCGAGGGTCGGCGGTGTGCCGGCCATCTCGGGCCACGGCGGGACGCAAGAACTAGCCTATTAGCTCCAGCGAGTCCAGGCGACTCGAACTAACCAGACAACGTGAGGAATGGCTGGCCGGAATGACAACGGTGCTGCACGCCGGCGAGCGGCGGCGTGCATGTCGGCGGTTCGACGGCTGCCGGCCAACTCCGGCCAAAACAAGGCCCAAGAACCATCCTACGACCTAATTGAAGTCGGGGTGACTCGATTGCACTAGCACATGAAGGCAAAAGTCCACCGGAGTGAGCTTCGTGCGAGCGGCTGACGAGCGGCGATGCGACCCGCGACGGCGGTCGACTAAAATCCGATGAACCCTAACCCTAATCGATCCCATAAACTACACCAAACGGTTCTACTCATGTAGGCGGTCACGATGCGCGAGCTAAAGGAGGGAGAAAGGGGTTGCTGGTCATGGCAAACCGCACGACGGTTGAGGCAGCCATGACCGATGAAGGGGGAAATGGTCGATTCGATCTCTACCTGGGTTCTCGGGGGCAGTGAGCGTGCGCAAGACACGTCTCATGTCAAGGCGGAGCTGTTGGCGAGCTCTGGGAAGAAAATGGCAGGGCTATGAGGTGTGGTGACGATGCGAGATCGGGGCGGCGGCAATGGCGGGTTCCGCGTCCGCTTGAGCTCGGGGAGAGAATGCGAGGCGAGGAGGGGCGTCTGGTGGTGGGGAAGAGAGGGAGAGAGTGACGCGGTCTGGTCGCCTTGAAGCCAGCGCTCGAGCTTGGACAGGCGGACCGCGGCGCCGGGCATCGACGCGCGCGTGGCACGCATGTGAGCGGAGCGGGGCCGAGCGGAGAGGCGCGTGGGCGGCAGTGGGGTCGGGCGAGCGCGGGCATGTGCAGCGCGTGCGAGCGGGGGCCAAACAGCGGACAGCGGCAGCGCCCCGGCGTACGGTCACCGCGTGGCCGGCGTCGGCCGCGACACCGTCGTGAGGAAGAAGAAGAGGGAAGAAGAAGAGACTGGCAGGTGGGTCCCACTGCGCCAAGATTCGTGCAGAACTTGATTTACTCTATATTTTCTAAAATACTTCGAATTTGATGAAACTTGTAAAAGATGAAATATTGCTCTCAATGAGTAGAATATTTCACTTTTAAACATCAAAGCCTAATTCTGCCTAGAATTTGAAATTCAAAAATGGGGATTTAAAATCCATTTAAAATTAAAAGAAAAACATTTTTATAAACAGTTTTTGACATTTTTGACCCACTTCCAAGCCTTTTCATGAAATAACCCAAAAATAAGTTTTGCTCCAAATAATTTTCTCTACAAACTTCATTTAACACTCAACCCCAAACAAGCAACCTATCACATAGCTCTAGTTCAAATCAAAGCAAGCACATTTTTCATACTATCATTTCATGTAAACAAATGATGATGCAAATGAGATGGTTATGCTCATGATATGCAAGATAATTCATGCTTAACACCATGGTGTTACAGAGGCTACGCTGGTTATGGTTCTAGTGGAAACACAAAGAGAGGGTGTGGAATGGCTTAGAACTTCCATGTGATCTACGGGACCGAGAATTATTTGCTGCATCCACAGTGGTCACAATCGGGAACGGCAATACCGCAAATTTTTGGACATCATCATGGCTAAGTGGTAGAACACCTAAGAGCATAGCACCTAATCTGTATAAGAAGTCAAAAAGGAAGAAGCTCTCGGTATACAAAGCTCTACAGGACATCAAATGGATCTCCTTTGTCATGCCTATCCTCACACCAATAGAAATTACAGAATATGTAGAACTTTGGGAACAAGTGCAGGACGTCCACCTGATCGAAAACATAGAAGACGAGATAAGATGGAAGTGGACTCAGGATGGTGAATATACAACACAGAGTGCTTACCACATCCAGTTCGAAGGAAGTTTCAGCAAGATGAGATTGTCGCCCATCTGGAAGGCAAAAGCGGAGCCCAAATGCCGTTTCTTCACCTGGACGCTGCTCCACAAAAGAATTCTTACGGCAAACAATTTAATAAAGCGCAATTGGCCCAACAATCCAAACTGTCAACTATGTCAGAATGATCAGGAGACACCCACTCATCTATGCTTAAACTGCCCATATGCGAAACAAGTATGGTTTCATCTACAACAGTGGTTCAATTTGTCACCCCTAAGTGCCATTCCAATGATCGGATCAGTCTATGGTTACTGGAGAAGATGCCGAATCAAGATAGAGAGAAAGGAGAGAAGAAAATTCGATGGTATTATGATATATTTTTGGTGGAATTTATGGAAAGAAAGGAATAGGCGAACGTTTCAACATAAATCCCTACAAGCCCAACAAGTGGCCCTGCTCTGCAAAGATGACATCAACCATCTTCATATGGCGACTCAAGACCGAAACCAGGGATAGTAGAATGGGGAGTTATCTTCTTTTTGTGGCTGATTTGTGCCTACCTACGTTTTTAGACATTCTTTCTGGCGTGTTTTTTTTTTTTTGGATTTTACACAGTCTGGTGTTTGTAGTCTAGTAGTCCTAAGTGGAGTTGAGAGAGTAGAGCTGTATTTTGTTTGTAACCTTTTGTTTTTTCCTCATCTAATAAAATCACAGCAAATCTCTTGCCGCCTTTCTAAAAAAAACAGTTCATTACGTACTCTATACAGCAGATGTAAAATTTTCCATGGATTAGTAAAATCAATAGCAGAGTCTTGCTTTCATTACATCACTTTAGAATTGTCTCTGATAAGCAATGATAGTCTGATAGACAAGTACTCTACTCCGTTGTTGTCTCGACAAACAAAAGTATTCATGGGCTCATGTTCAGATATAGTATGCTGAAGAAAGAAAACTTACTTGAAGTCGGAAGTCACTAGTCAGAGTCATGATTTGCTGAAGAGAGCAAGTGCAAATCTGCTTGGCCAGAGACTTTCAACTTTCAAGGATGCCTAGAACCCTAGATTCATCCACAAATGTACTGCTAGAAACGACGTTTTTTAGTCGGGTCCGCCTGCATTGCTTGGCTCTGATTTCTGAACACTGGCAACTCAAAGTGACGCTAATGCAGGACGATGAACGATCAAAGGTTTGTGATAACATCTAACATACGCATGTCTTTAAAAAAAAACATAGTAGATCATCTCAAATGATGCCCTTACTAAGTCCATTCTCATTTTACCAATGTACCATGTGCATCAAAGCCATGTAAAATACAGAAACACCTGTTCACTTTTAGAACAGTAGTAGCCTTGTTCTGTTTTTTAGGGAACACTCAGTGGCCGACACACAAAACTTGCAATCTAAAAAGGGTACAGTTTCTATTACACCACACATTGATACATGTATTGCTTCACACTACCGGCATCATGTTCGCCTTTGAAGCTACGGCCGATCAGAAAACAAGCAAGTATTGTTTGTTGAGGGATAAATTTCTCCACAAAAGAAAGAAAAAAAGAGAGAGACAGGGAAACAAGACAATGTGGGGGAAAACAATGGAGCAAGCAACTTTTTGCTCCCATCAATGGTTGTCTAGGTCACAATGCTTCTCCTGGTACACATCGGCACGCGCATGCCAATATGGCCCATAAATTAGCATATCTGAATATCAGAATGATGGACACGTCTCCACAAATCGGATTAGCAACTTTTTACATGCTGAGTGGATTTAAGAGGCCTACTTTTATCTCACTGATCATCTTTTTCTTTTGTGCATCTGATGATGCCAGACTTTAAACATTAATGACCAACGAAAACATATTTTTGTTTTTTTTTGGGTATATAAACAGGAAATTTGTGAAAGGTCAGCTAAGAGGCTGCAAACATGTCAATGAGGTAGGTTTCACTAACTCCCTGGCTTGAACATTGTCGTCTGGCTTTAGTGCCGATTTAGCAATTCTGGTGTACCTAACTGCTAACCAAGAGTTTGGTAAATTTGATATATAAAAAAAAGAAATCTAGTACTTCCTACTACTAGTTTAAGAGCACAAAGTCCAAAGCTGAAAATACGGAAGAGATTCCATATTCTACTCTAAATTTGGTGGCCATGAAAGCTGCAATGCAACAGCCAGCGGACAAGATCAGCTTAGCCAATATCACAGTTGCCTGACAACAAAACCAAGTATGCAAGAATTCTATATAAAAAAAAGTCTCCAGGACTGCATAGTTTCTCTCCTTCACACATGATGGTGAAACTACACCAATATTATTTTACAGAAAGCAGCACACAAGGCAATGGGTTTCCCATAAACAACTCTGCCTGTCAGCATCTAACCCTGTCCTAAATCGGATCAGAGGGATCCCACTCAAGCCCAAAAAAAAGGCCCATTCCATCGCTTTTACGCGGAAATCTCGTAAAGAAATTTACAGTCGCGAATAATCATTAGACTAAAAATTAGAAGCGAAGAGCACGCGCGTGCCCTTGCGGATCAGACGTGGAGCAGGGTTAAAGCCAAAGGCAAAGGCAAGCGGATTTAGCCATCAAATTGGTGTTGATGTGGTGGGTCTGACCGTCGACCGTGGAAAGAGGGAGGGTTTCTTTGATGCCGCCCCGGCATCTCTGGCACTCGCAATTCGCTAAAGATTTCGTAGGGTTGTTTATATGCATGTGCTTTGCGTCTAGCATCCGGTTTGTGCATGGCCTAAGCCTAAGGTGTGGCTTTTTGTGATTATTCTTGTTGGACTACAAGTATTATTATTCAATTGTTCTCGTGGTAACTGACAAGTGACGAGATTACCTACCTTAGGTAGTGACATCGTCCAACTGCAGCTAAATCTCTCGGTTACTCTATTCCTCCAAAAGGAAGCTAGCAAAGGTTGATGTTCATTGGGACAATTTGGGCAGTGACAATGGTGCAGTGGTGTTCGGGCTTTGTACGTGAGCAGCACAAGTGCACCACCCAATTCATTCCATAACACAGGGGCATGGGTCTGAATCGTAATCCTAATGTTTTGTTTTTAAAGTTCGTTGACCTGAGCAAACCTACGTCGCCGGCACAATTTTGGGCGTTTCCAATTTGTTTTGGTTTTTCATTACAATATACAAGCGTAGATGTCTCTTTTGAAAATGATGGTTTTTTAGAAGCGGTCTCTTAATAATAGGTCTGGCTCATAAGAAAGGCCCGCTCTCAATCAATATCACTATGTTCGCATATATAAACGACTCTTAGGATTTTCTTCTCTGATTCTCTCCCCTCTCGTCTCTCTCTCATCTTTTGTGATTTATTTCCAGAGGTGTTATGCCTGCCCAAAAAATACTCATTAACAATGACTTCGCCTTGGAGGCTGGCAACATGGCCTGTCTCTAGAAATTGATTGTGAGCACCTCCGACAATGTGTGTTGATAGCAGAGCAATGAACATTTACACATTCTACTCCTATCAGCACCTTTAAAAAACTGAGTGATCTGATCTTAATTTAATGAAGTCACCACATATGTCTTAATGTTGATGAGAATGTCGTTTATCTTTTAAGAAACAACTCTACTAAATCCTGAAACAAATTCAAAAACAAAAGAGCACTTGCGTCAAATCGAGAATTTGACTCACATAAACATGTTCAAAAAAAAAAAAAACTAACTAGCTAAGTTTCCTTGCCAACGGGCTAGCGACCGTGCTAAATTATTGTCCAATGCTGATGTTTTCTTAATATCTTCCTTTACCTTTTATATCTCTTTTCTTTTCTTTTCTTTCTTTTTGTCTTCTCCTTTCATTTTGCCTGATTCTCATGTAGTTAGTTATTTTTCTCCATACGATAATATTCCTATTTCTTTCACAGTATTGTACGAGTTGTCCATATTTTGGGATTAACACTACTACCTATATGATTCGGAAGGAAATGTTAATAAAACTTCTAAAAAGATTCTGAATCATTCCAATCAATAAAACATACTGTTTCCAATTTTATAAAATTTTATTACTTATAACACTATAAATAAGTATTATTAGCGTATCATAGAATAGTATATATGTTTTGGTGCCATAACTATTGGTAATATAAACATTTTAGATAGATGGCTTAGGAAAAAAAAACTAAAATTGTATTCCGAGAGAGGGAGAGTGGGGGGGGGGGGCAGCTTAATCACAAAGATTAAAAGCAATCATGCAAGTTCAAACTATTTTGGGTCGTTGGATCGACCCAAGAAATTGATCGCATAAATTAGAAGGGCATTTTAGTAGTTTGAATAAAATGAAAAGAGACTAGAATGGCATTTGAGCATTATTAGTTAGGTGACCAAAAACACCGGTGTGTAACTTTTTGTTTTTCGAGGAAGCGTTTTTTTACAACTAACAACTTTATAATTAGTAGCAACATGTTGCTAGGATTGTTACATTGTTAATGCTTACAGATTGTAAAGCCTGATAGAGATTACACTGATGCTCAGGATGTCGATGTGAGCAACTGAATTCTATGCGATCAGTACTGATATTAGAAGACACATGTTTTGCTTCCATTGCTAGACCATGAGCAATAGTGTTGGACTCTGAAATTCCTGCTTGGTTGATATGAATTGAGTGAAGTGCTTTATTCTCCGGTCCGGGGTTCTAAAGTATCATCCCTTTTGACAAAGTGGACTAGCCGTTCACAATCCAAATGGAAGCCAAGCCTTTCGTGGTTCAAAAACGCCGACTCGTCTGAATCATCATTTGTCAGGACTTTTCGGAGTAAGTTCTTTGGCTTGGACAGGACATTTAGTTCATGTTGTTATTCCCGGATCCAGGGGGAGTACGTTCGATGGAATAATTTCTTAGATGTATTACCCTATCCCCAGGGGTTGGGTCCCCTTCTGATGGGTTAGTGGAATCTTTATGCCCAAAATCCTGATTCGATTAATCATTTATTTGGTACCGCTCAAGGAACGGGAGCTGCCATTCTGACCCTTCTTGGGGGATTCCATCCACAATCACAAAGTTTGTGGCTGATCGATATTGCTCATCATCATTTAGCTATTGCATTTATTTTTCTCATTGCTGGTCATATGTATCGAACTAACTTCGGAATTGGGCACAGTATCAAAGATCTTTTAGAAGCACATACTCCTCCGGGGGGTCGATTAGGACGTGGGCATAAAGGCCTTTATGATACAATCAATAATTCGATTCATTTTCAATTAGGCCTTGCTCTAGCTTCCTTAGGGGTTATTACTTCCTTAGTAGCTCAACATATGTACTCTTTACCTGCTTATGCATTCATAGCACAAGACTTTACTACTCAAGCTGCTTTATATACTCATCACCAATACATTGCAGGGTTCATCACGACAAGGGCTTTTGCTCATGGAGCTATTTTTTTCATTAGGGATTACAATCCGAAACAGAATGAAGATAATGTATTGGCAAGAATGTTAGACCATAAGGAAGCTATCATATCTCATTTAAGTTGGGCTAGCCTCTTCCTAGGATTCCATACCTTGGGCCTTTATGTTCATAATGACGTTATGCTTGCTTTTGGTACTCCAGAAAAGCAAATCTTGATCGAACCTATATTTGCCCAATGGATACAATCTGCTCATGATAAGACGACATATGGGTTCGATATACTCTTATCTTCAACGAATGGCCCCGCTTTCAATGCAGGTCAAAACATATGGTTGCCCGGATGGTTGAATGCTGTTAATGAGAATAGTAATTCGCTTTTCTTAACAATAGGACCTAGGGATTTCTTGGTTCATCATGCTATTGCTCTAGGTTTGCATACAACTACATTCATTTTAGTAAAGGGTGCTTTAGATGCATGCGGTTCCAAATTAATGTCGGATAAAAAGGATTTCGGGTATAGTTTTCCTTGCGACGGCCCTGGGCGCGGCGGTACTTGTGATATTTCTGCTTGGGATGCATTTTATTTGGCAGTTTTCTGGATGTTAAATACCATTGGATGGGTTACTTTTTATTGGCATTGGAAACACATTACATTATGGCATGGCAACGTTTCACAATTTAATGAATCCTCCACTTATTTGATGGGATGGTTAAGAGATTACCTATGGTTAAACTCTTCACAACTTATTAATGGATATAATCCTTTTGGGATGAATAGTTTATCAGCGTGGGCTTGGATATTCTTATTTGGACATCTTGTTTAGGCTACAGGATTTATGTTCTTAATTTCTGGGCGTGGATATTGGCAGGAATTAATTGAGACTTTAGCATGGGCTCATGAACGCACACCTTTGGCTAATTTAATTCGCTGGAGAGATAAGCCCGTGGCTCTTTCCATTGTGCAAGCAAGATTGGTCGGATTAGCCCACTTTTCCGTGGGTTATATATTCACTTATGCAGCTTTCTTGATTGCCTCAACATCAGGCAAGTTTGGTTAATTTAGTTATTTTTTTGTACTATATCAGAACCCAGTTCATTACTCTTGATGGAGAGGGAGGATCCTCCTTTTTAGATTTATTCTATTTATTTTCTATCTAGGATTAGAACCATATACTTGGTAATAATAGGAACGACACATTATGGCAAAAAAAAGTTTGATTCAGAGGGAGAAGAAGCGGCAGAAATTAGAACAAAAATATCATTTGATTCGTCGATCCTCAAAAAAAAGATAAGAAGCAAAGTTTCCCCTTTGAGTTTGAGCGAAAAAACAAAAATACAAGAAAAATTGCAATCCCTACCACGTAATAGTGCACCTACACGCCTTCATCGACGTTGTTTTTTAACCGGAAGACCTAGAGCTAACTATCGAGACTTTGGGCTATCCGGACACATACTTCGAGAAATGGTTTATGCATGTTTGTTACCGGGTGCAACAAGATCCAGTTGGTAAGGATAAAATACCCTTTCTTTCATATTTGTATGGTTTTCTCGAATTGATGATCGTAGAAGAGCCCTCTTTACCATTCTGTATAAGTGGACTATTCTATTTGTATAGATATGGTAGAGGGGCCTATCCAACCCCCTTTTATCCACCAGTTCCCCGCTAAGAAGGTAGAGCAGTTTGGTAGCTCACAAAGCTCATAAGCTTGGGGTTACAGGTTCGATACTGACTACCTGCTTCATATTCTTTCTTTATGATATATGTATCATCCATTTGTATATGGTATATGGATTTGTTTTTCTTTCCTAAAAGAGTTTGGGTCTAACAGTTTTTTATTATTTCTCTTGTTCCAAGAAATAGAAAAAAGAAAGAATAAAATACGAAAGAGAAGCGTCCATTGTCTAATGGATAGGACAGAGGTCTTCTAAACCTTTGGTATAGGTTCAAATCCTATTGGACGCAATCTTTTTTCTATCTATTCTTTAAATAACTATACTAAAAACTAAAAAAATCTACATGATTCAAATGAAAAATCTTTCTCAACGATTCCTCTTCTACTAACACGAGTTATACTAGTAAGAGTATGAAGGGAAAACCGTTCAAGTTGTTCCTGAATAGCTTCCTTCAAAAGGTTTTCTGCTTGCTTGGTGAATGTCTTACTAGAAGATATAATTTCTTGGAATTGAGGTTTAGTATCTTTTAGGTGTTTACGTAACTCATCCAGAAATTTCTTTACCTGTTCAATTTCTAACGAATCAAGATATTCTCTCGTTCCGGTATAAATAGTAGCTACCTGCTCTTCCACTGGGAGAGGGTTTGATTGGGATTGTTTAAGCAATTCCCGTAATCGTCGACCCCTTGCCAATTGATTTTGACTTGTTTTATCCAGAGCAGAGGTGAATTGTGCAAAGGCTTGTAATTCTGCGAATTGAGCTAGTTCCAATTTTGATTTGCCAGCTATTTGTTTCATGGCTTTAATTTGAGCTGCGGATCCCACTCTGGAAACTGAAATACCCACATTAATAGCAGGTCGAATTCCGGCATTGAATAGATCCACGGATAAGAATATTTGTCCATCTGTAATTGAGATTACATTAGTAGGAATATAGGTGGAAGCGTCTCCAGATTGAGTCTCCACTATTGGTAAAGTGGTCATACTCCCTTTGCCTAAAAGAGAATTTAATTTAGCGGCTCTTTCTAAAAGGCGTGAATGCAAATAAAAAACATCCCCTAGATAAGCTTCGCGGCCGGGAGGTCTTCTTAATAGAAGGGACATTTGGCGATAAGCTTGTGCCTATTTGGAGAGATCATCATAAATTATTAAAGTATGTCGTTCGTGGTACATAAAATACTCAGCCAGGGCTGCTCCTGTATAAGGAGCGAGATATTGTAATGTAGCAGGTGAATCCGCCATTTCAGCTACTACAATAGTGTATTCCATGGCCCCCTCTTCATGGAAAGTAGTTACTACTTGAGCCACGGAGGATGCTCTTTGACCGATAGCAACATAAACACATATTACATCTTGCCCTTTTTGATTGAGAATTGTATCTGTGGCTACTGCTGTTTTGCCAGTCTGTCTGTCTCCAATAATTAACTCTCGCTGACCGCGCCCTATGGGGATCATCGAATCAATAGCAATAAGCCCTGTTTGAAGGGGTTCATATACGGAACGCCTAGAAATTATACCCGGAGCAGGAGATTCAATTAAGCGAGATTCTAAAGCGACAATTTTGCCTCTCCCATCAATAGGTTCAGCGAGAGCATTTATAACACGACCCAAGTAAGCCTCGCTCACGGGTATCTGAGCAATTCTTCCTGTTGCTTTTACAAAACTTCCCTCTTGTATCATCAACCCATCGCCCATTAATACAATCCCAACATTTTTGGATTCCAAATTCAGAGCAATACCTCTCGTCCCTTCTGTAAATTCTACTAATTCACCTGACATTATTTCACCAAGACCTATAATACGAGCAATCCCATCCCCCACTTGCACTACGCGACCGATATTCTCAATCCCAACTTTCCTATTATATTGTTCAATACATTCGCAGAGAATTTTATTAATTTCGTCGACTCGAAGGGTTGCCATTAGTGTTTCTTTCATTTTTTTTGGAACCAAGGGAAAAATAATGCCTAAATTCTAAACAAAAGTAGAAGTTCAAAACCTAATAAATTTAATTATCTCTTCCATTCTATGGCCCCGAGAATGCCAATATTAGCACGAATCATACAGAAATGTAACTCGGTATTCAAACAACTATTCAGAGTTCCTAGAGCTCCTTGTACAGCTTGTTGGAAAACCCGTTGTCGGACCTGATTCATCGCCCTTTGTTTTTCAAAAAAAGGGTTTCGTTTTTAGACTTTTCTAATTGTTCCAAA
This sequence comes from Bothriochloa decipiens, assembly GCA_023333625.1. NCBI lineage: Eukaryota > Viridiplantae > Streptophyta > Magnoliopsida > Poales > Poaceae > Bothriochloa > Bothriochloa decipiens. The sequence goes on along the minus strand of CM041641.1, from coordinate 15,943,244 downwards.
CTAATAGAAGTAGCATTAATCAAATTTGCTTTTTCTCGTTCTATTTCAGAGTATCCATTCATTCGATACTCATCTGCTTCTAGTTCGACTTTATGTAATCGAATACGAGCTTTTTTAAGTTGTTCAAGGGTCCCTCTACGCAATTCTTCCGAATTTTGAATTGTACTTAAGATCCTCTGTTTTTGATTATCTAATAAATCTTTTAATGAAAGTAGATTATCTTGCTATTAAGTTTACAATTTTTATGATCTCTTCCCGAACCAAACATGAATCTTTCGATTCATTTGGCTCTCCCGCTCCTTTTTTTTTTCTTTTTTGTTATGTATTATGGCTATTTCCATATCTTTTTTTTATGTAATGAGCCTATCCTCTATCCTCTCTTTTCTGTTTGTATTTCTATATACCCAAACTTATATAAGACTAGATGAAATATTAAGAGGACTCTTCCAACTAGATAAAAATCTATCATGGTCAGCAAAGTTGTTTCTTTATTTGTGTTTGCTCTATTAGTTAATAATTTCAATTTTATTAAGAAAAACAAACTAAATAAATGGAAAATAAAAATTGATAGAATTCCAGTATTTTTTCTTAAAATCCAAAAAATTTCTCTTTTTTTTATACATAGGTCGTCGATTTAGCATTGGAAAAAGGACTGCGTGCCCTTCTAGTAAATAGTTCAAACTATTTTATCGATATGAGTGTTCTATATCAGATAAATTCTACACTAGCTATTTCCCGTTTAAAACATTTCGAGACTAATACTAATGTAGTTGTAGAAAGAGTACCCCTTTTGGCCCGGACTTCAAGCAGTTTAGCTTTAACCGTGTTAATGGTCTCACATTATTGGTCTATAGAGAATCAAAGTAAATTTACCAATGAATCGTTTGACCTGTGAAAGATCTTCTTTGTTGAAATGTTCCCAAAATTCCTAATATAAAAGGAAAAATACTTTCCACTGTCCTAAACTAAGGACGGGAAGGAAGAGGGCAAGCATATCCTCTAAATGGATCATGCTCAAATCAGCCTTCTTGGGGTTCCTAGGGTATTGTCTGTCCCAATAAATACAAAATTTCTGGAATAATATAAAAAATAAATAATATAATAAATTAGAGTAAAGTATTGATATACTTAGAATTACATAAGCAAATACCAATGTACTAAAAAAATAAAAAAGTATCTAATCTAAAGGACTCATTTTCTTTTTTAGGATTAAACAAAAGGGTTCGCAAATAAAAGCGCTAGTGCCACAACCAGTCCATAAATTATTAAAGCTTCCATAAAAACTAGACTAAGCAATAAAGTACCTCTTATTTTACCTTCTGCTTCTGGCTGTCTCGCAATACCTTCTACAACTTGTCCTGCAGCAGTACCTTGACCAACTCCGGGCCCAATAGAAGCAAGTCCTACGGCCAATCCAGCAGCAATAACGGAAGCAGCAGCAATTAGTGGATTCATGGTGAGTTCCTCGTGTCAAAAAAAAGAAATGGTTAAGGATACAATCAACCAAGAAATTATGACTTCCAACTTCTAAGCTCTATCGGGTAGAAGTAACTAATAAGTACAAATAAATGATAATCAAAATCGTTCGAATTACTTTGAGATCTCATTTTTAGTTTCTAATCATTAGCTCATTATTCTATTTCTCTTTCTTTTCAACCAATCACTCTTTTATTCCATCCTTTTTTTTACTCTTCGATATCCTTGAGTTCCCATTTTTTCCCCTTCATCTAACATAATAAAAGACGAAATACAAGAAGAACCCCTATTGAAATCGAACTAATCCAAATCCAATAGGAATCAAATCAAGATATACAATTGATAACAATATGCTGCATAGAACTTGATATGGAATCCAGTTCCATATAGAAGGGAATTCTATATATCAGATTAGATAATGAATCTAACTTAGGAATAAAAAAAATCCCATATACATTTGTTTCTTCTATTTTGTTTGCGTATTTTCTCATTTTCTATTGAATCCGATTCTAAAATCATTCCTTAGAAAGCCACACAAAAGATGACTGTCTTATAGGCATTAAGGATATAGATCTAACCTGACTCTGCCCCCCTGAATGCATATATACTTTACCTCTTCCATAATATAGTCTATTCTCTCTCCTACAACTCTAGGTTGTATATTCATACGCCTTTCGAACTATTTAGTTTTCCAACTAAGAGGATTATCCGGAATCATGCATGAATTTGGCTAAGCTAAAAAAAGACTATTTCAAAAACTAGTTAATTCAATGATGACCTTCCATGGATTCACCTATATAGGCTGCGGCTAACGTTGCAAAAATAAGAGCTTGAATACCTCTTGTAAATAATCCAAGAAACATGACCGGTATAGGGACTACTAAGGGGACTAAAGAAACAAGAACAACAACGACTAATTCATCTACCAATATATTTCCGAAAAGTCAAAAACTAAGTGATAATGGTTTTGTGAAATCTTCTAGGATATTAATAGGTAAAAGGATTGGGGTTGGTTTAATATATTTTTCGAAATAACTCAATCCTTTTTTGCTAAGACCCGCATAAAAATATGCCGCTGATGTTAGTAAAGCTAAAGCAACAGTAGTATTTATATCATTCGTGGGCGCTGCTAATTCCCCATGGGGTAACTCTATAATTTTCCAAGGTAAAAGAGCACATGACCAATTCAAAACAAAAATAATAAGGAACATAGTTCCAATAAAGGGAACCCAGGGACCATATTCTTCTCCAATCTGAGTTTTGCTCAAGTCTCGAATAAACTCAAGGACATATTCGAAGAAATTCTGACCATCAGTCGGGATGGTTTGTGGATTCCGAACAGCTATGATAACTGAACCTAGAAAAATAGTAATTACGACCCAAGAAGTGATGAGTACTTGGGCATGAATTTGGAAACCTCCTATTTGCCAATAGAAGTGTTGGCCTACTTCTACACCCGATATATCATATAACCCCTTGAGTGTTTTAATGGAACATGGTGTAATATTCATATTGTCCTCTGATAAAAATTGAACTTCAAAAAAAGAATTCTTTTGATTCAAGCATCTCTTTCTCAACTCAGCAACTTGAAGTATTAATCTTATATTTAATATACCAAGAAATCACATCAGATCATAATATATATCAATACCCTCTAATATATATCAATATTCCCCTTCTTTTATCTATGCAAAATAAAAAAATAATAATAATTAATCCTATAAATCTACACAGTTGCTCAAGAATTAACTATTCTTCTTAATCAACGATTTCTTATATAGAGAGAACGGCCCTCAGAAATTGCAAATACTAATTTGTTAAGAATTAATCGAATTGAAGTCATAGTGTCATCGTTGGCAGGAATCGACATATTCACAAGATCTGGGTCACAATTTGTATCGACTAAAGAAATAGTAGGAATCCCCAAAATGGCACATTCCCGAAGAGCTATATACTCTTTTTGCTGATCAAGGACGATCACAATGTCAGGCAACCTCGTCATATATTTGATCCCGCCGAGATATCTTTGCAAGGTAGATAATTTTCTCTTTAAGATTGCCGCATTTCTTTTTGGGAGATGGTGGAATTTTCCCATTTTTTTCTTCTGCTCTTAAGTCTCTAAATTGAGAAAGTCTAGTTTTGGTAATCGACCAATTCGTTAACATACCGCTGAACCACTTTTTATTAACATAATGACAACGAGACCTTATTGCAACTGATGCTACTAAATCCGCTGCTCTTTTTTTGGTACCAACAATTAAGAAGCTTTTTCCCTGACTTGCTGCATCAAAAACTAAATCACAAGCTTCTGATAAAAAACGAGCTGTTCTAGCAAGATTTGTAATATGAGTACCTTTACGCTTTGCCGAGATGTAAGGAGACATTTTGGGATTCCATTTCTTAATACCATGACCAAAATGAACTCCCGCTTCTATCATCTCTTTCAAATTGATGTTCCAATATATTCTTGTCATTTTTTCCGCACTTCCTTTTTATTTTTTCTTTTTTCGTCTTACCATTACGTAATTCATTTCTTTTTGAAGATTAAGAAAGAGCCGAAATAGCTTGAAATAAATAATAATCGTTCCGATGGAACCTTCTACTCATAATTGACCATTGATACACGTTATAAACATAGCCTTAATGAATTAACTGACTTCTTTTACTTATTCAAATACAATTGAAATACAATTCAAATTAAAATACAAAATCAAAAATAAGACCTGTTAGCATTCTAAGGTCAAAAGTCTAGTTTAAATTAAAGTAAAAAAAATTTCTTTATGTATACTTAAATCGTATAAATAGGGGTAAACGGGGTCTCTGATGTTTCATAGAAATTGTTTGTTACGTCAGAATCAGAAGAAACTAATTCTGTATGGAGAACCAAAATATCTCTCATTTCCGATGCGAATAGATTTTTTTTGAGTTTCGAAATAAAGGTTCTTGTCTTGTGGGGAACGATGCACAAATTTTTGGAATCCGGTACCAACAGGTATAATCCCCCCAGAACTACGTTTTCTTTTAGGCCTTTCAACCAATCAATACGACCTCGTTGGGCAGCTTTTGCTAAAACTCGAGCAGTTTCTTGAAAACTTGCTTCAGATATGAAACTTTGGGTATTCAGGGAAGCCCTTGTTATTCCCAATAAGATTGCCCGATAATAGATCGATTCATCTAAAGCCCGCCCTGCTCGTTTCGCTCGCAATAGTCCTATTAATTCCCCTGATAAAAAACATTAGACATTCCATCTTCGGAAACCCTTACTTTTGATGTTACTTGGCGTATAATAATCTCTATATGTCTATTATGGATCTGTACCCCTTGGGATCGATAAACCTTTTGGATCTTATTAACCAAAGAGATACGACTTTGGGCTATGGTTAGCTCAGCTCCAATCAAGAATCCCCAGGGAACCCCAAGAATTCTTGGTATACATTCATTCCAATCCTCAATTCTCCTTTCGAGATTCGGCGATAGTGAATCAATTGAACGCGCTTCGAAGATTTGTTCTACTTTTGGAAGACCTTGCGTTATATCACTGGATCTCGATTTTTCATATATAAACATAACTAACCTATCTCCTTTGTAAAGGATTTTTTCATAATGACCATGAATAGTTGCTCCTATAGTGGCCAAATAAGGCTTAGCTGCTCTTACAACAAAGGAGTCCATATTAACAATGAAAATTTGACCAGATTTTTTTATGTGTGATTTAAATAGACATAAATTTTCACAAATAAATTGTCCAAGGTGAATTATTGCTAATGTCTCTTCCCACGAGTCATGATGGAGAAAGTGCCAATTCAAATGGAATGGCTCCAACATGATGTTACTGTCAAAATTAGAAATCCTTTTATTTTCGTCTATTAAAGAGTATTTAAGTCCTTGAAGTACTCGGAAGGTTTGTTTCAAATTGTCAAGGAACAAGTATTTTTTTAACAAGATCTGATTATACGTTAATAAATAGTAAGATGAAGAAAAATTCGATATACTAGGTACAATAACGCCTAAGAGCCCAAAAATATCTCGAATAGGAATTCTAGGATTCGATTCTTTTACCGCATTGGGATATTTCGAATTCTTGAATAAACCAATTTGAGAACAGTTGGATGCCAACAAAATCATCAAAGATGGATATTCTTTATTTCGATTCAACAAGGTGCCAATAACTTCTTGATGTTGGCTAAGTGATTGAATCTTCGCCTTGGAATAAAAGGAATTGGTATTGTTGTGATCTAACCTATTATTGGGAATCAGTCCTACACTTGTCCTATCATACCTTCTTCGTTTTTTGAAAAACGAGATGACACTTATTTTAGGACGGAGGGAGTAGATAAAGAAAGAAAATAAAATTTGGGCTCTGTCTTTCTCATGTGGTGGGCTGTGTGTGTGTTTTTGCGTTTAGGTGGTGGTTCGAACTGGGCTGAGCCCAACACTGGATGGAAAAGGATTTCACGCGATGCCGTTGTTTTTGACCCACTGGTACCACGCGCCGGCCGGGCTGCGGAGCTGCAACCAATATATACAATATCCAAAAATACCACATCAGCAAAAAGAAAAAAAAACTGTAGAACCCACCCGGTGTCTTCTCGCGTAATAATAAATAATAAATCTAAGCAGCTTTTCTCCCCCACCGGGGGGGGGGGGAGCCCCCCACCTATCCCTTCCCGGCTCTTTCTCGTCCGCTCGTTCCCCTGATCGAGCGCGAGGGCGGTGGCCAGCAGTGCATAGCGCACAGCGCAGCCGGCACGGGGTGACGCGAGTCGGTGGCCACGAGCGAGCGCAGCCGGCGCACGGTGGCGCGAGCACGGGGCGAGTATGGCCGACTCATGCAAGCGCAGCCCGCGCAGTCGAGCGTGGCGGCCGGCGGAAGGCGTGGCCGGCGCGGCTGCGCGAACTGGGCGAACGCCGAGCGCACCTGCACCCTGCAGTCCCATCGGCGACACGGGCGAGCCCGGCGAGCGCGTTGGCTTGCTATCCCATCTCCACCCACGCGCGCGGACTGCGAGCATCGCCAGCGCAGATGGAGAGCGCGGCCTTGGTGGAGGCGCTCGTGGCAGATGGCGAGCCCTCGCAGCGGCACGGGCGGTCTCTCGCGGCGACTCGCGAGCCCTCGCAGTGGACCTATAGAAGCCAAAACAGCTTAATTAATCTAGAATGAAGGGAGTATTATTGATTAAGCATTAGTTAGAAAGGAAATATCCCTCCCATTCCTACCGCCTGTCAGGAATCAATCATGCTTTTTTCACGAAGAGAGAGTGTGGGCAGTTGACTACAGCGAAACCATGCATCCACCGGGCAGAAAAAACTCTAGAATTCCCACCGCTCTGCATATGATGCACTGCACTGCTCCATGTGAAGCCGATCGATCGCACCTTGCTTATATATTCAGTAACGGAAACACATATTGGTTACTACACTCGTGCTCCTCATGTCCCTGCTGGCATCCTCAGTTTTCAACAAATGCAACTCAGCAGAGTAGTGCGGATAGAGGTCCGGCACCAATCCACGCACATGCTGATGGTATAAACAGGATCAAGCGTATCCATTTCATAGGTTCAACATATGCTTGCGTTGTCTTTATAAGCCAGTACCCTACATAGATGCGGGGCACACCGCACACACCTCAGCTATAGCCGTTCACACAAAGAACACAGAGCACGAATGCACAGGATGCCAGTAAGCCTTCTAGGAGCAGCAATACCCCTCATGCATGGCCTCCTGGTGATTGCCGCCTTCGTGTCTTCGTCGCTGGTCCACTTCTCTGGCGCTAGCCCCCCGGCATCATCAGACCGCTGCGCTGCCGCCGGCATGACCGACTGCACCGTGACCAACGCCTACGGCGCATTCCCGGACCGTTCCACGTGCCACGCTGCGGCGGCCGTCTTTCCGGCCTCCGAGGAAGAGCTCCTCGGCATCGTGGCCAGCGCCACCAAGTCCCGGACCAAGATGAAGGTGGCCACGCGCTACGGCCACAGCGTGCCCAAGCTGGCGTGCCCCGGCGGCGACAGCGGCCTCATCATCAGCACCGACGCCCTGAACCGCGTCGTCGGCGTGGACGCCGGCAGGAAGGAGATCACCGTGGAGAGCGGCGTTGCGCTGCAGCAGCTCATCGACGCCGCGGCTCGTGCCGGGCTGGCGCTGCCGCACTCGCCCTACTGGCTGGGGCTGACGATCGGCGGCTTGATCTCCACGGGCGCGCACGGGAGCTCCCTGTGGGGCAAGGGCTCTGCCGTGCACGAGCACGTCGTCGGGATGAGGATTGTGACCCCGGCCACCGAGTGAGGGGTATGCCAAGGTCCGGGTGCTGGTCGCCGGCGACCCGGAGCTGAACGCGACCAAGGTGTCTCTCGGGACACTCGGCGTCATTTCTCAGGTACCGTACATGGATCTGACGACGACACTACATACTAGCTCTTCTTTTACTAATTTGGATCACCGTCTAGTTTTTTAAAGTGAATAAGCAGCGCTCAATGCAAGTTCTAGCCTAAAAATTAACCACGCACCGTACGTAAACGACCTTATACTGTTTCTTACCAGGTTACATATACTGATTCACAAAATTGTAACTTGATACGATACCGGCCCCATCACTTATTTGTCTCTAAATTTAAAACAATCATGTGTGATGTGTCATTATGTTTCTGTAGATTAAATATCATCGTCTCGAGATGCATATATTTTTAGTGTCATGACGTGAACAAATCTGCGGGAATGATGATAACCTAATACAAAATTTATGAGCACGTTCACAATCTTCCACTGCATATGGGCATGATGCATCCCGTTTCCCATTTATATTTATATATGATAAGTATCTGTCAGATTTGTTTGTTATATCTAAGTATAAAAAGTCAATGCATGCACATGCAAATGCGTAGAAGTTTTGCTAGTAAACAAATAAAAATGCGGTTTCCTAAACAATTTTTGAGCGTTTCGAGAAGTTGTTGGGAAGGACGAGCTAGCCGGTTGTTGGTGTAACAGGAGAACCATAAAACTTGTTCCATAATATATAATCGTCCTGATTTTTGAAATATCGACTTCATTTTAAATTATAAGATATTTAGCTTTTCTAAATATATTGATTTTTACCATTTATGAGAGAGATAAGTGTATATCTACATGCGTATGTAGCAAAAAAATTTATATGAAGTATAAAATAAATAAATTATTATTAAAGTATCTTTAATGATAAAATAAGACATATCAAAATATATGATATTTATACAAATATTTAAATAAGACGGATGGTCAAACATGGTAAGTGAAAGTAAAAAACGTCTTTTTTTTTTGGACGGAGGGAGTATATATCTAGAAATTTCAAAAAAAATTTATAATTTGGTATGGAGGGAGTAATACAATATATAATTAAAGAGATTTTAAGACAAACTAAAAGAGATCATAAAGACACACATATACCCCTCAATTAAACTCTGATTCTATATGTTTAATCCTTGCATGCATGTTTGCTCATTTTTTGAGAATTATAAACGCACTCATATCATATACACCCTCTGTCCCATAATAAAAAAACTTCTAAAAAATTAAGATAAAGTAAAGATGTTGGAAAAAGATGTATGTATCCTAATTTGGATCACTGTCTTGTTTTTAAGTGAACAAGCGCTCAAAGTTCTAGCCTAAAAACTAACCACGCACCGTACGTATTCTGAAAAAATTAAGATAAAGTAAAGATGTTGGAAAAAGATGTATGTATCCTAATTTGGATCACTGTCTTGTTTTTAAGTGAACAAGCGCTCAAAGTTCTAGCCTAAAAACTAACCACGCACCGTACGTAAATCTTTACTGTTTCTTATACGTAGCTAAATACTTGCAACTTGATCACCATACGTACCATCGCTTAATTTTTTCTCTAAGTTAAAAATAACCATGTGTCATTATGCTTCTGTAGATCGAAATCACCGTCTCAGGATGGACATATATATATTCCCTTTGTTCCAAATTATAGTTCATTTTGTTTTTTCATATATTTTGCTATGTAATTAGATAAATAATATGTTTAAATACATAGCAAAATGAATGCACTAAAAAGTCAAAAATAAACTATAATTTAGAACGGAGGGAATAATAATTAAGTGTCGTAATGTTAACAAATTTGCTGGAAATTTATGAGGTCACACAATCTTCCACTGCATATAGGACATGCATACGTTCCATTTATATAGATGGTTTGTTTGTTATAATGTCTAAGTAAAATTCAATGCATGCACATGCAATATAATGCCAAATGCCGTAGAAGTTTTGCTACTAATTAAACGAATACAAATGTGGTTTGAGTTTTGACTTAGCTTCCCAGGGGCTGCTATGCATCCCATTTATATAGATTATTTGTTTATTATAATATCTAAGTAAAGTCAATGCATGCACATGCAAATGCGCCGTAGAAGTTTTGCTAGTATTTTTTTTTTGAACCTAAAGTTTTGCTAGTAATTAAACGAATACAAATGTGGCTTGAGTTTTGACTTAGCTTCCCAGGGGCTGCATAGATCTTTATTTGTTCCGTTGGAGGACGAGCCTTTCACGCGGACTGCTGTGTGGTTGGAGGAAAACCATAAACTTGTTCATATATAACCGTCCTGATGTTTTGAATTATAAAACATTTTGGCTTTTTGTACATATTCTAAATTTACTATATATCTTAGACAGATGAATTTTAAAATTACGCCAGAACTTCAAATGGGCATGGATTCTACAGGATGCCCGCACCACCCCGCATACTATGTCTATTTCGTGGTTCCGCTAGCCCAACCTGTCCTGTTTTTTTGTAAAAAAAAGCATGCTCCCACTTGCTATGCCCATTTTGTGGTCCCTCCAGACCCACATGTTCCACCTTTTCTTAAAAAAAAGCATGGCCCACATGCAACATACTCTTTGTCTCCACATCAAAAGTAATTAGTGCTGCATCCCACATCACCACACACCAACTCCCCTGCTCTCAACCGCAAAAGGTTGATCTACTCTTGAAACATAAAAAACAACTGTTGCAACATACGTCCAAAAGGTAGTTAAAACATTTGATACATGCTTTAGAAACATTTGAAAAACAACCTTGAAAGAAACTTGAAAACCATTGCAACTGTGGGCACATTTGAATAAACACACATGCAACGTATGCATAAAACGTATGCAATATCTAGATAAACACAACTGCAACATGCATCCAGAAAACACAGATGAAACAAGTATCTAAAACGTTTGGAACATTTGAAACATACAATCGAAACAGGTCCCTGAAAACAATTGCAACATATGCAGCATGTGCAGTATCTCTCTATATACTTTTGCGACATCTATATGATTGAATTACATCATTCCTTTGAACCGTCTGAAACAACCAAAAGACACAATTGCAACATAGGGGGAGAAGGAACTAGGAGCGTCATGGCCGTCGGATTTAAGAACGTTGGGAGCTCCCTATGGATGAGGATATCGGTGTCGAGGAATGGATGCCGCCGGGTGGGGGATGGAGCCATGGGGGGTGGAAGAGGAGGACGACGGGGTCTGAGAAGGAGCGGCTCTGGCGTGGATGATGTCGGCAAGTTGCTCGATAGGGGTGTCCCGACGAACGTTGCTACAGCACAGGAGTGGGGGCGGCGTTGACGAGCGGCGCATGCGATGGTTTGCGCAAACGAGTGGATAGGATTGGTCCTTAAATTAGTGGATGAGGTCCAACCGAAGGATTAGGACGCCCTAATCATAACATTACCGTATTTAGAAACACCAAAATATCTTATAATTTGGTATAGAGTGAGTAACACAATATATTAAAAAGATTTAAGACAAACGAAAAATAATCACGAAACAAAGACACATATACCCCCAACTTAAACTCTGGATCTATTTAATCCTTGCATGCATGTTGGCTCATATTCTCTTTTTTTTTTTAGAATTAGGTATAAACATAGACACTCATATACAACCTCGATCATATAACAATAACAAATGTTTCTTGATGCTATTTGTTAAACAAAGGCTGGAAGTATATTTTCAAGATTTTGTATCATCTAGATGTAACGTTTTGAAAATTTAATAAATACCTTCCTTTATTAAAAAAGTTTCTAAATTTTTTTAGATAAATTAGGAACGATGGAAAAAAAGGGCATATATCCTCATCTTCTTTTCTTTCGTGGAGGACATCTCTTAGTTTGGGTGCTTATTGTTTGCATGCACCACGATTAACTTTCGTATTAGAAGGAAATGTTCCATTTTAGTGTGAAGTGTTATTTACTTTGGGACAAATTTTAAAAACTTAGAAAGTTTATTTCGCTAGAAAGAGAGTATGTACACTGACTTCAATGAGCACCTCCAAAAAATTGAATTGGACATATAATGACTTTAAACCGGTGGACAAGTTCCACCATGTGTAACTTAAAAACTGGATGGTCAGGTTCCACCGTAAGTAGCTTGACCATCAGTTCCCACGAAGTTGCTCAGTTAATGCATGAATAATATATGAGTACCATAACTTTTTTTTTGGGCGGGGGATATTACTAATTGGTAATCTTAATTCTAAGAGAGAGCGATAGGCAACAGTTCGCACCCCTTAATTCATAGGACACACACTGTGTAATGTTTGCACGTGTGAAAATTCTGGAACATACAGGCCGTGTGTGTAGCCAATATTTGGATTCTTCTCATAAAGTTTTCCAAGGTTTTGCTTGGATCAGATCACTCTGGCACTGCAACCAATGTTCAAGCGTTCGGTGACGTTCAAGAAGTGTAGCGATTCCGACCTGGCCGAACGAGTCGTGGCCTTCCCCAGGGAGCACGAGTTCGCCGACATCTTCTGGTACCCGGGCCGTGGTCTGGCTGTCTACCGGATGGATGACCGCGTCCCCGTCAACACCGCCGGAGACGGCGTGATGGATTTCATCGGCTTCCGGCCGACACCTACGCTCGCAATCCAGTCTGCTAGGCTCGCAGGTACTTACGCCGCCACTCATGGAATTCATCCGTCGAAAATACTGTTTTGATATGATAATATTTGTGCTAACACAGCAAGTTCTCTTGATCCTTGATGTCACATGCACGATATATATGAAGAGGACCTCGCGGAGGCCAACAGGGATGCCGGGGCAAGGTGCGTCACCGGCGCAGCGCTAGAGACACTCTCCACCACTGCGAACTACGGCCTAACGACGACGACGCTCGGCCTGCTGCCGACGCCGACGGTCCTCGGCCAAACGGTGGTGGGCTACCAGAACCACATCCAGTCGGCGGGGCGGTGCGTCGACGGGCCCGAGGACGCCCTCCTCACCGCCTGCCCGTGGGACCGGCGCGTCCCCGGCGGCACGTTCTACTTCCAGGCCGGTATCACCGTGCCCGTGTCCAAGGTCGCCGACTTCATCCGCGACGTGCAGGCGCTGCGTAACCTGAACCCGGCCGCGCTTTGCGGCTTCGAGGTGTACGATGGCGTCCTCCTGCGCTACGTGCGGAACTCCACGGCGCTCCTCGGGAAGCTGGAGGACAGCGTGGACTTCGACATGACCTACTACCGGAGCCGGGACCCGGCCGCGCCGCGGCTGAACGAGGACGTCCTGGAGGAGATCGAGCAGATGGCGCTGCGCAAGTACGGCGGCCTGCCGCACTGGGGCAAGAACCGGAACGCCGCCTTCGAAGGCGCCATCGGCAGGTACGGCGCGCGCGCCGAGGAGTTTCTGAAGGTGAAGCGGCGTTACGACCCGGACGGGCTGTTCTCGAGTGAGTGGAGCGACCAGGTGCTGGGAGTCGCCGGCGGCGGTGTCAGCGTGGTGAAGGATGGGTGCGCGCTCGAGGGGTTGTGCGTGTGCTCCCAGGACACGCAATGCGCGCCGAGCAAGGGATACTACTGTGAGCAGGGAAGGGTGTACACGGAGGCTAAGGTGTGCCGCTACCGGGGCGTCAAACATTGAGGCCCGTGCAGCTCGCAACCCGGCCGGCGCGGGATGCAGTGGGTCAAAAGCAACGGCGTCGTGTGGAATCGGAAATCCTTTTCCATCCAGCAGTGTTGAACTGAGCCCAGTTCGAACCACCACATAATGACATAAGCTACGAGCAAATACACAGCCCACCGCAGGAGAAAGACAAAGACCAAATTTTATTTTTCTTTCTTTCTTTTACCTTGTAATTTTTGTGATTAGTTTATTACCGCCTCTCTCTCTCGTTTTTACGACGAAAGAAGAATTATATTATATAATAGGTAGGTACATCAAAATATTACAAGTACTCCGATTTATAATAAAATACCCACGCTGTGAAAACTACAACTCAAGACCTAAAAACCTTTTAGATGCTTTGCAGTATGGATGACCACACAGGAAAACACTCGGCAACGAAAGATAGCCTGAGAACAGATGCCTAATGAACGACGACCAACATTCATGTAGGCGGAGTTGAGGATCTTCTTCTTCTTTCTGGTGTCTTCTTTTTTCTTTGTTCTGCCACCAAAGATTAAGGAAGACTGGTATGAAATTATTATCCCTAGTCCTTCAATATAGCCAGATCTAACTATAACAAAACAGAGAAAAGACCAGAGAAAATTATTCTATAGGGGAGACATCATCTCCGTCTTGATGCTGCTAGCTGGAAATAAAAGTCTCCAAGCCGTGACGTCGAAGAAGATGTTGACGCCGAAGTTGTCGTCCTCATCTTCAACAGAGCCATCATGGAGAAGATGATTCCAACATTCCTCTTAACCGTCACCGAAGAGGAGAAGAAGAAGATAAATCACCATTACCAAATAATTTGGCATGGAGAAACCCTAACCCTAAGACTCGATTTAATAGGAAAAACTATTAAAAACAATAGATCCTCACTCCCTTCAGCCCCCGACGTGATGCCGGAGGACAAGGGAGGGGGACCAACGGTGGAGAATGGGAGAGACCGGCAGCGGCGGCTCTAGGTCTCTCGATCGATACGATTTTTAGTTTCTCCTAAGCCAGCTAAATTTGAGAGTGTCAGACTTTTTTTTGGCAACAAAACAAGTATGCTATGAAATACGGTAAACATAATTATTTAGTGTTATGAATAATATTTTTTACACACATTTGGTCAAATTTAATATCGTTTGAGTTATGAAACTAGAGTTTCTTTCTTTTTGTGATGGAAGTAGTATGTTTTATTCCATGGAATGATTCAGAAAATTATTTTAGTAGTTGAACATTAATTTTTGTGGTAGTGTTAATCTCAAAATAAGGACAACTCATACAATGCAATACTCTGAAATAAATATGAATATTTATCAACTGGAGAAAGGAATTAGGGAAAAATGAAAGGAGAAGAGAAAAGTAAAAAAAGAGGTAACAGGTTAAGGGGGACAATAACAAAACATCATAATTGGCCAATAATGTAGCACGTCCAATGTGTCGCTAGCCAGCTGGCAAAGAAACTCAGCTACTTTTTAAAAACATATTTATGCGAGTTAAATTCTCAACTTGACACAAATGTGAAAGCCCTAGCTTGATTTTGGATTATTGAACTATTGGACTAACCCTTTGTCAAAGTGATGAATGAGTTTGGGTGGTCCAATCCAAGTGGCGAAGCTAGATGATGATCATGTTGTAGGGTAATGGCTAAAAGATGGATCAAGAGCTTTGGATTTGGAAAAAAAAGAAAGAGGTATAAAATGGTTTCAAGGAAGAGGTATATCGATAGGTCCCATAGAGAGTGCTAGTGTATTTAGGATATATAGCCATACCTATGAATAGGAAAAATCATGGTAACTGTAGTTATCGATCAAGTGCCACTAGGTGAAGTCATACGTATGTATATGCATTAGGACCTAGTGTACTAACTTAACCCTTGATAAAATGATTTGAATAATGTTCACTAGTGGAGATTTGTCCTTTCATGATGAAATTTCTTATGATGATTTTGTTACGGTCACCGAAGAGTGGTTTCCGTGATATTTTGGTCGCTTTGGTCATTGAACTGCGTGACGATTTTGTTTTCTGTGACATATTCTAAAAAGGTCATGGGAATCGTCACGGAAAGCCTAACGGAATCATCACAGAGGCGTTCGTGGCACTGTTCATCACTGGATTGTGACATTTCCATGGATATCCTCGAGTTGTGACCAACACACTTCGTTACTTAAACCCGCGCCGCTCCATTTGGCTACGGGACCTGGCACCGTTTGCCTGCGGGAGAGCCGCCTTCACTCATACTTCTATCCGCCGTTAGCATGAATCACAAATACCCCATCCATCGTTAGCATGCATCACTAATACCCCCCATCCGCCGTTAGTCGTGGGACCCGCCCATCACTCGGCCGGACGCTTCCCCATCCGACGTTATGGGACTTGTCGTTACTCATCCGTTCCGAATGGGCGCCGTTCTACCACACTTCACCAACCGACCTATGGGACCTGCCTGCCAGGGGAACCTTTGACGACTGACATGTGGGACCCATCTGAGACCGTTTTCCATCCTATGCGTGGGATCAGCGTGTCAGTTAGATGGGACCCGCCACAGGAGACCCAATACTGTTAATGTGGGGTCAACCTTCGACGACTAACATGTGGGACCCACCTTGGACCGTTCTCCATCCGACGTGTGGGATCAACGTGTCGGTTAGATGGGACATACCATAAGGGACCCATCTCTGTTTATGTGGGGTCAACCTTTTCGATTGACATGTGGGACCCATCTGGGACCGTTTCCATCGGATATGTGGGACCGTCTCGACTGACATGTGGGACCCATCTGGGACCGTTTCCATCGGACGTGTGGGACTAGAGCGTCAGTTAGATGGGACCCGCCACATGACACCAACCCTGTTCACGTGGGGCTACCCTTCTTCGACTGACCTATGGGACCGTGTGGCACCCTTCACCGCCCGACATGTGGGACCAAAGCGTCAGTTATCAGGACCCGCAACTAGGGACCCATCTCTGTTCACGTGGGACCACTCTTCTCCGACCGACATGTGGGACCACCCTTCTCCGACCGATGAATACCCCGAAAACATTGGGTTCTCTAGGATTCAAACCCAGGACCTGGCATTAAGGCGTGAAGGTTTTTGCCACTACACTAAGCGGCTGTTTGTGTTCTCATCCCCTTGGAGCCTTTATATAATGTAAGTAAATTTTTTGTTCTCTTATATCTTATATCTATATATATGGGATATATTATATCCCATGAAAGTGGAAAAGTATCTTCCCGTTAGATTTGCAGCGGAGACAGAGGCGGCAACAGAGGATCCTCGGTGTGCTGTGGTGGCTCCGGCGTCCATTTGGAGGCAGGCAGTGGGGCTTTGCTGGTGGAGCACGACGGCAATGGTGTCCGTGTCACTTGTGTGCCGTGGCGGAGGCGTGAGATCAAATTCGTAGGTTGTCAGGTACCCGAATAAGCTGGTACCCAAACCTCAACCTAGAAGAAACAATCCCCGAACAATTAGCATAAAAACCCAGAGAAAACTCCCCACGAATCAAGCCAATGTCTCTTCTACGAAACAAGGCCCAACGCCCCTGGACCGAGCCGTACTGGGCTAGCCCATGAACGGGGCGCGTCAATCCATACATGTCCTCCCTCGATGGGACCCTTGATCGATGGATCGCCTCACAGGCGGTCGACCCCCCGTCGAGAGGCGGAACTCCGTGAGGGCGGACGACCCCCTGTCGATCACTGCTCCCCCTCCGGCTCGCCTACTCCTCGTACGGGATCCAAGGCATTTAATGTGCTCACCAACTCCTGCCTAACCTCATGGCTACAGCAGGGTTACAGTGACCAGGTACAACTGTCAAATCCTCCTTTTACCGCCCATACCCGTAAAATCAGTGGGTCGTACCCTCTATTACTCCATGTCGGACACTGTGCCCCGTTAGACACCCCCTTGAGACGCGATTGTCAGCACCCGTACCGTATTTTTTGGGGCTCGGCCTTATCCATTCAATCCTCGACCCCTCAGCCACCCCTCGACTTGGACCTCGACACCTCCAGTCAGCGCTCCAACAACTCCTAATACGACGCCTACAGGGATTCACACGTCCCTGCATGGGCACGGGTCTTTCACCGACCACCTATGGCATCATCGTGACACACCTGAAGGATGTCCATCGCCTCCAAGCATGTCGCTAAAGGGCAGGCCATGCCTGAGGCATGCCTCTACAACAACCATGACACGATCGGCATCAACCCCTCGACGTCATCACCTACGACAGCCCTAGGGTTCCTGTACACCTGAGCCTCCCCTTGGCCTATAAAAGGGGACGCCAGGGCTAGTTTGAGATATCCGAACAACATTCGAAAAAGTATCAGATAACACTTAGAGAAATCCGAGCTCCTGATAGCAAGGCATAGGCTTAGCGCTTCTAGGCTTAGGCATTGTTCTACACCCCCCGTTCCTACCCGCTCGCTTTTATTCCCCCTGTACAAGCACTTCGATGCAAGATAATATAAACTCTCTTCCCCCGCTGGACGTAGGGCTTTCTCTTGCCCGAACTAGGATAAAAATCTAGTGTTCTTCTTGTATCACCATCCAGATTAGGGAACACGCAGCAAAAATTCACTCGTTGGTGCTTGGACCCCGGGTCAGGACACCGACTGTTGGCGTGCCAGGTAGGGGGGTTCTACGTGTCATGACCGTTCCCCACCATTCTTCTGGATGGCAGACCCCATTTTTCCACTTCTGTTCGCCACGGTGATCTGGTTTGGGAGCTTGGAGTTCATGTCACTTGGCCATGGTTGGGAGATGATCCTACTTCTGCCTAGAGATCTGAAGGACAGTGACAACGAGCCTCCCAGGAGTGAGAG
Source organism: Bothriochloa decipiens (assembly GCA_023333625.1). Classification (NCBI taxonomy): domain Eukaryota; kingdom Viridiplantae; phylum Streptophyta; class Magnoliopsida; order Poales; family Poaceae; genus Bothriochloa; species Bothriochloa decipiens. Next base: position 15,925,019 of record CM041641.1, on the reverse strand, counting down.
GATAGCACGTCAGTCCCGCTACTCTCGCCATGTGTGTATGGCTAAGAGACGGCGTGATCGGCGCAAGCACCATTGCCTGTTCGTGGGTGAAGCGGCGTCCACCATGGGCACCGCACCTCTGACTAGTGATGCGGGACTCCTCATTGGGGGCCTGTCTGACATGTCTTTGGGTGCAAAGGGTTAGCCCGGAGGATCCCGCGATGACCCGGACTTCAGCTTCGCCATACGTTCGCTGAAGGGACCAGGTGTAGTCTCTCCGGTGGGCGCCGCCTCAGTACCACCCAACTTGCTCCCACATGGGCTGTTCGAGTCCCATCGACCATTCCCGTTCGGTCTCAACAACGCCGCCAAGTCATACTCCTCCTCGATGAGCACCAACATGAGCGTGTATGAGGACCTCCTGGGGCACCTCCTTCGCGCCACCATGGACTTGGTGACTTCCACGCCAGCCTCCGAATACGTAGAGTCTTTAGAGACTCCTGGTCCCAAGCACTACAGCTCGGTACACTCTGAGGCCAGCTGGAGGAGGAACGACGTAGCAAGGGGTACTTCCCCAACAACTACTTCGGCTACCCCGACTCCGACTCCGCCGACAACAGCTACGACCCCACACGGGAGTGCTTCCATATCGACGAGTGTAACACCCTAAAATTTGCATGGTTTTAAAATAGCCAAATTGATTTAATTATGCTATTTTGTGAGCATTTAACCTAGGAGAAATTAATAATTTTTATAAAAATAAAATCAATTGTAGACAAGAAGCATGTTTATGCACTCATGCTGCTGCATAGTTTTTATTGTGATATTTGGTTCTTGTCAAATTTGATCTGGATTTTGAAATCCTTTTGAAAATCTACTTGAAAAAGATATTCAAATAAAAGAAAAATATTTTCTTTTTCCTTCCCTCTCCTTTCTTCTTTCTGGCCCGAACGGCCCAACCGGCCTGCTCCCTCTCCTCCCTTAGGCTCGACGGTCTTTCCTTTCCCCGCGGTCCATTCTCCCTTCCCCCTTGGGCTAGCCCCAGCCGAAGCCTGCTCGCTCTTCTTCTCTCCCTCCCAGGCCGAAAGGCCAAGGCCAGCAAGCCACAGCAGCAGGACACCTTCCCTTCCCTTTCCTCCGTGTCACCGCCTATCGACGTCTTCCCCTTTTCTTTGCCTGTGTTCGAGCGGGACTCCATCGACGAGTCTGGCTCCGCCCCGCCCATGCCTCGACCTCGCGTGCGCCCCATGCAACCCGGCCTTAAATAGTGGGCGACCACGCACCGCCTTGCCCTCCGCCGCGAAGCCTCGCGCCGTGCCACCTTCGCCCGAGCTCCTGAGTCACCACAAACCCTAGCCACCGCCTCCAAGCTCGAATTTGTCGCTCCGTTGCCGCACCGCCTCCATTGACTTGTCATCGGGTTTCTCCTTGACCTAACGAACTCGCCGAGTTCCTTTTCTCTCTTTTTCTCGATCTGGTTTGCTCATGGATGCTCGTCAGACTTTGCAGGAAGCTTGCCGTCGCCGACGCACGCCGCCAGCTTGCTCCATTCTGCTCTGGCCTTCACTTTTGTGTTTGGTGAGTTCGTGTCGAGTTTCTCATTCGTTTGATACTGGTCCCATGTCGATCCATCGTCCCTAGTGCTAGATTAAAACTCGCCGGCGAGGTCCTCTCGCCGCCGGCCATGTCCACCACTGCCATCTGCTTCTTCTCCGGTAGTCCGTGCCGCCAGCTCCCTCCCCCATCTAATCTGAAGCGTTCAATCTTAATCCAACCGCCCAAATAGCCCAGTACCCCTTCGTCGATCATTTTTGTAGAAAAGCCCTCGTCCTTTGGTAGATTTAATTAGGAGCCCTTTGCACTTTCCTCTGAATACGCTTAACCTTCTGGAAAGCGTATTTACCTTTTAACAGATTCAAAATACATTTTCCCTTATTTACAGATTTGCCACTGACTTCAAAAGCTCATAACCTCTTTGTTTTAACTCTGATTCGATCTGTTCAAGTTGCGTTAGATTCATAATTTCATAATCTACATGTTAGTACCACTGTTAGATCTATTTTCAACTGTTTAAATTTGAGGTTAGATTTAATCTATTATTTTGCAATAGGAAATCTTGTAAAATTCATAACTTTCTCGTTATAGCTCTGATTTTGGTGTTCTTTACGTCTGTGTGATCATAGCGATGTGAAGATTGGTTTTATAAACTTTCCTCATACTATTTTGTTGATTTGGTGTACTGTTCTAATTAAATATATCTATTGCTCGTGTATGATTGCTCGATGCTAGTGTGTTGTTGACTGATGATCGAGTTTAGAGAGTGAACCGTTTGTTGGAGAACAAGAATACTTCAACAACCAGGATCAGCAGGTTCATCAGGAGAGCTTTGATCAAGGTAAGTATAGCATGGACCATCCTTGTTACCTATTCACTATAATCATTAAATTTTGTATGCATGTGACGCTTTGCTACCTATGTAGGATTCCATAGCAATTGATTACTATATACCTTGTCACCCTGGGCTATGCATTATGTTTAGTATGCCTGCTAGTGCTTTATTTGAATCATGATCATGTAACTTGGTTAATAAATATGCTATGAACATTAAAAGAAAACTATTTTATATGAGATCCTATTTTTTTGTGATCATCCGGGACTTAACGTACAGCTGTGAGGGTTACATGGCTCTGGCTTTAGTTGTTCAAAGGATGTTTTCTAGCTTGTTAGAGGTTACCCGAAAGGGCGCAAGAGGGGTTCTTACTTGTATCATCTTGGCCTGCCAAGAGGGTGTACTTTAGTTTATTTTCCTATTTGTTAGTCACCTCTTGGAGGAGGGCTCATGCTTATTCATGGGGAAACCTTAGTGGTCCTAACTTGTTAGATGAACCTTTGGGCGGCTATATATGTTTTTCAGTGTTTGGACCTTGCAAACCCATGCGTTTGGAAAATATGACTCATAGTGAAAGTGTACACCTCTGTGCAGAGTTAAACCGATATATCGTCCGTGCCCACGGTTAGGGCGGTCAAGGGGTTCTTATGGAATGGATCATCAACTCAAAATGTGTTACGTGTTAATGTTGTTTTTATCATATTCTTAATCATGTTTACCTGATCATGTGGTTATGGGAATTGTTACTACCTTGATGCTAATTGCTAAAATGTGACATAACACTAAAAGCTACTTGTAGTTAAACCGTGTCAGCCTTCATTGAGCTTCATGAACCCCTTCTATGCTTTCTAAGTACGTATGTACTTACACTTATTTTATTTCATTTCTTGGAAAATCTCGGATGGATAACAGATCAAGATTGGAGTGAGAGTTATCGACACAACTACTAGCTTGTGTCAACCAGATGACGTGTCCCTTTGGTGGAGCTATCATCTGGAGTTATCTTAGTTATGTCTTATTTTTGATAAAGAAAATTTCATGCTATTCGTGCGCTATGTAATAAACTCTGATTTGGTACTATTTAAAATTTATCAACTTATGTGTGTGACATCCTGGGGCGCATGTAAGGCTTTTTTATATCGTATTTTTGTCCTTTAAAATGAGATATGACAACGGGGCCGTTGCGTCTAGCGACAAAACCGATAACGCCGCGGCAGCGGCAGACGGGGTCAATCCTGTACCAGGTCGGGAGGCGCCCCTAGCGGTGTCGAGCAATGTATAGATACCCCAGGACGCCCAGGACACCTAGCTTACTCAAGTACGAGAGATGCGGGCTAAGCTCAACGAAGATTGGGAGCGCCTATGCCAGCTCGAGCGGACCCTCGAGCAGGAGCGCGGGCGTGGCTGAGGCGTAGGAGCTCGAGCTAGGGCTCGGGATGTCAACAAGCAGATCATCGAGGAGGGGGCAAACGCGTGCCCCATCTTTAACCGTGCCAGCCAAAACATTGTTGTCGCTACCATGCTTCTTCGCAGCATGCCGCCCCCCTCGAACCCCGTGGCCCGTCGAGTCCAGCAAGAGGTCAGCCTTGAGACACCGAGGGGCAGCCTCAGAGCGACCCGCCGAGACTTCCCGACACGAGGAGGGCTTAGTGCATCAGGAGGCTGCCCCACCATCGAAGAAGGCAATTCCCGTGCAAAATCACATTGTCGACAACTGTGAGCCTCAGGATGCACGTCACGACATCAACAAGAACTACAGACGTAAGCGCGGAGACGCCGAGGCGTGAGGCTATAGTGCACAGAGGGGCGGATGCTACGACAGCGACGAGGACCGACACCTATCCCCCGAGCCGTTTGGCCCTCGAGTCTTTAGCAGGATGATTCAGAGGACGCCACTGCCGAATCCCTTTCGTCCCCCTACGAGCCTCGTCAAGTACAACAGTGAGACCAAGCCTGAGCTATGGCAAGCCGACTTCCGGTTGGCATGCTAGTTGGGCGGAGCATGCAACGACCATGCCATCATCCATCAGCTACCCCTATTCCTATTAGACACCGCTCGAAGGTGGCTCGAGGAGCTTCCCCTCGACTAGATCCACAACTGGACCGACCTCGTCAGGGTGTTTGAGGGAAACTTCAAGGGAACCTATGTGCACCCTGGCAACTCCTGGGACCTCTACAGATGCAAGCAGAAACCTAGGGAGTCTCTTTGTGACCTCGCCTGACGCTTGTCCAAGCGACGCATCGAGCTCCCCCACATCTCCGACCATGATGTCATCTTGGCATTCGTCTTGGGCACCACCTGCAAGGAGCTAGTTTGGGAGCTGGGGCATAATCCCCCCAAGATCGCTGACAAGCTAATGTACATCATCGCCAATTACGTGGCCGTCGAGGAGGAGGTAGGTGCTTTCTTTGGCGATGGCCAAGGGAAGGCACAGGAAGGCGACCCCGAGCGCTCGAGCAAGGGCACCAAGAAGAACAAGAAGAAGAAGAACTAGCTAGGAAAGTGCGAGGCAGTGGTCAACGATCTCACAGTCGCTGTCGAGCGCAAAAAGCCTCGAGGCCTCCCCGAAGGGGCATCTTCGACAAGATGCTGAAGGAGCCCTGCCTTTACCATAAGGGAGGGGAAAATCACAACCTCGAGGACTACTGATGCTATTCGACAGCCTGTGACTCAAGAAAGATGACAAGAAGAAGGACCCCAAGGACAAGGACGGTGATAAGGAAGATGACTTCCCCGACTACTACATGATCTATAGGGGCCCCACGGCTCACCTCACACTGCGTCAGCGCAAGAGGGAGCGTTGAGAGGTCTTCATGGCATTAGTTTGACTGTGACCCCACACTACCTCAACTGGTCTGATACAGCCATCACGTTCGACTGTGATGACCACCCAGACTATGTTCCCAGGCCAGGAGGGTACCCACTCATCGCCAACCCAATCATCGTCAACACTCGCCTCACCAAAGTGCTCATGGACGGAGGCAGTAGTCTCAACATCATCTATGCTGAGACCCTCGACCTCCTCAGGATCCCATGGTCAAAGCTCCAATCCAGTGGTGGGGGCTTCCACGGAGTTGTGCCAGGGAAGAAAGCCTTTCCCATCGGCCACATCGACCTCCCCGTCTGCTTTGGCACCTCCACAAACTTTAGGAAGGAACGCTCACCTTCGAGGTGGTCGGGTCCACGGCACGTACCATGCCATCATCGGTCGGCCCGGCTACGCCAAGTTCATGGCAATCCCCAACTACGTCTACCTTAAGCTCAAGATGCCAGGACCCAAGGGCATCATCATCGTCTCCCCCTCCCACGAGCATGCTTATGACTACGACATCGAGTGTGTCAAGAACGGGGAGGCAGTCGAAGAGTCTGTGATGCTGTCGGTGACCCTCGAAGGCTTTGCCACCGAGGTCTCAGATCCCAAATGCCATGCCGACAACTTCGAGCCCACAGAAGACACGAAGAAGATCCTCCTTGACCCCAGCAGCTCCGATGGGAGAGCGCTGACGATCAGCGCCACCCTCAGCATCAAATAGGAAATAGTGCTCATCGACTTTCTTCGCATGAACACTGACATGTTTGCGTGGAGTCCTTCAGATATGTCAGGCATACCGAAGGAAGTCGCCGAGCACGCCTTGGAGATCCAAGCCGAGTCCAAGCCGGTGAAGCAACACTTGTGCCACTTCGATGAGGAGAAGCGTAAGATCATCGGGGAGGAGATCCACAAGATTTTGGAGGCTGGATTCATCAAGGAGGTTCATCATCCCGAGTGGTTAGCTAATCCTGTAGTAGTTAAGAAAAAGAGTGGGAAATATAGGATGTGTGTAGATTATACCAATTTGAATAAAGCATGTCTGAAAGTTCCTTTCCCTTTACCATGCATTGATCAAATCGTTGACTCTACCGTGGGATGTGAAACTCTCTCTTGATGCCTATTCTGGTTACCACCAAATAAAGATGAAGGAGTCCGTCTAGCTCACGATCTCCTTTATCACCCATTTTGGCATGTACTGCTATGTTACCATGCCCTTCAGCCTTCTAAACGCCAGGGTGACATATTAGCAGTGCATGCTCCACGTTTTTGGCAAACACATCGGTCTGACAGTCGGGGCCTACATCGATGATATTGTAGTCAAATCCAAAAAGGTCGACAACCTCATCGATGACCTCAAAATTGCGTTCGAATTCCTCCGGGCAAAGAACATCAAGCTCAACCATGAGAAGTGCGTCTTTGGCGTCCCTCGTGGCATGCTTTTGGGGTATATCATTTCTCAGCACGGCATCGAGGCCAACCCCGAAAAGGTCTCAGCCATCACTAGGATGAGCCTTATCCAAGATCTCAAGGGCGTTCAGAAAGTCATGGGCTGCCTCGCAGCCCTCAACCGCTTTATCTCACGTCTTGGAGAAAAAGCATTGCCTCTGTACCGCCTCTTGAAGAAGTCAAAACGCTTTACGTGGACCCTCGAGGCCGAGAAGGCCCTTGCTAAGCTCAAAGCTATGCTGACCTCTCCTCCAATTCTTATACCGCCCAATCCTACCGAGCCACTCTTTCTCTATGTCATTGCAAGCACCCAGGTGGTCAGTGGAGCCATAGTTGTTGAGAGAGGAGAAGAGGGACACACCTTGCCTGTACAGCAGCCTGTCTATTTCATCAGCGAGGTACTCTCGAAAACCAAGGTTCGCTATCCACAGATTCAGAAGCTGCTCTACACCATCGTAATCACACGACGCAAGCTCCAGCACTACTTCCTTAGCCACCCGATGACTGTGGTCTCGTCTTTCCCCCTCGGGGAGATAGTCTAGAATTGGGAAGCTACAGGAAGGATAGCTAAATGGGAAGTCGAGCTCATGGGCAAAACCCTTGCCTACGTCCCATGCAAGGCCATCAAGTCCCAGGTGCTGGAAGATTTCATCGCCGAGTGGACTGACACTCAGCTCCCATCAGCGTAGATCCAAGCAGAGCTGTGGACAATGTTCTTCAACGGGTCGTTGATGAAAACAGGGGCGGGCACAGGCCTACTCTTCTTCTCACCACAAGGCGTCCACATGCGCTACGTGATCCGACTACACTTTGCCACCTCTAATAACATTGCAGAGTATGAGGCCCTTGTCAACGGCTTGTGCTTCGCCATCGAGCTTGGGGTTCGACGCCTCAATGTTCATGGTGAATCATAGCTCATGATCGACCATGTCATGAAGGCATCGAGCTGCCATGACCCCAAGATGGAGGCCTATTGCAAAGAGGTTTGCAAGTTGGAGGACATATTCTATGGCCTCAAGCTCAACCATATCGCCTGCAGATACATTGAGGCTACAGACGAATTAGCCAAAATCGCATCGACTCAAGGTACTATCCCGCCTAACATTTTCTTGAAGGACTTGTATGAGCCCTCTGTCGATCTAGGCACAGAGGAAGGAGTCACAACGTAGGCGGTCGACCCCCTCCCTCGACCGAGACCCCCTCGACCGGGGCCGAGGCATTGGAGGTCGAGGGGTCACCTCCTCCACCAACCCCTGAGCCAGACTAGTGCACTCCTTCCTCGACTACCTTATTCGAGGGGAGCTACAAAAGATGGGACCCAGGCTTGCTGCATCGCTCGAGGTCAAGACCTACGTCCTCTATGGTGATGACAAGGAGCTCTATCAACGAAGCCCCCTCGGGGTCCTCCAGCACTGCATCGCCATTGAGGAGGGAAGAAAGCTACTCATGTATCTACACTCGGGGCTTGCGGCCACCACGGTGCTCTAAGGACCCTTGTCAAAAATGCTTTCCAGTAAGACTTCTACTGGCTAACCGCAGGCTCCAACGCCATCAACCTCGTTCACTCATGTGGAGGGTGCCAATTTTACACCAAGCAGACCCACCTCCCAAATTATGCTCTACAGATGATCCCCATTACGTGGTCATTCTTCATTTGGGGGCTTGATCTCTTAGGGCCCCTGAAGGAGACAACCAGGGGCTACACTCATCTACTCGTAGTCGTCGACAAGTTCTCCAAGTGGATAAAGGCTCGGCCCATCACCAACATCCCGTCCGAGCAGGCAGTGCTATTCTTCACTGATATCATCTATCGCTTCAGGGTCCCCAGCGTCATCATCACTGACAGCGGCACGCTGTTCACCGACAAGAAGTTCCTGGATTTCTGCGACAACCATCACATCCATGTGAACTAGTCCACCGTCGCTCATCCTAGAACTAACGACCAGGTCGAGCGCACTAACAGCATGATTCTACAAGGTCTAAAGCCTCGTATCTTCAATCAGCTAAACAAGCATGGCAAAAAATGGGCTGCCGAGCTGCCCTCGGTCCTATGGAGCGTAAGGACAATGCCAAGTCAAGCCACAGGGTTCACCCCATTCTTTATGGTCTACGAGTCTAAGGCTGTCCTCTCCACCGACCTCGAGTACAGGTCCCCTTGACTGAAGGCCTACATTGAACAAACGAATAAGGAAGCACTCGCGAATGCTGTCGACTAGCTCAAGGAGGCTCAAGACGTGGCTCTCTTCAATTCTGTGAGATACCAACAGAGGCTCCGACGCTACCATGACAAACATGTGCGCAAGAGGGATCTCCAAGTCAGCGACCTCATCCTCTGTCGACAACAGAGCAACAAGGGCCGCCACAAGCTAACGCTGCCATGGGAGGGCCCTTTCATCATCTCAGAGGTGTTGAAGCCCGGAACCTACAAGCTATCCAACAGGAAGGGCAAAATGTTCACCAAGCATGGAACATTGAACAACTATGTCACTTTTTCCCCTAGGGCCTTGAGGCTTTGTACATTCTCCATATCATGAATGAATAAGAAGTCCTTTCGTTTATAGTCTAACTTTTTTCATATGCTTAAGGTAGCCTCGACTCTGCTCCATGAGAGCCGAGACTCCCTCAAGGGCTATAAGGGGGTTACCTCCTAAGTTCCTAAAAAACATGCATGTTTTTATGAAACTCAAACATCCTATTCTTTCTTTGCCTTGATGCTTGCTTTCACTCAGTCGAAAATGCCATGCAATGCCCCGAGGGGTCGAGGGCCATTGAGCCGTGAGACCACCCACACCCCCGGGCTATGGTACCTCCACTCATTCCCCCTCAAGGGGCAAGCATATGCACCGAGAACCTTGTGAACGGCCAACTCAGGCAAAGCAAGAAATAGAACATCGAGAATAAAACATGTGCAAAATAAAATATATACATGCATAATGTTTCCAACGTCCCCAGGGCCACACCGCCATAGTTCACAAAATACTAACTATTACATGGGCCACTTGCCCAGATTTGGCTCACAGGCCCTCTTCCTCATCAACATCGGGAGAGACAACCTCGAGCTCAAAGAGCTTCGCCAACTCACTGCCTGGCACCTCGGCTGCCTTGATCAAGGCCAGATGCGTCTCACAATTTTCATCCTCAGTCTTGTTGGGGTCGGAGATGAAGCCATGGTTGACGACCGCCATGTCATACGTAACGCTGGAGCAGACAACCGCCATTGCCCTCTTCACGCCATGATGGAGCGTGTCATGAATCTGCTCCCGCACGGCATGGCCGAGGGCGTACATCCGTCGGAGACAGGGGTCCCCATGCAGGTCACCCTTGACCTCCTCCTCAGGGTCGACCCCCAGACCATCGCAGACTAAGTCAATGGCGTCTCAGAGTTATCGGTCAGTGTCGCCTCCGCCCAGTAGAGGTCTTGGAGTGCCTTGGCATCTTTCTAGGACTGGAGCCTCTATTTGTCGAGGTCTGAAACACAGGACGAGGTCAATCATGGTAGACAAGGCACTTAGACCAAAAAGCTAAAGGCAAAAGCAACAAGCCTACCATTGGTGTGGGTCTCGAGGGCCGTTTACCCATCCCGTAGCTCGACGAACGCTTTCTTAGCCTCAGCCAAAGCCTCGACCGCATCTGTCTTCTCCACCTGTAGCTCCTCGATCACCTTGTCGGTGCCCTCGAGGGCCCTCTCCTTCTCATGGAGGGCTCCCTTCAGCGTCGAAACCTCATCGGCCAGGGTCTGGATGCGGCACCTCTCCTCCCCGATCGAGACATTCAGTGCATCATGGTCCAAGGAAGTCAGGGTGAGGCTCTCCTTGAGTTCCTTGATGCACGCTGTGGACCACTCGAGCCCCCCTCGAGCATCTTGACACACCCTCCGCCAAGGAGAGGTCCTCGAGGGCCTTTTGTGCCTCCTCCTTGGCCTTGGTCTCTGCTTCCTTGGCTTGGGTCGTATCCCCTCGAGTCACGACGACATCCTCCTTGGCCTTCATCGCCTCCTCCTTGGCCTTGGCCACGTCCTCCTTCGCCTTCGTTGCCTCGGCCTGGGTAGCCTCGACCGCTGCTTGCAACGCTGGGACCTGCTCCCATCCACCCCTTGTCTCGTGGATGAATTGAGACTTGGTCTGGGAGCATCCCCTTAGATCCTGGGAACAAAAAAGGGCAAGAATTGGCGTCAGACAAGAAAGCAAGTTGACCCCCCGTATCATGGAGGGAAATCACCTACCTTGAAGGCTCTTGCTATGTCCTTAGTGGCGACGTCGACCGCCAGCCACAGGGCATGCTGCATCTAGACCTGGAATTCCTCGACATGCTCCCAGTGCTCAACCTCCTCCTGATCATCCATCTCGAACATGGGCGCATTAGGATTCATCGGGTCCTAGAGTTGAAGAGCCTCCCGGCCTTAGAAAGGAACATCCTTCTCGATGCGCTCCTGCATAGCGGCCATGATGCCGTCCCCTATCTCGACTGAACTGGTGTGACAAAGCACTTGGTCAGCCAGTGTGGGGAATGGCTACTCAGCTTCTTCTCCAACCCTCAATGACCTAGCCTCCCCTGCCTTTTGCTTCCCTTTAGCAAGGAGGCCGGGAGCATACAAGCCAGGGCTGTATAAGAATCCCTGACCGGCCAAGACCCCAGTCGACGGTGGGCGAGGCATTAGTGCCATCACGATCACCTCGGCCTCCGACGCCTCCGCCAGGACCACCTGCGTAATTGGTCATTCGACCCCCCACATGGGGATGTCCTTGGTTGCTAGCTCCTCTTTATGGCTCAAAGCTGGCGACTCTAGCCGCTTGTCCTCCTGACCCGCATTCAGCGGTCTGACACCGTCTCCACCGGCTGTGGCTGCTGTGGGAGGCCCGAAGATGCTAGCTCCTCCTCCTGCTATTGTTGTTGCTATTGTGGTAGCTGTTGTTGCTGTTGTTGTTGCTACTACTGCGGTAGGCCCGAGGGCTGCTGCTCATCCTCCTGCTCCTTTTGCTTCTGTAGGTGCTCCCGCTTCTATCGCTCCTCCCACTCATGCAGCCCTAGTGGCCACGATGACCACGGCTGCTGCTATTGAGGGAGCTCCACCATCTCCTCCGCTTCTCGAGCAGAGAAGTCTGTCCCCTCATGCTCGATGGTGATCGGGCCCTCCTCCGTTGACCCCGGCACCCGGCCGTTGGCGACGCCCTCGAGCTCGGCGGCGCCGGGGGGGAACCTCGATCCGCTCTTGGTCCTGGGTGACATCGCCCCCCGCCACGGTCCCCAAGGTGCTCGAGCCTGCAATGGAAGCAACGCTCATCAGCCTACCCCAAGCCATCACAGCGCGAGCCTTCGCAAACCAAGCGTCTACCGTCGTTGATCGAGACCTCAAAGGGGCACCTGGTGCTGATGCTGCCATCTTTGGGGCAGCATCGATCTTGAGCCTCTTGGTGGTAGAAGGAGTCACCACCTTCGTCGGACGCTTGAGCCTAAATACGCATGAGCAGAGGATGTTAAACATCCTATAAATGATAAAAAGGGAAAATGAAACCATGAAGCTTGAAAACTTACCCCACAGGAATAAGGGGTGCCCTCCTGGGCACCTTTGAACCACTCAGGGGCTTCTTTGTCCCCCTCTTCAATGACTCCTTGTTGGATCCAGAGCTGCCCGGTGCCACGATCGGCGACGCCATGGCGTCCTCTGCTCCTCCGAAGCCATCCGATCCCATGTCTACGCACCGAGGGTCGAAGATCTAGTATGGAGCGGTGGTGTGCTGGGCTTGCCCCGTGACGAAGATGGAGGAGTCCCCCGCGCGTACGCCACGATGTCGAACCCCTGGGCTGAGGGTTCGGTCATCCTCCTCTCCCGAGGCTACTCCGAGGTCCTTGCCTGTCGGCCCTCGGCAGATGTCGGGGCCCCCTGACACCTGGGAAGTCGACCCCGCCTCGACCATCTCCCACGTAAAGCAAACATTAGTTTGGGGGATCAGGCAGCAAGGCGTCAAGACATGCCTGCACCCCTTCATCATCATTGCCCTCATCTTCCTCCCCCTCCTCTTCTTCCAAGGGAGACTCTTCCTCAGGAAGCCCTTCGTGCCTCTATTTCACGCAACGTTGGTCACGCGCCAGGCGCTCGAGGCTCTTCTTCTTCTTGTTGTTGTTTTCCTTATCCTTACTCTTCTTTTGCTGGTGGGCAGTGAAGCATCTCACCTAACGATCGGGATCATCCTCCTTGACCGGGGGCGTCAACCTGCTAAAATCAATGGCCCCTTGCACATAACCTGACACCAAAGAACATAAGGACAAGGCAAAGAAAAGAAGAGTCTAAGAGTAGTGGATCAGGACACTCACCAACTGTATGTGGCCTTCTTCCGGTAGCATCGGGATGCTATTCACCTTCTCTAGCATAAAAGGGCTAGTGACCACCCCCTTCACGTGCCTTACAACCTCCTCAACGGGAAAGTCTTCAGCCGTCATTCGGCACCCCTCGAGGGGCGCCACAGGCCCCATCTAGTCCAGGCGCAGCAAGCGCCGCATCAGCGGAAGGACCCTCTAGCTGTGGAAAGCCAAGACGACAATCCCGGTGGTCAGGCCCTGGTTGCACAATGTCCTCAGAGCATTGAGGAGGGGGTCTAGCCTTTCCTAATTCTCCCTTGCCATGCCATGCGACCAATGATATGGCCGCTCCATGATGGTACGCTCGGTGTAGTGCGGCAGCAGGCCGTCATCATTTTGGTGATAGAACCACCGAGCGTGCCACCCACCGTGGTTGAAAATCAGCCCCGTCGGGATGTACTAGTCCCCCCGCTTCAATGCCAAGTTGCAGCAGCCAGCGCAGACGATGCTCTTCTTCCCCGATGACACCAGCTTGGACAAGAACTCCCTGTTAAAGAGATGGAGCCATAGCTCCCAGTGTGGCATAGATTGCTACGTTGGAGATGGCATTGGAGAAGAAGTGTTGGAGCTCAACCTTGTAGTGGTTGTCAGTGTGCGCATGAACCGGCTCGGTAGCGCTCCAAGCCCCATCCTATGGAAGGCGATTAAGCTCACAACATAGCCCATCGTTGACAAGCTTTTGCAACTCCTGCTTGGTCATGGTCAATGAAAGCCAGTCTTCCGCAGGAAGAAGCTCCACACCCATGGCGGAGGATTGGATCTGCTCGGAGGATGGATAGGAGGGAAGATTTCTAGTCTCTCTCGATTTCTCTCTCCCCCTCTCCTTCCTGCGCTAACAGATCAGTTCACGTTGGTCTCTGGTGGCAGCAGTGGTGGAAACAAGAGGGCAGGATGGGGACGGACGAAACCCTACCCCCCGAATTTATAGGCAGACCGAGGAGCAACAGGCAGATTCGACCAGGGAGCAGGTAAATCTCTGCATTTAATGCTCATACCTAACCATCCCCTCGATTCCTGGTACAGGGACACGCGTCGTGCACTCAGTCTCTAACCGTTACCCACATCCCCCATGACTGTGCCACTCCGTCTCCTGCCTAAAAATACACGCCCAACAGATGGGAGGAGTTATCCACGACAATATCTTCCGCGAGAAGGAAAGTAGGTCTTGGCCCCACGAAAAAATCTCCAGGGAGCGAAGGTTGGCCCTTGGTTAGGGTTTGACAACCGTCCTCTAGTACTTGAGTCAGGGATGACCAGGGGGAGCCGATGCGAGGCCCTGACTCGAGAACAATCTCTGGAGGCCCCCCGAACATATTCAAGGCAAAACTAAGGGTCCACTGTGGAATCTCCTCGGAGGGAGGCATTGAGCCACTGACACCAATCGAAAGGGATTGGCATCCATGGGACCCATTGGTTTGCTTCAATAAGAGTGCCTCCGTAGCCTCCAGTCGACCCCCATTGAACGAGGCATGAGCTCTTGCTTGAATTTCCTGATAACAGCTCAACAGAGGATGATGAAACTCGCCCATCGAGGGTAGTGCAATGCTTCTCACCCCATACCCGATTGAAAGGGCTCATGGGATGCACACTGAAAGCTAGCAAAGCCCAGGCGACACAAGGCCCAGGGGCTCGACTACATTCGGCACCCCTCGACGAAAGAGGGTCAAATACACCCATGGGCTCGACCACTCGAGCACCCCTCTACAAGAAGCACATAAAGCCCTCAGAGGAGTATGTTACTCCTCTGAGGCCTCAGGGGCTACCCCCGAAGGGTACGCTCGCGCGCACCCTTTGGAAAATGGCAAGCGCTATGACTCTGGTTCATGAGCCTCTGTGTGAGTGCCAGCACTCACACCAAGACTCGGGGGCTACTGTCATGTACCCAAATAAGGGGGTACCCTAAACCTTGACCCAGGAGAAACAATCGCCGAACAATTAGCGTAAAAACCCTAAGAAAACTCCCCATGAATCAAGTCAATGGCTCTTCTACAAAACAAGGCCCAACGCCCCTGGACCAAGCTGTACTGGGCCGGCCCACGAACGGGTCCTCCCTCGATAGGACCCTTGATCAACGGATCGCCACATATGTGGTCGACCCCTGTCGGGAGGCAGAACTCAACACGGGCGGATGACCCCCTGTCGATCACTGCTCCCCTCCGGCTCACCTACTCCTCGTATGGGATCAAGGGCATTTAATGCACTCACCAACTCCTGCGTAACCTCATGGCTATAGCAGGGTTACAGTGACCAGGTACAATGATCAAATCCTCCTTTTACCGCCCATACCCATAGAATCAGCGGGTCGTACTGCACTATTACTCCATGTCGAACCCTGTGCCCCATCAGGCACTCCCTCGAGACGCGATTCTGAGTACCCATACTATATTTCCTGGGGCTCGGCCTTATCCATTCAAGCCTCAACCCCCTCGGTTGCCCCTCGACTTGGACCTCGATGCCTTCGGTCAGTGCTCCAACAACTTCCGATATGACGCCTACAGGGATTCGCACATCCCCGCATGGGCACGGGTCTTTCACCAACCACCTATGGCATCATTGTGACACGCCTGAAGGACAGCCATCACCTCTAAGCACGTCGCTACAGGGTAGGCCATGACCGAGGCACGCCTCTACAGCAACCATGACACGATCGGCATCAACCCCTCGACGTCATCGCCTACGACAGCCCTAGGGTTCCTGTACTCCTGAGCCTCCCCTTGGCCTATAAAAGGGGACGCTAGGGGCTAGTTTGAGACATCTGAACAACATTCGAACAAGCATCGAACAACACTTAGAGAAATTTTAGCTCTCCAGTAGCAAGGCATAGGCTTAGTGCTTCTAGGCTTAGGCATTGTTCTACACCCCCCGTTCCTACTCGCTCGCTTGTATCCCCCTATACAAGCACATCGGTGCAAGATAATACAAACTCTCTCCCTTCGCTGGATGTAGGGCATTCTCTTGCCCGAACCAGGACAAAAATCTAGTGTTCTTCTTGCATCACCATCCAGATTAGGGAGCATACAGCACAAATTCACTCATTGGTGCTTGGCCCCTGGGTCAGGACACTGACATAGGTCTCCATTCTCCCCTTTTTACTGTTCATTTCTTCATTTTTGTTTTGCCTCATCATGGATCTACTACAGGACTTGGGGATTTTGCTTAGAATTTATAATAGTATTGTTAGTGTGATGGTTAGACTTGATTTAGCCAAAATGAGCTCGTACCATGGAAATTGTTAATGGTTGTTAAAGTTGCATTTTGGTATGAGCTGTGGACTTAACTGATGGATCTTTGCTGTGTTGTTTTCAACTTCAGTGATCTCAATACCTGCTATGTTGTGTTTGTTTAGCCGTAAGATTAATTTGAATGGAATTCTAGGTGTGATGGTTGGACTTGATTTAGCCGAAATTGTATTGGATTAATGGTTACAGCCACATTAACTGCTAATCTAGTTTGAGTAGTATATATATCTATGTGCCATTAAATTTGGATCAGCTCATAACATGGAAATTGTTAATGGTTGTTAAAGTTGCATTTTGATATAAGTTGTGGACTTCACTGATGGATCTTTGTTGGATTATTTTCTTCTTCATTCAATGATTTCATTACATAGGGAACCGAGGCCTATTGCACACTGACAAGATGGAGCAGGCCCCCAAAAAGAGGACAATCTCATTTGCCTGCCTCCCAGATGAGGTCATTCTCGAGATCCTTCGCTGCCTCCCTGGCCCCTCCCTGTTCCGCTGTAAATTGGTCTATCGAGGGTGGGAATGCCTCATCAACAAGCTCGACTGGTAGGTGCAGTTGGGTCTTTAGCAGTAGAAGTGCAACGGTGGGTACAATTGAAGTGGACTTTTGGTATATTTTGAAATGGCCTCATGTATCCAGAAAAAATACTGGAAATCAATATAATGTCGTTCGAACTATGTTTTTGTGCTTTTTATTATTTTGGGAATGTTTTTTTGAAGGGGTGAAGCATACATGGCAGGAGGGAGTGTAGTCGAACATAATACTAGTAGAGATATGACCTACCATGATGAACTAATTTTGTCACAGAAGGTGCAAAATTCATCACTATTTCTATTCCGTGATGAATCTGTGACCAAAATGCCATCGTTGTGGAACTCGCATCATTCTTATGTGTTTATGATGATTCTAAAAATAGCATCACAGAAGAGTGTTTCCTATGACCAAATGGTGACTGTCATAGTATTGTTTCCATATGCCTACAAGACGGCTACGTATGCTTACATGACAGCCCACATGACCGTTAGGTGCCCTGGCGACCGTTAGGCTGACATGTCATGCTCTAGTTCCTCCACATTTTAGGTTCTCATAGGACCACGTGTTAGGTCCCTATTCAGCCACATGTCACTATCTTATTGGCACAGGTTTCGTGTTGCTATTTGCCCACATGTCTGCACCTCACTTGACCATCTGTCGGTTTTTTATTTGTCCACGTGGCCGTTTGACATTCGACCAGTTGTCACTTTTGAGTCCATCCATGTTCAACTTTTTGATTGGGACACATGGTGAGACAATTTCCCTCCATGCGTCAGGTATTTAGGAGCCCACACGTCGAGGCCTGGTCATTATACTGTAGACCACCAGTTTGGCCACGTGTTAAGTTTTTATTTAACCATGTTCGCTGTTCTGTTCGTCCACAGAGGAAATTTAGTTCATCACAAAAGTAACTCCAAAACATCATATAAACCATTTCAAAAATGTCACATAAACAAATTAACATCACATGAGTAGCAAGCCGCTGCCAGTGTTTCAACACACATGTCCAGACATCAAATCGGAATACACCGGTACACAAGTGCACACATCAAACCACAAATGTTTACGGCATCAAGGCCACTAAAGCAGAAGACCTATAGTTGATTGCTAGAAGATTTGGATGCCAACAATTCATCACAAAACTTCTTCTACTCTTCATGCCGTCCCCTATATTCCTCAAACTCTATCTCAGTCTTCTCTGCTTTCCTCTTCAGTTCATCTAATCGCTCAACAAGGCCAGCACAACTTACCTGTCCTCAAAAATTTATTGTCAAAGGACCCTCTTCGCCAATGTCTCGATCATGGTGGACCCAGCCTGCCTGGATACCAACATTCTTTAGAAAAGGGATGTTGCAGATGTGTGTCTGCGACTCATTCTTGCCTTGGGAGTCATAGATGACCTTGCAAACAACATTAGCATGGGCCATTGCTTCCTGCCCTTCACCAACACGGGCTGCTAGCAGCCTTTCCATAGCTACCTGTGAATATTCATACATTGAACATTAGGTTATAGATAGTGGTAGATGACTTAAATTGAAAACACTGGACATTGATTCATAACTAATGCATAGGTCTTCCTTAGCATTCTGCTGATAGAGAATACATAAGCATAATGCATTTGTAGAGATCAGCCTAGATCCAATAGAGATTACATAATCACAATGTAGAGGTGTATCAATGTCACGACCCTGGGGGCCTAACACCGATGAGTAACTACATGCTGCGTGCTCCCTAATCCGGATGGTGATGCAAGAAGAACACACGATTTATCCTGGTTCAGGCAAGAGAAGGCCCTACGTCCAGTAGGAGGTGGATGTCTTGTATTATCTTGCACCAAAATGCTTGTACAGGGGGGATACAAGCGAGCATATACGAACTCGGGGTGGCGAGCAAGGCCTGAGCCTAGAAGCGCTAGCCCTATGCCTTGCAATGTTCATGGTGAGGCTCAGTGAGTTTGAATGAGTTCACCTCCTTCTTTTAGCTATCCCTACACCCCCTTTTATAGTCCAAGGAGGGGCATGGGTGTACAAGAAACCCTAATGGTGCTGTGAGGGCTGTCATAAGCGATGACGTCGAGGATCGATCATGTCATGCACACTGTAGGGGCATGTGCTAAAGCAAGGTTGAGCCCTGTAGCAGCGTACGTGATGATGAGATTCGCCCTTCTGAGATGTCATGGCGAAGTTGGTGATTGACTGGTCCTGATGATGACTCTGGCATGCCTCAGCAGTGAAGTGAAAGACGTGACCTCTTGTTAAGGGCGTACGACTTGCAAGAGATGGCGTACGGGAGTGGCTGAACCACTGACTGTGGCTGCTGCGAATCTAGGTCGAGAGGTACCAAGGGGGACTCGAGGCCTTGTAGATAAGAATGAGCACCAGGAATCCCTAGTACAGACATTGACGTTGGCATCTCGAGGCCTTGTAGATAAGAACGAGCACCAGGAATAGTGGTCTGTATGAATCAACGCTTCCCCGGGGACGGGCGGTTAAAGCTGGCACTCACACAGAGGCTTATGAACTGGAGTCATAGTGTCTGTCATTCTCTAAAGGGTGCGTGTGAGCGCACCCTTCGGGGGTAGCCCCCAAGGCCTCAGAGGAGTAGGATACTCCTCCGAGGACTTTATGCGCTTTTTATCGAGGGGTGCTCGAGTGGTTTAGCCCGAGGCATGCGTGAGCTTTTTTCGTCGAGGCCCACTTCATGGTGGTTGGGTGCCATGGGTACTTCCCTCAGAGATCAAGC
Organism: Bothriochloa decipiens; assembly: GCA_023333625.1. Taxonomy (NCBI): domain Eukaryota; kingdom Viridiplantae; phylum Streptophyta; class Magnoliopsida; order Poales; family Poaceae; genus Bothriochloa; species Bothriochloa decipiens. Next base: position 15,905,513 of record CM041641.1, on the reverse strand, counting down.
ATAAATGAACTAGAGTCATAGCCTCCATGCTTTCAGACTGGTGCGCGTGAGCGCACCCTTCAAGTGTAGCCCCCGAGGCCACGGAGGAGTAGAAAAACTATTCCGAGGACTTTTTAGGCGTGCAATAGGGGGAAGCTTGAGTCTTCTAGCCTCTGATCACATTTGCCCCCTTTTGTCGAGGGGTCTCGTGCGTTATCGAGCCCTCGGGTGGTTGGTTCCTCTTTCGTTGAGGGCACCCAGTTATGAGCGATCCCCTGAGCTTCTTTCATCGAGGTCGATCAGGAACAAGCCTGTCTTTTTCTTTTGACCCTTGCGCTCCTTTTCGATGGGAGGAGGGGTGAAGAGCGCCGTGCTACCCTCGTTTGGGCGAGCTCCGATGTCCTTTGGTGAGCTGTTATCAGGAAATTCAAGTGACAGCTCGTGCCCCATTCGATAGGGGTCGACAGGTGGCCACGGAGGCACTCTCATTGAAGCAAACAAATGGACACATGGATTCTAAAGAATTCGATAGGGTTCGGTGGCTCGATGCCTCCCTCCGAGGGGATTCCATAGTTGTCCTTTCATTTCACCTTAAATATGTCTGAGGGGGCTTTCGAGAGTTTGTTCTCGAACAAGGGACTAGTGTTGGCTCCCCCTCGGTCATCCCTAACTCGAATACTCGAGGGCGGCTGTTGAACCCTAATCGAGGGCCAGCCTTCGCTCCCTTGAGATTTTTGTGGGGCCAGGGCCCATATTCCTTACCGTGGAAGGGATCATTCGTAAATAACTCCTCTCATCCGCTAGGCGCGCCTTTTGAGGTAGGAGTCATAATGGCGCAGTCGTGGGGGGCAGGGACAACAGCTAGAGGCTGAGTATTCGATGCGTGTCCCTGTATCTAAAAATCAAGGGAGCGATTAGGTTTGGGCATTAAATGCGGGGATTTACCTACCCTTTTCACCGGATCTGCCTATTGCCCTTCGACTTGCCTATAAGTCCAGGTGGGGTTTTGTCCGTCCCCCATCTTGCCTTCCTGCTTTTGCCGCTGTCGGAGAGAAGAGTAACCCTATTTGTTAGCACAAGAGAGAAGAGGGGAGAGATTGGGAATCTTCCTTCCTATCCACACGCTGAGCTAGCCCGTGCTGTCACTATGGCACAGAACTTCTCCCTTCGGAGGATTGGATCCCGTCGGCCATGATGGAGTGGGAGCTCGATGAGTTGGAGGATGGTGGGCTTCTTCGCCTCGTCGTCTCGGTTGATCGAGACGGCCGATGAGCCTGGGGGTCGAATCGCAAGGCTGTTCAAGGCCGAGGTGCACCTTCCTGCTATTGGCGATGATGATTGAAGGCCTATGAGCCAGATCTGGGCATGAAGGCCATGTAATATGTTAGTTTTTTGACTTGTGTCGATGTGGCCTCGAGGGCCTTAAAACATAATGTTTATATATGCATTTTGAATGCTTTCGAGTTCGAATTCATCATTCCTTTCCTGCTTGAGTTGAGTTTTTACGTGGTCGTCTTGGCACACGATTGCGTGCTTCGGTGTGGGGTGTGAGTGGAGGTACCATAGCCCGAAGGCATAGGCTATCTTGTGGCTCAACGGCCTCTCAGCCTCAGGGTGCCCTCGTGGCCTTGTCTACTATGTAAGAACTCGCATCGAAGCATATTGGAACGTTAGACAATGATTTTTCAAAATCGTGTGTTTTTACTAAGTTAGAGTTTGAGTCTGTCATTTTGTTTCTACTCGAGTTGAGTTTTTACGCAGTCATCTTGGTGCACGGTTGCGTCCTTAAGTGTGGGGTGTGAGTGGAGGTACCATAGCCTGGAGGCTTAGGCGATCTCGCGGCTCAACGTCCCCTTGGCCTCAGGGTGCCCTCGTGGCTTTGTCGACTATGTAAGAACTCCCATCGAAGCATATAGGAATGTTAGACATTGATTTTTTGACATCATGTGCTTTTACTAAGTCTTCTCAGTGTGTGGTTACGCCCCTTGGTGTGAGGGAGTGGGTGGAGGTACTGTAGCATGGACGCATGGGTGATCTCGCGGCTCGATAGCCCTTCGGCCTCAGGGTGCCCTCACGGCCTTGTCGACTATGTAAAAGAATACACGTCGAGTTTCAAAAAAACGTGTGAGTTTTTGGAACTTTGGGGGTCCCCTCTTGTAGCCCCCAGGGAGGCTCGACTCTATTGAAGCAGAGTCGAGGCTACCTTATGCATGTGAACAAAAAGTTGAACTGTAAACGAAAGTACTTCTTATTCATTCATGACATGGGAAAAAAATACAAGGCCTCGAAGCCCTAGGGGTAAAAGCGACGTAGCTGTTCGATGTTCCATGCGTTGGTGAAGGTCGCGCCCTTGCCATCTGACAGCTTGTACGTCCCTAGCTTCAACACCTCGGCAACAATATAAGGGCCCTCCCATGGCAGAGTTAGCTTGTGACGGCCTCTGTTGTCTTGTCGTCATCGGAGGATGAGGTCACCAACTTGAAGGTACCTCTTGCACACGTGCTTGTTGTGGTAGCATCACAGCTTCTGCTGGTACCGCACCAAGTTGAGGAGGGCCATGTCTCAAGCCTCCTCGAGCTGGTCGACGGCGTTCGCGAGGGCCTCTTCGTTTGTCTGCTCGTTGTGGGCCTTGAGTCAAGGGGACCCGTACTCGAGGTCTGTGGGGAGGACGGCCTCGGACCCATAGACGATGAAGAACAGGGTGAACCCCATGGCCCGACTTGGTGTCATCCTTAGGCTCCACAGGACCGAGGGTAGCTCGGTGGCCCACTTCTTCCCATGCTTGTTGAGGCGATTGAAGATCCTCGTCTTGAGGCCCTGCAAAATCATGCCATTGGCGCGCTCGACCTGGCCATTAGTTCAAGGGTGGGCAACCGCGGACCAGTTCACATGGATGTGATGGTGGTCACAAAAATCCATGAACTTCTTGTCGGTGAACTATGTGCCATTGTTGGTGATAATGACGTTGGGGACCCCAAAGCGGTGGATGATGTTTGTAAGAACGAAACTGCATGCTCAGACCAAATGTTGGTGATCGGTCGGGCCTCGATCCATTTGGTGAACTTGTCGACAGTGACTAGCAGATGCGTGAATCCTCCGGTAGTCTTCTTCAGGGGTCCGACGAGGTCGAGCCCCCACACGGCTAACGACCATGTGATAGGGATCATCTGCAGAGCATGAGTAGGGAGGTGCATTTGCTTTGCGAAGAATTGGCAACCCTCGCACGATCGGACAAGGTCGATGGCATCAGAGACGACGGTCGGCTAGTAGAAGCCTTGCTGGAATGCATTTTCGATGAGGGTTCTTAGCGCAGCGTGGTGACCGCAAGCCCTGAGTGTAGGTCCTTAAGCAACTTCCTGCCCTCCTCGATGGTGATGCAGTGCTGGAGAACGCCCGTGAGACTTTGTCGATAGAGTTCTTTGTCATCGCTGAAGAGGATGTAGGTTTTGACCCATCGAGTGATCTGTTGAGCCTTGGTTTGGTCTTCTAGGAGCTCACCTCGAACAAGATAGTCAAGGAATGCCGTGCGCCAGTCAGGCCCGGGACTCATCGGTGGGGGCGCCTCCTCGATATCCATGACCTCAGCACCGTTCGAAGGGGCCTTGGTCGAGGAAAGAGGCTCGACGGTCTGCGAGGTGGGCTCAGCCCCATGCCCCAGTCAATGGTGGGTTTGGATAGATCCCTCGAGAAAACATCAGGTGGGACAGTGCCTCGAGTTGACGCAATTTTTGCTAGCTTGTCAGCAGCTTCGTGTATCTTCGCGCAATGTGGTTGAGCTCGAGGCCATAGAATTTGTCCTCCAGCTTGCGAACCTCCTTGCAATAGGCCTCCATGTTGGGTTCGCGGCAGCTCAAGGCCTTCATGATTTGGTCGATTACGAGTTGTGAGTCAGCGCGAACGTCGAGGCGTCGGACTCCGAGTTCGACGGTGATGCGCAGGCCATTGACAAGGGCCTCATACTCGACGATGTTGTTGGAGGCAGTGAAGTGCAGTTGGATCATGTAGTGCATGTGGACTCCTTATGGTGAGATGAAGAACAGGCCCGCGCCAGCCCCTATCTTCATTAGCGACCCGTCGAAGTACATGGTCCACAGGTTCACCTGAATTTGCGCTAGAGGGAGCTGAGTATCGGTCCATTCGGTGACAAAATCTGCCAATACCTAAGACTTGATGGCCTTGCACGGTGCGTAGGTAAGAGTCCCACCCATGAGCTCGACCGACCATTTGGCGATCCTCCTGGCGGCCTCCCGATTCTAGATTATCTCCCCGAGAGGGAAATACGAATCCATAGTTACTGGGTGGCCGAGGAAGTAGTGTTGGAGCTTGCGTCGTGTGATGACAATGGCATAGAGCAGCTTCTGAATCTGCTGGTAGTGAACCTTGGTCTCCGAGAGTACCTCACTGATAAAGTAGACAGGCCGCTAGACGGGTAGCGCATGTCCTTTCTCCGTCTCTCAACTACTATGGCCGCACTAACCAAGCGGCGATATAGAGCAAGAGGTGCTCTGCTGGGATCAGAGGTACGAGTATCGGAGGTGAGATCAGCATTGCTTTCAGCTTGGCGAAGGCCTCCTCGGCGTCGAGGCTCCAAGCGAAGTGTTCTGACTTCTTAAGGAGGCGATACAGAGGTAACGCTTTTTCCCCAAGGCGTGAGATGAAACGGCTAAGGGCGGCGAGGTAGCTTGTGACCTTATTTACACCCTTGAGGTCTCAAATTGGACCCATCTTGGTGATGGCCAAAACCTTCTCGGGATTGGCCTCGATGCCACGCTAAGAGACGATGTACACACTTCTCATGGTTGAGTTTGATGTTCTTGGCCCTGAGGCATCCAAACATGATCTCAAGGTCTTCGATGAGGTTGTCAGATTTTTTGGACTTGACCACGATGTCGTCGACGTAGGCCTTGACCGTTGGCCCTATATGTTCTCCAAATTTATGAAGCATGCACCGCTGATACGTTGCCTCGATGTTTCGAAGGCCGAAGGGCATGGTAACATAGTAGTACATGCCAAAAGGGGTGATGAAAGAAGTCGTGAGTTGATTGGACTCCTTCATTTTGATTTGATGGTAACCGGAATAAGAATCAAGAAAGGAAAGGGTTTAATGTCCCGCAGTTGAGTCAACAATTTGATCAATTCATGGTAAAGGAAAAGGAACTTTAGGACATGCTTTATTCAAACTGATGTAATCTACACACATCCTATATTTCCCATTCTTTTTCTTAACTAGTACAGGATTAGCTAACCACTCGGGATGATGAACCTCCTTGATGCCCGGCCGCCAAAAGCCTGTTGACTTCCTCCCCGATGAGCTTGCGCTTCTCCTCGTCGAAGCGGTGCAAGCGTTGCTTCACTGGCTTGGACTCGGCCTGAATTTCCAAGGCGTGCTCGGTGACTTCCCTGGGTATGCCCGGCATATCCAAAGGACTCCACAGAAACATGTCGGTGTTCACGTAGAGAAAGTCAACAAGCACTGCTTCCTATTTGTCACTGAGGGTGGTGCTGATCATCAGCGCCTTCCTGTCGGAGCTACTCAGGTTGAGGAGGATCTTCTTCGTGTCCTTGGCAGGCTCAAAGTTGCCGGCGTGGCATTTGGAGTTGGGGGCCTCGGCGGCCAGTCCATCGAGGGTTGCTGCGATCATTGCAGACTTCTCGACGGCCTCCCTGTTCTTGATGCATTCGATGTTGCAGTCGTAGGCATGCTCATGGGAGGGGCCGATGGTGATAATGCCCTTGGGTCTCGGCATCTTGAGCTTGAGGCAGGTGTAGTTGGGGATGGCCATGAACTTGGCGTAGCCGGGCCAGCCAATGATTGCATGGTACGTGCCGTGGAAGCCGACCACCTCAAAGGTGAGGATCTCCTTCCGGAAGTTTGAGAAGGTGCTGAAGCAGACGAGGAGGTCGATGCGGCCAACGGGGTAGGCCTTCTTCCCTGGCATGACTCCGTGGAAGCCCTCGGCGCTAGGACTGAGCTTCTCCCTCAGGCGGGTGTTGATGATGATGGGGTTGACGACGAGCGGGTACACTCCAGGCCTCATGACGTGGTCTGGATGGTCATCACGATCAAACGTGATAGCCGTACTAGACCAGTTGAGGTAATGAGGGGTTGCCACCCGCACAGAGAAGACTTCTTGACGCTCCCTCTTGCGCTGGCGAGGTGTGAGTCGAGTCGAGGGCCCCCATAAATCATATAGTAGTCATGGACTTCAGGGAAGCCATCCTCCTTGTCACCGCCTTGATCCTTGGGCTCATCCTTCTTGTCACTTTTCCCTAGGCCTAGGCTCTTGAAGTACTTCTTGAGCATCCGACAGTCCTTGAGGTTATGGTTTGCCCCTCCCTTGTGATAAGGGAAGGGCTTTTTCAGCATCTTGTCAAAGAGGCCCTTCTCGGGTGGACCTCGGGGCTTCTTGCACTTGTCGGCGGCCACAAGCTCATTGGGGCGGCCTCACGCTTGCCCTGTAGGTTCTTCTTCTTCTTCTTCTTCTTGTCCCTCTTGGCTCCCTGATTCGAGCTCTCAGGGTCGCCCTGCTTAGCCTTCCCCCTTCCCTAGTCATCGTCGAAGAAGGCATCGAAAGCCTCCTCTCCAACGGCGTAACTGGCGACGACGTCCATCAGCTCATCGGCAGTCTCCAGGGGGTTACGCCTCAGCTCTCAAACCAGCTCCTTGTAGGTAGTCCTAGCAATGAATGCTAGGATCACGTCGTCATCGGGGATATGGGGGAGCTCCGTGTGTTGCTTGGAAAAGCGCCGAGCAAAATCGCGGAGGGACTCCCCAGGCTTCTGCTTGCAGCTTCGGAGGTCCCACTTGTTGCCAGGTTGCACGTAAGTTCCCTTGAAGTTCCCCTCAAACACCCTGACAAGGTTGGAGTAGTCATGGATCTGATCGGGGGGAAGTTCCTTGAGCCACCTTCGGGCGGTGTCCGATAGGAACAGGAGAAGCTGACGGATGATGGCATGATTGTTGCGTGCCCGCCCAACTGGCATGCCAACCTGAAGTTGGCTAGCCATAGCTCGGGCTTGGACTTGCCATTATACTTAATGAGGCTCATGGGGGGACGAAAGGGATTTGGTAGCGACGTCCTTCGAACCATCCTGCTGAAGACTCGAGGGCCTGGTGGCTCGGGGACCGGTGCCGGTCCTCATCGCTGTCATAGGACTGTAACACCTCTGGTGTTATATTAACTAAAACATGCCATGTCATCATATGCACTGCGAAGCATTCATGTTTAAGTCAACCTTAATGTGCATTAACTAAAACAAGTTTACATTTCATAGGTTGATTGTGTTTCTGGAATGTTTTGTCACATGAAATGATAAAACCCTATTTTTGAATGTCATCGCAAATGCTTAGTTTATACTCTATGTACTTGAGGTGTAAACTGTGTTTACACTAGTGTCAAGCATAGTGTATAAATCTAAGTCCAACCCTAAAAATGATTTCCATATTTGAAGTTGAATTTGGATTCCAAAGCTTACTTCCAAGTCTGGCAATTCAAATTTAAATTCAAATTGGAAATGCTTAAAAGGTTTTTCAAAAGTCAACTTGGTCAACCAAGGGTGTCAGTGGGTCAATGACCTAAAAATATCCTTGGATGATGTTTGTGATCACTAATAACCAACCAATTAAGTTAGAAACCAAATTGAGTTTAAATTTAATTTCAAAAACCCTTTATTTTAAAACCTGTTTTACCCCTTTTCTCTAATTCAAAATCTATAAATAATTTGGAGATACTCTAAAAAGATAATTTGTAGATCTTGACAAGAGCTACAAAGTTGGTATATAAAGTTTTTCAAGTTTCCAAAAGAAATTTCAAATGAATTTGAAATTATAGTTTTTCAATATTTGTTCCCTTTTGATTTTAAAACCATAATTCAAAAATTATGCAAAATTTTAGAAACTTTTGTATATGAAAAAGGTTTAGTTTGGAAAGTTAAACATTTCATAGTTTTGAAGATTTTTAAGTTTTATTGAAAAATCAAAAGTAATTTTAAATGTTTGTTTCTAGGGTTTTATCCCCTTTTTGAATTTGAATTCAAATTTCAAAATCTAATAGAATTTGAGGATGCCAGTTAAAGGAAAAGTGTAACTCTTGAAAAGTTATGCAAATGATATTTTTGGAGATTTTCAAGTTCTTACGTAAATTTTGGAGTAATTTGTATTTTCAAATGAATGGAATTTCTGTAATTTCTGCGAACAGTACCGAAACCTATCGTCGGCCGCCATCGCCGGCTTCTCAACGCGCGCCGCCATCCACCGCCGTGAATATCTTGGTCGCTAGCCCGCTCCGAATGCTTGAACCTTTGCCTTCGTCGTGTCACCCATCCATGCGTCGTCGATGACCTATAAATACCGGTCGGCCGCCGCTGTTTCTCCTCTTTCTTCTCCCCGCCGCCGTCGCCGACGACTTCGCTCCGCCGCTCGATTTTGCCATTGTTATTTCATCTCTGTTCGATTGCTCTTGCCAATAGCTTCGCCACTTCTTCACGGTCATTTTGAGCCAGTTCGTGCTTGCTCTCCTCGCCCGAGCTGCCCGCGCGCCGTCGTCTTCTCCACGGCCGGTCGCCGAGCCGCCGCGAGCCTTTTCGTCGCCGACCACCACATAGGGTGAATATATATTATCCTTAACCCCATCATCGTGTGCTCCATGCTATCCTGCCTCTCATGCGCACCTTGGCCAGCTTGATGGTCCACAGGAACGCCGGTGACGCCGACCTTGCCATCGGAGCGCCGCCACCGCCATCACCGTCGTTGCCCGCAGCTCAACCCAGCCGCTCCGAGCCTTCATTAGTGTGCGCATCAGCACCATGGTGAGCTCCTGCATCTATCTGCGTGATCAATTTCATCTTTCCCACATGGTCGTCGCCGGCCACCGTAGCTTGCCGTCGGCGCAGTGTTGCCAGTCTGGAGTTCCAGTCTGGCTTCATATAGATGCCAAACACACTCGCCTGAGTGTCCTGCATGTGCTCGTGACCTTGCCGTCGCCGGAAACCGCTCCGGTGAGCTTCACCGCCGCGCCGCCATGGTCGCCGGCGTGGGTGGCGCCGCTCCGCCGCGCCGTTAGCTACCTTGTTCGACTCCCCGTGCCAAGCTGAGTCCAGTGGTCCAAGTTCGGTCGCCGGAGACCTCGCCAACGGCGAGTAATCGCCAGTCAACCGCCGGCGGATCGTCGGTCAGCGCGGGAGTGCTGTGCCGATTTTCTTTTTCTATTTTTAGAAAATGATTTAAATGCTATTTTCTTTGAACAATCATAGTAATTCATATATAGCCCAAAAAATTCTGAATATTTTTGTAAGTGTTCTTTATGATGCCATCTACCTAGGAAAAATATGAAATGCCAAATTTGAGTACTTTTTGTATATGTTAAAATTAGCCCTTTTAATTAAAAAATGAATATTCAATGATTTTTAATAAATAAAATAATTGGCTTTTAATTCTGAAATTTGTTTTGCCATCTAATTAGGCTAAGAGCTTTCTAAAATAAAATTTTGGGCTTAATTTGATAACTTTAATTTTATGCCTTTATTTAATGCTTTTAAATAATTAATTAACCCCTTTAGTTAAGTTTAATCATTATAGGATTTGTTTGACTTTGGGATTGATTGATGACCTTAGGTCATTAACCTTAATGACCTTTGGCACTTTAATTAATTGTTTGCGCTTATCTTAATCATGTCATTAGGGCTTAATTAACGTTATTTTATGTGCTTAATTAATTTCTTAAATGGCGTAGTTAACCCTAATGAGTTTTATAAGCGAAGTTTTGTTGGCTTGCAACTTTATCATGAAGAAAAGTTGTACTCGATCCCTTAATCTGATCATGCATCCATCGAGCATCATGTTTACTATTCCATCATGTTAAAGCATATTAAATATCGAATAGTTTTCATTAACAGAGAGTTAACGTTGTCGCACCAGATCCCAAGGACGAGCAGATTCAGGAATCGGGAGTTGATCCAGAGTTTGAGACCATCTACCCCGAACATCAAGGCAAGCCCTGAATGCATTCAAACCCTATTCTATTTATAAAAGTTTTACCACTTCAGCTATGATATGTTGCATTAAGTAATAGGAGTTGAGTGAAAACCCACCAATTGCATTACCTGTCTTATTTCCTTATTCCTTGTTACCTGCTTTGGAAGATAAGTAGCAATGCTTAGCCCTGCTTAATTAGTTAAGTGTTCAAAGGCAAAAGAATGAAAAAGATGAGATTGGTTTTCTTTGTTGGAATCTTGATGATAGTTAATAAATCGAGTCCGGATGGCTAACTTGCACTAGGAATGGAGTCCCTCTGTAGTGTTTCCATTTGTTGATGCCCTAGGTCCCGTCCGTTGGTGAACTGGTGATATCGAGAATTTAGAAATCCACATGCATGAAGTGATATACGGATGGTTGAAGTCGTGTATATCACGGAGTGACCTATCGTGGGGCCAGAGATCCCATATGTGTCATAGTGTGTTTTACTGTGGGGTATAAGTTCCCACGTATCTCGGTACGCTGGGCCACAGAGCTCATGTGTATCATGTGGTGATATATGACTGTAGTTGTTATCCCGGTATATCGGTTCATCTGGGGTGCATGAGAGTTAAAGTCTCCGGTATTCCAGTGACCTAGGTCCCAGCTGGGTATGAAAATGGATTCGAATCGCCATTGCTTCTCGGAGAAGAAGACTCGATCAGTGTTCATCATTGTAGTAACAACTTGAACAAAGATTAAGGGTTAATAATGAAGTTGGTTGATAATTGGAGCTAGTCCAAGCAAACTTTACTTTCTGTTAAGCCTTTCCGCAAAATTGCTTATCTCTTACAGACCTTACCTTGTCCCTCTAGCCTGCATTTCTTGAGTCTCCACCCCTCTTTTTTGTTGGGTCAGCCTTGTTGAGTACTTTTGTACTCAGGGTTTGTTGAACCCTTGTTGTAGGTGCGCCTCATGGGCAAATGTTTTGCATCCTGCTGCATGACAGTCGTCGAGGAAAGCGACGACGAGTAAGGTGTTTAGCTCTTGGGCAGAGCTTATCGTTGGGTGTTGCAATAAAGTTATCTACTGCTACCCCACTACTATTATGGTTTGTACAATCTAAACTTATGATTGTAAATAATTGAAACTCAAGGTTTGTAAATTTATGTTATTGTAAGTCTTCCGCTGTTTTACTCCGATGTATATTATTTTATATCAAATTGTTGTAATACTGCAATGTCTCTCTATAACGATTGATCCTGTTCAGAGAATTGTGGATGTTTCGGGATTTACTCGACAGACTTTTTAAGTCGTATGGAACACAGTCATGGTTATTTGGAGTCTGTTAGACAATAATCATGCATGTTGGCCATATGATTTAGGAGGTTCTGCCACAGCTGGTATCAGAGCTGGATCGTTGTTAAGAAGAGTTGTTGTAGTATTCTTTTGTGAAAACTTCAAAAGTTTTGAGTCAAATAATTTTAACTTGATTATTTTGGGTCCAAACTGCTTATTCCTTACCTATGATTCTTTCTATCGGCCCTTATTCTAATTTTACAAAGTGTGGTGGTGGAATAGCATATTATATTGCCCTATGTCGTAAAAGTTATTTATATGCAAGTGTTGCTTTACAACTCTTTTACGTTTAGATCGTAAGATCATTCATGCATCATGCTTAATTAATCTGTTAAATTACTTTGCCCTTTAAGGTGGTTTGGGTTAAGTAGTATCAATCCTTTTTCACGCTAACCTTTAGATTTCTCCTTATCTATCCTTATCCTTTATGACCTATCTTGCTTCAGGATGGCCATTACCAAGCAAACTCCTCGTAAGAGTACTGCACCGAAAGGGGTACCTCGACATCAGTTAGCCCCTAGATATGAGATCGGTGAAAGCAGTAGCAATCCGCATCCGGATCCCCAAGCTGAAATAGCAAGGCTTAGGTCCGAGTTGGAGAGGGCTGAAGCCGACAGGATTGAAGAGGCCGCCGAAGTTACTCAGTTGAGATGATCCCGGAAGCATATGAAGCACCAAAGAAATGATGCTTGGGCACGAGAAGATGCAGCAAATAATCGTATCCAAGAACTTGAGGATTATGTGGAAGATTTGGAGGAATATGCGGAGGAAGCTGATGATGAATGTGTGAGGTTAAATAACTTATTGGATCCTGAATATCAAAGACAGGCAGTCCAGGATGACCTTGGTCTTGTAATGGGTCAGGATGAGGAAGAGGAAGACCCTAAAGAACTAGAATCTGTCGATGATGATGTCATCGATGAAGAAGAAGAAAACCAAATGGATATAGAGAATGAAGATGAAGAAGATGTTATGGAAGAAGAAGATCTAGAGATAGTAGAGGAAGATCCTAAAGAGGAAGAGGATCCTGAGGAGGACGAATAAGGAGATTGGAAAGTAAGACGTGTAATATATCCTTTCCCTGCTTTCTAAAGCCTAGTAGGTGTGGGAAGTCTTGTCAGAGTGCAGACTGTTGTAATAAAAATAGTGTATCATAAGTGTGTTGCACTATTGTAATATCTCCTTATGAAATCCAATAAGGTTTTGTGAATAAAGTGTAGTTTGTGTATCAACAGATGCCTGCTCACACCCATTCCCGTGATGCTGCTGGCTCATCTCAGGATGGAGGTGATATCCCAAATCCTCCACCAGTTCCACCCACTCTAGCTGATGCAGTTGCCGCATTAGTCACTGCAACACCATGATGGCTCAAAATCAGAATCAGAATGCCAGACAGGGAAATCATGGGCGGAACAATAGAAATGAAACCACATATGTGGATTTCACAGGCACTCGTCCTCCTGTTTTCACCAGGGTAGATGAACCCATGGAGGCTGATGATTGGCTCCGCACTATGGAGCAAAAGTTTGGATTGATTGAGTGCACAGAGTATCAAAAGCCTATGTTTGCAGCCCAGCAGTTGAGAGGTACTGCAGGGGCTTGGTGGGTAAATTTTGTTGCTGCTCAGCCCGAAGGCCATTGTATTAATTGGACCGAGTTTCATGAAGCCTTTCGAGCACATTTTATTCCTGAGGGAATAATGACTATAAAACTTGAAGAATTTCTTTCCTTGAGGCAAGGTGATATGTCGGTAATGCAATATTTTGGCAAATTCAATCACTTGTCTCAATATGCGTCAGACTACGTTAGTACTGACCATAAAAAGAAAGAGTGTTTCCTCAGAGGTCTGAATAGCAAAATTCAGAGGATGATGACCGGGAATCCAAATGCCACTTTTCATGAGGCAGTGAATATTGCTATATCCTATGAAGATAAGAATCGTCGGCATCTGGAAACTAAGAAGAAGAAAAGTGTAATCTCCGGATTTTCTGGTGGCAACCCAAAACGCCAGAAAATAATCTATCACCCTCAGAATCATTTCCGTCCGCCTTATCGTCCACCACAATACCAAGCACAGCAACAGGCATTCGTTCGTCCTGCTGCTAATCTTTCATATCCACGACAGTCGAATGCCCCTGGTGTTCGTAACCCCAATTTCCAGCCACCAATCTTCCCATGTTACAACTATGGTAAGCCTGGTCATTTTTCACGGAACTGCCCGCATCCGAGGCAGTATAACTCTTATGTCCCTATGACTTTTGCACCACAACAACAACCACAGAATCAGCATAAGGTAGGAAATCAGAAGGTACCGAATAATAAGAATGAGAAGAAGTCTGGTAGAGTGTTCTACACTCAAGTTGGGGAAATCCCAGAAGGAGAGCCTGTCATAATAGGTACGTTTCCTGTTGCTGATCATCCTGTAATTCTGCTTTTCGATTCTGGTGCATCTCATACAATCATTAATGGTACATTTGTTAAGACACATGAAATTCCAACAATGAGGACAAAAGAACAGTTCTTTATACAATCACCTGGGGGGCGTATGTGTACTAAAGAAATGGTACATGATGTGCCAGTAAGTTTGGGTGGGTACATTTTTCCCACTGATATGATAATATTAAAGGATCAGGATATAGATGTGATCCTAGGTATGAATTGGATGAAACGGCATGGTGCTGTGATAGATATCCTGAATAGAACTGTGAGATTGAACATACCCAATTGCAAAACTTCACTTCTTATCCAACTTCTGACACTTAAGAGGAATGTTCAAAAGGTATGTGCAACTTTTGTAAAAGAGATTCAGGAGATACCAGTGGTTTGTGAGTTTCCTGATGTATTTCCCGATGAGTTACCGGGTTTACCTCCTGATAGAAAGGTGGAATTTAGAATTGATTTGAAGCCTGGTACTGCTCCAATCTCCAGAAGAGCTTATCGGATGGCACCACCTGAGTTAGCAGAGCTTAAGACTCAATTGCAAGAGCTACGAGATAAAGGTTTTATTCAACCTAGCTCATCACCCTGGGGATGCCCTGCTCTCTTTGTGAAAAAGAAAGATCAAAGTTTGAGGTTATGTGTGGATTATCGTCCCTTGAATGAGGTAACAATCAAGAATAAGTATCCTCTACCCCGCATTGATCTGCTGTTTGATCAATTGGCGGAAGCAAAGGTGTTCTCTAAGATTGATCTTTGATCTGGGTATCATCAAATCAAGATTCACCCAGAAGATATTCCAAAGACTGCTTTTACCACTCGGTATGGTCTGTATGAATATTTGGTTATGTCTTTTGGACTTACCAATGCACCGGCCTATTTCATGTATTTGATGAACTCAGTGTTCATGCCAGAACTTGATAAGTTTGTGATTGTCTTCATTGATGACATATTGATATATTCCAAAAATGAAAAAGGACATATTGAACACCTCAGAATTGTTCTGCAGCGTTTAAGAGAACATCAATTGTATGCCAAGTTTAGCAAATGTGAGTTTTGGTTGAAGGAAGTGAAATTTCTTGGACATGTTTTATCAGACAAAGGTGTGGCTGTTGATCCTAGTAAAGTAAAAGATATACTTGATTGGGAACCACCAAAGACCGTGCATCAAGTTCAAAGTTTTCTAGGAATGGTGGGTTATTACCGTCGTTTCATACCTGATTTCTCAAAGATATCAAAGCTAATAACTGAGTTGTTAAAAAATGATGTTAAGTTTAATTGGTCACCCGCCTGTGAATAGGCATTTCAGAAATTAAAGAAATTAATGACTACTGCTCCTATCCTAGCACAGCCAAACATTGAGAAGCCATTTGATGTTTATTGTGATGCTTCTGGTATTGGTATTGGATGTGTGTTGATGCGAGAGGGAAGAGTTATTGCTTATGCTTCTCGACAGTTGAAGAAGCATGAGGAGCATATCCAACACATGATTTGGAATTGGCAGTTGTTGTCCATGCCCTAAAAATATGGTGACATTATCTATGGGGTAATAAATGTAATATTTATAGTGATCACAAGAGTTTGAAATACATATTCACTCAAGATGAGTTGAATATGAGGCAAAGAAGGTGGTTAGAATTAATCAATGATTATGACTTGGAAATCTATTACCATCCTGGTAAAGCAAATGTAGTTGCTGATGCACTTAGTCGAAAAAGTCATTGTCATTGTTTAACAGTGAAGCCCTTGGATATTTCTATATGTCATGACATAGAAAAGTTGGGTATAGAGATGGTACAACAAGGAAGTCTGTCTAACATTGCTGTTGAGACAACGCTCAGAGATCAAATTATTGCTGCACAGAGAAGTAATAAAGGCATTAAACATATTAAAAAGAAAGTTAGAAGAGAAAAGGTTTCTTGTTTCACAATTGATGAAGCAGATGTCTTATGGTATAAGAATCGACTGGTTATACCAAAAGATCCTGAGTTGCGACAAAAGATTCTGGATGAAGCACATCTTTCAAAGTTTTTTATTCATCCAGGAAGTAATAAGATGTATCATGATTTGAAACAGAAATTTTGGTGGACCAAGATGAAGATAGAAATTGCTAAATATGTAGCTCAGTGTGACACTTGTCAGAAAGTCAAGGCTATACATTTGAAGTCAGCAGGAGAACTTCAACCATTTCCCATTCCAGCTTGGAAATGGGAAGATATCAGTATGGATTTTATAGTGGGTCTACCCAGGACAATAAGAGGTTTTGATTCAATTTGGGTTATAGTGGATCGACTCACAAAAATGGCACATTTCCTTCCAGTTCAAAGTACAAATTCAGCTTCGCAATATGCCAGATTGTATTTTGAGCGCATCATAAGTCTTCATGGAGTACCAAAGACCATTGTTTCTGATAGAGGCATGCAGTTTGTCTCCCAGTTTTGGAAGCAGTTACACAAATCTTTAGGTACTGATCTTTTGCACAGTACAGCCTACCATCCACAAACAGGAGGTCAGACTGAAAGAGTAAATCAAATACTTGAAGATATGTTGAGAGCATGTGTTCTTAATTTTCCAGAGAAATAGGATGAGTGTTTGCCTTTAGCAGAGTTCTCTTACAACAATAGTTATCAAGAAAGCATAAAAATGGCACCATTTGAAGCATTATATGGTCGCAGATATAGAACTCCGTTAAGTTGGTCCGAACTTGGAGAAAGAAGATTCTTCGGAGTTGATCTTGTAAAAGAAACTAAAGCAAAAGTTAAGCAGATATAACAGAATATAAAGGTGGCACAATCTCATCAGAAAAGTTATGCGGACCAAAGGCGTCGACCCTTGTGGTTCAATAAGGGAGATCACATGTATCTAAAGGTGTCACCCATGAAAGGAGTTACCCGATTTGGAGTCAAGGGTAAGTTAGCACCTCGATACATTGGACCATTTCCAATTATAGAAAGATGTGGACAATCAGCATATCATCTGCAATTACCTGAACAATTGTCGGCTGTACACAATGTGTTCCATGTGTCCCAATTCAAAAAGTGTCTTCGTGTACCAGATAAAGTCATTGATGTTGAGGGTATTGAACTTGAACCTGACCTGACTTTGAGTATCCAATCCGAGTTTAGGATCACAAGGATCGTGTTACTAGAAGCAGAACAATCAAGTGGTACAAGATACAATGGGATCAGCATTCAGAGGAAGAAGCCACTTGGGAATCGGAAGATTATCTGTTAGAAAACTTCCCGGAGTTTTATGCTTCTATCCAAGTGATAATCCCTTCTACGAGTTGTAACTTCTCTATGTGAGTGGTACAATTCCTTTCCCTTATAAATTTAGTTGAAGTGTGTTTTCCTGACACATTTCCTTTTCCATTACTTCACTCAAGGCTGTAAATCTCGGGACGAGATTTCTTTAAGGGGGAAAGGCTGTAACACCTCTGGTGTTATATTAACTAAGACATGCCATGTCATCATATGCACTGCAAAGCATTTATGTTTAAGTCAACCTTAATGTGCATTAAATAAAACAAGTTTACATTTCATAGGTTGATTGTGTTTCTGGAATGTTTTGTCACATGAAATGATAAAACCCTATTTTCGAATGTCATCGTAAATGCTTAGTTTATACTCTATGTACTTGAGGTGTAAACTGTGTTTACACTAGTGTCAAGCATAGTGTATAAATCTAAGTCCAACCCTAAAAATGATTTCCATATTTGAAGTTGAATTTGGATTCCAAAGCTTACTTCCAAGTCTGGCAATTCAAATTTAAATTCACATTAGAAATGCTATAAAAGGTTTTTCAAAAGTCAACTTGGTCAACCAAGGGTGTCAGTGGGTCAATGACCTAAAAATGTCCTTGGATGATGTTTGTGATTACTAATAACCAACAATTAAGTTAGAAACCAAATTGAGTTTAAATTTTATTTCAAAAACCCTTTATTTTAAAGCCTAGTTTTACCCCCTTTTCTCTAATTCAAAATCTATAAAGAATTTGGAGATACTCTAAAAAGATAATTTGTAGATCTTGACAAGAGCTACAAAGTTGGTATATAAAGTTTTTCAAGTTTCCAAAAGAAATTTCAAATGAATTTGAAAATACAGTTTTTTAGTATTTGTTCCCTTTTGATTTTAAAACCATAATTCAAAAATTATGCAAAATTTTAGAAAATTTTGTATATGAAAAAGGTTTAGTTTGGAAAGTTAAACATTTCATAGTTTTGAGGATTTTCCAGTTTTATTGAAAAATCAAAAGTAATTTTAAATGTTTGTTTCTAGGGTTTTATCCCCTTTTTGAATTTGAATTCAAATTTCAAAATCTAATAGAATTTGAGGATGCCAGTTAAAGGAAAAGTGTAGCTCTTGAAAAGTTATGCAAATGATATTTTTGGAGATTTTTAAGTTCTTATGTAAATTTTGGAGTAATTTGTATTTTGAAACGAATGGCATTTCTATAATTTCTGTGAACAGTACCGAAACCTATCGTCGGCGGCCATCGCCGGCTTCTCAACGCGCGCCGCCGTCCACCGCCATGAATATCTCGGTCGCCAGCTCGCTCTGGACGCTTGAACCTTTGCCTTCGTCTTGTCGCCCATTCATGCGTCGTCGATGACCTATAAATACCGGTCGGCCGCCGCTGTTTCTCCTCTTTCTTCTCCCCGCCGCCGTCGCCGACGACTTCGCTCCACCGCTCGATTTCACCATCGTTGTTTCATCTCTGTCTGATTGCTCTTGCCAATAGCTTCGCCACTTCTTCACGGTCTTTTTGAGCCAGTTCATGCTTGCTCTCCTCGCCCGAGCTGCCCGCGCGCCGTCGTCTTCTCCACGGTCGGTCGCCGAGCCGCCACGAGCGTTTTCACCGCCGACCGCCGCACAGGGTGAATATATATTATCCTTAACCCCGTCATCGTGTGCTCCATGCTATCCTGCCTCTCATGCGCACCTTGGCCAGCTTGAAGGTCCACAGGAACGCCGGTGACGCCGACCTTGCCATCGGAGCGCCGCCGCCGCCATCACCGCCGTCGCCCGCAGCTCAACCCAGCCGCTCCGAGCCTTCATTAGTGTGTGCATCAGCACTGTGGTGAGCTCCTACATCTATCTGCGTGATCAATTTCATCTTTCCCACATGGTAATCGCCGGCCACCGTAGCTCGCCGTCGGTGCCGTGTTGCCAGCGCCGCCGCGCGCGAAGCCGCGGATGCTGGAGTTCCAGTCTGGCTTCATATAGTTGCCAAACACGCTCGCCTGAGTGTCCTGCATATGCTCGTGACCTTGCCGTCGCTGGAAACCGCTCCGGTGAGCTTCATCGCCGCGCCCGAGCTGCGCCGCGCCGCCATGGCCGGTGGCGTGGGTGCCGCCGCCGCTCAGCGGCGCCGTTAGCTACCTTGTTCGACTCCCCGTGCCAAGCTGAGTCCAGTGGTCCAAGTTCGGTCGCCGGAGACCTCGCCGACGGTGAGTAATCGCCGGTCAACCGCCGGCGGATCGTCGGTCAGCGCGGGAGTGCTGTGCCGATTTTCTTTTTCTATTTTTAGAAAATGATTTAAATGCTATTTTCTTTGAAAATCATAGTAATTCATATATAGCCCAAAAAATTCTGAATATTTTTGTGAGTGTTCTTTATGATGTTGTCTACCTAGAAAAAATATGAAATGCCAGATTTGAGTAATTTTTGTATATGTTAAAATTAGCCCTTTTAATTAGAAAATGAATATTCAATGATTTTTAATAAATAAAATAATTGGCTTTTAATTCTGAAATTTGTTTTGCCATCTAATTAGGCTAAGAGCTTTCTAAAATAAAATTTTGGGCTTAATTTGATAACTTTAATTTTATGCCTTTATTTAATGCTTTTAAATAATTAATTAACCCCTTTAGTTAAGTTTAATCATTATAGGATTTGTTTGACATTGGGATTGATTGATGACCTTGGGTCATTAACCTTAATGACCTTTGGCACTTTAATTAATTGTTTGCGCTTATCTTAATCATGTCTTAGGGCTTAATTAACGTTATTTTATTTGCTTGCAACTTTATAAGCGAAGTTTGGTTGGCTTGTAACTTTATCGTGAAGAAAAGTTGTACTCAATCCCTTAATCTGATCATGCATCCATCGAGCATCATGTTTACTATTCCATCATGTTAGAGCATATTAAATATCGAATAGTTTCCGTTAACGGAGAGTTAACGTTGTCGCACCAGATCCCAAGGACGAGTAGATTCAGGAATCGGGAGTTGATCCAGAGTTTGAGACCATCTACCCCGAACATCAAGGCAAGCTCCGGATGCATTCAAACCTTGTTCTATTTATAAAAGTTTTATCGCTTCAGCTATGATATGTTGCATTAAGAAGTAGGAGTTGAGTGAAAACCCACCAATTACATTACCTGTCTTATTTCCTTATTCCTTGTTACCTGCTTTGGAAGATAAGTAGTAATGCTTAGCCCTGCTTAATTAGTTAAGTGTTCAAAGGCAAAAGAATGAAAAAGATGAGATTGGTTTTCTTTGTTGGAATCTTGATGATAGTTAATAAATCGAGTCTGGACGGCTAACTTGCACTAGGAATGGAGTCCCTCTGTAGTGTTTTTGTCTGTTGATGCCCTAGGTCCCGTCCGTTGGTGAACTGGTGATATCGAGAATTTAGAAATGCATATGCATGAAGTGATATACGGATGGTTGGAGCCGTGTATATCATGGAGTGACCTATCGTGGGGCCAGAGATCCCATATGTGTCATAGTGTGTTTTACTGTGGGGTTTAAGTTCCCACGTATCTCGGTACGCTGGGCCATAGAGCTCACGTGTATCATATGGTGATATATGGCTGCGGTTGTTATCCCGGTATATCGGTTCATCTGGGGTGCATCGGAGTTAAAGTCTCCAGTATTCCAGTGACCTAGGTCCCAGCTGGGTATGAAAATGGATTCGAATCGTCGTTGCTTCTCGGAGAAGAAGACTCGATCGGTGTTCATCATCGTAGTAACAACTTGAACAAAGATTAAGGGTTAATAATGAAGTTGGTTGATAATTGGTGCTAGTCCAAGCAAACTTTACTTTCTGTTAAGCCTTTCCACAAAATTTCTTATCTCTTACAGACCTTACCTTGTCCCTCTATCCTGCATTTCTTGAGTCTCCACCCCTCTTTTTTGTCGGGTCAGCCTTGTTGAGTACTTTTGTACTCAGGGTTTGTTGAACCCTAGTTGCAGGTGAGCCTCATGGGTAGGAATGTTTTGCATCCTGCTGCATGACAGTCGTCGAGGAAAGCAACGACGAGTAAGGTGTTTAGCTCTTGGGCAGAGCTTATCGTTGGGTGTTGTAATAAAGTATCTACTGCTACCCCACTACTATTATGGTTTGTACAATCTAAACTTATGGTTGTAAATAATTGAAACTCAAGGTTTGTAAATTTATGTTATTGTAAGTCTTCCGCTGTTTTACTCCGATGTATATTATTTTATATCAAATTGTTGTAATACTACAATGTCTCTCTATAACGATTGATCCTGTTCGGAGAATTATGGATGATTCGGGATTTACCCGACATACTTTTTAAGTCATATGGAACACAGTCATGGTTATTTGGAGTCTGTTTAGACAATAATCATACGTGTGGGCCATATGATTTAGGAGGTTCTACCACAAGCGCCTACCCTTGTTGCACTGTAGCCTTGTGCCTTGGCATCACCACACTTGCGTCGCCGGTTCTCGTTGATGTCGTAGCGCGTGTCTCGAGGCTCGTGGTTGTCGTGGATGCGCTTGCGGACAGGGATCACCTTCTTGGGCTGGGGCATCCACTTGATGGACTGAGCCCTTCCTCTCATGTTGGGAGGGTTCAGGAGGTTGCTCCGAGGCCCCCTCGATGTCTCAAGGCTGAGCTTTCCGCCTGCTGTGCGGCAGCTACCTCGAGGAGGCCTTGAACCCCTCCTGCTGAATGCGACAGGACTCGAGATTCGAGGGGGTTGGCATATTGCAGAGAAGCATGGTGGCACGGTTGAAGAGGGGGCACTCGACCGCTCCCTCCGCAATGACCTACCGGTGGACTTCTCGGGCTCTGGCTCGAGCCCTTTTGCCGGGCGGGTGTCCATGCTCCTGCTCGAGGGTCCGCTCGAGCTGGCATAGACGTTCCCGATCTTCATTGAGCTTGGCTCACATCTCCTGGACTTGCGCGAGCTAGGCATCATGGGCATCCTGAGGCAACTGCGTGTCTCTTGGCGTGGCTTATGGCTGCTCCTCCTGATCTGCCATGATGAGGGTGCCTCCCGCCGCAGCCGCAGTCGTGACGGTGGCCGCGGGGTCGATGGTGTTGGCGCTCGACGCGATGGCTCTGTCGATGTGGAAGCACTCACGTGTGGGGTCATAGTGGTCAGAGTCGGAGTCAGGGTTGCCGAAGTAGAAGATAGGGAACTGCCCCCGTCGTTCCTCCTTCAGCTTACTTCGCATTGTGCCGAGGGTGTAGTGCCTCGGGCTAGGAGTCTCTGAAGACTCTGGGTGCTCGAAAGTCGACGCGGAAGTCAGCACATCCATGGTGGTGTAAAGGAGGCACCCCGAGAGGTCCTCACACACGCTCATGTTGGTGCTCACTGAGGAGGAGTACGACTTGGTGATGTTGTTGAGACCGAACAAAAATGGTCGTCGGGATTCGAACAGCCCGTGCGGAAGTAAGTTGGGTGGCATTGAGGCCGTGCCTGCTAGAGAGGCCATCCCTGAGCCCCTCGATGAGCGCATGACAAAGATAAAGTTTGAGTCGTCATGGTGTTCCACGGACCCATCCCCCGTGGTCAAACTCAGGTCAGATAGGTTCCCATCCAGGGACCCTGCATCACTGGTCGGCCTCGGGGTGGCCATGACAGGCGCCGTCTTGCCCGTGTGACAATGATGGTTGCGCCGGTCACGCCTCCTCCTGGTCGCGGGGGCGTGATTGCGGGACCGGCGTGCGGCCCTTCCTATACGTGGGGGCTCGCAATTGCTTCCGCTCGGATCTCCAACCGAGAGGAGGACCTTGTCATAGCCGTGCTCAAGTGACATGAACTCCAAGCTCCCGAACTAGATCACCGTGGTGAACGGGAGCGGTGGGACAGAGTCGGCCATCCAGAAAATGGTGGGAAACACTGGTGACACACAGAGCCCCCTACCTGGTGCGCCAACTGTCGGTGTCACGACCCTAGGGGCCTAACACCGACGAGTAACTACGTGTTGCGTGCTTCCTAATCTGGATGGTGATGCAAGAAGAACACTCGATTTATCCTGGTTCGGGCAAGAGAAGGCCCTATGTCCAGTGGGGGAGGATGTCTTGTATTATCTTGCACCGAACTGCTTGTACAAGGGGATACAAGCGAGCGTATATGAACTCAGGGTGGTGAGCAAGGCCTGAGCCTAGAAGCGCTAGCCCTATGCCTTGCAATGTTCGTGTTGAGGCTCAGTGAGTTCGAATGAGTTCACCTCCTTCTTTTAGCTATCCCTGCGCCCCCTTTTATAGTCCAAGGAGGGGCATGGGTGTATAAGAAACCCTAATGGTGATGCGAGGGCTGTCATAAGCAATGACATCGAGGACCGATCATGTCATGCACACTATAGGGGTGTGTGCTAAAGCGAGGTCGAGCCCTGTAGCAGCGTACATGATGATGAGATTCGCCCTTCTGAGATGTCATGGCGAAGTTGGTGATTAACTGGTCCTGATGATGACTCTGGCATGCCTCAGCAGTGAGGTGAAAGATGTGACCTCTTGTTAAGGGCGTATGGCTTGCAGGAGATGGCGTACAAGAGTGGCTGAACTGCTGACCGTGGCTGCTGTGAATCTGGGTCGAGAGGTACCAAGGAGGTCTTGAGGCCATGTAGATAAGAATGAGCCCTGGGAATCCTTGGTACAGACGTTGACGTTGGCATCTCTAGGGGGTGCCTGTCAGGGCATAGTGACTGGCATGGAGGAATAGTGGTCTGTACGAATCAGCGCTTCCTTGGGGACGGGCGGTAAAAGGTGGACTAAACCTCTGTGCTTGCCCATCATTACAGTCACTATAGCCACGGGGGTTGGCAGGAGGAGGTGAGATATAATAACTGCTCTAGGCGTCGTATAGGGAGCAGGTAGTCAAGGGGGAAGTCCCAATCTACGGGGGTCATCCGCCCGCATGGAGGTCTGTCACTCGACGTGGGGTCATTCACTCGCATGGAGGTCCGTCACTTGACGGGGGGTCATCCGCCCGCGCGGAGGTCTATCACTCGATGAGGGGTCGTCTGCCCACGTGAAGGTCCATCACTTGACGGGGGGTCGTCCGCCCGTGCGGGGGTCTGTTACTCGACGGGGGGTTGTCCGCCCGCGCAGAGGTCCGTCATTCGAGGCTCCCCATTGAGTGGGAGATGGTCTTGACTTGGATGCTGCTCATGGGCCGGCCCAGCATGGCTTGATGTATGCTGGTGGACCTTTGTCCCTTAGTGTAACACCTCGGCCCAGGGCTTAATAGGATTAATAGGATACTCGTACCAACAAGTTGCAACTTCTTTTCCGGAAGCCCATCAATAAAGAACTCCAAGGTTAAGCGTGCTTGGCCTGGAGCAATTTAAGGATGGGTGACCGACCAGGAAGTCTTCCCGGGTGCGCACGAGTGAGGACAAAGTGCGCAGAAAAGACTAGTGTTGGTCTGTGAGGACAGTCTATGTCCTAGATAAGCGGCCGGATGTAAGCGGGCCTGGCCTTGAGGAGGCGGGACGTTACAGTGTGATTGCTCCATTGAACCTTGCACATAGGGATAGACTTGCTTCGGGTCTCTTTGGTGTCATAACCCAAGATCTTGATTGGGTGCTCCTTGTACTCAAGAGTATCTTGGATATCCAGCACATCAGTGGTGACTGCTTCCTCTTCTGGTACTCTTAAGCACTTGCGTAACTGTGAGACATGAAAAACGGGGTGTACTCCTGTTAACTCGGGAGGTAGTTCAAGCTTGTATGCAAGCTTCCCAACTCTCTGACAGATACGATACGGTCCAACATATCTCGAGGCCAACTTCCCTTTTACGTGGAATCTGACGGTACCACGAAGTGGAGACACTTTGAGGTAGACAAAATCCCCAACTTCGAACTCAAGGTCTCGACGCCTTTTGTCGGCATAGCTCTTCTGTCGGCTCTAGGCGATCCTCAGGTTCTCTCTGACTTGAGCTACTCCTTCTTCGGCTTCCTTGATCTTGGCGGGGCCAAAGACTGCTCTTTCGCCTGGGTGGTTCCACATCAACGGGGTTCTACATGGCTTGCCATAAAGAGCCTGGAAGGGTGACATCTTGATACTTGCCTGGTAGCTGTTGTTGTAAGAGAACTCAGCAAACGACAGACACTTCTCCCATTCTGTTCCATATTTGAGAACACTAGCACGAAGCATATCTTCTAGAATTTGATTCAACCTTTCTGTCTGACCATCTGTTTGCGGGTGATAAGCAGTGCTGTAATCAAGGTCAGTCCCAATGGACTCGTGAAGAGATTTCTAGAATCGGGACATGAATTGGGGTCCACGATCCGACACAATACTCTTAGGAGCTCCATGAAGCCTCAAAATCTCCTTGATGTACAAATCTGCCAACTGCTCTGCACGTATCAAAGTTCTGACTGGTATAAAATGTGCTACCTTCGTCAGACGATCGACTATTACCCATATAGAGTCATGACCTTGTTGAGATCTAGGTAAACCCACAATGAAGTCCATGGATATGCTTTCCCACTTCCATTCAGGAACATCGAGTGGTTTGAGTAATGCAGCGGGCCTTCTGTGTTCAGCCTTGACTCTGTTACAGATGTCACATTCGGCCACATGTCTTGCAATGTCTGACTTCATGCCTTTCCACCAGGAATGCTTCTTCACATCTTGATACATCTTTGCACCACTGGGATGGATGCAATACTTAGAGTCATGTGCCTCTGACAGGATTTCCTTACGCAAAGCAGGATTGCTGGGCACGCAGATTCTATCCTTGAACCAGATGGTTCCATGCTCATCTTCTCTGAATTCGGGGCTGTAGCCTAGCTTCATCAACCCACGAATGTACTCCATTTCTTCACAACTCTTTTGAGCTTCATGAATTCGCTCGGTGAGATTATACTCGATACGAAGTTCGTGCAGAAACCCATGGGGTACTATCTCAAGATGAAGATCTTCAATCTCTTTCTTCAATTCAGGTGGCAGGGTTGATAAGAACAGGGCATGACAATAGGTCTTGCGACTAAGAGCATCAGCGACTACATTCGCTTTTCCAGGATGGTAGTGAATCTCCATGTCATAGTCCTTGATTAGCTCTAGCCATCTGCGCTGTCTCATATTAAGATCTTCTTGAGTAAAGAAGTACTTCAAGCTCTTATGATCGGTGTATATATCACACTTGTTGCCAATAAGATAATGTCTCCAGATCTTCAGAGCATGCACAACAGCTGCTAGCTCTAGATCATGCGTGGGGTATCGTTGCTCGTGCTCCTTTAACTGTCAGGAAGCATAAGCAATAACCTTCCCATTCTGCATCAGCACACAGCCTAGTCCTTGGCGAGAGGCATCGCAGTAGACGACAAAGTTGCTAGTGATATCAGGTAAGGCTAGGATAGGTGTGGTGGTTAGCTTCTCCTTTAGAGTCTGGAAACTGTGTTCACACTCCGGTGTCCATTCGAACTCATTACTCTTCTTCAAGAGATTTGTCATAGGACGAGCTATCTTTGAGAAGTTCTCAATGAATCGGCGATAGTAACCTGCCAATCCCAAGAAACTCCTGATTTCGGACACATTGCGAGGTTGTTCCCATTCTTTTACAGCCTCTATCTTTGCAGGGTCTACAGCAACTCCATCTACTGAGAGTACATGACCAAGAAAAGCAACTTCTTCAAGCCAGAACTCACATTTGCTGAACTTAGCATAGAGCTGGTGTTGGGACAACTTCTCGAGCACTATCCTCAAATGTGCTTCATGTTCTTCGGCAGAAGGTGAATAAATCAGAATGTCGTCAATGAAAACCACAACAAACTGATCAAGATCCTCCATAAACACTTTGTTCATCATGTTCATGAAATAGGCCGGGGCATTCGTGAGACCGAAGGATACAATGGTGAATTCATACTGCCCATAGCGTGTGACGAAAGCTATCTTGGGAATGTCTTCTTCCCGAATCTTCATTTGATGATAACCAGATCTGAGATCAATCTTTGAGAAGTACTTAGCACCACGAAGCTGATCAAGCAAGTCATCGATCCTTGGCAGAGGATACTTGTTCTTGATGGTGACGGCATTGAGGTTGCGGTAATCAACACACATCCTCATCGAACCATCTTTCTTTTTCACAAACAGAATAGGTGATCCCCAGGGCGAAGCACTAGGCCTAATAAAGCCCTTGTCAGAAAGTTCCTTCAACTTCTTCTTGAGCTCTTCTAGCTCATCCACTGACATGCGGTACGGTCGCTTAGAGATGGGACCGGTTCCGGGCACAAGATCAATGATGAACTCAACATCACGATCTGGTGGCATGCCGGGCAACTCTTCTGGAAACACATCCTCATATTCCCTGACAATGGGGACATCCGCGAGAGTCTTCTCTCTTTTCTGAGATTCTTCCTGCGACTTGAGTGCATTCAGGGCACATAGAACAGATACTGATTTATCCTTCTGAGGTGCACATCTGACTGCTTGGCCAGAAGGATGAGTTATCTGAACATATCTGGGTGAACAAGAAATCAAACCCTTGTGCTCGGTAAGCCAATCCATGCCTAGGATGACATCCAAACCATTTGATGGTAGAAGGGTAAGGTTAGCTCGAAAGGTTAGACCCTCGATAGAAAGCTTCACTCCCTTGCAGATATGGGTGCTTCTCATCTCACCAAGAGGAGAACTGGTGACTATAGGCTCCGAGCGCGGAGTGATAGGTATCTTACTCTCTCATGCAAACTTAGATGAGATGTATGAACATGTAGCTCCAGAATCAAACAGAACGGATGCTTTAATGCCATTAACAAGAAACATACCGTACACAACATCTGGGGCAGCTTGAGCTTCTTCTGCGTTCAAGTGCGTGAGACGACCACGGCTTGCAGATCCACGGTACTGAGACTTGGGTGCAGCAGGTGCGGGTGTCTTCTCAGGACAGTCAAACACCTTGTGGCCTGGTTTGCCACAACCAAAGCAAGTGAACTGCACACTGCCTGTTGGGGTTGGTGCAGCGGCCTTCCAGCTGCCTGAGTTTGGCATAGCATGAACAGGCGCAGAGTGATCAGTCCTGTGACGTGGCTGCGATGAGTGCTCACGGGGGTAGCGATCCTTCCCAGCACGATCACGAGAGCGGTGGTCACGAGAGTAACGGTCGCGGGATAAGCGTGAGTGGTCAGCCAAGTATGTACCACCACTCCTACCCGAGCCATAGGTAGAGTCCTTGCCATAATGAGGACGGCTAGACGTCTTGTCCCGACGGAACCTCTTACGCTCATGGTCACGGTAGAAGCCCTCGGACTTCTTCTTCTCCCTTCTGGACATTTCTCCTGCCTCCTTCTGGTCCTTCTCGATCTGGATGCAACGATCGATCATGTCACGAAGTGTGTGACTCTTGGTGCCTCCCAGGGCTACCTTGATCTTGGGGTTCAGACCCTTTCTGTACTACGTGATCTTCTCCTTCTCAGAAGTCGTGACATGCAGAGGTGCATAGCACAACAAACTGGTGAAGGTGTTGGTGTACTCGCAGATGTCACATCCCTTCTGGGCGAGGTTACGGAATTCCTCCTCTTTTTGCTCCATGACTCCCTCAGGAACATGGTACTCGATGAACTCATCTGCGAACTCATCCCAGGTGATGTGTTCGGGGTCCTCATGAGCTTGGCGGTAGCTGTCCCACCAGGAACGCGCAGCTCCAGTGAGGTGGTGAGCAGCGATACCGACTCGCTCCTCTGGGGTACAAGTGGTAAGCTCCAGCTTCTTCTCGATTTCACGAAGCCAATCATCAGCTTCCAGCGGTTCCTTGTAGGTGCCATCGAAAGTGGGTGGCCTGAGCTTTAGAAAACCCTCAAGTTTCCTCTAGAAGTCATTCGAATTTCCTCCAAAGCGGTGATTGGCTCCATTGACCAAAGCGGCAAGCAGCTGTGTCTGTTGCGCCATCACTTTCGCCAGGTTTGGCGGTGGTGGCGGTGGCGGAATCGGCTGCGACAGAGGCACATTGCCAGGGGCATCACCTCCTCCAGCGGCACTTCCTGCTGGCGGGGTCCGCTCGCGATCGTTCCCACCCTGGTTGAGGTCGATGGGTGGAACATGACCTCCCCTTCGTCCATAGCGTCTTCCACGCCCAAGCTCGGGTTCGGGTGGAGGCGGACGGTTGCCCAGATGTGCGGAGCGACGTGCAGACATCTGTGACACGGATTGACAACTGTTTAGTACTTATTGGTTAAATATAATTAAATGATTTCAACGATTTAAGGAAAAATATTTAATCTATCCAACACTCATACAAAGAAGCAATAAGAGCCATAAATGCGATAAGATTGATCATTCATTACATGGTTGCATTACATGGCATCATCTCTAGCAGCTACGCTAGATGACATGCGAGACTCGCACTACGAGAAGGTAACTCATGGATACAAGCTAACTCAACTCTAACTCATGACGTGGCCACGCAGGGTCCACACTACTCTGACTCATACATCGGCGTGTTGTATACTCCTGGGTGAAAACGGTTGCCAAGAATTGTCAACTCTTCCTGTGACATGTGAAGGCGCTTCACATAAGCCTGAGCTTCTCCGAACTCCTTGGTAAGTGGCAGGTTGGTGGGAGCTGGACAGTGGTCGTGCCTCAAGAGGGAGTGGCCAATCTGGAAAGTTTCCTTAAAGGGGTCCTTGCGTCTGGCTGACAAAGGAAGTCTGTCACGCAACTCAGCGTACTCCTGGCAGCGTCTCTCGTCAGCATTCTTCCAAGCTGTCTTGAGTCTCTTGTACCTGTCCACCAAGGTCTCATTCTAAATCATCAGGGC
The DNA here is from genome assembly GCA_023333625.1 of Bothriochloa decipiens. Taxonomy (NCBI): domain Eukaryota; kingdom Viridiplantae; phylum Streptophyta; class Magnoliopsida; order Poales; family Poaceae; genus Bothriochloa; species Bothriochloa decipiens. Next base: position 15,875,829 of record CM041641.1, on the reverse strand, counting down.
AATCAGATGGCCTTGGTTGCACTGTGCTTTCGCTTCTGCTTTCTTCAGAGCTTTTACGAGCATTGACTTCTCACACTACATGGTGAAGTTGCTCTTGCCATCTTCCCGTCTTCTCCTCTGTAGTTCTTTGATATCCATATCCTTGTCCATCTTCTCTCCCTCTAACTGGAGAACTCTTGCATCAAGGTAGTAGTTTTGGAGCCCAATGTCCTCAACCTTGTCTCGCAGGTCAGCGACCTTGGCTCTGTGAGCCCTTGCCTGACGTGCGAGCTTGTCCTTCAGCTGGGCAACTGTAGCCTCGAGTTCTTCTTTCTCCTTAGCTTCCTGCTTGCAGAACTCCTGGTACTCCATCAGAGTGTTGCGGTCGAGGCATCTCTTCTTCTCCAGGTGCTCTATGTAGCGGTTCTGCTCGAAGAGGTGAGCGGCGGAGGCACGGTTGCAAAGACTGGTCTCTGCTAGGATGATTGGCCTGACCAGATCATCCTGCTGCTCTGGTGTGAGGAGAGAGTTCAGGGCCTGAGGAAGAAGGCGAAACTCTATGTTGCGAAGGTGCTCATAAGCGATCCTCATCACTTCACGTAGAGCCTTGAGTGACACAGACTGGATTCCTTCTTCGATTGAGTCCTCAATTGTCATCTCCAGGAGAGCCGGTACTGAGGGCAGAGTCTGACTTGCAGGGATCTCTAGGTGAGTGACCACGTAACCCTTGATTCCTCCTTCTGAGTCCGGTGCTCCAGTGCAGGTGTACTTGATCTCCTCGACAGGCACTCCGAGCACTCCCAAAACATGACGCAGAGTGTACGAAAAGCCTGGGAACTCCTGTCCCTCGTAGGTGAACTCAGCCTTGGGCATGCTGCTCAACGGTCCAAGCGGGGTGTCGGTGTTCTGACCCTCGAGGGGTTAACACCAACGAGTAATATCGTATCCGCGTGCTCCCTAATCCGGTGGGTGATGCAAGAATGACACAATGATTTATCCTGGTTCAGGCAAAGAAGGCCCTACGTCCAGCGGGGGGAGGATGATTCGTGTTATTCTGCACCGAAGTGCTAGTACAGGGGAAAATACAAGCTGGTGTGAGGAGTGAAAGGCGGAGTTGGGGCGTGCGGGCGCCTTGCTCTCGACCTCCACAGGCTCACGGTGTCGTTCAGTGATCTAGGGCCTTAGTGTTCCTATGCTCTAGATCCTCTCGGTCTCCCTCTCTTTTCTAACGCCCTGGCGCCTCCTTTTATAGACGAAGGAGGGGCGCAGGTGTACATGTATTTCGAGTCCACATGACGCTGATGACGTACGACGTTTGAGGCCGATCATGTCAGTGCTGCTGTAGTGATGTACGTCGGTATGGGAGGCCCTGCAGCCGTCGCATCAGGAGTTGTTGAAGTTTAGCTTGAGGGTACGCTCGGTGAAGTTGAGGGGTGGCGGTCGAGGGTCCTGGCCGGAGCCGAGGGGGTCTTACCGAGGTGGTCGAGCTTCGCTGGATAAGATCGAATCCCGGAAAACACGGTAAACAGGTTAGTTTATATGTCTCAAGGCGGTACGGGTCATGGCACAGCGCTCGGTATGGCGCAACAGCGTAATATGACTTGCGGGATTTCGGGGCATGGGCAGTAAAAGTAGATTTGACCGCCAGGCCTGTGACTGTTACCGTAACTGTGGCCATGCGGTTAGGCGGGGGTAGATAGATCGCATTAAATGCGCGCGGATTCATACGGGGGAGTTGGTGGTCGAGGGGTGCTCTGTCCTCGAGGGCCGACCATTCGCCTAGGCGAAGTTCCGTCCTCGAGGGAGGGCTCGTTTGCTGGGCGAAGTTCCATCCTGGAGGGGTAGCTCGAATCGTACCCTCGCGCATACAGTACTTGTCCGTTCGGTACCCTCTCTGATGAACACCACTGGTTCGTTCGGTAACCTGTTGAGCGAGCGTTGGTTTCGGGCCGTCGTTGTTCGTTCGTGGGCCAGTCCGATACGTCTCAGCCTTTGGGCCTTCGTACGTTAGCGCGGGAGATTATCGGAGGGTTCAAGATGCTGATTTTGCGGGGCTTTAGTTTGTTAAGCAAGGGGTCTGGGATGCCTGTTTCCAGGGTATCGACACGGGGGTCCAAAGCTTGTCATCTGCACGTTTCAAAGGGAAAAAGGGTCAGCAAGTCAGTAACAACAGAGAAGCCTTGCATAAGAAGAAATGCAGGGTCGGTATATAACCGAAAGAAAAACTGGTTTGTCCTGTACTAACGTCCATTCCTAGGGTTTCATCCTAAGGTCAAGTATGGCTCTGATACCAACTGTAACGTCCCGCCTCCTCAAGGCCAGGCCCGCTTACATCCGGCC
>CM041641.1:15814235-15868510 GCA_023333625.1 Bothriochloa decipiens | reverse complement strand
AATTTAAGGATGGGTGACCGACCGGGAAGTCTTCCCGGGTGCGCACGAGTGAGGACAAAGTGCGCAGAAAAGACTAGTGTTGGTCTGTGAGGACAGTCTATGTCCTAGATAAGCGGCCGGATGTAAGCGGGCCTGGCCTTGAGGAGGCGGGAAGTTACACTTCGGCTGGTTGCGGGCTTTTTTCGGGGATGTGGGTCTAATTATTCAGGGATTAATTCTCTCGGATAAAGGTTTAGGGTACCCCTTATCCAGGTACCTGACAAGGTGCCATATAGATTGGGATAGACTTACAAATTTCAAGGAAAGTAAATCAAGGTGCTTACAATAGCTTCTCTTGCAGCATCACTAAGGCCTTTCCTCTTACTAGTATGGAACCACTTGAAGACATCCACAGCATTAACATCTCCATCAGGTCCACCAAGTTTTTCATCGAGTCCTTGATCATTAGACTGTTCATCTACTCCTTGGTGTCATCGCGCGGTCTTCCTCTTGTTCTCCATCTGTTCACTTTGCACGTGAGTTTCAGTTTATATTTACACAAAGTACCGATAACAATGCAACAACCATCTCTTACTAGTTCATGGAGGACGACAATATAGGATTGGGACCTTGTAGTCTGGTGGTACTTCATTTTTGCATGCTTTTACTTGTTCTTTATAGATAATTCCTATAACAACATCTGTGTTAGACTGCAGCACATGTAGACAATTGGAAGACTAGACAGGAAATCGCTGAGTTCACACACCATGCTCTTAACACTACACCAAGCTTGGACAAGGCCTTGCCATTGCTTATCATCTATGGACTTGACAGGAGAGCTTGTCATGATCTCATCAGCAAGGACATTATTGAAGTACAATTTTTTCAATCTATAGCATTCTTGCCTCATAGCACACCGAAACACACTCCAACAAGCTTCTCTTATTGGTAGGTTTTTCCAGTCCAAGGCTAGATTTGTCTGCATCAGTGTGAATGCCGATTAAATCAGTAAGTGAGTTTCTCATGGCATAGTGCAATGTAAATAAGGGATACCGATACATACAGATAGCATATTTAGAAACTTATCAAAATGGACCATGCTGCCAGGTGCCCTATAATGCTTGAAATGCATCAAAATTGGTATGCAACACCCAACTACTATATTGGCATAGAAATCTTAACAAGCCAGACAATAGTCGTGATCAAACGAACAAGATAGAGTGGTGGCAACTCCCAGGGGAGCTAGCTAGTCAAAGTCTATCCAAACAAAGCCTGAGACAATCCGATACTCAAAAATCTGGATTGGTCGAATAATACTTCTACTGAACTGACAAAATATAGATGGTGTCAACTCATGTGCCTAGTTCACCACCTCCATTCGTCGTTTGTCCTACTGCTGGCGGTCCTTATTGGTCATTTTTTAACCACCAACTTATGCCTAAATGGAGAGAAACAATCATGCTTTAACACATAGACATATGCTATTAATGGAATTCCACTTGTACCCCTAGTGTTCATGATTTTACAGGTTTTATGGTGAAACAAGTGGAAGTGCAAAACACCAATTGGAAAGCGCAAAAGCAAAAGATGAATTCAGAAAATGTGCAACAAAAATTTACAAAGGAGCCCACCTTCGGTGCCTACCTGGGCCCGATCATAACAAAAGGGGAGGTCCAAGCCCAGAGGTGAACCGACCACGTGAAGGCGGTGGCGAGACGGGCCCACCAGGGGACTGGCTGCCCTGTGGTGAGGCCTCTCGGGCCCAGCTTTCTTAGGCGGTTCATAAGGCGGTTCTCCCATGATGGTCTCACCTACGATCAATATAGACAGAAAGTGGAAACCGGCCTTTGGAGGTCAGTTTGGGCCCTTCCATGTGGGGATGGCCCTTTTGCATAGAGCCCCCTCCTCTCAAGCTATAAAAGGAGGCCTCCTCTCTTCACAATCATTCATTTACAAACACAAAGAGGTCACAATGTAGAGTGGAAGAGCAAGCTCCATTCCATTAGCTTCTAGCTAATTTAGTATAGGGAGTGAGAGAGGAAAAATGCTAGAGAAAGAGTGGAGTCGAAGCAGTTCTACCTCTGGGTGGACGAAGTGCCGGGCTTGTCGGCTCTCGCTCCAACTTGTACCTCTATGATCATTTTGCTACTTGAAGTAAGAAGTTCATGTTCAACTTTGGTTTGATTCATTAAGCATGACTCTTTTATAAAGCAACTTGTTTGTGGGATCATCGTTCGTCCTTTGGACAGATACTCTAGTAAGAGGACTCCTGATAGAGACGGATGTTCCTGATCGATGCTAGAGTAGTAGTCGCCTTCATAGACATGGTGTCTAGGTTGGAGTCTACCTTCGTTTGCTGCGTGCGCCCATGGGTAGAGGGGTAGGTGGCAGGTGGTGACAGCCCTGTCCACTCGTACCTGCATTCCCCCATGTCCGGACGCGGAGTAGAGCTTACGCTGATATCACTTGGCAGAAGGTGTGTCAGTGCCCGAAGCAAGCAAGTAGTGGGAAAGTTATCTTTGCTTAGGGTTTCTTGCCTTAGACGAACCACTTTACCCATGCTACTCTTCATCTTATCATTCTAGGGAGAACTAGTTTAGAGACTTCCTACAACTCCATTCCCTGTGGAAATACAATACCCTGAATACTTCCGGGTGAAGGCTACAACGGTACTTTCATGCGGTTGTAGACTTTTCTGCTAATGCTAAGAGGCGCCAACACCTGTGCACCTCCACCTTGAACATAGCTTCAAGCACTTCCATCGGGTCTGTCTCCCACATCCCGTCGGCTTCAACGCTCCAGGTGTACTCGCGAATGACCATAAAAAAGGTGTTGCCGACCACGAGGCGGTTCGTAGAGCAAAATTTGTCCCACCCCCACCAGAATGATGTGCGGTAGATTTTGTTCTTGATGTTCCTCTTCAAGCCCATGACAAAGGACTGCCCAGCCATCTGTAGCATGACCACTGGTAGATTTCCATAGCTGTGCACTTGCTCGAAGTCCACAGGAACGTTCTTCACCTCGCACAAAGAGAGATTGATATAAAGGACGATAATGGTAACCTGAAACATTGAAAGTTCTGCATCTAGCATGAGTTCTCATAGATACTTTGCATTGAGGTGGTATTTCTTCAGGATCACTGCAAAACTCCTTGGCTCCAGGATTGGTAGGGAGAGAGTTCCACATGAGACCACGTTGGTGTGCTTGTACTTTTTGTGGCAGCCGGTAAGGTCGAAGACCTTGAAGTTAATTTGTGAGTAGCCGTCACACTGCAATACAAGAGTGTACCCATCGTAGAGGTCAAGGATGCTGGCAATCTTCTTCCATCCTCGGCAGAGGTACATGAGGCCACCGACAATGGGGACCACCTCCACCACCTGTTGTGCCTGGATCTGGTCATCGCTGAACAAAGCTTGAGTTTTGGCAAGCTCCACTAGCCATGGCTATCTCACACAGTAGCTTCTGCATGCACAGCGATAGACATAGCCAAATATAAGGAGTGATTCATTCCCAATTGCAGCAAACCCCACCAGATCTAAGGGCACAGATAACGGGTGCTTACCAGTTCATCTGTATACATGCTAGGAAGAAGGACCATGAAGCAATCCATGTCACGTTGGCTTGGATTTTCCATGTCTTCTTGCTGCCCCGCTGTGCCAACTAGGGAACTTCACAATCTTAAGGAATCCTTGGTGCAATACCTATGTTATTGTTCTCCTCTCGTGCGGGTGCTTTATTTTTTTCTATGTTTCTGGAGCTGCCATAAACCCGCATTGTAGAACATTAGTTGTGGGGTGGAGGTACATGTAAATACAAGCATCAGTTGCGACCCCTGAGAAACCACGACGGCACCTAAGGCTACACACAATGGTTGGGAGAAAAATCTTCAGTCTTACCTTACAAGCGTACCCGTAGTGATGTCCGCTCATCGAAACACTAACCGCGTCGGACACATCTCACACAGTCAGCTACCTGTTACTATAGACGTGTAGCGGTGAATGTATTTTCATAATAAAATATTTCATCTCACAAAGTAAAACACAATTCTTTGACTTCCATGATTCCTGTTTGACTATTCATCTTATTAGACTGTACTGGTACTATTGATGGCAGACAACACTACGTTCATGTCTGGACTGAGATTCACACAGGATCACACAAGGTTCGGCCATTTAAAACCTGGCCTACTCAGATGATAGAGTGAAGAGGACTGATGTGCGTTGGCCATTCATCTAGTAGGCTCAAAGATTCCCACATAGGCGTGCGCGTGCCTACCATCAGCAGGTTGTTGCAGCATGGACGTCGTCTCGCTGCCCGTCACATTAAATGTGATAGGGCGGAGGCTTCTCAGGGCTACTGCTTCAACTCCATTCCATACAGCTAGTGCCCTCCACCCAACTACGCCCTCTGTGGCGCTGACGAGAGGGAAAGGCTCTCCAGAGCTCCTGCTTCAATTCCATCCCAAAGCTTTTGCCCTCCACCCATCTGCAGCCTTCGCACCATCGACGCTCCCCGTGGGGACAATGACCGAGTGGACAAAATCATCCATCGACTAGAAAATGTTGGACGATCTGTGAGCTAGGGGGTTATCACGGACAGCGCTGACACGGTCAGGTAGAGAGTGCTAGAAACAACGGAAGTGGAGCCAAGGCCGAAGCCAAATGAGGTCGTCTCTTTCATCGATTTCCATGCCTTTGGCTTTGGGCTGCCGGTGCACCCCTTACTTAGGTGGCTGCTATACTACTATGGGTTGTGCCTCCATGACTTGACCCCAGATGGGATCCTCCACCTCTCTGTCTTTATCATGCTGTGCGAGGGCTTCCTAGTTATCGATGCATATTATTTTCTATAGAAGTTTTTGTTCAAAGTGGTTTGCTCACCGCCAGGGGGGTCCTTTGTCCTCGGATTGGGGGCACCTCGATCCAGCTTCATCTCGGATGGGAGGAGAGAAACCTAAGCCTTCACTGCCACCCATTCATGAACTTGGCGTGGCAGTAGATGTGGTTCTATTTGCCCAATGAGGGGCCATCGCTATGTCATATTCTCCAGACCGGCTGTGTGGTGACACGCCTAATGAATGGTCAATGCTGCCAGACCTGGATGTTGTGGTGGATGTGCCTAAATTTCTGGATGTGATTAAGGACCTGAAGGACCTAGGCCTGATGGGGGCGATGGTGATCTATACCTTCATGGGCTGTCAGGTTCTCCCCTTGAAGTAGAGGAACCACCCACAGTGGGGGTACCTAGGCATGAGGGACCCTATAATCGAGTCAAACGCCCCCATCCGTGAGGAGGTGCTAGACGAACTGGTGATGGCAGCTATGGGATCAGGTGCATAGGATCTTGGCCGGGGCGTGGTAGTGGAGGTATTCACACTGGCAATCATCCACCTACAAATGGACCTCTCAGCGGCGTGGTATCCATCATGCCAATTCCCCTTTCGGAGGTGCACAATCACCGTACAGTTGTTCATGTTGTTTATCTTCATCTAACTAGAGTATTTGTATTCATGCCGTTTACTTCAACTAGTATTTGGAAATTGTCCATTTTCTCTGTAGAGGACCACATTGCCCCTAGACCCAGGTGCTTCGTTCGCGGTCGTGCTCGAAAAGCGACCCCTGGAGGCTTCCCGAAATAGGAGCTACCAGTCATGATTCTGTGCCATGCTGTGCCCGTCTATCCTCGCACCATCCTCTGCTACTGAATTTGGTGAATCTTCGAAAGGAGGCGAACCCTCAGGCTTTGACAGAGACAGAGACGATCTCTTCAAGTTATTGCGTGCATACAGTGTGGTCTTGGAGGTATTGAGGGTGACCTGGGGGATCGAGGACTAGTTGCGCGGTGATCTAGAGGATGCACACGTCACCCTTGTCGTTGCCATCCAGGAGAAGGCGGGTGTAGAGGCAGCGCTCCAGAACCTGGTTGTCGTGATGACTATCACCTGTAACTCTGCCTTCCCCGTCGAGGCAACAAGCGATCTGGCCATTATAGAGGAGCGCCTCTAAGCCCTTCCTATTCATCTTCAAGTTGTGGTTTCTGATGCCATTGGTCAAGGGGCTGCCATGGTGCTGGTGGCTTCCCAGCTTCATAATGGCAGAGCGGCGAGTATCCAGGAGGTGGAGCAGGGTTTCCCTCTAGGATTGAATGTTAATGAGATCATTGATCTGATCGAGAGCCTCGAGCCTGTCGCCAATGCCGTCTTAGTGATGATGGACATGGAGAGGATCCTACGTGCCCTGCTCGCCCCTTGATCTGTGTGGGATGTATCGATAGTCCTAGTACAAGTGACTGGTTTGATCTGTGGGAAGCACATGCGAATCTGTGAACTCTAATTTGCATGTTCGTGTAACTTTTGTTGAGCTTTGTATTAGGTGGGTGGAAGTCAGTTGAGCATTGTGTGGCTCAGGTCGATTGGTCATAGTGGCATTGATCTGTGTTGAATCGAACTCGTTCTTCTTACCTTACTATAATCCCTACCTTCCTACAAAGTTAGCCGCATAAAATATTACTAGTATATATATGACACAGTAAAGCAAATAAAAATACATTGAAGAGGATACTATCCGACGCGATCGAGAAGTTACGACAACCGAACATTACCATGAGATCAAATATGCATAGGTCAGACTTTCTTGCGGTCCAAATAGATGTTTGGACTATCGAGCTACATGTACAACTTTGGATTGATCGGCTCTATGTGGACCCAACTCGTGTCTTCGACAAGAGTTGCTGAACTTTCAAAAACCATACAGTGATGTGTTAATCTCAAAGGGCTTGCCTATAACTAATGTAGAACTGATGAGCTGTATCTATTGAAGTTCACTCAAAATGCCTCTTGGTCCAGCCACTGAGCATTTGATCACATAGGATAGTGCAAAGCATTGTCAGCTGTCCATAACGTAGCAATCAGTACTTCTGCCCCTCACTATTGCTACTGCTTAGATTGGAATGAAATAAGTACAGAAAATACCTATCACAACCATATCAGTCAATCAAGTTTCAAGCATGCCATTGTGGTCAAAAGGTCCTTTTTCCTCGATTTATTTTAACTTCTATCCAGATTCCTAGTCGCAGTCACATCAAATTTTACGAGCCAGACATGTAACTCTTATTACGGAGCTACGAGTATAACTTTTGCCGCTAATTTAATTAGACCTCTCTGTAGATTTCTCCAGTTAGACGATCTGACCATTTAAAGTATATTCACTCAATAGATAGTAACGATGGATGATGCACGGTGGCCATGGAGGCATGCATGCGTCTATACAAAGACTGGCCACACACCTATGGGAAGCAGATGCAAATGAATGATGAACTCTGATTTGCATGTTTGTTTAAACTTTGTTGAGCTTTGTATTAGGTTGGTGAACTCGGTTGAGCGTTGTGTGGCTCAGGTTGTTTGGTCATAGTGGCATTGATCTGTGTTGAACACAACTTGTTCTGTTATAGTTTTCAGCAGACCTTACTATATATCATCCCTAGTACCTTGCTTTAAAGTTAGCCACATAAAATATTACTAGTATATGACAGAGTAAAGCATCATAGGAAAATGAAAGTAAATTGAAGAGGATTTTGTCCGACGCGATCGAACATGCAGCGGTCGGATATTACTACAAGATCAAATATGCGCAGGTCAGACTTTCTCACGGCCCGAATAGATGTTTGGACTACTGAGCTATGTGTACAACCTTGGACTAATCGGCTCTCTGTGGACCCAACTCGTGTCTTCAACAAGAGTTGCTAAACTTGCAAAAACCATGCAGCGAGATGTTTATTGTAACATTCCTAAAAATCCAAACACCAAAAAACACAACCAACAAAAATTTTTACAAAAGTGTCCAATGAATGGTGAGTGTCATGTAGGAAACCCTCTTGTTGTTGCACAAGTAGCACATTATGTTAGCATGAGCATTGCATTTAATTTCTAAAGTGTGATTTGCCTCTTGTTGATTTTATGTAATGAATTATAAAATCAACAACACCTTTATATCATATGGGTAAATATGTGTTACTAACATGGACCCCCACGTGCCTTATGAGACCCTAGGGGACCCACCAAGCTCATGTCATGGTCACTAACTCATTAGCACTAACCACTTCCACTAATTAATCATGGCAAAGCTTGGAACTAGAAATAGAAAAGAGAATAGAAAATAGGAAGAAAAAGAAAAGGAGAAAGCAGCCCAAACCACCGAACTGGCCCAGGACGCCATCAGGCTCGGCCTACCCACCTCACTGCACACGGCCTAGCTAGCGGCCTAGGCCGCTGCTCGCTTCCACGCGTGCTGCCACGCCTGCTTGCCCGTGCGTCGCTGCGGCCCAGCTGGCCAGGCCAGCCCAGTAGGGGCCTGCTTGGGCCACTGCCCGCACACTGCCTGCTGTGCCACTGATGCCAGGGCCCCACCTATCATCAGCTCTGTTCCCTTTTCTGGCCGTTCGCCCGTCGCATCCGTCGTCCCAAAAATGGGAACGACGCACCTACGCTGTCCGCCCGCGTGCGCCCTCGGGTTGCCCTAACCCTAATTGGGCGTGCGCCTCAGCTGCCTGATGGGCATCCCCCATTGGTGTTGTCCATGGCCGCCATGTCCGCCGCGGCCGCTATAAATGGAAGGAGTGGCCGGCCGCTAGGGTTTCCCCGTGTCACGCCGCCTTCTTGCCACGCCCGTTGCGAAGAGAAGGAAGCAGAGGAGAGGGAGCCAGAGCCAGAGCAGAGAAGACCGACGCCAATGTCGCTCACTGCCATTGCCGCTCATAGCTACCGGGGAATAACGCAGAGCTGCTGCTCAACCAGACTAAGCGAATCGCGAGCTCCCCGAACTGCAGCGTCCACCCCGATGCACCTCGTCCCCAACCGCAGTCATGCAAGGTGAGCACCGAGCTCCATGACTACCGCCTAGTTCACCGGCCGTGTCCCCGCTCCTTCGTCCATCTTTTGCTTCATTAGCTGCACCAGCGAGTTCACCGTCGTCTAGGACGCCTATAGGGCAATTTCTCGAGAGCTGGTATGGACCACAGTAGGGACCCACGCACTTTGCAGGTTCCGGTCTCCTCGGACTTCGGTTGTCAGAGCATCGCCGTGGCGTCTATCATCGCGCACTGAGCCCTGGTAGCTGCACCTTAGACCCCCTGGAGCTCCCAGCTACTTTGAACAGTAGGAGGAGGGGAGAGATGGAGGCCAATTTGGCGCCCCACCAGAGCTCCGCCACCGTCAACGCCGACCCGCTGCAGCCACGGCGCTCTTGCCATCGTCATAGGGCCTTGGTCAAATTGGGACCAGTGCCTCCTTCACCCTAGTCCAGCAGAGCCGTAGTGCACTCCAAAGCCGCTTCCCGCCCGCCCCATCGCCCGCTGCCGTGCCTCTACCATCTGATGCCGCCTCGGCACGCATGCTGCCCAACTGGCGCGCCACTAGGCCACCGTGACCCTGCAGCCGCATTTACCCCAGCCAGGTGCCGCCTTAGCCGCCGACCTAGCTAGCAGGGCCTGCCGGAACCACCACACCACCTGCCACCAGCGAGGCCCAGCCGAGCGGGCCATCGCACGTGGGAAGCAGAGGGGGAAATTTTCCCCCACACTGTGCACCTGGTCCACCACATGCCCACGATGGACCAACCGGAGCAGCCACATAGGAAGCCAGGTCTATGGACCACCGTGGACCTTGTCCACACTGACTGAAGCCGAAGACCAAGCCCGTTAGGAGCCCAAGGTGCCACGTGGACTCCATGATGTCGACATGTGTCTGGGCTGGGCCGGCCCAACCCGGCCCAGACCCGGCCCAGACCCGGCCCTGTCTAGGCCCGCCAAGACCCAAAGTAGGCCCGATCGAGTTGATCGTTGACCGGGACCCAAATGTCAGTGACTGGACCACCCGGACCCACCTGTCATCCGCTGTTTCACCCTGAGCCATTCACGGCGTGCCACGTGTCACGCTGTGATTTAACCAGCCTTTTTCCTTTTTAGAAAATAGATTAAATTTTGGAAATTCATAACTAATTCATACGAACTCCAAAAAATACGAACCGAGTGTCCAAATTTTCATAAAAATGAGCTCTACATCATAGGATTACATATAATTGCATTTGGAGTTATTGGATTTCATTGATTCCTTGTGTTAATTCTATAGGAGTCGTTAACGCGACTATTATGTTTCATTTCAGAGGAGGAACCGCTTGAGGAGGACAACCCTGACTACGAGGAGGAGCTCGGTGATGACTACGCTAGTGCCACGTCCCACCCAACCTCATAGATCCTATTACGCATGGCATATTTACTAGTTACAAGTGCTTTATTTTATGTAATATCACCTGTGATAGGTTGCATGGTAGAATTGCTTGATGAGCCTTTACCTTGTGGCAACCTTACTCCTACACCGGTTAGAAAGCAGCCAGAATTAGCCTAGGTGGGACACCGCTGATGATGGTGATCTTGTAGTTATGGTACATGCTCTGCAGAGTTATGAATCTATATATAGTCCGTGGCCTCGGTATGGCCCTTCCCTCGACCTATGCTTCTCAGGAGTAGTGAGATGGGTCCTTCTTTTCTCCTCCTGGTGTTACCCTTTCGGCTGTGAGCCACTGAGACAGGCTTCGAGAGGGAGTTAGACTTGTCGACTGAGTGCGAGAGTGTGAGATGTGTGTGATGGTGATGGGATGGGATGGATATGTGGATGAGATGGGCTAAAACTTGATGCACTATATATATAATATTGGTTACTACTTGCATAGGAAACCACAGCCATATCTAGGACTCTTTGATTATATCCTTTGCATGCACCCAAATACCACATAGTAACAGCAAAGCATAGGGTGGGAGCCAGTGGCCAGTACAAACCGTACTAAGCTTATTTGGCAGGTGAGCTCAACTACGACTACGATGACGAGGAGGAGTAGACATCTTGTTCCTACGCTTAGGCTTCTTTTTGGAGATTTTGTTGTACTTTCACTTACCGTAGCTATTCTAAAGCTGCTGCTAATCTGATGAATCCGCTAGTGTGGTGATGGACTATTTATGTAATCCCTTCTAATTGAACTCTTTTATTCGATGTATGGATTTCTGTATTGACTGTTGTTGGATAAGGTGATGGTCTGATCTTTGAACTATTATATTATTCACCGTTTTGCATATTTTCCCTTCGTGGAAGATTGAGGATGTTTCATTTATCTCAAAGGGCTCGCCTATAACTAATGTAGAACTGATGAGGTGTATCTGTTGAAGTTTACTCAAAATGCCTCTTGGTTCGGCCGCTGAGCATTTGATCACATAGGACAGTGCAAAGCATTGTCAGCTGTCCATAATGTAGCAATCAGTACTTCTACCTCTTGACTATTGCTACTACTTGGATTGAGGATTGAGGATGTTTCAGTTGGTACCAAGGCCATGCTTAACCCTAGAACGAGACCCATAGGATTGGACGATAGAATTAGGAGAACCTTGATATCTCTCGGTTACACACCAACCACTGCATATGCTTTTATGCATGGCTTACCTCTCTCTGCAACTTTTCTAATTCCATTCTCATGTCAACCTGCAGATGGACCCCAACTTGCCGCTTGGTCCATTGCCGTCGATGGACGTCATTGAGTACAGACTCGACGGAGCGGAGTTTGGAGGCTACGACCATGTGCTTTGCGAGGTTCTCACAGAGCTTGGTGTTCCCATGGAGAACGTCGAGTACCTTTACCATGGAAAGCCCGCCCTTAGAGGAGGCATCAAGGGCTACAAGGCAGTCCACATCAATGTGCCTGCAAGCATGAACCAGTCTGGAGTTGTTGCCTTCTGTCACACCCTGGTTTCCAAAGAAGACCAGAGGTCGTCATATGTGTGCCTAGGAAGTCCACACATACAACAGAAAATGGTAATATCAGAAAAACGATGTATTATATAGCGGAAACATATATATTTAACACTTACACAATTAGAGTAACACAGAATGCTGGCTAAGACTTCTCTTCAGTCTTCATTCTTCTCAGGGACTGTTGATTGGGGGCTCCGTATGCCAAACACTTCCAATACCCAACTTCTTTATCCTTCCTTTGAGAAACACTTCACTACAAACTATAGCAAGAGTGAGTTCCATGTCAAAACTCAGCAAGTATAGATGGAAAGTAATGACATGCAAGGCTAGTACAAGGTAAAGCTGAAAGGTAGACTGCGGTAGCATTTTAATGTAACATTAAGATTTAACTTATTGCAACCTATTCTCTAATCATCTTGGTTGAAAAACCCAACCCTTTATTAAGGTTCAAGTAACAATTAATGTGTCATTTAGCATCATAGATATAAACATATATCATTAACAACATTAAACATGAGATAGCCATCTCAAAGGAACACAGGATAGCCATCCCGATAAAACCCGAGGTAGCAACCTCAGCAACATCACCACGATTTCACAGCTTAAACCATTTGGCTAATCATGCGAGGATCCAGGCCGCTCGTGACCGTGAGCACGGACAATATATCAATTTTAACTCTGCGCAGAGGTGTACACTTTCACTCCAGATCGTGATTACTCTTTATGCCCGAGGTTGCAAGTCTCTTAGCCCATTACCAAGATAGGCTGGCAGAGGTCACAACGAGGTCCTTCACAGGGTCATAGGCAGTAACAACCCGCCAGCCTTGAGTCCAAGCGTATGGGAGACTTCCCCGTGAGGCCGCCCCCATCACGGATCCACAGCCCCTCCCATACTAAATACTTGTAAACAAGCCCCAGCAACCATAGCCATGGCCACCCGTCGGTAAGCTGTCTCCTGCCCATGATGGTCCCACTAATAAACCAAGCCAGAGCCCATTAGCCTGGAGCTGTACGGAAGTCCCAGGTTGTCACTCCACGAAAGGTCCACAAGGGGGAGGAGAACGGATGCCCTCGTCGCTACGAGCCCACTGACATCCATTCCCCCTTCTTTCACCGCCAACCAACGATGCGGACATGCATCAACTTCTCCAACGGCCGAAGCCAAGAGCCCACGGCTCCAACATATTTTAAGAAGCAAGTTTTATCTTCATTAGGCAGGTGAAAGGTGAGATAGAGCACTAGCAACCTAAAACCTAACAACTAATACCCCCATAGGATAACTTTGGTTAAAGTGGCTAGTAAGTCCTATGGTTTGCCGATTTATGACACATGCAGTGAATTTACTTAAACATGAATAGGCACAATATGTTCAAAAGAATGCCTGCACTTGCCTTAAATCCAAAGTCTAGCTGCTCTTCTGGCCTCCAGCTTCAGCTGCACTTGTCGGTCCTCTGCTTAGTCTTCGGCGTTAACAAACCGCTCTTTGTCTAGTCGCAGCAACCAAACAACACAAATAAACACACAAAAAGACAAGACTAAGAACAATATACCAATCAAAAGGGGAACTAAAAACGGAACGGTCTAAATGGCCAAACTCGGTGCTACGATCGTAAGAGCGTGAGAACGACAAACGATGGATCTATCGTTAAAGAAAACACGGCTATCGAGGTACTTGCAACAAGCACAGATACAAACTTTAAGATTGATACATTTACTAAAGCAAGATGCAGAACATGTAAGAAAGACATAAAGTAAAATCAGTTGGATGATGTTGAAATATCAAGCAGGGTTAAACATTAGTAATACTCTATTTATAAGCAATTATATTATCTAAGCCAATTAAACATTCATAATTTATAAAGCTTAGAACATGCGAGAGCATTAAAAAAAACATCATATGCTTAAAGATTAATTTAAGCAGGACATAAATGACAAGACATGTTGATATTAAACATAGAGCATTTATGATTCAAGGTTGAACTAAGCATGCCATTAACGAAAAGACATTATTGCTGATATAAAACATATTAGCATTAAAGACCGAGGTGAAAGTAAACTAAGTCAAACACTAACATGATCCAACTTATAGGCATGTGAGAACTACTATAAGAAACATAACAAGTTTTAATGTAAAACTACACAAGGCATAATTAATAAAGAAGCATGTAAATTGGAATTAGTCATATTGACAGGCATGTACAAACACTCAAGGTATAAACCTAAAATTACTTTTACAAAAGAGAGCATAAATTAATTAAACAAGATTACTTACATAGACACATGATGTGACAAACATTATTCATAACAAGCAACATACGTCGACACGTTCGCAAAGCAACGAGAACGGAAAATGTAACCCTAGGTTACTTTTAATTAGAAGACTATTAAATAGTTATCAATCAAAGGCATTTAGATAAATAAATTTATAAATTAGATACATGATAACTTTTACTACTCCTGCGTAGATCGCGACAACACGAAACTAACGCAACTGGAATCACTCAAATCAGAGTTAAAACGGTGAAACGGCGGGGATTAAACGATCGATGGCGTAACTGTAAATAAATCGCTTGGTGGCAAAGTCGTAAATACCTCGTCTTCTACCTCTGTCCATCTTCCCCTCCAGGTCATGGCCACGGCAGCCATGCTGCTGCTCGCGCCGGGTGAAGGGGCCTCGGCCCTGGCCTGCTGGGGCCAGCGGTGGCCTGCTGCGGCCTGCTGGGGCCTGCTACGGCCGGCGGCGGCTCGCTGCGGCCTGCTACAGCCGGCTGCGGTGGCCAGATATGGCCTGCAACGGCCGGTGGCGGCCAGATGAGGCTTGCTATGGCCAGCGGTGGCCAGATAAGGCCTGCTTTGGCCGGCGGCGGTGCGTCGGAGAGGGAGAACCACGGCCCTCGGCCGGGACTTGGTCGGCAGGTAGCAGCCGACTGTGGCCGACGACGGCTGGCTATGGCCGGCGGCGACTGGCTGTGGCCGGCAGCGGCTGGCTGTGGGCGGCTGCGCGCGGCTAGGGTTTGCCAAGGGGCATCGGCGCACATGCTATCCCTATTTATAGGTCGGCGGGTTACCGGTGGGGCTAAAGCCGCTGTGCTTGGCCGGTTGGGCCGGCGACGGCTACTTATGGCCGCTAGTGGCCGGACTGGGCTGGCTATGTCCGGCCAGAGTTGGCCATGGCCGGCTGGATGTGGCCACAGGTGGCTGTAGCTGGCCGTGGTTGGCCAGATTAGGCTGTGTGAGGCCAGGTGTGGCCCAGGCTAGATAGGAGCTGGCCAAATCAAGTTAGGAGCTGATGGCCAAGTTTGGCCACTGGTGACCGGCTGCGGTTACTGCTTGCCTGGCCAGGGTGGCCGTGGCCGGCTAGGGCTGGCCAGGACTGGCCAGAGCTGGCCAGTTAAGGCTAGGAGAGGCCAGATCAAGTTAGGTCGGGCCAGGATAGGCTAGGGTAAGCCTGAGATGACTGGAGCTTGATAGGGGATGGTGTCTAGTTAGAGCAGTGGCCAACACTACAGAGGAAAAAGAAAACTCTCTCTCTCTCCCCCTAAGCAAGAGAAAGGATTTTTCTAAAAACGTTTTTCCAAAACCTTCTCAAGGCAAACTTTGGTTTCCGAAGCTTTATTTTCAAATTCGAAGAAAACCTAGACGTGACTTGCTCGAGGTTTAGAAAATTCTTTTTCACACCAGCAAGACCAAGCAAAGCACCAAGCACAAACCCATTCCATTATTTTGTAAAAAAAGAATATATAGAAAAGCACATTTTATTTAGCGCTTTCTAATAACAACCCAAAATGTAAATTTTTGGGGTGTTATACCTTCACTGACTTCACCTTCGACAACAACACCAGCATGTGTGTTCAAACTGTTTCACGCTAGGCACTTCGCACTGTGCTGTGCAACAGGGCTGACTACCTGAAGGAGAGTTGCTTTCACCTGCTTCCTCATGCCCTCGACGTTCAGCAGGGTACTTGGGAGGAGATCACCTACACCGAGCGCAACCCTTGCCTCCGCGCTACTAAGATGTACCTACAGTATCAGGAGAAGTACATCACTATGCTGGAGCGAAAGGGACGCCATGATCGCCACTACCTGATGGAGGTTGATGAGAGGATCTGCAAGTCAAAGGATAAGGAGGCAGCTTATAAGCAGAAGATTGCAGACCTAGAGTGTGAGTTGGCGTGCAAGGAGCACTTCACCGGGACCAGATCACTAGTCTGATGAATGAGATGGATAAGCTTCAGATCCATGACAGCTGTCTCATCAGAAAGATTGGCAAGCTTGAGACCACTATAGCTAAGGAGAACGAAGACATTGTGAAGAGTTTCTAGAAGCAGAGTCAAGATGCCGCCTACAGGGACAAACTCGGTGAGCAGTGTAAGGCTCAACATGAGAAGTTGCTGCAGGAATACACTCTTGCTAACTATGACCAGGGACACCTGATCAACTACATCCACAAAATAGAATACCTCATGGACAAGCTCAATCTTACCATGGAGGCTTGGAAGAGGTCAGATCGCAAGAGAGTCAGATAGTTCCAGGACCTGCAAGACAAGCTTCCCTTGCGAGCCCATAAGAAGGTCGAGGTTGAGACATTGGAGCTAAGGAAATCTTGCCTTAATTTGAGTGGATGCCCCACCACTGGACTCAGTGGACAGTCAGTGCCCACTCCTTAGCTCGATGAGGCTTGTCATTACATTTCTCTCCTTCAGATGACTGACGAGCAGATCTGAACTTCTAGCATCGGTATTCCCACCTTAGCTTATAGTTTAGGCTAGTCCTCATGGTTGGTTTAGCAGTGTTGTAGGATCAGGAGTAATGTTGGACCCTGTGTGGCCGTATGACCAGTCTCACCATGTTGTTGAGTAGATTGTCCACCCCTTTTGTTAGAACTACCTACGTGTAGTGTGTTTCCCGTGAGTCTCCAAGCGTAGCTATTAGAGACATCACCGTGTAATAACTTGATGCAATGGATGTTCAAATTTTATCGCATCTTTATGGATCTTCATGCTTCTTTGTATGAGTGTTGGATAGATTTAAATGCTTTTAAATCATTTAAGCTATTTTAATTATTACATCAATTAATGTCAAGTTATATCACATGCACTCATGCCCTAATCCTATTTATGTTAAGCAAGATGTCCACCAGTCGTTCCAACTGCCTGAACTCACCTGCGCTCCCCATGGGCCATGGACGCGGTTGTGGTCTGGGTCATGGTCGTGGACGCATTGGTCACATACCCCTCAACTTTGAGGAGCCACCCTGTGCTGCCACCCCATAGCCTGCAAACCCACCACCACCACCGCCGGTTGTTGAGCCAGAACCAGCTGCTGGAGCACTACTGGAGGACCGCCACCGCCTATTGTTGAGCCTGAGCCTGAGCCTACCGCTAGAGGAGATGCAGCTCTGCCACCACCACCCGTGCCACTTTTGGCAGATGTGATGGCTCAGTAGACCGAGCTTCTTTGAGTCTTAGCTGAGAATGTGTTGCGCACCCACCATAGGGAGCCATGCGATGACTAGTGCAAGAAGCTGGAGTTCTTTCTCAAGCTGAGGCCCCCAATGTTCGATGGCACCAGCATCGACCCCATCGCTACTGATGATTGGCTGAGGGAGATTGAGAAGAAGCTAGACTTGACCACTTGCACTAACGAGGAGTGCGTTGGCTTGGCAACTCACCAGCTTGTGGGTGCTAGGCGATCTTGGTGGGACAGCCTCTGTGAGACCCGCAGAACCCTGCTAACATCTCCTGGGATGAGTTCATGGAGGAGTTCCACGCGTTCTTCATTCGTGAGGGTGCACTGGAGAAGAAGGAGAATGAGTTCCACAACATCTCCATGGGAGCTGACAAGGTGCATGAGTACACCACCCGCTTCACCAACCTACTGCGCTATGCACCTGCCTCAGTGGTGAATTCTGAGAAGAAGATGTACTACCACCACAAGGGCTTGTTTAGCCGCATCAGGCTCTCCCTCTCAGGCACCTAGAGCACACCCTGCGCGACTTGATCGACAGGTGCATGGAGATTGAGAAGGACCGCGATGAGGTTTACACGAAGAAGGAGGCACTTGTTAAGACCAAGAAGCATCGCACTGTGGGCACCTCCTGTGGACCTGCCCCACGAAGGCCGCGTGGTGAGGAGTCTCAGCCTCCCTGCTCTCGCTTCACCCAGGGAGCGACACACGGTCCGAGGCGGGGTGGTGGTAACAACACCAACAACTACCCCCGCCCTACTCAGGACCGCCAGGCGTACACTCGTGCCACACCAGGCGGTAGTACGTGGAGGACGCTGTGACAACCCTACAGGAGGCATGACCTACACTTGCTTCACTTGTGGCCAGCTGGGTCACAAGGCAGCCGAGTGCTGAAACAAGGCTGCACCAACTACCCCAGCTCCCGCCAGGCAGAACTAGGGTACCCCATACAAACAGGTGCCATCTGGAGCAGAGGCTGCCCAGGTTGCCCCTGACATGGTGTACGGTATGTTTCTAGTGCATGGAGTTAAGGCTTCTGGGCTGTTTGATTCAGGTGCTACATGTTCTTACATATCCTCCAAGTTTGCACGAGAGCACCACATATTTGTTACCCCATGAAAGCAAGCTATATATACTAGTTCACCCTTGGGCAACATCTGTTGTACCAAGAGATATAAGAGAGTGAGTATCATGATCGAGGGTCTTACCTTTCTAACTGATATTACTTTGCTACCCTCTGAAGGCCTAGACGTCATTCTAGGAATGGATTGGTTAACTCAGCACAAGGGAGTGATATCTTGCTCGCCTCAGTTTGTTGATATAACCCATCCAAGTGGTCGCCAGATCAGATGTGAGCCGAACAAAGGGACAGATGTTTCTATGCTATGTGCCCTAAATGAGAATTCACTCAAGGATGTGCCTATAGTTTGTGAGTATGCTGAGGTCTTTCCTGAGGAGTTGCCAGGGATGCCACCAGACAGGGATATCGAGTTTGTCATCAATTTGCTCCCCGGTACAAGCCCTATATCTAAGCGACCCTACCACATGTCAGTTGATGAGCTCGAGGAGCTTAAGAAATAGCTTGAGGAGTTGTCTGAGAGAGGGTTCATTAGGCCGAGTGCTTCGCCCTGGGGATCTCCTGTTCTGTTTGTTAAGAAGAAGGATGGTTCACAGAGGATGTGTATTGATTACAGGAATCTGAATGTTGTGACCATCAAGAACAAGTACCCCTGCCAAGGATAGATGACCTGTTAGACTAGCTGTGCAATGCCAAGTACTTCTCCAAGATTGACCTCAGATCAGGCTACCATCAGATGAAGATCAGAGAAGAGGACATTTCTAAGACAGCGTTTGTCACCAGATATGGGCAGTATGAGTATACTGTCATGTCCTTTAATCTTACGAACACACTAGTTTATTTTATGAACATGATGAATAAAGTGTTCATGCAGGAGATGGATAAGTTCATGGTGGTCTTTATCGATGACATTCTTGTCTATTCTGCCACCGTCGACCGCATGAACAGCATCTAAGGATAGTATGGAGAAGTTGAGAAAGCATCAGCTCTACGCCAAGTTTAGCAAGTGTGAGTTCTGGCTTGAAGAGGTCACTTTCCTAGGCCACGTACTCAATGCTAATGGAGTAGCTGTCGATCCGTCCAAGATTGAGGCAGTGAAGGAATGGGAGCAACCCCGGAATGTGACCGATGTGAGGAGTTTCTTACGATTGGCTGGTTATTATCGCTAATTCATTGAGACCTTCTCTAAGATAGCTTGCCCCATGACCAACCTTCTGAAGAAGACCAATGAGTTTGAATGGACGCCTCGGTGCGAACAGAGTTTCTAGACCTTAAAGGAGAAGCTCACCACTACACCTATTCTAGCCTTGCCCGATGTCCGTCAGGATTTTGTGGTCTATTGCGATGCATCACGCCAAGGCCTTGGATGTGTTCTGATGTAGAATGGGAAAGTCATTGCCTATGCTTCCCATCAGCTTAAGGAGCACGAACAGTATTACCCTACTCATGAACTCGAGCTTGCAGCTATGATCCAGGCATTGAAGATTTGGAGGCACTACCTGATTGGGAACAAGTGTGAGATCTACACCGATCATAAGAGCCTAAAGTACTTTTTCACCCAGGAAGATCTGAACATGAGGCAACGTCATTGGATAGAGTTGATTAAGGACTACAACATGGAGATCCTTTACCACCCAGAAAAGGCTAATGTAGTCACTGACGCTCTTAGCCACAAGAGCCATTTTCATGCCTTGTTCACCATAGCTCTGCCCAAGGAGTTGCAAGAGGACATTGATGAGTTACAGCTTGAGGTGATACCCCATGGCCTGTTGAATGAGCTTTGTGTGCACTACACCCTCATGGACAGGATCCATGAAGCACAACGTCATTGCCCAGAGATCTAGGAGATATATGAGATCATGAGTCAAGGCAAGTGCCCAGAGTTCAGTGAAGATGAACAAGGCACTTATTGGTACAAAGACAGAATCTATGTACCCTCCGATCCATTCATACGCAATGAGATCCTATCAGAAGGGCATGATTCCAAGTATTGCATTCACCTAGGACTGCTGAAGCCACTAGAAATACCAGAATGGAAGTGGGATAGCATATCTATGGACTTCATCATGGGATTGCCTCAAACCTGGAAAGGCCATGATGCTATATGGGTGATAGTCAATCATTTGACTAAGGTAGCTCACTTTCTAGCCATCAAGAGCGATGCCTGAGTTGGACATTTGGTAGATCTATAGGTTAAAGAGATTGTCAAGCTGCATGCGCCCCGAGGAGCATAATATCTGATCATGGACCGTAGTATACGTCTAAGTTCTGGAAGGCCTTGAATGCGGCCATAGGAAGCAAGCTAGATTACAGTACCGCTTATCACCCTCAGACAGATGGTCAGACGGAAAGAGTAAATCAAATCCTTGAAGATATGCTTCGTGCTTGCATTCTGAAATATGGGACTAATTGGGAGAAGAGTTTGCCCTTTGCTGAGTTCTCCTACAACAACAATTACTAGGCTAGTCTCAAGATGTCACCATTCGAGGCTATGTATGGAAGACCATGCAGAACACCCCTAATGTGGTTAGAAGCAAGAGAAAGATCATTCTTTGGCCCTGCCACCATTAAGGAGGCTAAAGAAGGAGTCGCCCAAGTGTGAGAGAATCTGAGGATTGCCCAAAGCCGTCAGAAGAGCTATGCCGACAATAGACGTAGAGACCTCGAATTTTAAGTTGGGGACTATGTCTATCTCAAAGCCTCCCCGCTTCGGGGTACCGTCAGATTCCATGTGAAAGGGAAGCTAGCACCAAGGTATATGGGACCATACAGAATATGTGCTAGAATTGGTAAGCTTTCCTACAAGGTGGAGTTACCTAAGCAACTAGCGGGTGTGCACCCAGTGTTCTATGTATCACAGTTACGCACGTGTCTTAAGCTGCCAGAGCAATAAATACCAACAGAGGCACTTGATATCCAGGACACACTCGAGTACAAAGAGCACCCCATTCGCATTCTGGACAGAGCCACCAAGGAAACCAAAAACACCAGCACACCAATATTGAAGATTCAATGGAGCAATCACACAGAACAGGAAGCAACTTGGGAGAAAGAGTCAGAGATGAAGAAGCTCTACCCCTACTTGTTTGAAGAGTAAGTTGCACTTTTAAAATCTCGAGAACGAGATTCTCGTAAGAGGATAGGACTGTAACATCCCTAAAAATCCAAACACCAAAAATCACAACTAACAAAAATTTTTCCAAAAGTGTCCAATGAATGGTGAGTGTCATGTAGGAAACCCTCCCGTTGTTGCACAAGTAGCACCTTATGTTAGCATGAGCATTGCATTTAATTTCCAAAGTGTGATTTGCCTCTTGTTGATTTTATGTAATGAATTATAAAATCAACAACACCTTTATATCATATGGGTAAATATGTGTCACTAACATGGACCCCCATGTGCCCTGTGAGACCCTAGGGGACCCACCAAGCTCATGTCATGGTCACTAACTCATTAGCACTAACCACTTCCACTAATTAATCATGGCAAAGCTTGGAACTAGAAATAGAAAAGGGAATAGAAAATAGGAAGAAAAAGAAAAGGAGAAAGCAGCCCAAACCGCCGGACCGGCCCAGCAAGCCACTAGGCTCAGCCTGCCCACCTTGCCGTACACGGCCCAGCCAGCGGCCCAGGCCGCTGCTCGCTTCCACGTGCGTCGCCGTGCCCGCTCGCCCGTGCGTCACTGCGGCCCAGCTAGCCAGGCCGGCCCAGTAGGGGCCTGCTCACGCTGCCCGCCCGCACACTGCCGGCTATGCCGCTGACACCGGGGCCCCACTTGTCATGATCTCCATTCCATTTTCTGGTTGTTCGCCCGTCGCGTAAGTCATCCCAAAACTAGGAACGACGTGCCTCCGCCATTCTCCCGCGTACGGCCGTGCTCTCCACCGTCCGCCTGCGCCGCGTGACCCCGGGTTGCCCTAACCCTAATTGGGCAGTGCCTTGGCCACCCGATGGGTGTCTCCCATCAGTGCCATCCGTGGCCGCCATGTTCGCCGTGGCCACTATAAATCAAAGGAGTGGCTGATCGCTAGGGTTTCCCCATGTCGTGCCGCCTTCTTGCCATGCCCGCTGCGAAGAGAAGGAAGCAAAGGAGAGGAAGCCAGAGCTAGAGTAGAGAAGACTAACGCCAGCGCCGCTCACTGCCGTTGCCACTCGTAGCAGCCGGGGAAGGACGCGGAGCTGCTGCCCGATCGGACCAAGCGAACCGCAAGCTGCCAGAACTACAGCGTCTGCCCTGACGCACCTCGTCCGCAACCGCAGCTATGCAAGGTGAGCACCGAGCTCCATGACCGCCGCCTAGTTCACCGACCGTGTTCCCGCTCCTCCGTCCATCTTTTGCTTCATTAGCTGCACCAGCGAGTTCACCGTCGTCTAGCCACGTGGACCTCCCTGATGTCGACACGTGTTCGGGCCAGGCCGGCCCAACCCGGCCTAGACCCGGCCCTGTCTAGGCCTGCCAGGACCCAAAGTAGGCCCGATCGAGTTGACCGTTGACCATCAATGGTTGACCATTGACTGAGACCCACATGTCAGTGACTAGACCACCCGGACCCACCTGTCATCCGCTGTTTCGCCCTGAGCCATTCACGGCGTGCCACATGTTGTGCTGTGATTTAACCAGCCCTTTTTCTTTTTTAGAAAATAGATTAAACTTTGGAAATACATAACTTATTCATACAAACTCCAAAAAATACAAACCGAGTGTCCAAATTTTCATAAAATTGAGCTCTACGTCATAGGATTATGTATGATTGCATTTGGAGCTATTGGATTTCATTGATTCCTTGTGTTAATTCTATAGGAGTCACTAACATGACTATTACGTTCCGTTTTAGAGGAGGAGCCACTTGAGGAGGACAACCCTGACTATGAGGAGGAGCTCGGTGATGACTACATAGGTGCCATGTCCCACCCAACCTCGTAGATCCTATTACGCATGGCATATTTACTAGTTGCGAGTGCTTTATTTTATGTAATATCACCTGTTATAGGTTGCATGGCAGAATTGCTTAATGAGCCTTTACCTTATTGCAACCTTACTCCTGCACACCGCTGATAGGCTAGACGCATGCTTATTTACTTATGATGCTTTACTTCTACTACGCTTATATTTGTGATGTGATGCATGGTGGAGAGTATGGTATGGTATATGCTTAAGGCACGTGGTGCCACTTTACTTGGGGAGAGTGCTACGTGTGTCTTGGGTGTGTCGTGAGGGTTTGAGTCGATTGAACAGGATTCTACGATGAGCCTTCAGGGTGAGTCTTGCCGGGGGTGTGTTCTAGGAATCCCTATGTGAGGTATCTGTGGCGGATACATTGTGAGGTAAATGGTGATCCTGGGGGTGAGAGCCTCCATGGAGCGAGGCCCCGGGTAGGAGTTGCTGTTGTAGCACGGTGTCGGTGTTTTGACCCCGGGGGTCAACACGAACAATTAAATTCGTAATTGCGTGCTCCCTAATCTGGTGGGTGATGCAAGAAGGACATGGTGATTTATCCTGGTTCGGGCAAAGAAGGCCCTACGTCCAGCGGCGGGATAGTTCGTGTTATCTTGCACTAAAGTGGTAGTACAGGGGTGAATACAAGCAGGTGTGAGAAGTGTGAGCTTGAGCTCAAGAATTTTGGGCGCTTAGCTCTCTACTTCACACTGTCTCATGGTGTTGTTCTGTGATCTAAAGCCTTAGTGTCTGATGCTCTGGATCTCTCTCTTTAGCTAAAGTCCTGGCGCCTCCTTTTATAGGTGAAGGAGGGGCACATGAGTACATGTTTTTAGGGCTCACGTGGTTGGTGACGTATGACATTGATGCCGATCATGTCGGTGCCGCTGTAGAGGTGTACGTCGGCATGGGAGGTCCTGTAGCCATCACGTCAGAAGTTGTTGATGTGTTGACCGGAGTTGTTGAAGTCCCACTTGAGGGTCAGCGTGATGAAGCCGAGGGGTGACAGTCGAGGCCTTAGGTCGAGTCGAGGGGGTCGAGGCCCATCGGATAAGGTCGAATCCTAGGAAATGCGGGGAATGTGCTAACTTATGCATCTCGAGGGGGTGCCGAACGGGGCATAGTGCTCGGTATGGCATAACAGTGAGGTACGATTCATGGGATTCTAGGGTATGGGCAGTAAAAGCAGGATTCGACTGCCATACTCGCAACTGTTACTGTAACTGTGACCATACGGTTAGGCGGGAGCAGGTAAAATGCATTGAATGTGCCTGGATCCGTACGGGGAGTAGGTAGCCGAGGGATATACTATGCTCGAGGGCTGCCTATTCGCACGGGCATAGTTCTGTCCTTGAGGGTGGGCTCATTCACTCAGGCGAAGTTTCATCCTTGAGGGTTAGCTCATTCGCTCTGCAAATTTTCGTCTTCGAGGCCGGCCCGTTCGCTTGGGTGAAGTTCTGTCCTCGAGGGGTCGCCTGAATTGTACCCTCGAGCGTATAGTCTCGGTCCATGTGGTAGCCCATCAAGCAGGCTGTGGCTTTGGGCTGTCGATGCCCGTTCATGCGCCGGCCCAGTATGCCTTAGCTTGTGGGCCTTCGAGCGAAAATGAGGGATGCCGTTGGAGGGTTTGCTTTGCTGATTTTGGGGATTAGTCCGGTTAATCGAGGGTTTGGGGTACCCCTTTCCCAGGTACCCGACAGTAGCCCCTAAGCCCCTGCGCGAGTGCTGGCACTCGGGCAGGGGGTCAGGAGTCAAGAGTGAGGTGTGGCTTAGATTTTTTGGTGGGGGCACGCGAGCGTCCCCCGCGGTGGTAGCCCCCGAGGGCTCAGAGGAGTCGGAAGACTCCTTCGAGGGCTTTATTTGTCTTTGGTCGAGGGGTGCTCATCTAGTCGGGTATGGACCTGAATTGGAGTCGTGGTGCTTTATCGAGCGGTATATCGGAACGTCGAGCCCTCGGTGGATTTTTGACCCTCTTTCATCGAGGGATGCCGGGCACGGTCGAGCCCCTGAGCCTTGTGTGGCTGGGGCGTTGTCGGCCTCGGCGTTCATCTCACGAGTCCTTTCGATTGGACGTGAGGCGAGAAGCATCGGACTACCCTCGATAGGGTGAGCCTCGAAGTTCTCAGTGAGCTGGTAACAGGAAAATCCATGTGAGAGCCCGTTCCTCGTTCGATAGAGGTCGGCTGGTGGCCTAGAGGCGGTCTCATTAAAGCAAAATGCATGGACCTACGGGTACCGATTCCATTCGATAGGTCTCGGCGGCTCGATGCTCCCTTCGGGGGGATTCCATAAAAGTCCGTAGCATTTTTCCTTGGATGTGTCCATGGGGGTCTCGAGAGTTCATTCTTGAGTGGGGCCACGTGTTGGCTCCCCCTTGGTCACCCTTGACTCGGGTGCTCGAGGGCGGCTGTCGAACCCTAGTCGAGGGACAGCCTTCGCTCGCTCGAGGCTTGTTGTGGGGCTGGAGCCCCTTTACCTTCTCCTAGAGGAATCCGTCAGTAAGTAATGTTTATTTTTCTTATCATCAGACGCATCTTTTGAGGAGGAGGGTTAAACGGTGCGGTGGTGGAGATCTTGGCGGGCTTGGGCAATAGCTAATTGCCTGAGGTGTGACGCATGTATCCGGGCCAAGAATCGAGGGGGAACGGTTAGGTAAACGCATTAATTGCGGGGAGTTACCTTTTTCTACCGCCGGATTCAGCCCGTTCCCCTCCCGGGTATAAAACCAGGGGGGACAGGCACTGCTCGCCCCTACCTTTGCCATCCTACCTTCACCAATGCTAGTGCTCCTAAGTTCCTACTTTCCTGCACATGAGGGTAGGAACTTAGAGCAAGAAATCATGATTGGAAACCTTCCCGGTTGCCCATCCGCCGAGGACATTCACGTCGTTGCCGTCGCCGCCGTGTCCACTGAACAGATTTGTGACGCTGCCGCTACCATGGCCCCCATCCTCCAGCCTACCGAACCCTGGCGCCCGTCGACCGTAACGCAGCAGAGGTTGAATGAGCTGGTGGGAGAAGGACTTCTCTGCCCCATCACCAATCCGACTCGGCCAGAGTGGATTGCGCCGTTGAGGAGCACCTGGAGCCAAACCCGCTGGAGGGCTACGTAGTGAGCTTCCTCAAGTATCATCATCACGGGTTCGGAGTGCCCCCGAGCGAGTTTATATGGGGGCTAACGAACTTCTACGGCGTCGAGCTCCAACACTTCTCCCCCAATGCCATCTCCAATGCCACCATCTTCACGGCCGTCTGTGAGGGCTACTTGGAGATGGCGCCACATTGGGAGCTGTGGCTCCATCTCTACAAGGGGGAGTGGTTCACCTCTCTTGTGGGACCAGGCGTGAGGTGGATCGTCAGAGCGGGCTGCCTCAACTTCACGCTGAAGATAGGCAAGTCAGAGGTGCCACGTGAGTACATCCCCACCGGGTTGATGTCCAACCATGCCTAGTGGGACGAGCAATGGTTCTACCTCCGTAATGACGGAGGCTACCTCCCGCCGTACACCGGGTGGCTCATCACCGAGCGACCATTCAACTGGCCGCACGGTGTGACGGGGGATCTTCAACATCAAATTCGACCCCTCGCCGCCGCGATGAGGACCCTTCAAGAGGCGGGCCTAACAGTGGGTGTGGTGGTCTCGGCCTTCCTCAATCGATGGGTGCTCCCCTAGATGTAGCGCCCACTGCGGTTGGACGAGATGCTCCCCGTGGTGGCGCCCGAGGTGCTCGAGAGGTGCCGGATGTCCAGCGAGGAGATATCCGCCGCGGAGATCGTCACACTGGTGAAGGGGACGGTTGCAGGTTTGTTTAGGGCAGAGGACGTCAACAGCCTCCCCATGCGGCTAGAGGAGGGGTACCTCAACCTGGTGAGTGCCTGGACCTATGCTTTTCGCATTTATGTTTCATCCCTTTTTTCCTTACTCTTGTCCTTGCGACTGAGTGCCTTCGTGTAGGGGGATTGACTACTAGAGATCGAGGCCCCCATTGAGGGAGGATGCTCCCGATCATCAGGTAAGACACTTCGATGCCCAGTAGGAAAAAAGGTGCAAGGATGAGGAGAAGAAGAAAAAGGACAAGAACCTCCAGGAGCGCGAAAAGCACGAGAAGCGCCATGCGCAGCAGAGGCGCGACGGGCTCCCGGAGGAGGAGTCTCCCTCAGAGGATGAGGAAGACGAGGAAGATGATGATGATGTCGATGTCAAAGGGGTGACGGGACGTCTTGAGCTCCTTCTATCTGGTCCCTCCCGTACTGATGGTCTTCTGGTGCAGGAGGATACACTGGAGTAGTGTGCCCCTCAGCCGGTGTCGTCAGCCTTGAAGCGCTTGGGAGGGAAAAGGTCGGCCGACCCCTCGACTTGGGGGGTTCGTGCTCACTCACGGCGAGACCCTCCCACTTCGACCCAGGAGACCCGGTCCCGGTCATCGGCGCGGGTGGAGCAGAGTCGTGCCCAGGAGACCTCATCAGAGCAGGGAGGCATGATGACCCCACCGGCAGCCCCTAGCAGCCCTAGCCCTAGGAAGAGCTTGGCTTTGGTTGGGGCCTCGAGGTTTGCCAGTGGCTCGAGGGGGACCCAAAAGGCCTTTATCCCCTTCAGGTAAGTGTTGTTGATTTAAATTTCTTCTTGTTGCTTTCCCATTCTGTGGTTCATTAAGTTCTCTGCTAACCTGCTTTCCGTCCAGGCCAAAGGGCCGTATCAAGGAGGTGACCCTTGCACCGGCTAAGCGGCTCAGGGTGGACATGGCCACGAAGATGAGGGCCTCGGTCATAGGTGTGACGTCGAGGCCCTTGGCACCGTGGGAGGCGAAGTGGCTGTCCTTAGCCCTCGGGGCTATGGCTCGTGGTAGGCTAATGGGTTCTACTCTTGCTGCAGGGTCGAGCGACTTGGGGACTGTGATGGGCGGTGACTCCGAGCTGGGGAAGATGCAGGAGGGAAGGATTGCTCCCTTGACGTCGACATCTGTGGTCCTTGGGCTCGACCCGACGCCAGGGAGCGGAACCACGGCGTTGGGAGCTCCTGACCTAGGCCAACTCAAGGTCTCCGTTTCCATGCTCAAGGCGGTAGCTTTCGAGGGCCATGAGCTGGGAATGGAGATAGCCCTCATTTACTTCGAGGGTGAGGAGGCCATTGCCCCTCCCCCCTCGATGGAAGAGCGAAAGACATGGCCGATGGGGCTACATGAGCTAGAGGCCCTGTGGAAGTAGGAGTAGGAGGCCCTGCAGGAAGAGGAGCTGCCGCATATGCAGCAGAAGGAGGAGAAGTTGCAGGAGCTGCAAGAAGAGGAGGAGCCAACCGGGGGTTGGCCCCAGCATCAGTAGGTGCAGCAGACGCCGTCGGGGGACGCGACGCTACTGGACCTATCGGCGCAGCAGCTGCCCAAGCCATCGAAGGGGAGGAGACCTTGGGACTCCCAAAACAATGGGTGTCCGTGATCACCCTCGATGAGCTATTGACGGAGCAAGAAGTAGCGTTGAAAGCGTCGATGGTTCCGTGCCCGCCGGGGGCGTAGCTCAAGGAAAAGACCTCGGCACTGAACCCGCCGGGAGACATGTCGATGGTGGACCTGATGGCGCCACAAGACGCGGCATTGGGGGAAGCGATGGCCTCGACCCCTCCGCCGCCTCTAGAGGCACCTGAGCCAGCGTCGAGCTAGCCACCACAACCGTCGACCGCACCGTTGGAAGAACTAGTGATTTCTGGTCCGCAGGCGGAGCAGCCAGAGGAGACGGTGGCCAAGAGTCCTTCTACCTGTTGACATTAGAAGGAAGGAGAGGATCCCCCCACACATTGGAGTAGTCATCGCGTTGGGGGCTCCTGGCCCATTGAGGAGGTCAACCTCCGACCCTGGGCTAGGAGATACTAGCATCGCGTTGGAGTTCCCCACCCTGGCCGAGTTGGCGGAGCTCCATGGCGCCTTACGCGACATGGTGGATAAGATCGAGTCCTTGGCATGAACCAAGGTCAAGACGGTCCTCCCACATTGGGGCAAGGAACGCGTCATGCTCCAGGAGCTCGGTGACTCTAGCGCTCCTGGGATCGTGATGGATGACCCGGCAGAGGTCAAGTGCTGGGAGGACGTGGAGCGGTCCCGGGCATGGCTGCAACACTTCCTCAAGCTAGGCGTCGAGCTCGTTGGAGGTCTCGACCAGAGCCTCACAGTAAGTCCTTGTTTAGATCACATACGGTTTTTGGCTTTCTCTGTATGGATCGCCTTAACCCTAGATTTCTTGTTTCCAGGACGTGCGGAGGCGTATCCACTCCAAGTCGTACTTCCTCCACAAAACGCATAGCAGCCGGGAGGAAGTGCTTCGCCCACTCGAGGCTGGCCGATCTGCGTAGAGCAAGGCAGCTGAGGTCGAGGAGGAGATGAAGCAGGCCAAGGAGGAGGCCGCCCGAGCGAAGGAGGATGCCGAGGTAGCTCGGGGTGAAGCCACCCAAGTCAAGGAGGAGCTCTGGTGGGCCAAGGAGGAGGTCGACGCGGCCAAGAGCGAAGCGGAGAAGGCCAAAAGAGAGGGCAATCGTGCCGAAGAGCACATCAAGCTACTCGTAGAGGAGGCTCAAGGCTCCGTGGAGCTTATCCACTTGCTCGAGGCTAGTCTGGCTCAAGTCTCCATGGCGTGTGACACCCTCTCTGCCTTGGTCAAGGAGGAGAAGTGTCGAGCCGATAGCCTAGAGGCCAAGCTCGGGGCGATGAAGGCTACCCTTCAAGAGAAGGAGCAAGCCATCATCCTGGCTGGTGGCGCCCTTGAGACCCTCCGGTGTGAGAAGACGGATGTGATCCGGGCTTTCAAGGAGGCCCAGCAGGAGCGAGACAAGGTTCAAGAGGAGCGCGATGCCATGCTAGAGGATCGCAGCGCCCTCAAGACACACTGTGCTAGTAAGTTCCTTGCTGTTTTGTCTTTCAGGCCTTGAGACCAAGCTGCTTTCCACTCAGGCCACCGCCAAGGCACTGTAGGAGAGCCTCGTGGCGGAGGGGGCGCTTCTCGACAGGTTTTGGGTCGCCATCAACAGGCTCTACACCTCCTGGGAGGTTGAGCCCATCGAGGAGGATGGAGAAGATATCTCGGGGGCCACGCTCATCGACCAGCTCTACCACCTCGACGCCATCCTTGGGATCGCGTGTGGGGGGCGCTTCACACCAGCGTGAAGCGGGCACTGGCAGTGGTTTCCTCCGGCTTCGTCTTTGACATGGACATCGTCGCCCAAGGCTTTGTCCCTGACATCTCGAAGACTGATGCTGAGAATGAGAAGCGATGCCGAGGGCTGATCTAGGATGCCGAAAGGCCGGGGGAAGCGCTGGCGAAGCTGTTCGAGGATGAAGTCCTCCCCCACGAAGATGAAGGGTACACCGTCGAGGAGGATGGTGATGGAGACGGCGGAGTGGGCCTGTAGGGCAAAACTGGGTGGAGGTGCCCGTGTAAATAAGTTAGTTTTTGTAACTTATATTCAATGTGGCTTTGAGGGCCTTTAAAACATCTATGCATCTATCTTAATGCATTTGGATATTTTAAGTTCGAGCCTTCTCTATTTTCTTTCGCCTAGATTTTGCTTTTTTGACTAAGTGTTCGACGCGTGCTTGTATCCCTCGAGGGGGGAGTGAGTGGAGGTACCATAGCCCTGAGGTGTAGGAGAGCTCCCGGCTAGACAGCCCTCAACCCTTAGGGAATTCGAGGTGTTTTCTACTTAGTCGCGAAGCGCATCGAGGTGTAGGAAAGAAGAGACGCTCGAGTTTCAATCACCTAACTTTTGCTTTTCGACTAAGTGTTCAATGCATGCTTGTATCCCCTCGAGGGGGAGCGAGTGGGGGTACCATAGCCCTGAGGCATAGGAGGGCCTCGACAACCCTTGACCCTTAGGGAGTTCAAGGCATTTTCTACTTAGTTGTGAATCAAAAAGGAGACGCTCGAATTTTGAAAAATTGTTCGTATTTTTTAGGAACTTAGGGGGTTCCCCCCCATTAGCCCCCGAGGGAGGCTTGACTCTGGCGAGACAGGGTCGAGGCTACCTCTTGCATGTACAATAATGAGATTGAACTTATAATAAAAAGTAGTTCTTATATTCATTATGCGAAAACGTATGAAATATGCGAGAATGTACAAGGGTATCGATGCCCTAGGGGTAGAAATGACATAGCTATTCAATGTTCCATGCGTTGGTGAAGGTTTTGCCCTTGTTGTTTGCTAGCTTGTACATTCTGGGCTTTAGCACCTCAGCTACAATGTATGGGCCTTCCCATGGTGGAGTCAGCTTGTGACGCCCCTTGTTGCTCTGTCGTCGACGTAGGACGAGGTCTCCAACTTGAAAGTCCCTCGAGCGCACGTGCTTGTTGTGGTAGCATCGAAGTTTCTGCTGATACCTCGTGAAGTGAATCAGCATCATGTCCCGAGCCTCCTCGAGCTGGTCGATGGCATTTGCGAGGGCTTCTTTGTTGGTTTGCTCATTGTAGGCCTTTAGTCGAGAGGAACCATACTCGAGATCAATGGGGAGGACGGCCTCGGACCCATAGACCAAGAAGAATGGTGTGAACCCCGTGGCTCGACTAGGTGTTGTCCTTAAGCTCCACACGACCGAAGGCAGCTCCGCGGCCCATTTCTTTCTGTGCTCGTTAAAGCAGTTGAAGATTCTCGGCTTGAGGCCCTGCAAAATCATGCCATTGGCACGCTCGACCTAGCCGTTAGTTCGAGGATGAGCAACCGCGGACCAATTTACATGGATGTGATGGCGATCACAGAAATCCAAGAACTTCTTGCCAGTGAACTGTGTGCCGTTGTCAGTGATGATGACGTTCGAGACCCCGAAGCAATGGATGATGTCGGTGAAGAACTCGACCGCCCGCTCAGAGCGGATGTTACCGATAGGCCAGGCCTCGATCGACTTGGTAAACTTGTCGACAGCAATGAGTAGGTGCTTGGTTGTCCTCTTGAGAGGCCCCACAATATCAAGCCCCCAGACCATGAACGGCTAGGTGATGGGGATCATCTGTAGGCCGTGAGCTGGGAGGTGCGTCTGCTTGGCATAGAATTGACACCCCTTGCATGAGCGGACAATGTTGATGGCGTCGGAAATAGCGGTTGGCCAGTAGAAACCCTATCGGAAGGCGTTGCCAATGAGGGTCCTCGACACTACGTGGTGGCCACAAGCCCCCAAGTGTATGTCCTCGAGGAGCCTCCTGCCTTCTTCGATAGTGATGTAGCGCTGAAGGATACCTGATGGGCTTCGCCTGTAGAGTTCCTTGCCATCACCGTAGATGATGTAGGACTTGGCCCGTCGTGCGATCCGGTGTGCCTTGGTCCGGTCTTCTAGGAGTTCCCCTCGAATGAGGCAGTCGAGGAAAGGGACTCGCCAATTCGGATGTGGGCTCGACAGAGGAGGTGTCCCCTCGATCTCCATGACTTTGGCCCCGATCGAGGGGACCTTGGTCGAGGCCACGGGGTCAAGTTTCGAGGGTGTGGTGCCAGCCCCCGAGCCCAAGTCAACGGAGGGCTCGAAGAGGTCTCTCAAGAATACATCCAGAGGGAAAGTACCTCCAGTTAATGCAATCTTTGTGAGCTTGTCCACAGCTTCATTGTAGCGTCGAGCAATATGATTGAGCTCGAGGCCATGGAACTTGTCTTCCAGTTTGCGCACTTCATTGCAGTAGGCTTCCATCTTGGCATCATGGCAGCACGAGGCCTTCAACACTTGGACAACGATGAGTTGCGAGTCACCTCAAACATCGAGGCGTTGGACCCCGAGTTCGAGGGCAATACGCAACCCATTGACAAGAGCCTCGTACTCTGCAACATTATTAGAAGTGGAAAAGTGGATGTGAATGACGTAGCACATGTGAACTCTGAGGGGTGAGATGAAGAGCAAGCCTGCACCTGCTCCTGTCCTCATGAGTGACCCATCGAAGTACATTGTCCATAGCTCGGCTTGGATTTGAACTGGCAGCAACTGGATGTCAGTCCACTCAGTGATGAAATCTGCCAGCACCTGAGATTTGATGGCCTTCCATGGTGCGTAGATGATGGTCTCACCCATGAGCTCGACTGACCACTTAGCAATTCTTCTAGCAGCCTCCCGGTTTTGGATGATTTCCTCCAAGGGGAAAGAAGACACCACGGTAACCGGGTGGCTGAGGAAGTAATGCTGGAGCTTGCGACACGTAAGGACGATGGCGTAGAGTAGCTTTTGCACCTGTGGGTAGCAGGTCTTGGTTTCCGAAAGCACTTCACTGACAAAGTAAACCAGCCACTGGACAGGCAAGGCGTGCCCTCCCTCTTGCCTCTCGACCACTATGGCCGCGCTAACCACCTGAGTGGTCGCGGCGACATAGAGGAGGAGGGGCTCGGGGGGTCAGTTGACATCGCCAGTCAAGGAGGGACAAGGATCGGGGCGGAGGTCAGCATGCTCTTGAGCTTGTCGACGGCCTCCGCAGTCCATGTGAAGCGTTTGGATTTTTCAAGAGGCGATACAAGGGCAGGCCTTTTCCCCCAAATGTGAGATGAAAATGGCTAAGAGTCATGAGGCAGCCTATGACCCTCTGTACACCCTTGAGATCTCGAATTGGCCCCATTCATGTGATGGCTGCAACCTTCTCGGGGTTGGCCTCGATCCCGCGCTGGGAGACGATATATCCGAGGAGCATGCCCCGAGGCACTCCAAAGACACATTTCTCAGGGTTAAGTTTGATATTCTTGGCTCAAAGGCACCCAAATGCGATTTTGAGGTCATGGATGAGGTTGTTGACTTTTTGGATTTGACCATGATGTCATTGACATAGGCCTCGACTGTGTTGCCTATGTGTCCACCGAAGACATGGAGCATGTATCGCTGATACGTCGCCCCAGTGTTTCAAAGGCCGAAGGGCATGGTGATGTAGCAATACATGCCGAAAGGTGTGATGAAGGAAGTCGCGAGCTGGTCGGACTCTTTCATCTTGATTTGGTGGTAGCCGGAATAAGCATCAAGGAATGAAAGGGTTTCACATCCCATGGTAGAGTCAACAATTTGATCATTGCGTGGTAAAGGAAATGGAACTTTGGGACATGCTTTGTTTAAGCTAGTATAATCAACACGCATCCGCATGTTTTCCATTCGTTTTCTTAACTAACATGGGATTAGCTAACCATTCGGGGTGATGAACCTCCTTGATGGATCCAGCCGCCAAAAGCTGGTGTACTTCCTCGCTGATGATCCTATGCTTCTCCTCGTCGAAGCGGCGCAGACGTTGCTTCACCGGTCTGGACCCAGCTCGGATTTCCAAGGTGTGCTCGGTGACTTCCCTCGGTATACCTGGCATATCCGAAGGACTCCATGCAAACATATCAGCATTCGCGCGGAGAAAGTCAACGAGCACTGCTTCCTATTTGCTCTTGAGTTTGGCACTGATTATCAGCACCTTCTCACCAGAGCAGCTCGGGTCGAGGGGGACTTTCTTGGTGTCTTGCGCTGGCTTGAAGCTGCCGGTGTGACGCTTGGGGTCAGGTACCTCATCAGCGAGGCGCTCAAGGGTTGAGGCTATCATCATGTTTTGCTCAACGGCCTCTTCGTACTCGACGCATTTGATGTCACTGTCATACGCGTGCTCGTAGGAGGAGCCGATGGTGATGATGCCTCTGGGTCCTGGCATCTTGAGCTTGAGGTAGGTGTAGTTTGGGATCGCCATGAATTAGGCGTAGCCCGGTCGGCCAATGATGGAGTGATAAGTTTCGTGAAACCCAACCACCTCAAAGGTGAGGGTCTCTTTCCTGAAGTTGGCAGGGGTGCCAAAGCAGACGGGAAGGTTGATGCGGCCGACGGGAAGAGCCTTCTTCCCTGGTACGACGCCATGGAAGCCCCTGGCGCTGGGTTGGAGTTGGCACCTATTGACCCCCAGGAGGTCGAGGGTCTCAAGGTAGATGATGTTCAGGATACTGTCGCCATCCATGAGGACCTTCGAGAGGCGGGTGTTGATGATGATCGGGTCGACGACGAGCGGATAAGCCCCGAGGTTGGGGACACGATCCAGATGGTCATCATGGTCGAACGTGATGGGCGCATTGGACCAGTCAAGGTAGTGGGGTGTTGTGACTCGAACAAACAAGACCTCTTGATGCTCCCTCTTGCGCTGTCAAGGCGTGAGCTGGGTCAAGGGGCCTCCGTAGATCATGTAGCAGTCGTAGACTTTGGGGAATTTTCGTCTTCCCCATTGTCTCCCTCATTGCAGCCCTGGTCTTTCTTATCGTCACCCTTCTTGATGCCTAGTTGCTCGAAGTGCTTTTGAAGCATGCGGCAATCCTTGAGCTTGTGTTTCGCCTCGTCCTTGTGATAAGGGCAGGGCTCCTCGAGCATCTTGTCGAAGATGGCCACCTCGGGGGGACCCTGAGGTTTTTTGCGCTCGGCTACTATGACGAGATCGTCATCTGCAACCTCACGCTTGCCTTGCTGATTCTTCTTCTTGTTGTTGTTCTTCTTCAAACCTTTGCTTGAGCCCCCGGCGTCAGGTGCCGTTCCCTGTCCCTTGTTCTTCTCGTCACCGAAGAAGGCTCCGACCGCCTCCTCGCCAGCCGCGTAGTTGGCGACCACATCCATGAGCTCGTGGACGGTGTTGGGGCAGTATTGGACTAGGTCCTTGCAGGTCATACCCGCAACAAATGCTAGAATGATGTCGAGATCAGAGATGTGGGGGAGTTCAGTTCAGAGCTTGGAGAAACATCGAGAAAAGTCATGAAGAGACTTCCCTAGTTTCTGCTTGCAGTTTTGCAGTTCCTAGGAGTTTCCAGGATGCACGTAGGTACCCTTGAAGTTCCCCTCAAAAGATCCAGACCAGGTTGACCCAGTCATGAATCTGGTCAGGGGGAAGCTCCTTGAGCCACCTACGCATGGTGTCGGATAGGAACAGGGGAAGGTGATGTATGATCGCACGATTGTCACGTGCTTCACCCGCCCGACAAGCCAGTCAAAAATTGGCTAGCCAGAGCTTGGGCTTGGTTTTGCCGTTGTATTTGACAATGCTTGTGGGGAGTCGAAACTTGTCGAGAAGCTAGGCATTGCGGATCGTCCTACTGAAGACTCGGGGACCTGGTGGCTCCGGGGCCCATCGGTCTTCATCATTGTTGTAACACCCCCACGATGGGCGCTGTACCCTCAATCCTCAGCGTCCCTATGTTTGTGCTTGCGGTTGTCGATGATATTGAGGCGTGCGTCACGTGGGGCGCGGTTGTCAATGATATGATCTTGGGCTGGTGTCTTCTTCTCTCGAGGGGCCACCTCTTGATTGACCGAACCCTCCCTTTTGGGCTAGGAGGGCTCGACCCGTGGTTCGAAAGCCGCCCCTCGATGCCTCGAGGCTGAGCTCTCAGCTTGTTGAACAGCAGCAACTTGGAGGAGACCCT
Source organism: Bothriochloa decipiens (assembly GCA_023333625.1). NCBI lineage: Eukaryota > Viridiplantae > Streptophyta > Magnoliopsida > Poales > Poaceae > Bothriochloa > Bothriochloa decipiens. The sequence goes on along the minus strand of CM041641.1, from coordinate 15,831,897 downwards.
CAATCTCGTGTTGTATCCGTCGAGCTTGCGAGTTGGATGGTGCGGGCATATTGCGAAGAAGCATAACCGCCATGACAATGTTCTAGCTTGATCGAGGGTAACGGTTGATGGGATGTTTAGGTGCCCCATCCTTGTTGATCTGTCGGTTGACCTCTCGAGCCCTGGCTCGGGCTCTACCGCCGGGTGGCGGTCGCTCCTGCTCGAGAGTTCGCTCGAGCTAGCGTAGTCATTCCTGGTCATTGGCGAGCTTAGCCTGCAACTCCTGAATTTGTGCCAGCTGTGCGTCTTGCTTGTCGGGATGGGGGCATGCCTCTCAGGGTGCAATTGGTCATCAATCCTCTGTTCTGGCGAGAGCCCCTCCCGCTGTAGTGGCAGCCGCATCGGCCATCAGATCGATGGTGTCCTGATTGGAGGCGACATCACCATCGATGTGGAGACACTCGTGGGTAGGGTCCCAGTGGTCAGAGTCAGAGTCAGGGTCGCCACAGTAGAAGATGGGGATTTGTCCCCATGCCTCCTCCTGCAGCTGTTGTTGGAGTGTGCCAACGGTGTATCTCCGGGGCCGGGCGCTCTCACGAAGCCCAAGTCCACGGAGGCCGGCATGACCGTCCCCATGTCCATCACTGCAAGAAGGAGGGTGCCTGGGCGGTCCTTTATCATATTCATGTTGGAGTGGGTCATGGTCGAGAATGTCCTTGCGGTGTTGTTGAGACCGAATGGGAACCGTCGACGACGCTCGAACAGCTCATGCAGAAGTAGGTTCGATGGAGTTGGGGTCGCACACATCGGGGGAGTTCTGCTGGGCTCCCTCGACGAGTGCATTGCGAAGGTGAAGTCAGGGTTGTCGTGGAGCCCTACTGGTCCATCCTCTGCTCCTGAACTCAGGTCAGATAATCCCCCAACAAGGGGCTCCTCATCACCAGTCAGGAACGAGGGGAATGCGGTGGGCACCAACCTCGACTCAGGTTGATGGCGATGACGGCATTGATCGTGCCTCCTTCTGGTTGGGTAGCATGGTGGCGAGACCGACGAGTGGCCCCTCCTGAGCATGGGGGCACACTACGACTTCAGCTTGGGTCACTGATCAAGAGCAGGGTCATGTCATAGCCCTAACCGAGGGACATGAACTCTAGGCTCTCGAACCAGTTCACCATAGCACATAGAAGTGGTAAAACAGAGTCGCCCATCCAGAAAAGATGGCGGGAAATCGTTAGTAACACACAGGACCCCTACCTGGCACGCCAACTGTCGGTGTTTTGACCCTGGGGGTCAACACCAATGAGTAAATTTGTAATTGCGTGCTCCCTAATCCGGTGGGTGATGCAAGAAGGACACGGCGATTTATCCTAGTTCGGGCAAAGAAGGCCCTACGTCCAGCGGGGGGGATACTTCGTGTTATCTTGCATCGAAGTGCTAGTACAGGGGTGAATATAAGCGGGTGTGAGAAGTGTGAGCTTGAGCTCGAGCATTTTGGGCGCTTAGCTCTCTACTTCACACTGTCTCACGGTGTTGTTCTGTGATCTAAAGCCTTAGTGTCTGATGCTCTGGATCTCTCTCTTTAGCTAAAGTCATGGCACCTCCTTTTATAGGCAAAGGAGGGGCACAGGAGTACATATTTTTAGGGCTCACATGGTTGGTGACGTATGACATTGATGCTGATCATGTCGGTGCCACTATAGAGGTGTACGTCGGCATGGGAGGTCCTGCAGCCATCGCGTCGGAAGTTGTTGGAAGTGTTGACCGGAGTTGTTGAAGTCCCGCTCAAGGGTCAGCATGACGGAGCCAATGGGCGATAATCGAGGCCTTAGGTCGAGTCGAGGGATCCAAGTCGAGGGGGTCGAGGCCCATCGGATAAGGCTGAATCCCAGGAAATGTGGGGAATGTGCTGACTTACGCGTCTCGAGGGGGTGCCGGATGGGGCACAGTGCTCAGTATGGCGTAACAGTGAGGTATGATCCGTGGGATTCTAGGGTATGGGCAGTAAAAGCAGGATTCGACTGCCATACTCACAACTGTTACTGTAACTGTGACCATACGATTAGGTGAGAGCAAGTAAATGCATTGAATGCACTTGGATCCATACGTGGAGTAGGTAGCCGAGGGGTATACTGTGCTCGAGGGATGCCTATTCGCACGGGCAAAGTTCCATCCTCGAGGGCGGGCTTGTTCGCTCAGGCAAAGTTCCATCCTCGAGGGTTAGCTCATTCGCTGGGCAAAGTTCCATCTTCAAGGCCGGCCCGTTCACTTGGGAAAAGTTCCATCCTCGAGGGGTCACCCAAATCATACCCTCGAGCGTACAGTCTCGGTCCGCGTGATAGCCCGTCGAGTAGGCTATGGCTTTGGGCTGTCGACGCCCATTCGTGGGCCGGCCCAGTATGCCTTAGCTTGTGGGCTTTCGAGCAAAAATGAGGGATGTCATTGGAGGGTTTGCATTGCTGATTTTGGGGATTAGTCCGGTTAATCGAGGGTTTGGGGTACCCCTTTCCCACGTACCCGACACATGGACTGTTGTAGTCCCTATGAGAAGATAATCCTGTCCGATCCCCCTAGGACCTGATATCTCTTTAGAACCGGAGCCTTGGGACCAACGTGCTCACTGCTTGCCCCTCTATGGGCGGGGGATGGATGTCTGACTAGCTAGGATGGTTCCACTACTACTAGGTTGTTAGCAGATAGTGTCGGAAGGTACGGGCATTGGGACCCACACCCTCCTTAGACAACGTAGTGACCTTGGGGGCTCGGTACTATGTCTCATAGTCTCAGTGTGCTAGTGGTATTCCAGGATATCCTAGTACTAAGTAGTAGGGTGGCATCGCACCGGTTAGAAAGCAGCCAGAATCAGCCTAGGTGGGGCACCACTGATGGTGGTGATCTTATGGTTATGGGAGTACATGCTCTACAGAGTTATGAATCTATATATAGTCCATGGCCTCGGTATGGCCCTTCCCTCAACCTATGCTTCTCAGGAGTAGTGAGATGAGTCCTTTTCTCCTCCTGGTGTTACCCTTCCGGCTGTGAGCCGCTGAGACAGGCTCCGAGAAGGAGTTGGACCTATCGACTGAGTGCGAGAGTGTGAGATGTGTGCGATGGTGATGGGATGGGATGGATATGTGGATGAGATGGGCTAAAACTTGATGCACTATATATATAATATTGGTTACTACTTGCATAGGAAACCACAACCATATCTAGGACTCTTTGATTATATCCTTTGCATCCACCCAAATACCACATAGCAAAAGCAAAGCATAGGGTGGGAGCCACTGGCCAGTACAAACCGTACTGAAGCTTATTTGGCAGGTGAGCCCAACTACGACTATGATGACGAGGAGGAGTAGATGTCTCGTTCCTATTCTTAGGCTTCTTTTTAGAGATTTTTTTGTACTTCCACTTACCGCAGCTATTCTAAAGCTGCTGCTACTCTGATGAATCTGCCAGTGTGGCAATGGACTATTTATGTAATCCCTTCTAATTGAACTCTTTTATTTGATGTATGGATTTCTGTATCAACTATTGCTAGATAAGGTGATGATTTGATCTTTGAACTATTATATTATTCGTCATTCTACGTATTTCCCCTCATGGAAGATTGAGGATGTTTCATTTAGCTCAAAGGGCTCGCCTATAACTAATGTAGAACTGATGAGGTGTATCTGTTGCAGTTTACTCGGAATGCCTCTTGGTCCGGCTGCTGAGCATTTGATCACATAGTACAGTGCAAAGCATTGTCAGCTATCCATAACGTAGCAATCAGTACTTATACCCCTCGACTAGTGCTACTGCTTGGATTGAAGTGAGATAAGTACAGAAAAGACCTATCACAACCGTATCAGTCAATCAAGTTTCAAGCTTGCCATGGTGGTCAAAAGGTCCTTTATCCTCAATTTACTTTAACTTGTGTCCAGATTCCCAGCCGCGGTCACGTCAAATTTTACGAGCCAGATGCGTAACTCTTATTATGGAGCTATGAGTATAACTTTGCTCTATCGGTTGAAGCTACAAATAGGAGCTGCTCTATCTATTGCAGCATGGATGAAGTATGATGGTAATTGGGTTCCTAAATCAATAGCTGCAAGCACAGCCAAAGGGAATGCTTACGATGAGAACCTTTGAAACCATGTATCTAGCTTGCTGTAGCCTCTGCAGAACCATGCAAGAGAAATTGCTTCACGTTAGCAGGAGCGAGACTGCTTAGCTCCTTGGTAGCTATGATTTTGTCGCTAATTTGAATTGCACTTCTATGTAGATTTCGCTGGCCAGACGGTCCGACCATTTAAAGTATATTCACTCAACGGACAGTAACGATGAAAGACACGCGGTAAAACATTACTAGTATATGACATAGTAAACCATCATAGGAAAATAAGAATAAACTGAGGAGGAGGGGCAGTCTGATGCGATCGAATGTACAGCAGCTGAACTTCCCTACAAAATCAATATGAGCAGGTCAGACTTTCTCACGGTCTGAATTGATATATGGATTATTGAGCTATGTGCAAAATTTTGGCCTGATCGGCTCTATGTGGACCCAACTCATGTCTTCGATAAGAGTTGCGCTCAAATGCCTCGCCTATAACTAATGCAAAACTAATGAGATGTATTCCAAGACCATGCTGGCCTGACACCAATTGTTTCACTCACCCATTTGCATTGCAAAAACATACCCCCAGTTCTGCCTCATAGTCGCTTGCCATGAAGCCCATGTAATGAAGTGGTACTCAAGGAAGGTTAGTTCTGGCTCGCTGTCGCTTGCCATGAAGCCCGTGGTAAAGAAGTGGTACTCGAGGAAGGTTAGCTCAGCATGGCCTGTGTCTCCTAGGCTACCACTGCTATCCCCTTTGTGATCGATGACGACACTGACAGCACCAGCTGGGGTGATTCGCTCGGCTCCACCGCTACCGCCGCAGTGCACCTCGCCGTGGTCATAGGTCCCGTCTTCGGATCCGCTCTTGGGGCCCCACAGTGCGAGTGGGACTCATGCAGCGTCCCATTCCTAATCTCTTTCTGCGGATGACATGTCTGATGGCTCTCCTGGTCTGGGCCATGTTTTGACAGGCTTTGAGCAGGTGTGCCCCCTGTGCCCCGAGAGCAAGCTGATGATGCGTGCCAGCAAATTTGGCAGCCTGGTGTGCCCCTTGTGCCCTAGGAATCACATTGGTTGGACACAGCCCAATACCAAGAACCATGTCCTGTATTGGGCAAACTTTTCCCATCAATGGATATCCCTCTACGATGAGATGGCTGCCAAACATCATGTCTTGGCAACGAACCAGGGCTGGATGCACTAAATGGATCTTCAAGCCGTGTCAGCTCTCTGAGTGCAAGGGATTTGCTGGTTTCAACCTAGCCAGGTTTACCTCGTAGATTTTGGTTGGTTCCTTTGTTATAAGAATTGCTCAGAGCTGTAGGATTCCAATGCTCATTATTAGTATCAGCTCATCTTAACATGTGTAGTTAGTACTAGTATGTTGTCTAGTGCCCTTGCTACATCGCTCGCTTTGAGCAGTAGCATGACCATGCTTTTAGGTCATTTTGATCATTTGGTACCTAGTTTTTAGGTCATTTTGACCATGCTGTAGGATTCCAATGCTCATTATTTGCCAGCAGTCTTCTTTCTATTTGACTTTCTGATTTGTTGTATGGTTAGCATGCATCATGGAATTCATTTGATCAAGTCTCACATCGATCTAATGCATTACAGCGAGGCACCTTCACATTCAAATTTTAGTGTGCAAGCCAGATTGACACGGACACATCTCATGATATATACACAAGTGGGAAAGTCCGATGGATGTAAATGTCGACTGGTCAGACACGATTACTATGCAGCACTACTTCCCAAAGTAGTAAACCCAACATGACGCTACCCAACCCCTCCTACCCGTGGCTGGTGTAATAAACCCTGCCAAAATATTTCGAGATACGGTGTTCACTCCTTGTAGATGCCATCCCCCTCATAGATACTTCAAACCACAACACTTCACCTGCTTCCGGTCACAACACTTCACCCACTAGATCAAGGCGAGACATGTTGAGATGGACTCCTTGCTCCATATGATTTATAACAAAAATTTGTGGTTTAGGGTTTACAACAACCAATGAGGGATACAAAGCAGACACAACCAAATATTATATTCAACCAAATATCACATGTGATAATTGGGCCATCCCTGCCCCTAAGGGTCCTCCTATTGTGGAACATGTTGACCTATAATATTGGATATATATCCCCTGAAAATGGGAAAATATCTGCACATCGTGTACAAGCTTTGGTTGCAGTCGCAGTAGGTGCGACGGAGAGGACCGCATCGTGTACAAGATTTGGTTGCAGTCGTAGTAGAAGAAGCTAACAGGGAAACTCCATCAACTAGGGCCACGCCCCCAACCTCACCAGCTCCTGGATCTGAGTTTGCCGGCCATCAACCACAAAATCCATAGCAATGTGCTGCATTCTTGAACCAAGAGGAGGTCAGCAAGGTCACCATCAGATAATGGAATAGACTCACCAGCCTCGTACTGCAGACAAGGGGATACTACAAGCAAAACTGACAAACCCATTATGTTTTGTCCTACGAGTTTAATTATGTAGCGGTCAGACGTTCTGGCATTTGTAGACTTGAACTATGATGAGACAAGACTTGGGACTCACAAAATAGTCTGGTCATTTCTCTTTTGTGTGCCATGGGAAAGTCCAGCCATGTCTCTTTTGTGAACCACGGGACAGTCCTTAAATGGGGCGTGTGATAACTAGGTCGTCCCCGGTTCCCCGCTGAGTCATCCTCCTAGTGTGGAACATGTTTGGACTTGCAGTACTAGCGGCGGCGATGGATCCCTGGTGGACTTGCAGCACTAGCGGCAGCAAAGGATGCCCAGTGTGATGTGGTGGCTCTAACGTCCATTTAGAGGCCGGCGGCAGGGCTTTCCTGGTGGTGCGCGGTGGCATTGCATTTGTGTCAATTGTGTAGCGTGGCACAGCACACCAGGGAGGGGGTGAAGACGTGGAGGATGGCTGTTACTCCTCTTCTTTCATCTCTTGTCGACATGGAGGATGGACTTTCTTATGTGCAATAGCATGACTATGCAATAGCATTTCAATACCAATGCCTCCTTCGTTATGCATTAGGATGTGGCGTGATGCGTCGTCGCTGCAAGATGCGAGCCAGAAGGTGGGCAATTCATGCATTCCTATTGGTTTCCTAGTAGACTGATTGCGACGATATTCAATACAGACCACCCTTCACAATTTGTCCTGCGAGACTAAATATTCAATGGCCAGACATTCTTGAGTCCGCAGCCATGTCTCAAACTTGATGCTCTAGATCGAGGTGAAACTTGTTTAGATAACTGCTTGCTGCCAACGGTTCACAAAAAATAGGTGAAATGAACTATTGCCTCTAATAAGACTTGCTGAACTTGCTCTTTGTAACAAGTACACCAAAAATGCCTATCATAACCGCACCAGGCGTGTCAGGCACATCACTATGGAGGAAGTGTCATCCACATTCAAATATGCAACGGTCAGACTTTCTTATGGCCCAATAACATTTCCTTTTAAAAAACTTGCTATAATAATAACTTTGCACATGATCTGTTGTTAAACTTTATATTATTAAACTCATTCATGCCACTACTACAGATTGACCAAAAGTGTAACCATCAGTGAGCACTCGGCAGAGTGATTGCGAAGAGATTCAATACAGACAATACTTCACACGTCGGCCTACGAGATCAAGTATGCAGTGGTCAAACTTTCCCATAGATCGAGGCGAGACTTGTTGAGATGGACTCCTCGCTCCATACGGTTTACAACAAAAATTTATGGTTTAGGGTTTACAACAACCAACGGGGGATACAAAGCAGACACAACCAGGTATTAAATTCAAAAAAATATCACGTGTGATAATTGGGCCATCCCCGCTCCTAAGGATCCTCCTCGTGTGGGACATGTTGACCTATGATATTGGATATATATCCCCTAAAAATGGGAAAATATCTGCCCATCGCATACAAGCTTTGGTTGCAGTCACAGTAGGTGTGACGGAGAGGACCGCATGGCGTACAAGCTTTGGTTGCAATCATAGTAGAAAAATCTAAGGGCGAAAATCCATCAATCGGGGCCGCGTCCCCAACCTCACTAGCTCCTGGATCTGAGTTTGCTGGCCATCAACCACAAAATCCACTGCAATGTGTTGCGTCCTTAAAACAAGAGGAGGTCAGCAAGGTCACCATCAGACAATGGAATAGACTCACCAGCCTTGTATTGTAGACAAGGGGATACTACAAGCAAAACTAACAAACTTGAGACTTTCTAGCATTCATAGACATGAACTGCGATGAGAAAAGACTTAGGACTCATAAGATAGTCTGGTCATTTCTCTTTCTTGTGGCATGGGAAAGTCCGGCCATGTCTCTTTTCTGTACCATAGGACAATCCTTAAATGGGTTGTGTGATAACTAGGTCGTCCTCGGCTACCCACTGAATCATCCTCCTAGTGTGGAACATGTTTGGACTTGTGGTACTAGTGACACATGGTTGAGCAGCAGTTGCTTATGGCTTTTGATTGAAACTTGTTACATATATTACTAGGAAAAGGTAACAAATCACTGTGACACATCGATATATATCTGATTCAAACTCATTACATATATTCCCAAGAAAAGAAAGTTGCATGCATGAGTTAGGGCTTCATTGCACTTGTTCATGCTTCTCCATCATCAGACTTGAGGTCATCACTCTCTTCATTAACTTGAAAGCCATGGTTGAGTAGCAGTTTCTTATGGCTTCGTTCCACATCCAGTTCTTCGCTTTACGGGCCTGGCAGCATTGACTGATCCTCTTACAGTTGTTGTCAACGAATATTAAACCTCCTCCACCAGTCTGAACAGGAGACTAAGTGAGGTGGAGATCAAAGTCATACTCCTTTTGTAGGATTTCACCGATCTTGTATGACACGAAGGCGTCCGTGCATGCATACTTGATCTTCTCATTCGATTACCTGGGCTGGTCCTAGTCTTTGGCACGAAGAGAGATACTACCTTTTTCCATGTCCACAACAAGCAAGTCTCAACCAAAAATCTTGAGGCTTCCCACTTTACTCCACTTACCTCTGATTACAAAGGGTGTCATGGAATGTAGTTCCACTGCCTTGGAGAGTTCGATGTTGTGGTGGCACCTCAGCCGATCCTTGTCGCCGGTGATTCCTGCACCGACAAAAATGTGCTGCTCGTGTGCAAGGAACATCTTGAGGGCATTAGGGATGGTACCGGCGATGGCCACCTCTAAGAGGATGCACTGCTTGTCGATGCATATTTGTAAGGGGGCCATCCTATCCTCCTTCTCAAGGCATTCCTCATCTAAACCAATGATGCACGGATTGTCGCAGCGGACATCTCGAAGAAAGCACTCGACCATCCGGGGCTTTGATGTGACTGTAACCATGATGACCTTTTCTTCATCCAAGAAGCAGGAATGGAAGCTGACAGATCCGCTGTTGTCCATGAATGATCTAGAACATGTGTGCGAGTGGGAACGGATGCGGTAGCGAGATGAACTATCCATGAAGCATGAGAAGGATGAACTTGTTCGAATGGAATTCTACTAGTATAGCATGAAATGTGCATACATGACAAAGACTGGCGACAGAGGTAGATGTTAATATACAAGATACGAACGAACCATCCAGATGTGTGAATGCCAATGGATCAACACACTGTGATGCTAGTAGGAAAGAGGAAGGAGGTGATGGATTGAGAACACTAGCCAACCCAAACAAGATACGAGCAGTCACAACACTTAATCTCCAGTCGCTTCCTTCTTGTAAACTTGATATGTGTCCAGTCTTGCCTATGTACTAGGTATAACTGTGAGGTTTGTCCTCCTCCATGAAATATACAATGGTCAGACTTTCTTACGCGTGTTGTATGTACAACTGCCTCTGGCAAACAAACTAGCTACATAGTAGTCTAGCATTGCCACGTACGTGGTTCAGTTTCTAGCCCCGTGCGTTGTACCCGTGCTTTTGACGTGTCAGTATAGAGTATTTTTTGAGTAAACATTCCCCATGTACAAATTAATGCAAGTATTCACTGTGGAGCCAGATGAACGAATTTGCAAACACAACAAAGATGGCACCCTATTTTAGCTATAAATTAAACTTGCCACCATCCGTCCTAGATGAAATTAGCCACATCGCCGCCCCGGCGTGCGTTGGGAAATGAAGAACACAACTGTACGGTCATCAAGTTCTACTGCATCGGGTTGCGAGCTTGGGAGCAAGAATACAAGGAACATGCCACCTTTTTTAACTTTTGGACACCATGTTTGACTGTTCGTCTTGTTCACCAAATTTATGTTATTTCTAGAATAATAAGCAAATCATCAATGAAGGTTTTTGTGTGACGGAGGGAGTACTATATAAACTCCATCAACTGATGCTTGATCTATCTCCAGGCCAAATTATTCCTTGTTCATCATTTCCTGCATGGACTGTCAGTGACTCTCGGAAGGCCCTACTGAACCCTTGGTAGCACTGCCATTGGTGGTGGCGCCATCACCAGTGCAGTTTGTCATGCTGCATGTTCCACCAGAATCCAAAGTGCTCGCGGTGATCACCGAGTTTGCGCAATGCGAGAATGTGTGCATCTCGGTTCTCGCCGAGAGTGGCTGGGTGAAGAGTGCTACTGTACTGCCATGACAAGGGGCAGTCTCCTCCCCACATGCACTGGTGCAAGAGGCATCATGGACATGGAGGCTCGGTCGCCACAAGCCGATGTCATTGTCCAAGACGGTTCTCATTCCTCCCATGGCGGCCACACTGTTGTTCTTCATGACATGGCTGGTGGAATCAGAGACTGGTACAAACCATGCATGCGAAGTGGTGGGATTGACGATAGCAGAAAGGCTGGTGGTTGTAGCCCTCGCTGTTCCTATTGACTGCTGCCGCATGCTCCTGTTGCCTGCGGTAGGAGTGCACTTCGATGAGAGCTCAATGCGGTCTAGATTTGGACCATTTGCTTCATCCTAAACTGGTGGCTCCAGCGGTGCAGGCACCAGTAGACAACGGGCCTAGATGTAAGGCATTTGTGTGCTGCTCCAATGCTAGCTATGCTGGCATTCGTGAATTGCACTTAGTGATGCATTGTTCTTGTTTCTCCATTCTTATGTTCCTCCATCATACTATGTTCTTGTTTCTCCATCTTATGTTTTTTGATCTTACTATGTTCTTGTTCCTCCATCTTGCGTGGTTGTTGTCATGAATGTATCAGTTATATCTTTTTTCTGCTCGTGCACCATATCTAGTGTTGTTTCCCCTCAAATTAGAGCCCACCATGAACAAATTTTTAAAAGCAAGACACTATAGTTGAGCGATAAGCCCCGACTCTTAGAAATCCTTCCCGCCCGCATTACAGCTTCAATGAGAGCTTCTTCTCCATGTCTTCAGCTGTAGATTAATTGCTATGACATTTAAAACAGACAATCCTTCATATTTCATCGTACGAGATCAAATATGCAGCGGTCAGAATTTATTGCGTCCGCCTCTTGAGATGAATTCTCTTCCAACGGTTTACAACAAACATATAAAAAGACATGTCCTAACAACATCAAGAAGACATGTTCTAACAATAAACGTAACTATTATTACATCTCTTTGGTTACCAAGCCAGATTAAAAGGTTAGCCATGTTGACAACTTCAAGAAGACATACACAAAGCTAACCCTGATCTCCGGTCATAGATAATGCATAACCTCCAGGCATAAGAATTGTCTTCTCATCTGATATATTCAAAAATTTATTTAAAATATCATTTCTTTTATTGTGACTAGCTTTATTAACAAAAGACCATCGAGAATGACCTAAATTTGATTATGTCTACTAATATTTTTTGAATAATACGAGTGGTCAAACTTCATCTCAAAAAGTCAAATGAACTATTTATTTGGTCGTTTCTGGCTGGCTGATTCTGCCTGATGCTGATTTGTTGTGAGAAAAAAAGAAGACCAAATGAACAGGTACAACGGATGGATTTTACTGAGTTCACAGTAGTAAATTTCAACAGCCATCTACTAGTCCATTCAAACACGCCTTCTGTGGTACTCCACCCCACAAATAATGCCCGTTTCATTTCCCAAGGAGTTAAACTTTTAAAGTTTGACCAAATAATGGTATTTTTATAATATAACTGGACATACTTAAGGTACTAAAATGTGGTGCTATGCTAAAATTGCTTTCTTTTTCGTAGGAGGAAGGAATAAGTATCAACAAGCTTCTCTTCTATCTAATGCAGAACTGCATTTGACTTGGAACTCCAGAACGTTTGGGCGCTGTGTCTCTGATCTTGTCGGGACGGTACGCATTTGTCGATACCCTGGAAATGGGTATCCCAGACCCCTTGCTTAACAAACTAAAACCCCGCAAAATCAGCATCTTGACCCCTCCGATAACCTCCCGCGCTAACGTACGAAGGCCCATAGGCTGAGATGTATTGAACTGGCCCACGAACGAACAACGACAGCCCATAACCAAAGCCTGCTCAAGAGGCTAACAAACGGACTAGTACTGTATAACCGAGAGGTTACCGAACGGACCAGTACTGTCCACCCGAAAGGATACCGAACGGACAAGTACTGTATACGCGAGGGTACGATTCGAGCGACCCCTCGAGGATGGAACTTCATCCTCCGAACAAGCCTGCCCTCGAGGACGTAACTTCGCCCAGCGAATGAGCCTCCCCTCGAGGACGGAACTTCGCCCGGGCGAATGGGCGGCCCTCGAGGACAGTGCACCCCTCGGCCACCAACTCCCCCGTATGGATCCGAGCGCATTTAAGGTGATCTATCTACCCCCGCCTAACCGCATGGCCACAGTTACGGTAATAGTTACAGGCGTGGCGGTCAGATCTACTTTTACCGCCCATACCCTGGAATCCCGCAAGTCATATTACGCTGTTGCGCCATACCGAGCGCTGTGCCACGACCCGCACCGCCTCGAGACGTATAAACTAACATGTTTTCCGTGTTTTCTGGGATTCGGTCTTATCCAGCAAAGCTCGACCTCCTCAGCACGACCCCCTCGGCTCTGGCCAAGACCCTCGACCGTCGCCCCTCGACTTCACCGAGTGAACCCTCGAGCTGAACTTCAACAACTCCCAATGCGACGGCTGCAGGGCCTCCCATACCGACGTACATCACTACAACGGCACCGACGTGATCGGCCTCAACGTAGTACGTCATCAGCGTCCTGTGAACTTGAAATACATGTACACCTGTGCCCCTCCTTCGTCTATAAAAGGAGGCACCAGGGCGTTAGAGAAGGGGACCAGACTCAAATCGAGAGGATCTAGAGCATAGAAATATTAAGGCCCTAGATCACAGAGCGACACCGTGAGCCTATGCAAGGTCAAGAGCAAGGCGTCCAAATGCCCCAACTCCACCTTTCACACCAGCTTGTATTTTCCCCTGTACTAGCACTTCGGTGCAAGATAACCCGAATCATCCTCCCCCGCTGGACGTAGGGCCTTCTTTGCCCGAACCAGGATAAATTATTGTGTCCTTCTGGCATCACCCACCGGATTAGGGAGCACGTGAATACAACACTACTCGTTGGTGTTAACCCCTCGAGGGTCAGAACACCGACAGTTGGCACGCCAGGTAGGGGAGCCGCGTGTCACTAACGATTTCCCGCCATTTTTCCTGATGGGCGATTTCGTTTCACCACTTTCGCACACTACGGTGATCTGGTTCGGGAGCCTGGAGTTCATGACCCTCGGCCAGGGCTACGACATGACCCTGCTCTCGATCAGTGACCCGAACGGAGGTCGCGGTACGCCCCCACGTTCATGGGGAGCCGCTCGCCAGTCTCATGACCACGCTTCCACATCCAGAAGGAGGCACGGTCGGCGCCGTCATCGCCGTCAACCCAAGTCAAGAAGGGTCCCCGCCGCTTTCTCCACGCCCCTGACCAGAGATGAGAAACCTCTTGTTGAGGGAGTATCTGATCTGAGTTTAGAGGCAGAGGGCCAATCGGCAGGATCCCAGAACAACCCTGACTCCACCTTCACCGTGCGCTCATCGGGGAAGTGCGACGAAACCCCCGCTCGATCGAGCTCGCTTCCGCACGGGCTGTTCGAGCATCGTCGGTGGTCTTCGACCGACTCCAACAATCCCACGACGACGACTACGACAGCAACCCACTCCAACACGAGCGCATTGGAGGACCGCCCAGACACCCTTCTCCGCGTGATGACGGACGTGGGGACTGTCACACCGGCCTCCGAGGGTTTGGCTTTCGCAAGAACGCCCGGCCCCCGGAGGTACACCGTCGGCACACTCCGACGGCGGCTGCAGGAGGAGGCGCGGGGGCAATTCCCCGTCTTCTACTGCGGCGACCCGGACTCTGACTCTGATCACTGGGATCCTACCCGAGAGTGCCTCCACATCGATGGTGGCATCGACTCTGATCAGGAAACCATCGATCCAGCGGCCGCGGCGTCTACTGCCATGGCAAGAGACGCTCCCCCCAGAGCAGAGGACCAACAACCAGACGCACCCCGAGAAGCGTGCCCTCATCCTGGCGAGCAGGACGCATAGATGGCACAGATTCGGGAGTTGCAGGTGAAGCTTGCCGACGAGCAGGAACGCTTGCGCTTACTCGAGCTGACCCTCGAACAAGAACGGCGACCGCTCGGCGGTAGAGCCCAAGCCAGGGCCCGAGAGGTCAACCGACAGATCATCGAGGAAGGGGTACCCGAGCAACCCGTCCACCGTTATCCCCGAGTAAGCCAGAACGTTGTTGCGGCGGCTATGCTCCTCCGCAATATGCCCGCACCGTCCAACTCGCAAGCTCGGCGGATACAGCGCGAGGTCGAGGGTCTCCTCCAAGTTGCTGCTGCCCAACAAGCCGAGAGCTCAGCCTCGAGGCGTCGAGGAGCTGCCTCCGAGCCTCAGGTCGAGCCCTCCCGGCCCGAGAGGGAGGGCTCGGTCGATCAGGGGGCGGCCCCCCGACAGAAGAAGAACCTGGCCCGAGAGCCCATCAATGATGACCGCGCTCCCTGCGACGCGCGCCTCGACATTGTCGAGAACCGCAGACGCAAGCACGGGGATGCCGAGGATCGAGGGTACAGCGCCCATTGAGGAGGGCGTTACGACAGCGAAGAAGACCAACAGGCCCCAGAGCCACCGGGCCCCCGGGTCTTCAGCAGGAGGATCCGCTGCGCCCAGCTGCCCGACAAGTTTCGACCCCCCACGAGCCTCGTCAAATATAACGGCGAAACCAATCTCGAGCTCTGGCTAGCCGACTTCCGGTTGGCTTGTCAGGCGGGCGGGGCGCGCGATGATCACGCCATCATATGTCACCTTCCCCTGTTCCTGTCCGACACCGCGCGTAGGTGGCTCGAGGAGCTTCCCCCTGACCAGATTCACACTTGGACCGACCTTGTCCGTATCTTCGAGGGGAATTTCAAAGGTACCTACGTGCGTCCGGGAAACTCCTGGGAACTGCGCAACTGCAAGCAAAAGCCAGGGGAGTCTCTCCGTGACTTTGCTCGACGATTCTCCAAGCTCCACATCGAGCTGCCCCACATCTTCGACCTCGACGTCGTTCTAGCGTTTGTTGCGGGTACGACCTGCAAGGACCTAGTTCGCGAGTTAGGGCGTAACCGCCCCGACACTGTCGACGAGCTTATGGATGTGGTCACCAACTATGCGGCTGGTGAAGAGGCCGTCGGTGCCTTCTTCAGCGACGTGAAGGACAAGGGAAAAACGCCGGTAGCCGGCAACGCCGGAGGCTCGAGCAAAGGGTCGAAGAGAAATAACAACAAGAAGAAAAATCAACAAGGCAAGCGTGAGGCTACAGAAGATGATCTCGTCCCTGCAACCGAACGTAAAAGACCTCGAGGTCCCCCCACGCCCCCCGAGGGCGCCATCTTCGACAAAATGCTCGAGGAGCCCTGTCCTTATCACAAGGACGGGGCAAGGCATAAGCTTAAGGACTGCCGCATGCTTCAAAGGCACTTCGAGCAAGTGGGCATGAAGAAAGGTGACGACAAGAAAGACCAAGGCGGCGGTGAGGGAGACAACAGGGAAGACGGAAAATTCCCCGAAGTCTATGACTGCTACATGATCTACGGGGGGCCCTCGACCCAGCTCACGCCCCGATAGCGTAAGCGGGAGCGTCGAGAGGTCTTCTCCGCTCGTGTCGTGACACCTCACTACCTCGACTGGTCTGATGCGCCCATCACGTTCGACCGCGATGACCATCCGGATCGAGTCCCCAACCCCGAGGCCTATCCGCTCGTCGTCGACCCGATCATCATCAACACCCGCCTCTCAAAGGTCCTCATGGATGGCGGCAGCAACCTAAATGTCATCTACCTCGAGACCCTCGACCTCCTAGGAGTCAGGAGGCACTAGCTCCGACCCAGTGCTAGGGGGTTTCATGGCATCGTGCCAGGGAAGAAGGCTTTCCCCGTCGGCCGTATCGAACTCCCTGTCTGTTTTGGCACCCCTGCCAACTTCAGGAAAGAGACCCTCACCTTCGAGGTGGTCGGGTTTCACGGAACGTATCATGCCATCATCGGCCGACCGGGCTACGCGCAGTTCATGGCGATCCCGAACTACACCTACCTCAAGCTCAAGATGCCAGGACCCAAAGGCGTCATCACTGTCGCCTCCTCCTACGAGCACGCGTACGACTGCGATGTCGAATGCGTCGAATATGGGGAGGCCATTGAGCAAAATGCCATGATAGCCGCGACCCTCGAGCACCTCGCCGACGAGATGCCAGATCCCAAGCGACATGCCGGCAACTTCGAGCCAGCACAAGACACCAAGAAAGTCCCCCTCGACCCGAACTGCCCATGCGAGAAGGTGCTAACGATCAGCGCCGACCTCGAGGACAAATAGGAAGTCATGCTCGTCGACTTTCTCCATGCGAATGCCGATATGTTTGCGTCGAGTCCTTCGGATATGCCGGGCATACCGAGGGAAGTCGCCGAGCACGCCTTGGAAATCCGGGCCGGGTCCAGACCGGTGAAGCAACGCCTGTGCCGCTTCGACGAGGAGAAGCGCAGGACCATCGGCGAGGAGGTACACAAGCTTTTGGCAGCTGGATTCATCAAGGAAGTTCATCACCCCGAATGGTTAGCTAATCCCATGTTAGTTAAGAAAAAAAATGGAAAGATGCGGATGTGTATTGACTATACTAGTTTAAACAAAGCATGTCCCAAAGTTCCGTTTCCTTTACCACGCATTGATCAAATTGTCGACTCTACCGCGGGGTGTGAAACCCTCTCGTTCCTTGATGCTTACTCCGGCTACCACCAAATTAAGATGAAAGAGTCCGACCAGCTCGCGACTTCTGAAACATCCTCAATTTTCCACGAAGGGGAAATACACAGAATGGCGGATAATATAATAGTTCGAAGCATCAAACCATCTCATTATCTCACAATAGTCGATACAGGATCCATACATCGAACAAAAGAATACAATTAGAAGGGATTACATAAATAGTTCATCGCCACACTGGCGGGATCATCAGAGTAGCAGCAGCTTCTGGGGCAGCTGCGGAAGGTGGAAGTACAATAAAATCTCCAAAAAGAAGCCTGAGCGTAGGAATGAGACGTCTACTCCTCCTCATCGTCATAGTCGTAGTCGGGCTCACCT
>CM041641.1:15783280-15794418 GCA_023333625.1 Bothriochloa decipiens | reverse complement strand
GTCTTCAAGTGGTTCAAAGAAAAAAAGGCTAGCTCATGTTGTTTCTGATTGGGACACCTTCTCTTCCAAACTACATATAGCTTGTAGTCAAATTGGTTCAGCAACTGGCATGTCATTTCAGTTTGTGGAGGGTGCTTTTGTTTCAGCTTTAAGGAAAGGCCATTGGATTTTGCTTGATGAGGTTAACCTTGCACCTCCAGAGACACTTCAAAGAATTGGTGCTGTACTGGATGGAGAGAGGGGCACACTTTGCCTGGCAGAAATGGGAGACGTGGATTATGTTGAATGTCATCCTTGCTTCCAGATATTTGCCTGCATGAATCCTGCCATTGACGCTGGGAAAAGAGAACTGCCGTACACTTTTAGGAACCGCTTTACTGAATACTTTGTTGATGATCTTATGGATGACAATGATCTAGGCCTTTTTGTCAGGAAATATCTGGATGGTCTGAATGTTCCAAATGGAGTTACAGATAGTATTGTTCGATTTTATAAAGTTGCAAAAAAGGAATGTGAGGAGAGACTGCAGGATGGAGCTAATCAGGAACCTCAATTTAGTTTGAGGTCTCTATCTCGCGCTTTAGGGTATATAAAAAATGCAGAGGAACAATTTGGCTTCAGAAAAGCCATTTATGATGGTTTCTGTATGTTCTTTCTTACAATGTTGGATGCCCCTAGTGGAAAAATCATTAAGAACTTAATAGTTTCATTTTTGTTGGATGGAATGTTCCACCTAACATTTCTTTTGCTGGCTACTTCATTGAAAAGCCTATGCAGTTTGATGGCTGTGAATCAGATGATTTTTTGCGGAGCTATGTTTTAACTGAAATTGTTACTGAGCACATACTCAACCTTGCCCGTGCTGTTTATATTAGAAGATACCCTGTTCTTTTACAAGGACCAACATCAAGTGGCATAACTAGCGTTGTGAGGTATCTTGCTGCAAAAACTGGCCATGAGTTTGTCCAAATCAACAACCATAAGCATACTGATCTTCAAGAATATCTGGGTGCTTATGTGACCGACAGTCAAGGGAAGCTTCAGTTTCAGGAGGGTGCTTTGGTGAAGGCTTTGCGGGAGGGGCACTGGATTGTTTTGGATGAGCTAAATCTTGCACCATCTGAGGTCCTGGAAGCTTTAAATAGGCTATTCGATGACAACAGGGAGCTCTTCGTGCCACAGCTGCAAGAGACTATACTTGCACACCCTAATTTTATGCTTTTCGCTACGCAAAACCCACCTATGCTTTATCGGGGGCGTAAAATGCTGTCCCGGGCATTCCGCAACCATTTTATTGAAGTGCATGTTGATGATCTTGGATGACGATAGCTTTTTAGGACAGGATTACCCAAATGTTATATACTCTTTTCTTATTGTTCTAAATATAATTTGGAGTCCTTTTTCTAAAAAGAATATTGCGTCTCTGATTTCTTGCATTGCACCAAGAGCCGATCGGGCAGTACTCAATCAAAAAAAAGGGAAAAAAAAAGACATTCAAGTAAAATGAATAGTGGAAACATAAATTGAGGTGGCAAGCGTTTCATGCGTAACATTCGTCTTGCCGGCCACCAGCGGGTATCCTTAGTCCCGGTGATCCCTGGGATTGATTCTCTTCGGAGAATCTGAAGCGGAAGCTCTCCTAAACGGCCCTGAATTCTTCTTACTTATTGTTGACATCGAAATTTCCTCTGATTTGCCCATCTCCCTCTGATCCCTGGTTCATTCCTTTTCTTTTAGTGCAGATGGACCTTGCAATTGTCATTTTCGTATGAATTTTTCAAAAACAAGTTTCTGTGCCAACTTTTTTGTGTGCGTACGTATTTGCATGCACTGTGGATGGGCTAAGTTTGAAACAAAAATTAATGACCAAAGTATATTTTTTGAGTTGGCTTCCATGTTTCCTGGTTTTCACCACATATTTTACAACGGTATATTCTATTCTTCTGTAAAGCTATCGTGGCCTTTTTCAGTCCCCACCGTTTCCATCCATCACATCAAAGTTTCCCGACCACAAGTACTGGTTCCTGAATCCTAAAGCTAAAATTAGTTGAGACTGCACTAATAGATACGCAAGCTTAGGCCCTGTTTGAATCAAAGGATTAAATTTAAAAAAATAAACTTCAAAGGAAAATACTTACATCATAGTATTTGGATTGAATGAATGTAGAGTTCCTTTCTCAAGGAAAGAAAATTAGAGTGCGCAAAACATAAGAAATAAAATCCCCACTTTAACCTAAAGAAAAGAATCTTTGCTCTTTCTCTGCTTGCTCATGTTCCTGTTTTTTTTCACCATTTCAATCATATCAGAATATCAGTTCCTATGTTTCAGAATCCTATAGTTTTTCAACTTTTTTTTGCTACTTTTTTTTTTGTACATCTATTTTACTATACATCTATATATAGCGTGTGTTCGATACATAGCAAATTCTATATATTTAAAAAATCAAAGTGACTTATAATTTAAAATAAAAAAGTATATCTTATTTCTATGTTTTTTCTCTTATTCCTCTATTTTACATTTTTTTATTCCAAACAGACAGGGTACTGCCGTACTTGTAACATTGGTAAAACTGCGTAACTTGTGTATTATATACTAGAAAAAACGAGTGCGCCACTGTATGAGATGCTGAAGAACTCGTAAAACATTAGAGAATCTAGTGTTCCAAATACTACAATTTAGAAACATTTATTTAGTTGGTAAAGTTCCAAAAAAGAATATTATAGAACCAAAGCATATCTCTCCAAACTTTGGTTACCCGCAGATATGCTATACGTGTTCCATTCAGTCTGGTTGCACCTGCATGTTCCCAGCAGGACATGAGATCCTCTCCTCTCTGCCAGACCTGAAATTCATTCAGCATGTCCATTTCAAAAACTGTAGCAACCATCAACTGTATGATTATGATCACCGCTACATGGCCACCGAATAAACTTCCTAGTACGTGAAGCACGGGATCTGTATTGAAGACGGCAGGACAACTGGACAAGCTACTTGCTCAGCTGATGACAAGATCCCCAGGTGGCCAGCAGGTCCACGTCGCTTGCAGTTGCAGAAATTATTCGTAGACGGAGAGGGCACATGCACATGGTGCCCGTAACTACCCGCGAGGGTTGTTAGTTTATTGCACGAGGTCCACCAGCCGGTCCTGCACTCGAGACTCCAGCTTCAGTTCATCAGCTCCATCTTCCTCTTTGTTCGCCGGCGTAAAATAACTTCTCTCCCTCTGCAAAACCGCAACTGATCTGATTCGGGCTGCGGTGAGCTGCGCTGGCGCTGATGGAGATCAAGAGGGATGTATGGACCCTGCTGCTCGTGCTGCTCCTCGGGCAGCTAGTCGCCTTCTCCATGGCCGCCTCAAGCTTCGCCTCTTCCCTCATTGCTAATCTTGGTACTCAATCTTTCATCTCTCACTGGGCTGATCGGTAAACACAGATTTGTTAGTGTCTATGAGGATTTACTTGATGATTGTTATCTGAATAGTGGTAATTTGAGATAATTACCTTGAATTGATATATTTGTGCAGGAGTTGATGCACCACTGACACAGTCTTTCTTTGCGTACCTGTTGCTGACCTTAGTCTATGTACCAATCGTCTTGCGTCGACGGCAGAAGCTGCAGGTAAGAGTAGCTCCATCAGTTAACCCAGGAAACTGTTGCAATTCATAGCTCACTGTCTTGAGTTGTCTTGCAGATAGCTTGGTATTGGTATCTAGCTCTGGCCTTCTTTGATGTACAGGGGAACTATCTTGGTGAGTAGTATAGACACGCACTACACAGTTACAACTCAATCTCAATAATACTTTTAGTTCCCTCTTGCTACTGCTGATCTCATCTAATGTCCCAGTGGTGAAGGCATACCAGTACTCATACATTACCAGTGTAACTTTGTTGGATTGTTGGACTGTTGTATGGGTCATCATCCTCACCTGGTACGCATTGGGCACAAGATATTCACTCTGGCAGTTCGTGGGGGCGGGGACATGTGTGGCAGGGCTTGCTCTTGTGCTGCTTTCAGATGCAGAATCTTCAGATGAGCAAGGTAAGTTACTCCAAGCATCATGACAGTTCATTTAGAAAGTCAACAACAAATACTCAAGAACAGGTCATTTTGAGAACTAGGAACTCATGGTAGTAGTAGGACCTATCCCATACCATCTTCCTTGAAAGAAATGATAAAAGAACAATCAAGAACAGCAATACTAGTGGTGCATAAGATTGCAATGCAATAGGTGTAAATGTAAACGTGACTTTATGAACACTATGATTGAAATATGTTTTCTAGTTTCTGTAGTTACATAATTGTTTACATCATATGTAAATCTTATTTTTCTGCAGATCCAAGCAAAATGCCACTTCTGGGGGATGTGCTTGTTATTGCTGGGACAGTTGGTTTTGCATTTAGCAATGTTGGGGAGGTTAGTTATGCATTACAAGCATCTGCTGCTATCAGCAACAGTTTTTCACGGTGGCAATAAGCATTTCATTTTCCTCATAATATGTGTAGGAATACTGTGTCAAGAAAAAGGATAGAGTTGAGGTTGTTGCAATGCTTGGACTCTTTGGGTTGCTGATCAGCATAGTGCAGATGTATCCTCAAAAATTCATTATTAGTTATATGCCTGTATAGCAAACTGGTATGATCTATTGGCAATCACATCTATACGTTGCAATTTTTTACAAGTTAAACTATCACTACAGTATTCCTGGAACAAAAATGCTAAGTGCATAACCTGTATTAATGGTAAAGCTTAGTTAAACAAACTTGCATGATCTGCTGAATGTCATCTAAATATTTTTTTTCTCTTTTGTGAAGTTAAACTGTCAGCATAATTTCGTCGAACAAAAGTTGTAACTATAAATATGACCCAGATTCTTGTAATCTTTTAACTTGATGAACTTTAGACTTATATTTGAAAGGAAGGGCCTAGAAGCAGTTACATGGTCTCCAAAAATGGTAAGAAAAGCACATTCTACCATGAAACTCCCCATAAACCTTACTGATTTTATTATCTGGAAACTCATTCCGACTTTTGTCTTTTTATTTGTTCCAGATAAGTCTGTTTGCAGGATTTGCTGTGGCAATTCTCATATTCTACACAATTACTCCTTTCGTTCTTAAGGTTAAGATTTCCAACAAGTCAGGGATGACATGAGCTCCACAAGTAGGCAACACTAGAAACTTAGGCCCTGTCAAATGGTTATGGTCTACTAAAATAACCAAAGAATAAAGGAAAACTGATTAAATAATAGTGGCTGACTACACAATATCACAAAGAAGAAAGGCCCGCTTATTGTAATTTCAGTGAATAATAGTTTAGCCTTTTTATTCTTATGCGCTTTTGCAGATGAGTGGAGCTACATTGTTCAACCTTTCACTGCTAACATCTGACATGTGGACAGTTGCCATCCGAGTTTTATTCTATCAGCAACAGGTGATTTTTCTGAACCCAGAATACTTGTCCCAAATGGTAACATATTACCCAATATGCTCACATATTTCATATGCAATCCACAGATAAACTGGTTGTACTACCTAGCATTCACAGTTGTGGCCATAGGATTAATCATCTATTCATTGAAGTAAGTCTGTATATATACCGATAATTTGCAGATATGTGACTCAATAGCTGCAGAAACCTAACAAAATTTATTTCTTGTGATATATGAAGTGATAGTTCTTCAGATGATGAGACAGCTGGAAGTACAGAAGCACCAGCCCAATATCAGCAACTACCAATTGAAGACAATTCAACAAGAATTGGTTCTAATTCAGGTAGCCAAGAAAGGACACATAAGGAAGAAGTTCATATCTGTTAGCGGGTAATGTACTAATGTAGGAAGGCGCCTCCTTGTGAATGGATAGATTTGTACCAAATCAAATGTGGCATAGAGATATGCAGAGTAAAATGTTGGTCGCTTCATGTATAGGAAAATGTTTAATTGTCTCACGCAGCAAAGCAAGATGACGAAGAGAATCAGAGTTAATTTTCTCTACACCTCAGTCCAGCAGATCATTCACAATCACAAACGTATAAAAAAAATTACATTGGGTCAAAAGACCTTCGACTAGGGATTGCGAACCATCACAGCTGCTCTGCAAAGCATAATAGCAACAGTGTGGGAAACATAGAGTTGCCTATGAAAATATTTTCTGCATTGCTCAAGTATCATGCCCTGTGAGTTGTAAGCTAAAAGGAGTAAGTGGAAAATAAGAATTTGGTTGAACTCATCTGAATGGCCAGGATATTATTTGGCCAGTCACCCTGTTCAAAACTGAAAAACATCAAATTTATGGTGATTGAAACTTGAAAGTCGTTGAGAAGCAAGATTGCATGTATCACTGAAGCAGAAATTGACAACTGTAATGTCAAACATAAATGATATGCAGGTCACCCCTGTGTCGAGAAACATAATGTCAAACAGATTAAAAAACATGTACGACAAATTCACAACAGACGTTGATAATTGAAGTATCAAACAGAGAAAAAAAGCAAACATTGTCAATCAAACTGAACTTAAACAGCAAGTAAACATTGACAATCAACCTGAGTAAATATTACAAATTGCTGGTCAAGATGTTCAATTACCCTCAGTAACCTTGGCTGCCAAGGAATCTGTTAGAATAGGCACCTAATGAGCTGCCATGGGCCTGGCACCAAGCCTATTTGGCTGGTTGTCTTAGGGGTTAAGATAGATAGATTAGGCAAGGATCACCGTTGATTAGGTGTTTCAATAAACCCTTCTGATCCTTGCCCGTATATATTATACCCTGTACACATCAATCTATCAACAATCCCGAGACCTATTTGCTCTCAGAATCCAACAGTCATTTCTAAACTCCAAGGCAAAAACGAATATCAAATAATCTTGCAAAAAGAAAGTATAAATAGTCATACGAAGAGTATGCTAGAACTATAACTCAATGTCTCAATATGAATTGATGAGGAAGAAGAAATTCCAAAACCAAATTAATGCACTGAACTTACATTCACTGGTGGAGAATAGTGGAGGCGATACTGGGCTATAGCCCCCCTTGCCCCCTGAGTTCTCCTCATATGCATTCATACGGCTGCAATATTTTCTGCTTGCACTGCAAAACATATTGAAGTATGAAGAAGATGAATAGGATGCAAACTACGGAGGACTAATTAACGCACCCCCCCCCCCCCAGTTGACCTGCATGGGTACAGCACTGCTTGCATCCACTCTGTGGAATAACCATGAAGGCGTACTAACCTTCATCCAGTATGTGCAGTATGCACATACATCACCCCTTGCATGGAACGTGTTCAAACTCCAGAAATAAATGGAGATGCAATGGCATTACAGAAAATTGAACCTAACTACACCAATGTCTCTTACAGGTCACGCCACCTCACATGAGCGCCCCGGAGAGAAGCTACCACTCAAATGAGCCTCTACTCAGATGGGTCTGCATGGGCATACCGCGCCCTAGTAGTTGGTTAAAAAAAACGTCGTCATGAATGCTTCTCATCACTGCCGACCTCTGCCACGGACATCTGGCCCCTGCTGCTTGTGTGTTGTGTGACCTTGGTGTGAGTCTCCGCAGTCCACACAAGGGAATCTGTCCTCAGTTTCCTACCCGGACATCATCCTCACGCAACCCAGAGTACTTTGATTGCATAATTTCTAATCCTTGGATTTAGGGTTTATTTAGCTCGGCTTTTCCCACCACACTAGACGACCATAACTTACACTGAACCCATACCACTAACAATTTCCAGTGATATAATGTGACTCAGTCAGGTTCATCATGCTACATTGCTACTGCTAATAAGTATCAAAATTGCACACTGTAGTTGTGAAGGCATAGCAGTACTCATACATCACTAGTGTAACTTTATTGGATTACTGGACTGTTGTATGGATCTATCATACTCACCTAGTACACACTAGGCACATGCTTGGTGGGGCTTGCCCTGCTCCTTTCAGATGTGAAATCTCCATATGAGCAAACCAAGTTGCATTGGGAGTAAAATACCAAGTATCAAAAACAAACCCCCTTTACTGGAATCATTTTAACAGCTACAAAATTAGGATTTCAGTTGTGCAAAAATTCATTACAGTAAGAATAGCGTATCCCTTAAATTGAACAATGCCAGATGAACAATACAGGATACCAATTTCAGTTGTAGATGGCAATACAACAGATATTGGATGCAAACATGACTTCATGGGCATCATAGCATTGAAATCTACTTCCCGTCCACAAAATGGTTTCATGGATTTTAACATGTTATAAAAAATTAGCTAAAAAGATGTAATTAAACTGGGGGATGCCCTTGTTATTTCCGGAACAGTTTGCTATGCATTTAGCAATGTTGGAGAGGTTAGTTCGGGTTATGTTATGTCTCGGCTGCTATCAGCAATATCTAGTCATATTTCTAATAGGTATTTTATTTTCCTTGTACATGTAGGAATACTGTGTCAAAAAAAAATATCAAGTTGATTTTGTTGCCTTGCTTGGATTATTTGGGTTGTTGGTCAATACAGTTTAGATGTATCCCCTCCATCATTCAATACTTGTTGCAGCCAGTGGAGCAAACTGCCATGATCCACTGGCAAAACCACCTGTAATTTGATCTTGCTAGTACATAGTTAATTTTATTTTTCTTGAAAATCTTATACATAGTTAAATTGTCAACACAGGGAAAGGAGCAATAGCTCACTTGGCTAGGTGAGTAAATGTGGCAATACACCTCGCCACCCAGGTTTGAATCTCCATCGGGAGCGAATTTGGGTGCCTATTTTCTACTTAATGAAAATGACCGAGCTCCTCCTAAGGTTGGTCTAGTTTTTTTGTTTCTAGAACAAAAAACGATAAGTTCTGTTGTTCTGGAGGGAAAAAGTCGTGCCACCTCTAACCCGATAAATTTTAGATATATATTTGAAAAGAGCCTAGAAGAGTAGGTACCTGCTCTCCAACAGTAAGAAATACTCTCTCCATCCACAAAAGAAAGCAATTCCCACTTTTCGAGGAGTCAAACAATTTAAAATTCAACCCAATTTATATAAAAATAGTGCTAACATTTATGATACAAAATAAATATCATAGATTAATTATGAAATATTCGTTAGTAAAACTAGTTGGAGACATAAATGTTAATACCATTCATTATAACTTGGTCAAAGTTAAACTAGTTTGATTGGCACAAATTCCATAGTTGCATCCTTTTATGGATGGAGGGAGTACACACTTTACCATGAAACTCATTTATTTGCCATACATCTGTTGGTTGAATTGATTCACTGAAACTCAGACCCTTTTGTTTGTTATTTATTTCCAGATAAGTCTTTTCAGAGGATATGCATTGGCATATTTCATTTTCTACACAATTACTCCCTAACATCTTAACGTGAAGTATCTTCAACATGTTAGAAATGCGAAATGGTTTTCCATTTGAGTTATCTAAAAAAAACCTAATAATACAGCAAAGATAGTTTAACAGTATTGCTTCAATTTGTAGAATCAGCCAAGAAGAAGGCCCTCCTTTTGTTATGTTACATTTCAAGACTCTCTTCTTACATTTCAAGGCCCAACCCACAGATAAACTGGTTGTACTATGTAGCATTTGAAGTTGTGGCCATTGGTTTGATCATCTACTAATTAAAGTTAGTTTAAACTTCCTAGATTATTTTGAGGAAGCCTTGCTTAGCTTGTACTCTATGAAGTGAAAGTTCTTCAGATGACAAAAAAGATGCAAGTACAGATTACAGAAACAGCCAAATATCAGCAACTTCAAAGCGAGGATAATTCATAGGAGTATGGTTCTAGTTCGGCCAGCCAAGAAAGGACAAGTAATGAAGATGTTCACATCTGCCAATGAACAAACATTAAGTCACCTCCCCAAATCAAATATGATAACTGGGGCTCTGTGGAGTATAGTATATGCTCGGTTCATGTAGATGAAACTGTCATTATGCCTAGCAAAAAGGCAACCCTAAAACCCTTTTTATATTGAAAAAAGGACAACCTGGATGTGCATAGGATTCATTTTTATACAGCATTTCAGCAAATATTTCACATTAAATTGAAGAATATATAGGGTATAAAAGGAGCTCACGGACTATGGGCTTCCAAACCCATCACAGCTAGTTTGTCTAAGTACTAGTGAAAGTGTGAAACAGCAACATATTTGGGAAGATATAAGGAGAGGTCTACTGTTCACTTACTAGTTATGAAAGCTCCTTCGAGAATGCTTGATACATAGTGTTCAAAGCTTCAGACTTGACAAACAGCGATAACCACTTTTGCCTTTGGATGCAGCAATGACTGAAACTAACCACGCCAATGTCTTTCAAGATACTGTCAGTGCATGGCTGGGTACATGAAGGTCTGAACTCAGCAGTGTACAGTGCTCAGCTTGGCTCAGGCCACCATACGCAGATAGAGACACACACACGCTACCGCTGCAATTCGGTCAAACAGGTAGTACACATGCCGACGCTGGCAAACAGGGGGAGAGAGATGTCCGACATTGCCCACAGGTAGATTCCATGGTGTAGCGCCCTCACAATTGATACGCCCCTGCAATGGCATGCATCCTTATCTCATAGGCGCTGTTGGCAGGTAGTAATGCTGCTACTGCTGACTATCCCCTGATGCTGAATGATCAGTGCAATGTTTCGTGTTGGAATATAAGATATCTGAAGATTGCCTGGAATAAGTGCTAACTCCTTTTCTGCTAGGAGTAACATCCAACCTGAGAGACGAAAGGAACATAAAACATCTTAGAAGTTAACTTGCCAGTGATATTGTTCAAGGGAGACACTGGCTGAGTATTGAATGCACAACCATTTTGTTCAGACTCCATTCACCAGAAATCGCCACAAGAGCAGACCCCTGAATTGAAGTGGTGGAACCTGCTGCAATCTCGCATTACAATCTCCCTATCCTCAATTTCGGAGACCATTTTGATCACCGTGTGGCAATCCCCACACACCCGAAGGTTCTTAAAAATGTGAAGGGGTGTCCCTGGTGGTGTAGCTATCAAACCAAATGCGAGGGCTAGGCGCTCACTGTGCATTGCCAGCATAGCTTCTTTCTGCTCTTCTGCCACTTCATGAAGTGCAAAGCTTGTATCAGGACAATAACCTTCGTGCTTTAACTTAGCTG
>CM041641.1:15764495-15775164 GCA_023333625.1 Bothriochloa decipiens | reverse complement strand
CCCAGATACACCGATATACCGGGATAACAACCTCAGCCGTATATCACTGCATGATACACGTGAGCTCTGCGGCCCAGCGTACCGAGATACATGGGAACTTAAACCCCATAGTAAAACACACTATGACAGCAGATGGGATTCTCTGACCCCACGCTAGGTCACTCCATGGCATACACGGCTCCAACCATCCGTATACCACTTCATGCATGTGGATTTTCTAATTTCTCGATTATCGACAGGTCACCATCGAACGGGACCTAGGGCATCAACAGACGAGAACACTACAGAGGGACTCCATTCCCAGTGCAAGTTCGCCGTCCGGACTCGATTTATTACTATTATCAAGATTACAACAAGAAACCAATCTCATCTTTTTCATTCTTTTGCCTTTGAACAATTAAATAAATAAATAAACAGGGCTAAGCATTTCTATTTATCTTTCTAGGCAGGTAACAAGGAATAAGGAAATAAGACAGGTAATGCAGTTTTTGGGTTATCACTCAACTCCTATTACTTAATGCAACATATCAAAGCTGAAGCGGTAAAACTTTTATAAATAGAATAGGGTTTAAATGCATCCGGGGCTTGCCTTGATGTTCGGGGTAGATGGTCTCGAACTCTGGATCAACTCCCGATTCTTGAATTTGCTCGTCCTTCGAATCTGAGGGATACGTTAACTCTCCGTTAACGGAAACTATTCGAGAGTTAATATGCTTTACATGATGGAATAGTAAACATGATGCTCGATGGATGCATGATCAGATTAAGGGGTTGATAAATTATTTAAAAGCATTAAATAAAGGCATAAAAATTAAAGTTGTCAAATTAAGCCCAAAATTTTATTTTAGAAAGATCTTAGCCTAATTAAATGGCAAAACAAATTTCAGAATTAAAGGCCAATTATTTTAATTATTAAAAATCATTGAAGGTCCATTTTTCAATTAAAAGGGATAATTTTAACATATACAAAAAGTACTCAAATTTGGCATTTCATATTTTTCCTAGGTAGATAACATCATAAAGAACATTCACAAAAATTTTCAGAATTTTTGGAGCTATATATGATTTACTATGAATTTTCAAAGAAAATAGCATTTAAATCATTTTCTGAAAATAGAAAAAGAAAATCGGCACAGTAACCCCGCGCTGACCGACGGCCGCGCGGCGGTTGACCGTCGATTTCTTGCCGTCGGTGAGGTCTCCGGCGACATGGTCTGGTCCATCAGACTCAGCTCAACACGTGGAGTCCAACGAGCTGACTAACGACGCTCGAGGGTCCGCATGCTAAAGCATGCCGGGTTAACTCACGGACGGTCTATGACGGCTCGAAGCCAAAGCCTGCTCGAGGATCTATCGGTCGGTTAGGTACTGTACACTCGAGGTTACAATTCGGGCATCCTCTCGAAGATGGAATTCCGGTCGAGCGAATGGACCAGCCTCGAAGACGAGACTTCCCCCAGCGAACGAGCCTCCCCTCGAGGACGGAACTCCGCCCGACGAACGAGCCTCCCCTCGAGGACGGAACTCCGCCCGACGAACGAGCCTCCCCTCGAGGACAGAACTCCGCCCGACGAACGAGCCTCCCCTCGACTCGAACCCTTCGAGAACAGTACAACCCTCGACTACCCCTCGAGAACAGCGCACCCTTCGACTCGACACCCTCGAGAATAGTGCACCCCTCGACTCGACACCTTCGAGAACAGTGCACCCCTCGACTCGATCCCTCAATTCGAGCCCTCGACTTGATCCCTCGATTCGAGCCCGCACCTCGACCGTCACCCCCTCGACTCGTCGGCCGAGCCCTCGAGCAGGACTCCGACGACTTCGAACTGCACTACAACAACTCCCGATGCGAGATGGATGAAATTGATAACACGAATAGACGCAGGAGCTCACCACGGCACTGAGGCGCACGTTAGTAGAGGTCCGGAGTGGCGGGGTTGAGCTGCGGTCGATGGCGGTGATGGCGGTGGCGGCGCTCCGATGGCACAACGGCACGGTGACCTCCGGTAATGCGCTGCTCGAACCAAGGCGCACATCAGACGCAGGATAACACGGAGAGCACGATTGATGGGGACGTGATTCCCTGATCTTCCGTCAGATTGAGATAACTATCGTTTTGGTGGAGCACGACACACCGATCCGGCTTCAGATCCAAAGACCCGAACCCTGCAATCTTAGCACCACGACTCCTCTGGTTATCAACCGTGTCTCCAACCGGTTGACCTCGCCACGAAGGCTAATCCCTGCCTGAGAAACGAAGAACACAAGCAAGAACTCGAAAGAACGCAGCTCAATTAATGGGACAGTCTGCAAATGAATGATTAAGCACTCGAGTTGGGGTTCCACAAACCGATGAACGGCGGCTGTCGATGGACAGAATAATCTAAGCAAAACCCAAAACCTAACGACGGCGGCGGCGTATGTTTATAAAGGACTTAGGGTCGTCGCCTACCCTGGACGCGCCCACTAACAGGCTCATAAACGATACACGGCCCATTGGACCAAAATAAGGTGACGCAGCACCAAGACAGATTCGGAATGCTGACTTGCTTCGACAATTTCCGTGGACTCCGAAGAGGTTTTGACGTGAGACCACTTCTATTGGCTTCCTTATGAAGTTAGCTTTCCAACCATATGTAGAACGTCGAAAACGGAGTCCGTATGAGTCCGTATGACCAGTTCTAGTCCAGGCTGGTCTGGCAGTCCGAAACAGACGCGAAATCAGCTTGTGTTGCACGCCCTTGCTGGCCCAGCTCGTCTCCAACTCCTCGCCCAAGTTCTTCAGAAGCCTCTCCATTGTTCCTAAGCAATATTAAATCATTAGGTAGTAATCTATTCTCAAAAGTATGAAAAGTATCGCTTAAAAACGAGCTCACCTGTAAATGTAGTTGACGCATTCGAGCTCGGGTCATTGGGCCTTGGAGAGGATCAGCAGGTGCACAAGAAGAAGCGATGTCCTCATCAACGATTAAGGGGTCGAAAGTAAAATATTTTCACCTCCGGCGACAGCAAACGGCGGAGATGGCGGCGGCGGCGCGACTGACTGGCCGCGAGGAAGAAGACTGCGTGCAGGCAGCTCGGGCGATGAAAGAAAACACGGACTGGCCCAAAAGGACCGTGAGGAAGTTGCGGAACTTTGGGCGAGAGCAATTGGACAGAGGCTTAGCGTCGACGGCGAATTTCGGCGGCGGAGGGAGATCGTCGGCGACGGTGGTGGGAGGAAGAAAGGAAAAGAACGGCGTCGTCCGATCGGTATTTATAGCCCGGGGCCGATGAAGGAGCAGGTGACACGACGACGGTGAACCTTCACGCGTCTGTGAGCGCGCAGGCGGCCGAGAAGGCGCGGCGGTGGACGGCGGCGCGCGATGAGAAGCCGGCCATGGCGTTCGCCGATAGGGTTAGGTGCTGTTCAAGTTATTTATAGAATTGCCACTCGGTTTAAAATACAAATTACTCCAAAATTTGTATAAGAACTTGAAAATCTCCAAAAATATCATTTGCATAACTTTTCAAGAGCTACACTTTTCCTTTAATGGGCATCTTCAAATTCTGTTTAGATTTTTAAAATTTGAATTCAGATTTGAAAAGGGGATTAACCCTAGAAATAAACTTTTAAAATTACTTTTGATTTTTAAATAAAACTTGAAAATCTTCAAAACTATGAAATGTTGAGTTTGTCAAACCAAACATTTTTCATGTACAAAGTTTCCTCAAATTATGCATAATTTTTAAATTATGGTTTTAAATTCAAAAGGAGATAAATGCTATAAACTGTATTTTCAAATTAATTTGAAATTCCTTTTGGAAACTTGAAAAACTTTGTATACCAACTTTGTAGCTCCTGTCAAGATCTACAAACTGTCTTTTTAGAGTATCTCCAAATTCCTTATAGAATTTGAATTAGAGAAAAGGGGATAAAACTAGGGTTGGAAATAAAGGGTTTTTGAAATAGAATTTAAACTCAATTTGGTTTCTAATTTAAATGGGTTGGTTATTAATGATCACAAACATCATCCAAGGACATTTTTAGGTCATTGACCCAATGACACCCTTGGTTGACTAAATTGACTTTTGAAAAACCTTTTATAGTATTTCCTATTTGAATTTAAACTTGGATAGCCAGGTTTAGAAATAAGTTTGGAAATCCAAATTTAATTTCAAATATGGAAATCATTTTTAGGGTTAGACTTAGACTTATACACTATGCTTGATACTAGTGTAAACACAGTTTACACCTCAAGTACATAGAGTATAAACTAAGTATTTGCAATGACATTCAAAAATAGGGTTTTATTATTTCATGTGACAAACATTACAGAAACTCAATCAACCTATGAAATATAAACTTGTTTTAGTTAATGCACATTAAGGTTGACTTAAACATGAATGCTTTGCAGTGCATATGATGACATGGCATGTTTTAGTTAATATAACACCAGAGGTGTTACAGCCTTTCCCCCTTAAGGAAATCTCGTCCCGAGATTTAAAGCCTCTAGTGAAGTAATGGAAAAGGAAAGGTATCAGGAAAACATACTTCTTCTAAGTTTATAAAGGAAAGGAATTGTATCACTCAGAAGGAAGTTACAACTCGTAGAAAGAATTATTACTTTAGATAGAAGCATAAAACTCTGGGAAGTTTTCCAACAGATAGTCTTCCGATTCCCAGGTAGCTTCTTCTTCTGTATGTTGATTCCATTGTATCTTATACCACTTGATTGTTCTGCTTCTAGTAACGCGATCCTTATGATCCAAAACTCGAATTGGATATTCAGAGTAAGTCAGATCAGGTTCAAGTTCAATGCCTTCAACATCAACAATCTTATCTGGTACTCGAAGACACTTCTTAAGTTGGGACACGTGGAACACATTGTGTACGGCCGACAGTTGTTCGGGTAGTTGCAGACGATATGATACCTTTCCAACTGGTGCCAGAATCTGAAATGGTCCAATATATCGAGGTGCTAACTTACCCTTAACTCCAAATCGGGTAACTCCTTTCATGGGTGACACTTTTAGGTATACATGATCTCCAGTATTGAAATATAATGGTCAACGCCTTTGATCTGCATAACTCTTCTGACGGGATTGTGCTATCTTTATATTCTGTTGTATCTGTTTAACCTTTGCTTCAGTTTCTTTTACCAAATCAACTCTGAAGAATCTTCTTTCTCCGGGCTCAGACCAACTTAATGGAGTTCTACATCTGCGACCATATAATGCTTCAAATGGTGCCATTTTGATGCTTTCTTGATAGCTATTATTATATGAGAATTCCGCTAAGGGTAAACATTCATCCCATTTCTCTGGAAAGTTTAGAACACATGCCCTCAACATATCTTCAAGTATTTGATTTACTCTTTCAGTCTGACCTCCTGTCTGGGGATGGTAAGCTGTACTGTGCAAAAGATCAGTACCTAAAGACTTGTGTAGTTGTTTCCAAAACTGGGAGACAAACTGCGTGCCTCTATCAGAAACAATAGTCTTCGGTATTCCATGAAGACTTATGATGCGTTCCAAATATAGTTTGGCATACTGCGAAGCTGTAGTTGCAGTTTGAACTGGAAGAAAATGTGCGGACTTTGTGAGTCGATCCACTATAACCCAAATTGAATCAAAACCTTTTGCTGTCCTGGGTAGACCCACTATAAAGTCTATACTTATCTCTTCCCATTTCCAAGCTAGAATAGGTAATGGCTGAAGTTCTCCTGCTGATTTCAAATGAACAGCTTTGACTCTCTGACAAGTATCACACTGAGCCACATACTTGGCAATTTCTATTTTCATCTTGGTCCACCAAAATCTCTGCTTTAGATCATGATACATCTTATTACTGCCTGGATGTATCGAAAACTTTGACAGATGTGCTTCATCAAAGATCTTTTGTTTTAACTCAGAATCTTTTGGTATGACCAGACGATTCTTATACCATAGGACATCCGCTTCATCAATTGTGAAACAAGAATTCTTTTCACTTTTAACTTTCTTTTTGATATAATGAATCCCCTTATTACTTTTCTGAGCCGCAATAATCTGATCTCTGATATTTGTCTCAACAGCAATGTTAGACAAACTACCTTGTTGCACTATCTCTATACCCAGTTTTTCTATGTCATGACATATAGAGATATCCAAGGGCTTCACTGTTAAACAATGACAGTGACTCTTTCGACTAAGTGCATCAGCTACTACGTTGGCTTTGCCAGGATGGTAATAGATTTCCAAATCATAATCATTAATTAACTCTAACCATCTTCTTTGCCTCATATTCAAATCATCTTGAGTGAATATGTATTTCAAACTCTTGTGATCACTGTAAATATTACATTTATTACCCCACAAATAATGTCGCCATATCTTTAATGCATGGACAACAGCTGCCAATTCCAAATCATGTGTGGGATAATGTTCCTCATGTTTCTTCAGCTGTCTAGAAGCATATGCAATGACTCTCCCTTCTTACATCAACACACATCCAATACCAATACCAGAAGCATCACAATAGACATCAAACGGCTTCTCAATGTTTGGTTGTGCTAGCACAGGTGCAGTAGTCATTAGTTTCTTCAATTTCTGAAATGCCTCTTCACATGCAGGTGACCAAATAAACTTGACATCATTCTTTAACAATTCAGTTATTGGCTTAGATATCTTCGAGAAATCTGGTATGAAACGACGGTAATAACCCGCCATTCCCAGAAAGCTTCGAACTTGGTGCACAGTCTTTGGTGGTTTCCAATCCAGTATATCCTTTACTTTACTAGGGTCAACAGCAACACCTTTGTTTGATAACACATGTCCAAGGAATTTCACTTCTTTTAGCCAAAACTCACACTTACTGAACTTGGCATACAACTGATGTTCTCGCAAACGTTGCAAGACAACTCTGAGGTGTTTAGCATGTTCTTCTTCATTCTTAGAATATATCAATATGTCATCAATGAATACAACCACAAACTTATCCAATTCTGGCATGAACACCGAGTTCATCAAATACATGAAATAGGCCGGTGCATTGGTAAGTCCAAAAGACATAACCAAATATTCATATAGACCGTACCGAGTGGTAAAAGCGGTCTTGGGAATATCTTCTGGGCGAATCTTGATTTGATGATACCCAGATCGAAGATCAATCTTAGAGAACACCTTTGCTTCTGCCAATTGATCAAAAAGCAGATCAATGCGGGGTAGAGGATACTTATTCTTGATGGTTACCTCATTCAGGGGTCGATAATCCACACATAACCTCAAACTTTGATCTTTCTTTTTCACAAAGAGAGCAGGACATCCCCAGGGTGATGAGCTAGGTTGAATAAAACCTTTATCTCGTAGCTCTTGCAATTGAATCTTGAGTTCTGCTAACTCAGGTGGTGCCATCCGATAAGCTCTTCTGGATATGGGAGCAGTACCAGGTTTCAAATCAATTCTGAATTCCACATTTCTGTCGGGAGGTAAACCCGGTAACTCATCTGGGAATACATCAGGAAACTCACAGACCACTGGTATCTCCTCAATTTCTTTTACAGAGGTGGCACATACCTTTGGAACATGCCTTTTAAGTGTCGGAAGTTGGATAAGAAGTGAAGTTTTGCAATTGGGTATGTTTAATCTTACAGTTCTATTCAGGATGTCTATCACAGCGCCATGCCGTTTCATCCAATTCATACCCAGGATCACATCTATATCTTGATCCTTTAATATTATCATGTCAGTGGGAAAAATATACCCACCCAAACTCACTGGCACATCATGTACCATTTCTTTAGTACACATACGCCCTCCAAGCGATTGTATGAAGAACTGTTCTTTTGTATCCCTTATTGGAATTTCATGTGCCTTAACAAACGTACCATTAATGAATGTATGTGATGCACCAGAATCAAATAGCATAATTGCAGGATGATCAGCAACAGGGAACGTACCCATCATTACAGGCTCTCCTTCTGGTATCTCCCCAACTTGAGTGTAGAACACTCTGCCAGACTTCTTTTCATTCTTACTATTTGATACCTTCTGATTTCCGGGTTTAGGTTGACTTTGGGATTGTGATTGTGGTGCAAAGGCTCTAGGGACATAAGAGTTATACTGCCTCGGATGCGGGCAGTTTCGTGCAAAATGACCAGGTTTGCCACAGTTATAACAGGGAAAGATAGGTGGTTGGGAATTGGGATTACGAATACCAGGGGCATTCGGCGGTCGTGGATATGAAAGATTAGCAACAGGACGAGCGAATGTCTGTTGCGGTGCTTGATATTGTGGTGGACGATAAGGTGGACGAAAATGATTCTGAGGGTGATAGATTATTTTCTGGCGTTTTGGATTACCACCAGAAAATCCAGAGGGTACACCCTTCTTCTTTTTGGTTTCCAGATGCTGTCGATTCTTATCTTCATAAGATATAGCAATATTCACTGCCTCATGAAAAGTGGCATTAGGATTTCCTATCATCATTCTCTGAATTTTACTATTCAGACCTCTCAGGAAACACTCTTTCTTTTTACGGTCAGTACTAACATAGTCTGACGCGTATTGAGACAAGTGATTAAACTTGCCAAAATATTGCATCACCGACATATCACCTTGTCTCAAGGAAAGGAATTCTTTGAGCTTTATAGTCATTATTCCCTCGGGAATAAAATGTGCTCGAAAAGCTTCTCGAAACTCAGTCCAAGTAATACGGTGGCCTTCGGGCTGAGCTGCCACAAAATTTACCCACCATGCTCCTGCAGTACCTCTCAACTGCTGGGCTGCAAACATGGGCTTTTGATACTCTGTACATTCGATCAATCCAAACTTCTGCTCCATAGTGCGGAGCCAATCATCAGCCTCCATAGGTTCATCTACTCTGCTGAAAACTGGAGGACGAGTGTCTGTGAAATCCACATATGTGGTTTCATCTCTATGATTTCGCCCGTGATTTCCTTGTCGGGCATTCTGATTCTGGTTTTGAGCCATCATTGTTGTGGCAGTGACCAATGCTGCAACGGCATCAGCCAGAGTGGGTGAAACTGGTGGAGGATTAGGGATATCACCTCCATCCTGAGATGGACCAGTAGCATCACGGGAACGGGTGTGAGCAGGCATCTGTTGAAACACAACTTCACTTTATTCACAAAACCTTATGGGATTTCATAAGGATATATTACAAAGGCGTAACATACTTATGTTACATTATTTTTATTACATTAGTCTGCTGTCCGGCAAGACTGCCCATACCTACTAGGCTTTAGAAAGCAAAGAAAGGATATATTACACATCTTACTTCCCAAAACTTCTTATTCATCCTCCTCAGGCTCTTCCTCTACTATTTCAGGATCTTCTTCTTCCATATCATCTTCTTCTTCACTTTCATTCTCTATATTCATTTGGTTTTCCTCTTCTTCATCAATAACGTCCTCATCGATATACTCTAATTCTTCAGGATCTTCCTCTTCCTCGTCCTGACCCATTACAAGACCAAGGTCATCCTGGACTGCCTGTCTTTGATATTCAGGATCCAATAAGTTATTCAACCTCACACATTCATCATCAGCCTCCTCCGCATATTCCTCCAAATCTTCCACATAATCTTCGAGTTCTTGGACACGAACATTTGCTGCATCTTCTCTTGCCCAAGCATCATTTCTTTGGTGCTTCAGATGCTTTCGGGATCGCCTCAACGAAGTGATTTCGGCGGCCTCTAACATCCTGTCGGTTTCAGCCCTTTCCAACTCAGATCTAAGTCTCACTATTTCCTCCTGCGGATCCTGATGCGGATTGCTACTGCTTTCTCCGATCTCATACTTAGAAGCTAACTGATGTCGAGGTACTCCTTTTGGTGCAGTACTCTTACGAGGTGTTTGCTTGGTAATGGCCATCCTGAAGCAAGATAGGATAGATGAGAAGTCTAAGGGTTAGCATGAAAAGGATTGACACTACTTTAACCCAAACCACTTTAAAGGGGGAAAATAATTAAATAATTTAATTAAGCATGATGCATGAACGAACTTACGATCTAATCGTAAAAGAAAGCATTATTTACATATAAATAACTTTTATAACATAGGGCAATAGAATATGCTATTTCTCCACCACACTTTATAAAATCAGAATAAGGGTCGATAGAAA
Organism: Bothriochloa decipiens; assembly: GCA_023333625.1. NCBI lineage: Eukaryota > Viridiplantae > Streptophyta > Magnoliopsida > Poales > Poaceae > Bothriochloa > Bothriochloa decipiens. The sequence continues at coordinate 15,765,057 of CM041641.1, read as the reverse complement.
GAATCATAGATAAGGAATAAGCAATTTGGACCCAAAATAGTCAAGTTAAAATTATTTGACTCAAAACTTTTGAAGTTTTCACAAGAGAATACTACAATAACTCTTTTCAACAACGATCCAGCTCTGATACCAGCTGTGGCAGAACCTCCTAAATCATATGGCCCACACGCATGATTATTGTCTAAACAGACTCCAAATAACCATGACTGTGTTCCATACGACTTAAAAAGTCTGTCGGGTAAATCCCGAATCATCCACGATTCTCCGAGCAGGATCAATCATTGTAGAGAGACATTGCAGTATTACAACAGTTTCATATAAATGAACTACCATGGAGTAAAACAGCGGAAGACTTACAATAACATACATTTACAAACTCTGAGTTTCAAAATATTTACAATGATAGGTTTAAGTTATACAAACCATAATATTAGTGGAGTAGCAGTAGATTGTAATATTACACAAAAGCTCTGCCCAAGAGCTTAACATCTTTATTCGTCGTCGCTTTCCTCGACGACTGTCATGCAGCAGGATGCATAACACTCCTGCCCATGCAGCTCAC
>CM041641.1:15747126-15764395 GCA_023333625.1 Bothriochloa decipiens | reverse complement strand
GACTGTCATGCAGCAGGATGCATAACACTCCTGCCCATGCAGCTCACCTGCAACAGGGGTTCAACAAACCCTGAGTACAACAGTACTCAACAAGACTGACCCGACGAAAGAGAAGGGTAGAGACTCAAGAGATGCAGGCTAGAGGGACAAGGTAAGGCTTGTAAGAGATAAGCAATTTTTGCAGAAAAGCTTTACAAAAAGAGAAGTTGCTGGGACTATCTCCCGTTATCAACCAACTTCATTATTGAACCATAATTTTTGTTCGAGTTGTTACTACGATGATGATCAGTGATCGAGTCTTCTTCTCCGAGAAGCAACGGCGATTTGAATCCATTTTCATACCCAGCTGGGACCTAGGCGACTGAGCATACCGGAGACTTTAACTCCGAAGCACCCCAGATACACCGATATACCGGGATAACAACCTCAGCCGTATATCACCACATGATACACGTGAGCTCTGAGCTAGTCCGATCATAGTAAATCCAACTGAGCTAGACTCACCTTCAATATTCCCCTTGACTGGCATGACTGCTTGGATTCGAGTGAATTAACTCACGAAAAGACCTATCACTACGACATCAGGCATTCTTGTCTCGTGTGCCAAATCTCCTTTTCTCGAATCACCTCATGTGTCCAGATTTCCTGACGCATATATTATTGGGCTCGAAAGAAAGTCCAACATTGGGCGCATTTGTTCTCATCGGACAATTAGCAGTACAGAACTCTTCTTATTTTTGAGTCGGTCACAACATTTGTATTAGTAGTAGTGATGAGTGGCTTTGATTTGTTTGTAACCCAACTATTCTTATTTTTATGTACTTGGAAGAACTCGAATCAAGGATTACTTTTATTCAAAAATTTAAACTTTACTAGATCATAGAAGGTCCAACAGTCTCAAATCTTAGCAACCCAGAAGACGTCCTCCTGCAGTTTCTCGCACTGGTTTATTTCACTCTAGTTATGTCATATTTTTTAAATCACCATGTGAGGTGCTTTATAAAAAGTAAAAACACAAATAATCAGTTAGATTGTGGACACTGGAGACACAAGGAGGAGACATGGCCCACACAAAAGTCTCGGTCGTGGGGTGGTCAACTACTCGATGGCCTCTCTTGTAAAAAAGAAAAAGAAAAAACTTAATTGATGGCCTCCAAGCTATAAGAGCATAAACAAGGGGTGCAAGGAAGGTTATACTTATTGCCTTCTCTCTCCAGAGCTCCTCATTCCATCCCAAAGCTTTTGCCTTCCACCCTACAGTGCCTCCGACTAAGACAATGGCTGAGCCAATGAGCTTAACTATCGATGGGGAGGCCCTGGAGGCCATCCACATCGACAATCTTGCGCCTATGGATGAAAGTCTGGTCGGCATGGTCTCTGACCCGCCAGATCTCCCTTTGAAGGTGTATCATCAATGTACCTCTTGTACATGTTGTTTATCTTCATTTCACCAAAGTTGCTAGAAACGCTCATACTAGTATTTGGATCTTGCCTACTCTCAAAAGGTGGACGTGGACGTGATTGCGTCCCAAGGACCGTTGCCACTGGAGCTAGATTTTCCATCTGTGGTTGCACTCGGAAAGCGGTCCCACGAGGCATCCCCTAATGGAGGCAGCTGCAAATGACTTCGTGCCATGCTGCGCCGGTCAGTTCGGTAAAAGTCATTTCCCTTCTCAACAGATGGCTCTCCTACTTTATGGGCTTGAACTTGGCTTGCATTGTGCAGAGCTTCCTCCACAGTGGTGCCGCCCCTAGATGAGCACCTCCGTGCCCTGCTTGGCCGTGGTCTTCGAGCCATGGTGTTTGAAGCCGTTTGTCAGGGTGCAGCTACAGTGCTGGCTATCGCCCAGTTTAGATTGGCACATCGGCGGACCTCGAAGTGGTGGAGCAGGGTTTTCTACCGAGTTCCATGGACGATGACATCACATATCTAATGGTCAAATTTGAGCCGGCCGCCAACGCCGTCCTACCAAAGGTTGAAGTGGACGAGATCCTGCGTGCCCATCTCAACCATTGATTTGTGGGACATATCAGTATTATTAGTTGCCATGATTAGGTTTGATCTGCGGGGCACCCTTGATATGTAATCTCTTATTTGCATGCGTGTCTTTGTGAACTTGTGCTGCACTTTGTGATAGGTGCATTAAACTCTGTTGAGCACGGTGGCTCATGTCATTTTGTACCTGGTTTGTAGCCCCTATTGTTTGCTTCTCGCTGCAGATCTCTTTCAGGTTGTCCTTTTTTAGACAAAAGGCCTTGCCCAGCTTATATTGAAAGCTAAAAATAGTTTACACTGGGGTTACCAGCTTACAACTTCATGCACCATCAGTTTGATTACGCCTACTCCAAATATCCACTCCCAATCCATCATAAACTACATTACAAATGAAAGGAAACCCCTGCCTTTAGAACGGCACAAACAAAACCTGCTAACAACCTGAAGGGGCGCTACATTCATTTTCATTGCAATAAGGTGCAAGCTACCACTTCAATTCTGCTTCTAGCTTCAACCACATGTTCTCCATCTATGATGACTCCTTCTTTTCTAGTGATCGCCACATCTTCAAATTCCCTAGCACTCTAAAGGCCACCTGTTTAGGATTTTTGATGATCACATTAGAAAACACCAGGTCATTCCTACACTTCCATAAAGCCCATCCCACAGACCCCGTGATCCCCCATAGAGAACATCTACCCTTAGAAGAAGACAGATTATTTAGCAAGTGTTGAAAACTAGAGGTAGCAGTGGGGATGTACTCCCATCCCTGGCTATCCCTCACCCAGCACCAAATGGCCATTGTAATGGGACATTGAAATAGCAGGTGGTTGGCTGTTTCCTCCTTTTCACAAAACTTGCAACCTGTAGCTTCATCCCATTTTCTCTTTCTTAGTTGCTACATTGTCTACAGTCTATCATGCCAAGCCATCCAGAGAAAATTTTGTACCTTTAATGGGATCTTTGCATCCCATATTTCAAGCATGAGGTTGTCTACCATTCCAAGGTTGGTTATAAACTTATACATGTTCTTAGTTGAGAATTTGCCTGAGTGTTCCAACTTCCACCTCACTTTGTCAAGTTCACTAGTCAGTTGTACTCCATTTAGCAGACTCATCATGTCTGTCCACTCCCTGATTTCTATTTCCCAAATGACCTTCTGTAATTCATGACCCAATTATTGGATTTGGCCTTCTGCACTGAGATTTCTTGATCATGGAAAATGTTAAATATGTTTGGGAAACTAGTTTTTAGTGAAACCTCCCTATCCATACATCTTTCCATAGTCTAGTTTGGGCACCAGATTCTATTATGTGTGCTTTCCCCCACTCATATCAGTCTTTTACCTCATGAAGTCCTTGCCAGAATTGTGATGCTCCTCTGCTAGAGCTCTGGGAGAAACCTTTCTACCTAGGTATTTTGTCCTTAGAATCTTCATACAAAGGCTATCTTCTCCATTCTCAAGTCTGTAGATCCATTTGCAAAGCATTAAAGTATTCATAGCTCTAGTGTCTATGAAGCCAAGCCCCTCAAACTCTTTTGGTTTATCTAGAGCATCCCATTTGATCATATGGAATTTCTTCTTATTGCCCACTCCTTCCCAAAAAACTTACTCTTGGTTGAATCAAATTTTTGGTGGATCCCCTCATACAGATAGTAGAACCCCATAGTGTACATTGTAATACTTGTGAGACTTGAGTTGATGAGAATTGACTTCCCTCCAGAGGACAAGTGACCATATTTCCATGTATGTAGTCTCTTATCCATCTTTACTGTAGAATCTTGTAACTCAGCTTTGTAGAGTCTTTTGTCACTAATGGGCAGCCCCAGGTATTTCATTGGGAATGCTCCTAATTTCCAGTTAAAAAGCAGCTCTCTGGCTCTCCCAAGCATCCATCCCTACTGTGAAAACCTCACTTGTTATAGTTAATTTTCATGCCAGACATTTCTTCAAAACAAAACAACAGAAACTTCAGGTTGACCATGTTTGTTTTTGAATTCTAAGGAATAGCACTATGTCATTTGCATACTGCAGATATGTCGGCCCCCTCGACTAAGTTCTCACATACTCCATGGATTACCCCTCTTTCCTTGGCTGTAAGAAGAATCTCAGATAGTGCATCAGCCACCAAGTTAAACAGCAGAGGTGACAGTGGGTCACCTTGCCTAAGGCCCTTGTAGCTTCTAAAATATTGTCCATGCTCTCCATTCAAATTAATTGATACTCTTCCCCCTTGGATTGCTGCCATCACCCAATCAATCCTTTTGGTCAAACCTTTTCTTTTTCAAGATATCTTGCAGAAAAAACACAATTGACCTTGTCATAGGCCTTTTCAAAGTCCAATTTTAACACAATCCCCTTCTTTTTCTTTGACTTTAGCTCATGTAAGATTTCATGGATGACTAGCACCCCATCAAGAATGAATCTTGCCTCTGACTTTGTTGAGTCTGATAGTGAGCACCTTGGTGATAATTTTGTAGATAACATTCAAAAGGCAGATGGGTCTGAACTGTTTAATCTGGTTAGCTCCTTTTATCTTTGGAAACAAGGTGATGATACCATAGTTCAATCTTGGGAGGTCAAGATTCCCTTTGTGTAATTGATTCAACATTTCCAAGATAGTACTCTTAATCTCCCCCAGAGTGCTTTGAAAAAACCTGTTGAGATTCCATCAGGACAGGTGCTGTGTTGGTTTTCATGTCTTTTACTACTATCTCCAGCTCAGGCAGAGAAAAAGGTCTTGTGAGCCAACTGTTATCCTTAGCCAGAACATGACTTCTAGCATTCCAATAGTTCTCCCCCAATTTAATTTATGGCTCTCCCTCTCCTCCAAATAGGCTCTTGTAATACTCTGTTATGTGTAGCTTGAGTACTGAGCTTCTTCAATTACTCTGTCCCCCTCCATTAAGGATTTGATGGTGCATTTCCTTTTCCTGCCATTTGCAATGGAGTGGAAGTAGCTTGTATTAGCATCCCCTTTGAGAATCCAGTTTTCCCCCTCTTCTCTGCCACATTATTTCTTCATTTTCATAAATCTTGTTCAGCTCCTCTTCTCTCTTGTATCTCTCCTGCCATTCAGTATTGGTGAGGCATCTTTCCTCAGCCAACTTATCCCACCCCTATATAACCAACAACAAGTCATGTTTCTATTTTCTTTGCTCACTTCCCCAATTCCTACTCCACCCTCTCATTGCTTGCCTTAGTGATCTTGATGTGATCTTCTAGAGATCTAATACATAATTTTTCTGCCTCTTTGGCCACTTGCTCATCACCTACTCCTTGAAACCCTCCTGGCAAAGCCATACATTTTTGAATCTAAACACCCCAGCATTTCTCTTCACATCTTGTTCAGTCTCCACTAAAATAGGATTATGATTTGATCCAATTCTGGTTAGGGATCTGACACTTACTAGAGGGAATTCCTGCTCCCATTCTACAGATACAAAGACCCTGTCTAAAATAGCCACGATGGGGTCAGTTTGTTTGTTTGTCGATGTGAATAGCCCCCCACTTCTATGCAACTCCCTCATGTTTGACTCATCAACAAAATGGTTGAACAAGTCAACAACACTTTGGTTAATGTTGCCATTAGATCTCTCACCTGCTGCTCTTACCAAGTTAAAATCTCTCCCCACTATTATAGGACAATCACAATTGACAATCAGGTCAAATAACTCCGTCAGAAAGTCAGGTTTCAGGTCAGTCTAAACTGGTCCATATACATTTATGATCCCCCATTTGAAACTTGAGACAATGGACTTAAAAACCATGCACTGACAAAATCTCCCTTCATTGTAGTCTAAAATGTCCAGACTCTCCTTCCTAGCACCCAATAGAAGGCCCCCAGATCTTCCATTGTGGCTGATCCACTTTCATTCCATGTCCTATCCTCTTGATAGATTCACCAGTTCTCTAGGGTAGAACTTTTTCTTGATGGTTTCCTGCAAACAAATTACCTCTATCTGGTGTTTATCCACAATCTCCCCCAATTGCTTTCTTCTTCCCCCATTATTCATCCCTCTTATATTCTAAAACATGATCTTCATTTAATCCCTGATTGTTGTTTGCCACCACCAGACTCCGCTAGGTGGACTTCCTTCTGTTGATTCACATCAGTACTTGTTAACTCCCCCAACAGAATTGCATGTTCATCTGAGCACTCATCATCTGAAACCTCCTCCTCTAGTATCACCTCCCCATCTAGCTTTTTCTCTTTTTCCTTTTCTAACCTAGTGATTTTAGCTTGAGCTAATTCCCTAGCGTTAATAGTATCAATGAAATTGTCTATACTATTATCATCATGCCCTAACAAAATGTTACAATCCAAAGCTACATTTGCAAGATGAAAATTATCTACATGCTGTAGAATTGAAAAAGGGTTATAAGATGTACCTTGCTGGTCTTTAATCTCCCTGAGTTTTATCCCCTTCTCTAGTATAGGTGTGTTCCCCCCTTTATTTCTGGTGCTCCTTCTTTCAGCTGGAGTAGGAATTTGTAGGGGACCATGCTTATCTTGAGTATTGTCATTTCCATCTTGCTGTCCCCCTTCCTTTCCAGTCAGTTCTTCCATCATGATGTCACCATTATGGGATTGTGTGAGGTCAGGACCCTCCACATCGATCACCATTTGTTCTTGAACTATGGCACTCCCCTCCATTGAGTTGTCTGTTGTTGTTGCTTTTCCTTTGGGTAAGGGGCTCTCATCATGATCCATCTGTTTATCCTCTCCACCAGTGTTTCCCTGTTGTTTTGTTTTCCCCTTAAATTCCCCCTGTTTACTTGACTCTGGTGGTTGAGAGCAGCCATCACCTAGGTTATCATTATGCCTAGGATAAATGGAATCTGCAAAGGCCTCAGCATCCTCATCATACTCCTCATCCTCATCATCATATTTAGTTTCTGATGTTTCCTTCACCACCACTTTCTTGCCAGCATTTTTATCTAATTCCACTAGCCAAGATATCCAAAAGCCTTTCTTGTTAAAGTAGACTTTTGATTTCCCCTTGATCTATCCTAGGTCCTTGTTGGAGACTTTGATCCTGATTGGACCAAGCCCAGTTAGAGAAGACTTGTCAATCTCTTCTAGATCCCCACCAGATAAGCCACTTGTTCAATGGTATTTTCCTTCCTTGCAAAATATGGTACCCCCATTACCTAAACCCATACTAAGGCTAAAATGTCACTGCACCCTGCCATGAAGTCTAATTTGTCAACTGTCATAATCATGCCTAAAATCTTACATGTGAACTCCATGAATCTTGTTAAATCATCTAAATCTCTACAGAAGGAACAATGAACATATACTGATTTGGAGCAATTCTCTTAACTTGGTAGTCCCAGGTAGAGCTGATAAGATACTTGAGCTATGTGGTTAAACTCTCAACACTCCCCTTGCCCTTTAACACTGTGATCACTGCTGTGATTGGGCTGTTCTTCTTATCTTCCTCATCGGTAGATACATGAATACTGTAAAACATCTGACCAGGTAAACCATAAGCACACAGCTTGAGCCTATCATCCATACCTTTGGGGTAGTTTTGAAGCCATATGGCCTGGCTGAAAGCAACTATAGCACACTGCCTCATTAGGACACTCAAAGCTCTTGTGCCCTATCTTGTAGCACCTGAAACACTTTTCTTCCTCTTTCTGTGAACCCCCTCTCTGGTGTTGATCTTTCTTAAGCTTGTGGCGCAGACCTCCTCCTTCATAATCTTCGTATCCCTCCTCTTGGATTCTGCACTTCTCTTCTCTATTCTCTTCTCTTCCCCCATAATAGCCATGAGCTTGGTCATCCCGTCGCTAAAAATCCTCCCTCTCCTAGTTCTGGTTCCAGTAACCTCTTCCTCCCCCTTCCTTCTCTGATAATATCGCTGAGGTTGGGAATTGTAGTTGTACCTTTGCGAATGATTATCATCTCCCTCTCGGACCTAATTGAATGTGTGATTGCCCCTTCCTTGCTCCCGCCACGGATATTCCTAGCCTCCGCGGTAGGCGCCTCGCCCCTCCTTGATCCAACCCCTTCTCAGCGACCTCTGTGAATGTCCTTGCGTTCGTAGTCTTCGCCGCCACTACCTAGATCTTGGTTGTCGCCACCCCAAAGCGTCTCACCTCCCCTGCTGTGGCCTCGACACCTAATGATGCCGCCTCCAATATCCTAGCCTTGGGTACCCATAGCCACTTGTGGGTGGTGGGCTTTTTGTACGAGTGGCCAAACAAGTCTTCGATGTTGGCTCCAAAAACTTAGGCCTCCGGCCCACCTCCCTTATCTAGCTTGCCATTTGGAATTGGTTGTTCATCCCCCTACTCTGTGTCTCTGCCCCCTCCGGTGCATCACTCGCTGCCGGTGATCTCCCCTTCAGCAAGCTCGACAACTTGCCCAAAATTTCCTCTAGCGCATTGGCCGGATCCTCAAATTGGGACATCTCCTTGTCCCGGATAGCTTTATCCCTTGCCTCTGCCAATTCCCTCCGCCTCTGGTCTTCTTCCCTGGCTTGGACCTCATTGGCATATGACTTGGGGTTGAACAATGATTTTCGAATATCCTCTGCCATCCTCTTTTTTTGTTGCTTTGCTTCCCATTTTGAGGCACTGATCTTCGGCTCGAACCACGTTGCTCCCCATGGGAATTGCTCCTTCCCTGTTGAAGCATCTTCATCCCTCTTCCTTGGGTCCTTGCCCGGTATGAACGCCATGGTGAGCCGATGTTGTCTGTTCATTGTCAAGAGACTAAACCCTTCTCCTTCCTCTGGCTTGTAGCCACCCCCACAAACCGAAGGCCTGCGCTCACGAGAAGGACTGAAAAGCAGAGGATTCAAAATCGGCGAGAACAATGGTTTGGGGGCAGAGGTTACCTGTGAAACCTTGCCCACCAGGACTGGCGTCCTCTCTTGCTTCTTTTCTCCTACTTTTCTGCCTCTCTCATTGGTTGGAATGACCGCCGGTGGTGGATTCGCCTCCGCCGTGCTGGAGTCACCTGTCGCGCCTAACCGCCTCCCCTTCAAGTGGTACGGTTCTCCCTTCAGTAGGGTGCTTCACGTGGTGCTCGCATTTCATCGCGTCCCCTTTTAGGTTGTCTTTGCTCTAATCGATAATATGCTGGACATTCATGAGTGCCTTTTGAGACATCCTCAATTTTCCACGAAGGGAAAATACACCGAATGAAGGATATAATGATAGCCCAGGAGGTCAAATCATCAATTATCCAATAACAGTTGTTTACAAATTTACAAAGCCATACATCGAATAAAAGAGTACAATAGAGGGGTTTACATAAATTATTACATCGCCACATGGTGGAATCATCAGAGTATCTAGCATCCAGAACAGCTATGGAAGTAGACAGGATATCACGGAAGTGTCATCTTGCACCATCTTGAGCGTAGGCACGATACCCTCTAATCCTTTTGTCCTTCAGGGGCATCGAAAAGCCATCATCCAAAACCTAAATCCAAAATTTTAGTATAATTTATACTGGCCATATCTCCCACCTTATGCTTTACTTTTGCTATGTTATTTTTGGTGGATGCAGAGGATATAATTAAAGAGGCCTAATATATGGTTGCGGTTTTCTATGCAAGTAGTGACCAATATTATAAATATTGTTCATAAAGTTTTAACGCATTTCATCCACATATCCATCCCATCCCATGACCATCACACACATCTCACACTCTCGCACTCAGTCGACAGGTCCAACTCCCTCTCGTAGCCTGTCTCAGCGGCTCACAACCAGAAGAGTAATACCAGGGGAGAATAGGACTCATCTCATTACTCTCGAGAAGCGTAGGTCGAGGGAAAGGCGATGACAAGGCCGCTGACTATATATAGGTTCAAAACTCTACAGAGCGTGTACTCCCGTAACCGTAAGATCACCATCATTGGCGGTGCGCTCCACCTAGGCTAATTCCAGCTGCTTTTCTAACCGGTGCGATGCTACCCTACCACTCAGTATTGGGACATCCCGGATAGATATCATCGGCACACTAAGACTGTGAGGTGTAGTTACCTAGGCCACCAAGGTAACTATGCGGCTTTAAGGAGGGTGTGGGTCCCAAACACCCGTACCTCCTGACACTATCTACTAACAACCTAGTAGTAGTGGCACCATCCTAGCTAGTCAGACATCCGTCCCTCGCCCATTCAGGGGCGAGCGGTGAGCACGTAGGTCCCAAGGTTCTGGTTCTCAAGAGATATCAGGTCCTAGGGGGATGAGACAGGATTATCTTCTCATAGGGACTAAAATAGTCTGTGCTAAAATAGCACCTCCTACCCGGGGCTTCACTCCATGAAGGCTCTCACCCCCAGGATTATCATATAACTCACAATGTATCCGCCACAGATACCTCTCATAAGGATGCCCAGAACACACCCTCAGCAAGACTCGTCCTCAAGGCTCCTCATAGAATCCTGTCCGATCGACTCAATGAAGGGTTATGAGGGTGCTACAGTAGCCAGAAAACAAAACTTTTTGATCTCATAAACCAGATGTAACACCTCGGCCCAGGGCTTAATAGGATTAATAGGATACTCGTACCAACAAGTTGCAACTTCTTTTCCGGAAGCCCATCAATAAAGAACTCCAAGGTTAAGCGTGCTTGGCCTGGAGCAATTTAAGGATGGGTGACCGACCGGGAAGTCTTCCCGGGTGCGCACGAGTGAGGACAAAGTGCGCAGAAAAGACTAGTGTTGGTCTGTGAGGACAGTCTATGTCCTAGATAAGCGGCTGGATGTAAGCGGGCCTGGCCTTGAGGAGGCGGGACGTTACAGTTGGTATCAGAGCCATACTTGACCTTAGGACAAAACCCTAGAAATGGACGTTAGTACAGGACAAACCAGTTTTTCTTTCGGTTATATACCGACCCTGCATTTCTTCTTATGCAAGGCTTCTCTATTGTTACTGACTTGCTGACCTTTCTTCCCTTTGAAACGTGCAGATGACAAGCTTTGGACCTCCGCTTGGACCGCTGAGCAGCATACCCAAGGCTGAGTTCACCTACCAGGGACAGGAGTTTCTAGGCCTTCCGTACACTCTGCGTCGTGTTTTGGGAGTACTTGGAGTGCCTGTCGAGGAGATCAAGTACACCTACACTGGAGCACCGGACTCAGAAGGAGGAATCAAGGGTTACGTGGTCACTCACCTAGAGATCCCTGCAAGTCAGACTCTGCCCTCAGTACCAGCTCTCCTGGAGATGACAATTGAGGACTCAATCGAAGAAGGAATCCAGTCTGTGTCACTCAAGGCTCTGCGTGAAGTGATGAAGATCGCTTATGAGCACCTTCGCAACATAGAGTTTCGCCTTCTTCCTCAGGCCCTGAACTCTCTCCTCACACCAGAGCAGCAGGATGATCTGGTCAGGCCAATCATCCTAGCAGAGAACAGTCTTTGCAACCGTGCCTCTGCCGCTCACCTCTTCGAGCAGAACCGCTACATAGAGCACCTGGAGAAGAAGAGACGCCTCGACCGCAACACTCTGATGGAGTACCAGGAGTTCTACGAACAGGAAGCTAAGGAGAAAGAAGAACTCGAGGCTACAGTTGCCCAGCTGAAGGATAAGCTCGCACGTCAGGCAAGGGCTCACAGAGCCGAGGTCGCTGACCTGCGAGACAAGGTTGAGGACATTGGGCTCCGAAACTACTACCTTGATGCAAGAGTTCTCCAGTTGGAGGGAGAGAAGATGGACAAGGATATGGAGATCAATGAACTATAGAAGAGAAGATGGGAAGATGGCAAGAGCAACTTCACTGTGCAGTGTGAGAAGTCAATGCTCGTAAAAGCTCTGAAGAAAGCAGAAGCGAAAGCACAGTGCAACCAAGGCCATCTGATTGCCCTGATGATTCAGAATGAGACCTTGGTAGACAGGTACAAGAGACTCAAGACAGCTTGGAAGAATGCCGACGAGAGGCGCTGCCAGGAGTACGCTGAGTTGCGTGACAGACTTCCTTTGTCAGCCAGACGCAAGGACCCCTTCAAGGAAACTTTCCAGATTTGCCACTCTCTCTTGAGGCACGACCACTGTCCAGCTCCCACCAACCTGCCACTTACCAAGGAGTTCGGAGAAGCTCAGGCTTATGTGAAGCGCCTTCACATGTCACAGGAAGAGTTGACAGTTCTTGGCAACCGTTTTCACCCAACAGTGTACAACGTGCCGATGTATGAGTCAGAGTAGTGTGGACCCTGCGTGGCCACGTCATGAGTTAGAGTTGAGTTAGCTTGTATCCATGAGTTACCTTCTCGTAGTGCGAGTCTCGCATGTCATCTAGCGTAGCTGCTAGAGATGATGCCATGTAATGCAAACATGTAATGAATGATCAATCTTATCGCATTTTATGGCTCTTATTGCTTCTTTGTATGAGTGTTGGATAGATTAAATGTTTTTCCTTAAATCATTGAAGTCATTTAATTATATTTAACCAATAAGTACTAAACAGTTGTCGACCCGTGTCGCAGATGTCTGCACGTCGCTCCGCACGTCTGGGCAACCGTCCGCCTCCACCCGAACCCGAGCTTGGGCGTGGAAGACGCTATGGACAAAGGAGAGGTCGTGTTCCACCCATCGACCTCAACCAGGGTGGGAACGATCGCGAGCGGACCCCGCCAGCAGGAAGTGCCGCTGGAGGAGGTGATGCCCATGGCAATGTGCCTCCGCCGCAGCCGATTCCGCCACCGCCACCACCGCCAAGCCTGGCAGAAGTGATGGCGCAACAGACACAGCTGCTTGCCGCTTTGGTCAATGGAGCCAATCACCGCTTTGGAGGAAATCCGAATGACTTCCAGAGGAAACTTGAGGGTTTTGTAAAGCTCAGGCCACCCACTTTCGATGGCACCTACAAGGAACCGCTGGAAGCTGATGATTGGCTTCGCGAGATCGAGAAGAAGCTGGAGCTTACCACTTGTACCCCAGAGGAGCGAGTCGGTATCGCTGCTCACCACCTCACTGGAGCTGCGCGTTCCTGGTGGGACAGCTACCGCCAAGCTCATGAGGACCCCGATCACATCACCTGGGATGAGTTCGCAGATGAGTTCATCGAGTACCATGTTCCTGAGGGAGTCATGGAGCAGAAAGAGGAGGAATTCCGTAACCTCACCCAGAAGGGATGTGACATCTGTGAGTACACCAACACCTTCACCAGTTTGTTGCGCTATGCACCTCTGCATGTCGTGACTTCTAAGAAGGAGAAGATCACACAGTACAGAAAGGGTCTGAACCCCAAGATCAAGGTAGCCCTGGGAGGCACCAAGAGTCACACACTTCGTGACATGATCGATCGTTGCATCCAGATCGAGAAAGACCAGAAGGAGGCAGGAGAAATGTTCAGAAGGGAGAAGAAGAAGTCCAAGGGCTTCTACCGTGACCATGAGCGTAAGAGGTTCCGTCGGGACAAGACGTCTAGCCGTCCTCATTATGGCAAGGACTCTACCTATGGCTCGGGTAGGAGTGGTGGTACCTACTTGGCTGACCACTCACGCTTATCCCGCGACCATCGCTCCGGCGACCGTTACTCTCGTGACCACCGCTCTCGTGACAGTGCTGGGAAGGATCGCTACCCCCGTGAGCACTCATCGCAGCCACGTCACAGGACTGATCACTCTGCGCCTGTTCGTGCTACGCCAAACTCAGGCAGCTGGAAGGCCGCTGCACCAACCCCCACAGGCAGTGTGCCATTCACTTGCTTTGGTTGTGGCAAACCAGGCCACAAGGTGTTTGACTGTCCTGAGAAGACAACCGCACCTGCTGCACCCAAGTCTCAGTACCGTGGATCTGCAAGCCGTGGTCGTCTCACGCACATGAACGCAGAAGAAGCTCAAGCTGCCCCAGATGTTGTGTACGGTATGTTTCTTGTTAATGGCATTAAAGCATCCGTTCTGTTTGATTCTGGAGCTACATGTTCATACATCTCATCTAAGTTTGCACGAGAGAGTAAGATACCTATCACTCCACGTTTGGAGCCTATAGTCACCAGTTCTCCTCTTGGTGAGATGAGAAGCACCCATATCTGCAAGGGAGTGAAGCTTTCTATCGAGGGTCTGACCTTTCGAGCTAACCTTACCCTTCTACCATCAAATGGTTTGGATGTCATCCTAGGCATGGATTGGCTTACCAAGCACAAGGGTTTGATTTCTTGTTCACCCAGATATGTTCAGATAACTCATCCTTCTAGCCAAGCAGTCAGATGTGCACCTCAGAAGGATAAATCAGTATCTGTTCTATGTGCCCTGAATGCACTCAAGTCGCAGGAAGAATCTCAGAAAAGAGAGAAGACTCTCGCGGATGTTCCCGTTGTCAAGGAATATGAGGATGTGTTTCTAGAAGAGCTGCCAGGCATGCCACCAGATTGTGATGTTGAATTCATCATTGATCTTGTGCCCGGAACCGGTCCCATCTCTAAGAGACCGTACCGCATGTCAGTGGATGAGCTAGAAGAGCTCAAGAAGCAGTTGAAGGAACTTTCTGACAAGGGCCTTATTAGGCCTAGTGCTTCGCCCTGGGGATCACCTGTTTTGTTTGTGAAAAAGAAAGATGGTTCGATGAGGATGTGTGTTGATTACCGCAACCTCAATGCCGTCACCATCAAGAACAAGTATCCTCTGCCAAGGATCGATGACTTGCTTGATCAGCTTCGTGGTGCTAAGTACTTCTCGAAGATTGATCTCAGATCTGGTTATCATCAAATGAAGATTCGGGAAGAAGACATTCCCAAGACAGCTTTCGTCACACGCTATGGGCAGTATGAATTCACCGTTGTATCCTTCGGTCTCACGAATGCCCCGGCCTATTTCATGAACATGATGAACAAAGTGTTTATGGAGGATCTTGATCAGTTTGTTGTGGTTTTCATTGACGACATTCTGATTTATTCACCTTCTGCTGAAGAACATGAAGCACATTTGAGGATAGTGCTCGAGAAGTTGTCCCAACACCAGCTCTATGCTAAGTTCAGCAAATGTGAGTTCTGGCTTGAAGAAGTTGCTTTTCTTGGTCATGTACTCTCAGCAGATGGAGTTGCTGTAGACCCTACAAAGATAGAGGCTGTAAAAGAATGGGAACAACCTCGCAATGTGTCTGAAATAAGGAGTTTCTTGGGATTGGCAGGTTACTATCGCCGATTCATTGAGAACTTCTCGAAGATAGCTCGTCCTATGACAAATCTCTTGAAGAAGATTAATGAGTTCGAATGGACACCAGAGTGTGAACACAGTTTCCAGATTCTAAAGGAGAAGCTAACCACCACACCTATCCTAGCCTTACCTGATATCACTAGCGACTTTGTCGTCTACTACGACGCCTCTCGCCAAGGGCTAGGCTGTGTGCTAATGCAGAATGGGAAGGTTATTGCTTATGCTTCTCGACAGCTAAAGGAGCACGAGCAACGATACCCCACGCATGATCTAGAGCTAGCAGCTGTTGTGCATGCTCTGAAGATCTGGAGACATTATCTTATTGGCAACAAGTGTGATATATACACCGATCACAAGATCTTGAAGTATTTCTTCACTCAAGAAGATCTGAATATGAGACAGCACAGATGGCTAGAGCTAATCAAGGACTATGACATGGAGATTCACTACCATCCCGGGAAAGCGAATGTAGTTGCTGATGCTCTTAGTCGCAAGACCTATTGTCATGCCCTGTTCTTATCGACCCTGCCACCTGAATTGAAGAAAGAGATTGAAGATCTTCATCTTGAGATAGTACCCCATGGGTTGTTGCACGAACTTCGTATCGAGTATAAGCTCACCGAGTGAATTCGTGAAGCTCAAAAGAGTTGTGAAGAAATGGAGTACATTCGTGGGTTGATGAAGCTAGGATACAGCCCCGAATTCAGAGAAGATGAGCATGGAACCATCTGGTTCAAGGATAGAATCTGTGTGCCCAGCAGTCCTGCTTTGCGTAAGGGAATCCTGTCAGAGGCACATGACTCTAAGTATTGCATCCATCCCGGTGGTGCAAAGATGTATCAAGATATGAAGAAGCATTTCTGGTGGAAAGGCATGAAATCAGAAATTGCGAGACATGTGGCCGAATGTGACATCTGTAACAGAGTCAAGGCTGAACACAGAAGGCCCGCTGGATTACTCAAACCACTCGATGTTCCTGAATGGAAGTGGGAAAGCATATCCATGGACTTTATCGTGGGATTACCTAGATCTCAACAAGGTCATGACTCTATATGGGTAATAGTCGATCGTCTGACGAAGGTAGCACATTTTATACCAGTCAGAACTACGATATGTGCAGAGCAGTTGGCAGATTTGTACATCAAGGATATTTTGAGGCTTCATGGAGCTCCTAAGAGTATTGTGTCGGATCGTGGACCCCAATTCATGTCTCGATTCTGGCAATCTCTTCACGAGTCCATTGGGACTGACCTTGATTACAGCACTGCTTATCACCCGCAAACAGATGGTCAGACAGAAAGGTTGAATCAGATTCTAGAAGATATGCTTTGTGCCAGTGTTCTCAAATATGGAACAGATTGGGAGAAGTGTCTGTCGTTTGCTGAGTTCTCTTACAACAACAGCTACCAGGCAAGTATCAAGATGTCACCCTTCCAGGCTCTTTATGGCAAGCCATGTAGAACCCCGTTGATGTGGGACCACCCAGGCGAAAGAGCAGTCTTTGGCCCCGCCAAGATCAAGGAAGCTGAAGAAGGAGTAGCTCAAGTCAGAGAGAACCTGAGGATCGCCTAGAGCTGACAGAAGAGCTATGCCGACAAAAGGCGTCGAGACCTTGAGTTCGAAGTTGGGGATTTTGTCTACCTCAAAGTGTCTCCACTTCGTGGTACCGTCAGATTCCATGTAAAAGGAAAGTTGGCCCCAAGATATGTTGGACCATATCGTATCTGTCAGAGAGTTGGGAAGCTTGCTTATAAGCTTGAACTACCTCCCGAGTTAACAGGAGTACACCCCGTTTTTCATGTCTCACAGTTACGCAAGTGCTTAAGGGTACCAGAAGAGGAAGCAGTCACCACTGATGTGCTGGATATCCAGGATACTCTTGAGTACAAGGAGCACCCAATCAAGATCTTGGGTTATGACACCAAAGAGACCCGAAGCAAGTCTATCCCTATGTGCAAGGTTCAATGGAGCAATCACACTGAACGTGAAGCAACGTGGGAAGATGAGAATCAACTGCTGCTACAGTATCCTTACCTCTTCGAAGGGTATGACACCTCTTAAATCTCGAGGACGAGATTCCAATGAGGGGGAAAGACTGTAACAACCCAAAAATTCGAACTACAAAATTTTTCGACAAAACCTCGAGTGATGTGGT
>CM041641.1:15734269-15747026 GCA_023333625.1 Bothriochloa decipiens | reverse complement strand
CACGAGGACCGGCCTTCGCTCCCTCGAGACTTCGAGGCGGTGTCGGAGTTCGCTCTTTTTCGGTGCTCAAGGGCGGTCGTTAAGCCCTCACACAAGGACCGGCCTTCACTCCCTTGAGACTTCGAGGTGCGTTTTACCTTATGTAGAAAACTCCGTCAGCGAGTAACGGTCCTTTTTTCTTACCGTTGGGCACGCCTTTTGAGGAGAAAGGCTTAGCAGCGCGATCGTGGCGGGCCTGAGCAACAGCTCTCTACCAGAGATAGGACGCGTGCGTCTGGTCGAGGGTCGAGGGGGGAACGGTCAGGTAAACGCATTAATTGCGGGAAGTTACCTTTTCCCTGCCGCCAGGCTCCGCCCGTTGCTCTTCCCGAGTATAAAAACGGAGGGGACAGGCGTTCGCTCCCACTTTTGCCATTTTGCCGGGCTCCCGCTTTCCTGCGCGTGTGAGGATAAAAACTTAGAGCGAGAAGTCACGATTGGGAACCTTCCTGGTCGTCCGTCTGCCAAGGAGACTCGTGCTGTTGCTGCCGCCGCCGCAACCATCGAGCAGATCTGCGCCGCCGCCGCCGCCATTGCCCCAGTTCTCCAGCCCACTGAGCCCTGGCGCCCGTCGACCGTGACGCGGCAGAGGCTGACCGAGCTGGTGAGGGAAGGGCTTCTGCGCCCCATCACGGATTCGAATCGGCCGGAGTGGATCGCGCCGCCCAGGGACCACAAAGAGCCAAACCCGCCGGAGGGGTACGTGGTGAGCTTCCTGAAGTTCCATCGGCACGGGTTCGGCGTTCCCCCAAGCGAGTTCATGCGGGGGCTGACGAACTACTACGGCGTCAAGCTCCACCATTTCTCCCCCAACGCCATCTCCAACGCCACCATCTTCGCGGCCGTCTGCGAGGGCTATCTCGGAATGGAGCCGCACTGGGAGCTATGGCTTCACCTCTACAAGGGGGAGTGGTTCGCCTCCCCAGTGTCGGTCGGAATAAGGCGAATCGTCAGAGCGGGATGCCTCAACTTCGCATTGAAGACCGGGAGGTCGGAGGAGCCATGCGAGTACATCCCCACCGGGTTGGCGACTAACCACTCCCGGTGGGATGAGCAATGGTTCTATCTGCGCAACGACGGCGGCTATCTCCCACCGTACACCGGGCAGCTCATCGCCGAGCGTCCATACAATTGGCCGTTCGGTGTCGCGGGGGACCTTCAGCGTTGACTTCACCCCCTCGTCGTCGCGATGAGGGCCCTTCGAGAAGCGGGCCTGACGGTGGGGATGGTCACCTCGGCCTTTCACAGTCGACGGGTGCTCCCTCTGATGGAGCGCCCGCTGCGGTTGGACGAGATGCTCCCCTCGGCGGCGCCCGAGCTTCTCAGGAGGTGCCGGATGTTCGGCGACAGGCCGTCCGCCTCGGAAGTCGTCACGCGGGTAAAGGGGATGGTGTCTGGCTCGTTCAAGGTGGAAGACGTCAACCGTCTCCCCATGCGGCTGGAGGAGGGTTGCCTCGACCTGGTGAGTGCCTCTACTCGTGACCTTCGAGTTTTTCCCCCTCCCCTCCTCCTCCCCTTTCTTATGTCCCTGTGACTGAATGTCTTTGCGTAGGGGAGAATCGACTACCGGAGATCGAGGCCTCCACTGAGGGAGGACGCTGCCGATCGTCAGGTAAGACGTTTCACCGCCCAGCAAGAGAAGCGGAGTAAGGACGAGGAGGAGAAAAAGAAAGCCAAGAAGCTCCGGGAGCGCGAAAGGCTCGCGAAGCGCCGCGCTGAGCAGAGGCGCGACGGGCTCCCGGAGGAGGAGTCTCCCTCGTCCGAGGGAGATGAAGATGATGATGATGACAGTGAGGACGTCGAGGGGGTGGAGGGGTGCCTCGACCGCATCCTGCCAGAATCCACCCATGCTGACCGCCCCTTTGTGCAGGAGGAGGTGGCGGAGCAGCGCGCCCCTCAGCCGGCGGCGTCGGCCTCGGAGCGCCGACGTGGAAAAAGGGGGGCCGAGGCCTTGCCTCGAGGGGGATCACCTACCTCGCATCGCACTCGAGGCGGGAGCCCACCCACTTCGATCCGGGAGACCCGATCCCGGTCGTCGGTGCGCGCGGAGCAGAGGCGTGCCCGGGAGGCCCCGTCGAAGTAGGGAAGCGCGGTGACCCCACCGACGGCCCTGAGCAGCCCCAGCCCTACGAAGGGCTCGGCTTCGAGAGGGGTCTCAAAATCTGTGGGCAGTTCGAGGGGTGCTCGTAAGGCCTCTATACCTTTCGGGTAAGTGCCGTTGAATCGTTTTCTTTTCGTTGCGTCGTCTTTGTGCGTTTCAATAAACCTTTTTGCCGTTCTGCTTTCCATTCAGGCCCAAGCGCCAGATTGAGGAGGCGTCTCTCGCGCTGGCTAAGCGGCTCAAGATGGATGCAGCCTTGAAGACGGAGGCCCCGGCTACAGGTGCGTCGTCGAGGCCCTTGGCTCCGTGGGAAGCCAAGTGGTTGTCCTCCGCCCTTGGTGCTATGGCACGCGGTAGGCTGACGGGTTCCACTCCTGCTGCAGGGTCGAGCGTCCTGGGGGCCACGGCGGGTGGCGACTCCATGCCTAGGAGGACGCACGAGGGAGGGAGCGCCTCCTTAACATCACCGCCCACGGGCCTCGAGCTCGACCCGGCACCAGGAGGCGGCGCCCCGACGCCGGGGGCTTCCGTTTCTGGTGGTCCGGAGGCTTCGATCCCCGCACCCGAGGCGGGAGCTCCCGAGGGCCACGAGCCGGGAGAGGGGGCCGTCGTCGTGGACCTCGAGGGTGAGGAGGCCTCGACCCTTCCCCCCTCGACGGGAGAGCGGCGGCCCTGGCCGGCGGGTCTGCGCGAGCTCGAGGCCCGGAGGGAGCAGGAGCAGGGGGCCCTGCAAGAAGCGGAGCCGCCACGGCCGCAGCAGGAGGAGGAGGAAACTGGGGACCAGCCCCAGCATCAGCAGGCGCAGCAGACACCGCCGGGGGATGCGACACCGCTGGACCCGTCAGCGCAGCAACCGCCCGAGACGTCTGAGGCGGAAGTGACTTCCGGACTGCCCAAACAATGGGTGTCCGTGATCACTATGGACGAGCTGCTGTCCGAACAAGAAGCGGCGTCGAAGGCATCGACGGTCCTGCAGCTGCCAGGGGCGCAACTGGAGGATGTCTCGGTACCGAGCCCGGCAGAAGACGCACCGGCGGTGGTCCCACCGGCGCCGCAAGTCATGGCGTTGGGTGAAGCTTCGGCCTCCACACCTTCGCTGCTTCCGACGGCGCCGGACGCAGCACCGGATCAGGCGCCACAACCGTCGATGAAGCAGCCGGAGGAGACGGCGGCTGTCGGTGTGCTGAGGAGGTCGACGTCCGACCCCGGGCTGAGGGGTGCCCGCGCCGCGTCAGAGTTCCACATCCCGGGAGAGTTGGCCGTGGGTTACGGCGTTCCAGGCGATGTGGTGGAGGAGATCAATTCCTTGGCGCGAGCCAAGGTCAAGACGGTCCTTCCAGATTGGGGCAAGGAGCGCATCGTGCTCTGGGAACTCGGCGATCCCAGTGCTCCGGGGATCGAGATGAACGACCCAGCGGAGGTCGAGTGCTGGGAGGAGGCCGAGCGATCCCGGGCGTGGCTGCGGCACTTGCTGAAACTGGGCGCCGAGCTCGCCGAAGGCCTTGACCGGAATCTCGGGGTGAGTCACTATGTTAGGCCATATGTATATTTTTTGTTAAATTCTTTCGTATGGGATGTCTTAACCCTCGATTTCCTGTCCCCAGGTGGCGCGGAGGTGGTCCTACTTGAAGTCAGTCTTCCTCCACGAAACGCACAACAGCCGGGAGGAAGTGCTTCGCCAACTTGAGGCCGGCGGTTCTGCGCAGAGCAGGGTGGCCGAGCTCGAGGAGGAGCTGAAGCGAACGAGGGAGGAGGCCGCCAAGGCCAAAGAGGAAGCCGCCCGGGCGAAGGCGGACTTCGACGCCGCTCGAGGGGAAGCCGCCCGCCTCGAGGGGGAGCTCGAGCGTGCCAGGGAGGAGGCTGACGTGGCGAAGGCCGAATCGGAGAAGGCCAAGGTCGAGAGCGTCCGAGCCCAGGAGCGCGTCGAGCTGCTCATGGCGGAGGCTCAGAGCTCCATGGCGCGCATCCGTTCGCTCGAGGCCAGCTTCGCTGAAGTCTCCGCCACGCGCAACGCCCTCTCCGCCTTGGCCCAGGAAGAGAAGAGCCGTGCCGCCGACCTGGAAATCCAGCTCGGGGCCATGAAGGCCACCCTCCAGGACAAGGAGTAGGCCATCATCCTAGCTAGTGGCGCCCTCGAGACCCTCCGCTTCGAGAAGACGGAGGTGACCCGAGCCTTCAAAGAGGCCCAGCGGGAGCGGGACGAGGCTCGGGGGGAGCGCGACGCCGTGCTGGGGGATCGCAACGCCCTCGAGACTCGCTGTGCTGGTGAGTTCCTCAAAGGGTTTTTGATCTTTGTTCTTTCCGTATGGTTTATCGAATTCTTGCTTTGTGCTTCAGGCATCGAGTCCGAGCTGCTTGCGACTCAAGACGCCGCTAAGGCGCTACAGGAGAGCCTTGTGGCGGAGGGGGCGCTTCTTGGTCGTCTCCGGGTTGCCCTCGACGGGCTCTGCGCCCTCTGGGAGGTCGGGCCCGTCGAGGGTGCCGAAGAAGGCATCCCCGGTGCTACGCTCGTGGACCGGATCTACTACCTCGACGCCACCCTTCGAGATCGCGTGCGGGAGGCGCTTCACACTGGCGTGAAGCGGGCGCTTGCGGTGGTCTCCTCCGGCTTCGTTTTTGATATGAACGTGGTGGCCCAAGGCTTTGTTCCTGACATCTCGAAGACCGACGCCGAGAATGAGGAGCGCTGCTGAGGGCTCATCAACGACGCCGAGAGGCCGGGGGGAGAGCTAGCGAAGTTATTCGAGGACGAAGTCCTCCCCCCAGCGGATGTAGGGTACCATGTCGAGGGGGGCGGTGACGGGGCGAGCCTGTAGGGCAAGACTGGGCGAGGGTGCCCATGTAATGAATTAATTTTTGTAAATTAGATTCAATGTGGCTTTGAAAGCCCCTTTTTGAACATGAATGCATCTATCGTAATGCGATTTGTCATTTTTCTTTCGAACCTTTTCTGCTTTCTACTCACTTAGACTTCGCTTTTTTGACTAAGTTTTTGACGCAAACACATATCCCTCGAGGGGGGAGCGAGTGGAGGTACCATAGCCCGGGGGCGTAGGAGAGCTCCGGCTCGACAGCCCTCGACCCCAAGGGAGCTCGAGGCATTTTCTACTTAGTCGCGAAGCGTATCGAGGTGTGAGAAAGAAGAAGCGCTCGAGTTCTGCTCGCCTCACTTTTGTTTTCCAACTGAGCGTTCAACGTGAACTCGTATCCCTTGAGGGGGGAGCGAGTGGAGGTACCGTAGCCTGGAAGCGTAGGAGAGCTCCGGCTCGACAACCCTCGACCCCAAGGGAGTTCGAGGCATTGTCAACTTAGTTGGGAAGCAAAAAGAGGGGAGCGTGCGAAAAAATCGTTCGTATTTTTAGGAACTTAGGGGGTTCCCCCCCGTTAGCCCCCGAGGGAGGCTCGACTCTGGTAAGACAGGGTCGAGGCTACCTCTTGCATGTATAATAACGAGTTTGAACTTATAATCGAAAGTAGTCCTTATATTTGTCATGCGGGAATGTACAAGACATGCGAGAATGTACAAGGGCACTGGTGCCCTAAGGGTAGAAACGACGTAGCTGTTCGATGTTCCATGCGTTGGTGAGGATTTCGCCTTTGTCGTTAGCGAGCTTGTACGTCTCGGGCTTTAGCACCTCAGCTACGGTGAATGGACCTTCCCATGGCGGCGTCAGCTTGTGACGTCCTTTGTTGTTCTACCGTCGTCGTAGGACGAGGTCTCCAACTTGGAGGTCCCTCGGGCGCACGTGCTTGTCGTGGTAGCGTCGAAGTTTTTGCTGATACCTCGCGGAGTGAAGCAGTGCCATGTCTCGAGCCTCCTCGACCTGGTCAACGGCGTTTGCGAGGGCTACTTTGTTAGTTTGCTCGTTGTAGGCCTTTAGTCGAGGGAAACCATACTCGAGGTCAGTGGGGAGGACGGCCTCAGACCCATAGACCAAGAAGAATGGGGTGAACCCCGTGGCTCGACTAGGTGTTGTCCTTAAGCTCCATAGGACCGACGGCAACTACGCGGCCCATTTTTTTCCGTGCTTGCCGAGGCGTTTGAGGATCCTTTGCTTGAGGCCCTGCAAAATCATGCCGTTGGCGCGCTCGACCTGGCCATTAGTTCGAGGATGTGCAACCGCGGACCAATTCACACGGACGTGATGGCAATCGCAAAAATCCAAGAACTTCTTGCCGGTGAATTGCGTGCCGTTGTCGGTGATGATGACGTTCGGGACCCCGAAGCGATGGATTATGTCGGTGAAGAACTCGACCGCCCGTTCGGAGTGGATGTTGCTGATGGGCCAGGCCTCGATCCATTTGGTAAATTTATCGACGGCAACGAGCAGGTGTGTATACCCTTTGGTTGTCCTTTTGAGAGGCCCCACAAGATCGAGCCCCCAGACCGCAAACGGCCAGGTGATGGGGATCATTTGTAGGGCGTGAGCTGGGAGGTGCGTCTGTTTGGCGTATAATTGACACCCTTTGCACGAGCGGACGATGTTCGTGGCGTCGAAAACTGCGTCGGCCAGTAGAAACCCTATCGAAAAGCGTTGCCTACGAGGGTCCTTGGCGCTGCGTGGTGGCCGCAGGCTCCTGAGTGTGTGTCCTCGAGGAGCCTCCTTCCTTCCTCGATGGAAATGCAGCGCTGAAGGACGCCTGAAGGGCTTCGCCTATAGAGTTCCTTGTCGTCACCGTAGATGACGTAGGACTTGGCCCGTCGCGCGATCCGTCGAGCTTCGGTTCGGTCCTCCGGGAGTTCTCCCCGAATGAGGTAGTTGAGTAAAGGGGCTCGCCAATCCGGTGGTGGGTTCGACGGAGGGGATGTCTCCTGGATTTCCATAACCTGGGCCCCGGTCGAGGGGGCCCCGATCGAGGTCATGGGGTGGGGCTTCGAGGGTGTAGAGCAAGCCCCCGAGCCCAAATCGACGGAGGGCTCGAAGAGGTCCCTCGAGAGCACGTCCGGAGGGACCGTACCTCGAGTCGACGCGATTTTCGCGAGCTCATCCGTGGCTTCGTTGTACCGTCGAGCGATATAGGTAAGCTCGAGGCCATGGAATTTGTCTTCCAACTTGCGCACTTCGTTGCAGTATGCTTCCATCTTGGCGTCATGGCAGCTCGAGGCCTTCATCACTTGGTCGATGATTAGCTATGAATCGCCTCGAACGTCAAGGCGTCAGACCCCGAGTTCGAGGGCGATTTGTAATCCGGCAACAAGTGCCTCGTACTCTGCGATGTTGTTAGACGTGGCAAAGTGGATGCGAACGACGTAGCGCATGTGGACTCCGAGGGGTGAAATGAAGAGCAAGCCCGCGCCTGCTCCTGTCTTCATGAGCGACCCGTCGAAGTACATCGTCCACAGCTCGGCTTGAATTTGGACTGGTGGCAACTGAGTGTCGGTCCACTCGGCGACGAAATCCGCCAGCACTTGAGACTTGATGGCCTTCCATGGTGCGTAGGTGATGGTCTCGCCCATCAGCTCGACCGACCACTTGGCAATCCTTCCAGCGGCCTCCCGGTTATGGATGATCTCCCCCAAGGGGAACGAGGATACCACAGTAACTGGGTGGCCGAGGAAGTAATGTTGGAGCTTGCGACGCGTAAGGACGATGGCGTAGAGCAGCTTCTGCACCTGTGGGTAGCGGATTTTCGTTTCCGAAAGCACCTCGCTAACGAAGTAAACCGGCCGTTGGACTGGCAAGGCACGTCCTTCCTCTTGCCTCTCCACCACTATGGCCGCGCTGACCACCTGGGTGGTTGCGGCGACATAGAGGAGGAGGGGCTCAGGTGGTTCGGTTGCCATTGTTGGTCGAGGAGGGACGAGGATCGGAGTGGATGTCAGCTTGGCTTTGAGTTCGTCGAGGGCCCCCTCGGCCTCTGTGGTCCACGTAAATCGCTCGGATTTTTTCAAGAGGCGGTACAGAGGCATGGCCTTCTCCCCTAAACGTGAGATGAAGCGGCTGAGGGCCGCGAGGCAGCCTGTGACCCTCTGCACGCCCTTGAGATCCCGAATCGGCCCCATTCGCGTGATGGCCGCCACCTTCTCAGGGTTGGCCTCGATCCCGCGCTGGGAGACGATGTATCCGAGGAGCATGCCCCGAGGCACTCCAAAAACGAATTTCTCGGGATTGAGTTTTATGTTTTTGGCTCGAAGGCGCCCGAACGCGATTTCGAGGTCTCGCATGAGGTTGTCCGCTTTTTTGGACTTGACCACGATGTCATCGACGTAGGCTTCGACCGTGTCGCCTATGTGTTCGCTGAAGACATGGAGCATACACCGCTGATATGTTGCCCCGGTGTTTCGGAGGCCGAAGGGCATTGTCATGTAGCAGTACATGCCAAAAGGTGTGATGAAGGAAGTCACGAGCTGATCGGACTCTTTCATCTTAATTTGGTGGTAGCCGGAGTAAGCATCGAGGAACGAGAGGGTTTCACACCCCGCGGTGGAGTCGACAATTTGATCAATGCGTGGTAAAGGAAACGGAACTTTGGGACATGCTTTGTTTAAACTAGTATAGTCAATACACATCCGCATCTTTCCATTCTTTTTCTTAACTAACACGGGATTAGCTAACCATTCGGGGTGATGAACCTCCTTGATGAATCCAGCCACCAAAAGCTTGTGTACCTCCTCACCGATGATCCTGCGCTTCTCCTCGTCGAAGCGGCGCAGGCGTTGCTTCACCGGTCTGGACCCGGCCCGGATTTCCAAGGCGTGCTCGGCGACTTCCCTCGGTATGCCCGGCATATCCGAGGGACTCCACGCAAACATATCGGCATTTGCGCGGAGAAAGTCGACGAGCACGACTTCCTATTTGTCCTCGAGGTCGGCGCTGATCGTTAGCACCTTCTTGCATGGGCAGCTCGGGTCGAGGAGGACTTTCTTGGTGTCTTGTGCCAGCTCAAAATTGCCGGCGTGTCGCTTGGGATCTGGCATCTCGTCTGCGAGGTGCTCGAGGGTCGCGGCTATCATGGCGTTTTCCTCGACGGCCTCCCCATATTCGACGCATTCGACATTGCAGTCTTATGCATGCTCGTAGGAGGAGGCGACAGTGATGACGCCTTTGGGTCCTGGCATCTTGAGCTTGAGGTAGGTGTAGTTCAGGATCGCCATGAACTGCGCGTAGCCCGGTCGACCGATGATGGCATGATACGTTCCGTGGAACCCGACCACCTCGAAGGTGAGGGTCTCTTTTCTGAAGTTGGCAGGGGTGCCAAAACAGACAGGGAGTTCAATACGGCCGACGGGGAAAGCCTTCTTCCCTGGCACGACGCCATGGAACCCCCCGGCGCTGGGTCGGAGTTGGTGCCTCCTGACCCCCAGGAGGTCGAGGGTCTCGAGGTAGATGACATTCAGGCTGCTGCCGCCGTCCATGAGGACCTTCGAGAGGCGGGTGTTGATGTTGATCGGGTCGACGACGAGCGGATAGGCCCCGGGGTTGGGGACTCGATCCGGATGGTCATCGCGGTCGAAGGTGATGGGCGCATCGGACCAGTCGAGGTAGTGAGGTGTTGCAACACGAGCTGAGAGGACCTCTCGACGCTCTCGCTTACACTGTCGGGGCGTGAGCTAGGTTGAGGGCCCCCCGTAGATCATGTAGCAGTCATAGACTTCGGGGAATTTTCCGTCTTCCCCGTTGTCTCCCTCGCCGCCGCCTTGGTCTTTCTTGTCGTCACCCTTCTTCACACCTACTTGCTCGAAGTGCCTTCGAAGCATGCGGCAGTCCTTAAGCTTGTGTTTTGCCCCGTCCTTATGGTAAGGACAGGGCTCCTCGAGCATCTTGTCGAAGATGGCGCCCTCGGGGGGCGCGGGGGAACCTCGAGGTCTTTTGCGTTCGGTTGCAGCGACGAGATCATCTCCTGCAGCCTCCCGCTTGCCTTGTTGATTTTTCTTCTTCTTGTTATTTCTCTTCGACCCTTTGCTCGAGCCTCCTGCGTTGTCGGCTACCGGCATTTTTCCCTTGTCCTTCACGTCGCTGAAGAAGGCGCCGACGGCCTCCTCGCCAGCGGCGTAGTTGGCGACCACATCCATAAGCTTGTCGACGGTGTCGGGGCGGTTTCGCCCTAACTCGCAAACTAGGTCCTTGCAGGTTGTACCCGCAACAAACGCTAGAACGACGTCGAGGTCGGAGATGTGGGGCAGCTCGATGCGAAGCTTGGAGAACCGTCGAGCAAAGTCGCGGAGAGACTCTCCTGGCTTTTGCTTGCAGTTGCGCAATTCCCAGGAGTTTCCAGGACGCACGTAGGTACCTTTGAAATTCCCCTCGAAGATACGGACAAGGTCGGTCCAAGTGCGAATCTGATCAGGGGGAAGCTCCTCGAGCCACCTACGCGCGGTGTCGGACAGGAATAGGGGAAGGTGACGTATGATGGCGTGATCGTTACGCGCCCCGCCCGCCTGACAAGCCAACCGGAAGTCGGCTAGCCAGAGCTCAGGATTGGTTTCGCCGTTATATTTGACGAGGCTCGTGGGGGGTCGAAACTTGTCGGGCAGCTGGGCGCAGCGGATCCTCCTGCTGAAGACCCGGGGGCCCGGTGGCTCTGGGGCCTGTTGGTCCTCTTCGCTGTCGTAATGCCCTCCTCGATGGGCGCTGTACCCTCGATCCTCGGCATCCCCGTGCTTGCATCTGCGGTTCTCGACAATGTCGAGGCGCGCGTTGCGGGGAGCGCGGTCATCGTTGATAGGCTCTCGGGCCGGGTTCTTCTTCTGTCGGGGGGCCGCCCCCTGATCGACCGAGCCCTCCCTCTCAGGTCGGGAGGGCTCGACCTGAGGCTTGGAGGCAGCCCCTCGACGCCTCGAGGCTGAGCTCTCAGCTTGTTGAGCAGCAGCAACTTGGAGGAGGCCCTCGACCTCGCGTTGTATCCGCCGAGATTGCGAGTTGGAAGGTGCAGGCATATTGCAGAGGAGCATAGCCGCCGCAACAACGTTCTGGCTTGCTCGGGGATAACGGTGGACGGGTTGCTCGGGTGCTCCTTCCTCGACGATCTGCCGGTTGACCTCTCGGGCCCTGGCTCGGGCTCTACCACCGAGCGGTCGTCGCTCTTGTTCGAGGGTCATCTCGAGTAAGCGCAAGCGTTCCTGCTCGTCGGCGAGCTCCGCCCGCAACTCCCGAATCTGCGCCATCCGCGCATCCTGCTCGCCAAGAAGAGGGCATGCTTCTCGGGGTGCGTCTGGTTGTTGGTCCTCTGCTCTGGGGGGAGCGTCTCTCGCCACGGCGGTTGACGCCACGGCCGCTGGATCGACGGTTTCCTCATCGGAGTCGACGCCACCATCGATGTGGAGGCACTCTCGGGTAGGATCCCAGTGATCAGAGTCAGAGTCAGGGTCGCCGTAGTAGAAGACGGGGAATTGCCCCCGCGCTTCCTCCTGCAGCCGCCGTCGGAGTGTGCCGACGGTGTACCTCCGGGGGCCGGGCGCTCTTGCGAAAGCCAAACCCTCGGAGGCCGGTGTGACAGTCCCCACGTCCGTCATTGCGCGGAGAAGGGTGTCTGGGCGGTCCTCCGATGCGCTGGTGACGGAGTGGGTTGATGTCATAGCCGTCATCGTGGGATTGTTGAAGTCGGTCGAAGACCACCAACGACGCTCGAACAGCCCGTGCGGAAGCAAGCTTGATCGAGCGGGGGTTTCGTCGCACTTCCCCGACGAGCGCTCGGTGAGAGCGGAGTCAGGGTTGTGCGGGGATCCTGCCGGTTTGCCTTCTGCCTCTAAACTTGGGTCAGATACGCCCTCAACAAGAGGTTTCTCATCTCTGGTCTGGGGCGTGGGGAAAGCGGCAAGGACCCTTCTTGACTCGGGTTGACGACGATGACGGCGCCGACCGTGCCTCCTTCTGGATGTGGAAGCGTGGTCATGAGGCTGGCGAGCGGTTCCCCATGAACGTGGGGGTGCACCGCGACCTTCGTTCGGGTCACTGATCGAGAGCAGGGTCATGTCGTAGCCCTGGCCGAGGGTCATGAACTCCAGGCTTCCGAACCAGATCACCGTAGCGTGCGGAAGTGGGGAAACAAAATCGCCCATCCGAAAAAATGGCGGGAAATCGTTAGTGACACGCGGCCCCCCTACCTGGCGCGCCAACTGTCGGTGTTCTGACCCTCGAGGGGTTAACACCAACGAGTAATATCGTATCCGCGTGCTCCCTAATCCGGTGGGTGATGCAAGAATGACACAATGATTTATCCTGGTTCGGGCAAAGAAGGCCCTACGTCCAGCGGGGGGAGGATGATTTGTGTTATTCTGCACCGAAGTGCTAGTACAGGGGAAAATACAAGCTGGTGTGAGGAGTGAAAGGCGGAGTTGGGGCGTGCGGGCGCCTTGCTCTCGACCTCCACAGGCTCACGGTGTCGTTCAGTGATCTAGGGCCTTAGTGTTCCTATGCTCTAGATCCTCTCGGTCTCCCCCTCTTTTCTAACACCCTGGCGCCTCCTTTTATAGACGAAGGAGGGGCGCAGGTGTACATGTATTTCGAGTCCACATGACACTGATGACGTACGACGTTTGAGGCCGATCATGTCGGTGCCGCTGTAGTGATGTATGTCGGTATGGGAGGCCCTGCAGCCGTCGCATTGGGAGTTGTTGAAGTTTAGCTCGAGGGTACGCTCGGTGAAGTCGAGGGGTGGCGGTCGAGGGTCCTGGCC
>CM041641.1:15679795-15724838 GCA_023333625.1 Bothriochloa decipiens | reverse complement strand
ACCACATCACTCGAGGTTTTGTCGAAAAATTTTGTAGTTCGAATTTTCGGGTTGTTACACCAGAATCTACTGCTAGTTACAGGTTAGAGGATTACCACTAGACACACAGATGTAGCAGAAGATGACTCAATGTAGTCATACGCGTCATAGCAGGCAGTGTAATTGCATGGTCGTCTGTCACCTCAGTCCCCCCACGCGGTTTGTCCTAGTGCTCCAGATGCAGCACCTCCGAGGAATCCCACACGTGCAGGGAAGAAGCGATGCGCCTCTGGACTCCTAGGTCCATGAGGAGCAGAAGGCGTGAGCGTGGGGAGGGCGACGGCGGCTGCCAAAGGCGTGTGTAACCCTAACCGCGCCCCTACCCTTGCTTATATAGGCATCCCCAATGAGCTCATGAGTTGGAGGCCCATTAGTAACCCTAAGTCTTATCTAATTTGGGTCCAACCCGAATTAGGCTTCAAGCCCCTTAAGCGTGCGACCCTATGGGTTCATGCACACATTGACTTGGGCCGAGTACTCCTACTCGCCCAATAGTTGATAGTGGCCTCTAGCAAGGCGTGACAACTCCCATGTGCATGCAAAGATCATATCAGATGAAACACTACGACCACATACAAGTTGTTCCCTTTGCCACTCGATATATGGTTCAACTCGTGGGTTAACACTTAACCCAAGCACAGGTATGCATTTGTTGATCCAATCACTTGAGTGATCCAGTGATATCTCTCTCGTGTAGAGAGGGGCAAATTCTATCTTGATTGTCTATGTCTCATAGCATGCTTTCCAACCACCCGAAGACCACCTTTATAACTACCTAGTTACGGAGCAGCGTTTGATAATCCCTAAGTAGGCCGTTTCACATCTTAATTACATACCACAATCTTAGGTCTAAGGACATAATGCACATGATGTGAATAGAGACTTTCTCATGTCGGGACAGTCCAACCTACATGTCTCATATGTGCCCACATTATTAGTTTGACATCTCTATGTCCATGACTTGTGAAACATAGCCATCAACTAATACATGTGTTGGTCTAATATTCAAGTGTGTTCTCACAAGAATGCCGACCAGGGACAACTTTAGAATAACCATTCAAGTAATTGAGTTCCACAAACAATTCACATAATCGCCAATCAATACAAGTTGTCTATAATGGATATTCAATGAATAGTTTATTAATCATGGATACAATCAAAATATCATCATCTACATGATTAGCTCTAGGGCATATTCCCAACAGTCTCCCACTTGCGCTAGAGTTAATCTCAATCCCCATAGACCTCATGTGCGCCTCATGCTTAGGCTGTGGAAGAGCCTTTGTCAAAGGATCTGCTACATTTAAATCCGTATGTATTTTGCACAATTTGATCTCTTCTCATTTCACAAACTCTCGAATGAGATGAAACTTCTAGAGTACATGTTTCTTCTTCTGGTGATCCCTAGGCTGCTTAGCCTGTGCCATCGCCCCATTGTTATCACAATGTAAATTCAATGGGTCCGACGCATTCGAAAACACACCAAGCTCAATGAGGAACCTCCTCAACCAAACACCTTTCTTTGCAGCGCCAGAAGCTGCAATGTACTCAGTTTCTGCTGTAGAATCGGACATCGTCTCCTGCTTGGAACTTTTCTAGCTAACTATACCACCATTTATTGTGAACACAAAACCTGATTGAGATAGTGAGTTATCCTCATCGGTTTGGAAGCTAGCATCAGTGTAACCGTTTACAACGAGCTCCTCCTCACCTCCATAGATTAGGAACACATCCTTAGTCCTTCGTAAGTACTTTAGGATGTTCTTAACAAGCATCCAGTGAGGTTCACTCTGATTAGCTTGGTACCTGCTTGCAACACTTAGAGCATATGAGACATCTGGGTGAATACATATCATGGCATACATGATGGAACCAACGGCCGAAGCATATGGAACCTTACTCATGCAGTTGCGCTCTTCATCTGATGAAGGACACTGCTTGTCACTAAAGTGCATACCATGTGACATAGGCAAGAACCCT
The DNA here is from genome assembly GCA_023333625.1 of Bothriochloa decipiens. Lineage (NCBI taxonomy): Eukaryota > Viridiplantae > Streptophyta > Magnoliopsida > Poales > Poaceae > Bothriochloa > Bothriochloa decipiens. The sequence goes on along the minus strand of CM041641.1, from coordinate 15,722,819 downwards.
TTCTTGAACTGTTCCATGTTGTACCGTTTCAACATCTTGTCAATGTACGTGTCTTGGCTTAATCCTATTAGCCTTCTTGACCTATCTCTATAGATCTTAATTCCCAAGATGTATGCTGCTTCACCTAAATCCTTCATAGAAAAACTATTATTTAGTGAAGTCTTTATAGATTGCAACATAGGAATATCATTCCCAATCAATAGTATGTCATCCACGTACAGGATCGGAAACACAATAGCACTCCCACTTACCTTCTGATAAACACAAGGTTCTTCTTCATTCTGACGGAAGCCAAACCCTTTGACTACCTCATCAAAATGACTATTCCAACTCCGAGATCTTGCTTTAACCCATAAATAGATTTCTTAAGCTTGCATATCTTTCCAGCATTATTAGGATCAACAAAACTTTGGGCTGTATCATATACACATCCTCTTCCTCTTCTAAATACCCATTTAGAAAGGCTATTTTAACATCCATCTGCCATATCTCATAATTGAAATATGCAGCAATTGCTAGAATGATCTAAATAGATTTAAGCATCACTACCGACGAGAATGTCTTGTCATAGTTAATTCCTTGAACTTGTCAAAAACCTTTTATGACAAGTCGAGCTTTATAGACGTGAACATTTCCATCCATGTCCTTCTTCTTCTTAAAGATCCATTTGCTCTCTATGGGTCTAACCCCATCAGGCGGGTCAACCAAGTTCCAAACTTGATTATCTCCCATGGAATCTATCTCGGATCTCATGGCACTTTGCCATTTCTTAGAATCTGGATCCATCATAGCTTGCGCATAATCCGTAGGTTCGTCATCGTCTAACAACAACAAATCCCCAGGCAATGCGCGAAGTCTTGCTGATCTTCGTGGTTGTGGTGGTGTCTCCACTGCCAAGGGGTTCTCAACTTGCTCTGCTACATTAGCATCACTCGTAGAGTCAGTCCCTACTAGCTCATCTTGAACTTCTTCAAGATACACTTTTGACCATTATTTTCTCTTTTGAGAAACTCTTTCTCTAAGAAAACACCGTCTCCAGTAACAAACACTTTGCCCTATGACTGGTTATAGACATAATACCCTAAAGTTTCCTTCGGATATTCCATGAAAAAGCACTTGTCCGATTTGGGTGTTAGTTTATCTGATATAAGTCGTTTGACATAAACTTCACAACCCCAAATTTTTAGAAAAGACAAATTGGGACTCTTACCAGTCCACATCTCATACGGTGTCTTAACTACGGACTTAGATGATACCCTATTTAATGTGAAAGCGGCTGTTTCTAGAGCGTATCCCCAAAATAATAAATGTAGCTCCGACTGGCTTATCATAGACCGAATCATGTCCAACAAAGTCCGATTACATCGCTCAGACACGCCATTTCTCTGAGGCGTTCCAGGTGGCGTAAGCTGTGGAGCAATTCCATAACACTTAAGATGATTGCTAAACTCATGACTTTGATATTCGCCTCCATGATTAGATCGCAAGGCCTTGATCTTCTTGCCACATTGATTCTCTACTTCATTCTAAAATTCTTTGAACTTTTTCAAATGTTTTAGACTTATGCTTCATTAGGTAGACATATCCATATCTACTAAAATCATCAGTAAAAGTTATGAAGTATTGAAATCTGCCTCTAGCTGTCATGCTCATTGGTCCACATACATCAGTATGTACAAGTTCCAACAAGTCAGACGCCCTCTCAGGAACTCCTTTGAATGGCGCCTTGGTCATCTTGCCTAGCATGCAAGCCTCACATGTCTCGTATGATTCAAAATCAAACGAAGTTAGAAGACCATTATCATGGAGCCTCTTCATGTGATTCTCACTTATATGACCCAAGCGACAATGCCACATATAGGTAGGACTTAACTCATTAAGCCGAGGCCGTTTAGCACTAACATTACAGACAGGTGCATCATCAAGATTTAAAATAAATAACCCATTCACAATGGATGCAAAAGCCACAAACACATCATTCTTTGAGACACACAACCATTGTCTTTACTCACAGATGAATAACCATCCTTCATCAAACATGAAGGTGACACAATGTTTTGACTTAAACTAGGAACAAAATAACAATTATTCAATTCCAAAATAAATCCTGACGGCAAGAGAAGTTGCATCGTCCCGACGTTCAATGCAGCAACTCTTGCTTTATTGCCCACGCGGAAATCAAATTCTCCTTTCTCCACGCTTCTACTTCTTATCATTCCCTGCATCGTATTGCAAATATGAGCAATCGATCTGGTATCAAATACCCAAGAATTGATATAAGAGTTAGCAAGGAAAATGTCTATAACATGAACAACAAGTGTATGAGTAGGAGTACCTTTACTACTGCCATCCTTCTTTAAGGACGCCAAGTACACCTTGCAGTTCCTCTTCCAGTGACCTTTCCCCTTGCAATGAAAGCATTCATCATTCTTTACAGGTGGTTCATCCTTGGAAGACGATTGGTTTGGCTTAGAGATTTCATCTTTAGCCTTGCCCTTCTTCTTCCAATTGCCCTTCCTTCTCTTAAAGTTAGGCCTGTTTTCAACTGCCAACACTTGGCCACCTCCTGCTTTCTTGATATCAGCCTCTGCTATTTTTAGCATGCCACATAGTTCATTCAAGCCCTTCTCTGCCCCATGCATATGGTAGTTCGAGATGAAGTTTCCACAATTGGGCGGAAGAGATGAAAGAATAAAATTAGTTGCCAACTCTTGGCCAATTAGGAAGCCTAGCTTCTCCAACCTCTAAGTGTAACCAACCATCTTGATTACATGTGGACCAACAGCTGCACCCTCTGCTAGCTTGGTTTCTGCAAGCGCCTTAGAGACATTGAACCTTTCAGTCCGCGCTTGAGTTTAGAACATATCTTCAAGTGCCACGATCATATCGTTTGTTGAATGATTGTTGTCGAACTGCATCTGCAGATCAGGTTCCACAGAATCAAGCATGAGGCAACTCACTTCGAGATCCGCATCACATGCTTTCTTGTAAGCATTTTTCTCAGCAGCAGGAGCACTATCCTCAGGCTCATCTGGTAATGGGGTGTGTAGAATATCTTCCTTTTTCTCAGCCCTGAGAACAATTCTCAGGTTGTGGATCCAATCCGTGTAATTTGTTCCATTCAACTTATCTTTCTCAAGAATTATACGCAAAGAAAATGATTGATTGTGAGCGGCCATCTACAATAAAAGTAACACAAAATACTAAGATAATGTATCCATGAAAGAGTAAATTATATCAAAATAAAATCTACTCCCACTAAAATCAATATCCCTCAATTGATACTTAGTGATTCAAGACCCACAACTAACAAGTCAACTAGTGAGCTTTAGCATCACCGCTAGAAGACATGGTAGATCGGTAAGCAACACTTTGCTAATCATATCACATATGACTCTCATTGTTGGGCAGCATCTCTATGCTACGCTCAACCTACCCATGCTCCAAGGTGCCTAACCGTTAGGATGACCTTGTTTAAGTAACCAAACCTTCTTACAGTAAGTATCTGATACGAACCTGCCTAGTCGAGGAAAACTAGTGGCACCCTAATTTCATAGACCCATCACCGATTGTACAAGACTTATGACAGTGCAAGGTTTGGGGAAGCATTTAACTTAAACATTGCTGAGGGATCATTCTACTTCACTACCGCACTCATGTAGACAAATAATTAATAGCATGTGAAAGTAGAACATAGTAAGAACGGCATAACACAGACATGACTTGGTATAGCCCATTATTCCTTTGGGGATCTCCATCTCCATCAATCTATGCATTACAGTGATCTTCATCTCCATGATTCGAGTATGCCATCCTTCAGTGATGATTCCGCCGAGACTAGCTACTACTAGTGCAAGTAAAATGAAATTACATAGTCGCGAATAGATCATCACAGATTGGCACACAGGCCATTACATTAATTTTGACAATATGTATGTGGCTCCTGCCTATGTTGTCCTCATGACATGCAAGCCATGAATTAAATACATACATGCATCACATACAAATAAGGGCTATAGCAGTCATCAATACCTGCAAAACAGAGTTGTCTGAATCCGACGTCTAATCTTGCAACGCAGAAAACTCTATTTCCCAAGCCTTATTTCACAATTCTAATTTCATCAAATGTGGCAAAGTGGCAGAGAACCAAATGTAAAATTTTGTTCTCTATGATTTTCGTTTAGAGTTTGTCTCAATCCGAGTTACGGTTCAAAAGTTACGGTTTTTTTACCGAACAGCACTTTTCTCGGCAAACCGGCGCCCGGCAGTAAATTCCATCTACCATTGCCGCGCATAATATGCGCTTGGCACTTAACCTAGGGTTCAATTCGATCAATCTAATTGATCTCTAACTCACCATGACTGGATTTACATGAATCACTTAACTCGGATGGCGGAATATCGACCGGTACGAGTAGATAATTTCAAGACCAACACGGTAAGATGATGAACCAAGGTTAGAGACTCATCTACAACCACACATATCACCATATGCACAAAACCAAACCTATAACAAGGCAGTAACAGCTCCGATACCACTGAAGGGTTATGAGGGTGCTACAGTAGCCAGAAAACAAAACTTCCTCATAAACTAGGATCTACTGCTAGTTACAGGTTACAGGATTACCACTAGACGCGCAGGTACAGCGGAAGATGACTTGATGTAGTCGTATGCATCATAGCAGGCAGTGCAGTTGCATCATCGTCCATCACCTCAGTCCCCTCATGCGGTTTGTCCTAGTGCTCTAGATGCAGCACCTCCAAGGAATCCCAAATGTGCAGGGAAGAAGCGACGGGCCTCCGGACTGCTAGGTCCACGAGGAGCAGAAGGTGCGAGCATGTGGAGGGTGACGGTGGCTGCCAAAGGCGTGTGTAACCCTGACTGTGCCACTACCCCTTGCTTATATAGGCATCCCCAATGAGCTCACGAGTTGGAGGCCTATTAGTAACCCTAAGCCTTATCTAATTCGGGTCCAACCCGAATTAGGCTTCCAACCCCTTAAGAGTGTGACCCTATGTGTTCACGCACACATTGACATGGGCTGAGTACTCCTACTCACCCAATAGTTGATAGTGGCCTCTAGCAATGTGTGACAACTCCTATGTGCACGCAAAGATCATATCAGACGAAAACCACTATGACCACATACAAGTTATTCCCTTTGCCACTCGATATATGGTTCAACTCGTGGGTTAACACTTAACCCAAGCACAGCCATGCATTTGTTGATCAATCACTTGAGTGATCCAGTGATATCTCTCTCGCATAGAGAGGGGCAATTTGCATCTTGATTGTCTATGTCTCATAGCATGCTTTCCGACCACCCGAAGACCACCTTTATAACTACCCAGTTACGGAGCAGCATTTAATAGTCCCTAAGTAGGCCATTTCACATCTTAAGTACATACCACAATCTTAGGTCTAAGGACATAACATACATGATGTGAATAGATACTTTCTCATGTCGGGACAGTCCAGCCTACATGTCTCACATGTGCCCACATTATTAGTTTGACATCTCCATGTCCATGACTTGTGAAACATAGCCATCAACTAATACATGTGCTAGTCTAATATTCAAGTGCATTCTCACAAGAACGCCCACCAGGTACAACTTTAGAATAACCATTCAAGTAATTGAGTTCCACAAATAATTCACATAATCGCCAATCAATATAAGTTGCCTATAATGGATATTCAATGAACACTTTATTAATCATGGATACAATCGGAATATCATCATCTACATGATTAGCTCTAGGGCATATTCCCAACACTCAAACCCTCACCACACACCCAAGACACATGCAGCACTCACCCCGAGTAAAGTGGCACCACGTGCCTTAACCATATACCATACCATACTCTCCACCATGCATCACATCTTAGATATAAGCGTAGTAGAAGTAAAGCATCATAAGTAAATAAGCATGCGTCTAGCCTATCAGCAGGTGTACAGGGGTAAGGTTGCGACAAGGTAAAGGCTCACCAAGTAATTCTACCATGCAACCTATCATCAAGTGATATTCATAAATAAAGCACTAGCAAACTAGATATTATGCCATGCGTAATAAGATTCTACGAGGTTGGGTGGGGTGTGGCACCTGAACAGCTATCACTCAAGTCCTTTTTGTGCTCCTTAGTCCTCCTCCTCAGACAACTTTGCGGAATCTGAAATCGAGACATAACGGTCGTATGAGTGACCCCTTATAGATCAACACAAAGAACCAAATGAAATCCAATAACTCTAAATGCAATCATACATAAGCCTATGACATAGATCTCATTTTTATGAAAATTTAGACACTTGGTTCATATTTTTCAGAGTTCATATGAAGAAGTTATGAATTTCCAAAGTTTAATCATTTTCTAAAAAAGGAAAAGGGAGAGAGAAAAACAGGGTGTGACACGTGGCGGCCTCCTATTGGTCCAGGTCGACACAGCGGCTTACAGGTGGGGCCAAGGTCCGTAGTCAATGATAGGTGGGACCGGGGTTAATGGTCAATAGTTGACCGATCAATGGTTAACTCGGTCGGGCCCACATTGGGTCCTGGTGGGCCTGAGTAGGGCCGGGTTGGGCCGACCTAGCCCGGACATGTGTCAAGGATGGGTAAGGCCACATGGTGGGCTGGATTCAACTCGGCCAAGTCCATGGCTTTTGCGATATGGACATAGTCCATGGTGGACTAGAGGCTCGGGGTCCGGGTGCTCACTTTTCATTGGTCCAGCTGGACCGGAGGTGGACTTGGTCCACATAGGGTAGGGACCTCCACCTTTTTCCCTCCCTCTCACACATGCAGGCATGGCGAGAGCTAACTGTTGGTGCATGGTGCGGTGGCCCTCGGCCGGATTGGCTGGGAGTGGCTATGGCTAAGGCTCCTTGGGCCACTAGGGGCGCGTCGGGGGTGGTGCGACGCGCTGACGACGCACCGGCTGGCTGGCGCTCGTGACGTGGTGGCGTGGGATGGCAGTGGCACGGCTGCCGGGCACCCTGGTGCGAAAGTGGTGGCTTGAGCGAGCACGCGGGCTTTGAGGAGCCAAGACGGACAGAGTGAGTCCTCTAATTTGGAGAAAATGGGCTCCTAGGCAGGTGATGTCAGCACTGGGTGTGGAGCTTTGGCCATCCTTCAAATTGAGCTTTGTCTTCTGCTTCTTCCTACATGTGGAGCAGCTAGGAGCTCCAAGGTGACTAATGACGCGGCTACGGAGGCACGCCGGAGCGCCTGCCGTGGCTCTCGTAGCCACGCGCGCCCCACCGTGGTTAACTTGGAGCTCCCAGCTGCGCCCTCATTGTGGTCATTACCATGCTCTAAGACCTTGCCAAACTGGTGTTCTAGGCCTATGCGGACTAAACTACAGAGTTAATGAGACCTATCGTGCAGCGGAATGGCGTGAACACGGCGGCGCTCCTATGAGGGTCATGGCAAGAGCTGGGGCGACAGAGTTCCTCACCTTCCCATGGCAGTGCTGGTGGCTGGCAGTGGCTATGTCGGCTAGAGGGAGAGGAAGCAGAGTGGTGCGATGTGCTTGACGTAGTCAAAAGTGGTTGCCGGTCCTTCTTCAGCGAGCAGCAACAGCGGCAGTGCGCGGGTCTGGCTCCAGCGTCCTTCTCTCTGCCTCCTACTACTCCCTCCTCCCCAACTCCTCCTTCTCTAACTGGCAGGCGAGCGACATGTGAGTGATTGCCAGCAAGATGGCGTCTAGCATAGGGGAACCCTAATGGTCGGGATGGCCTCCCAATTTATAGCGGCTGTGGCAGCCATGGTGGGCTGGCAAGGCCGCAAACGACAGATGCAGGGGGAGGGGCAATCGAGCGGTCGAGGCACACCTGAGATAGGGTTCCAAAGTGGTCATAGGTGTGCACGACGGTAGCAGGTTTGCCTCGTGATTCCCTAGCTAGGGCGAGGTGGCCATGGCGTCACGGCCGGGTCCACCGGCGTGCGCCATTGGTGGGGCAGGGGCGAGCCAGGGGGCCGCTAGGGTTTTCAGGAGGCGTGGTGGTGGTGTGACATGGATCAACACATGCACAGCGTGGGACGGATGGTAGAGGTGCTATTGCCATTTCTGTCCATCGAAAAAGCAAAGTAGGTGAGCAAAACTGGTTAGAGGTAGGAGCTGACGGGTGGGCCCCATGCATTAGCGAGAGTGGGCGGGCGTGCAGCGCTGGCGTCCTCATCTTGGGTCGGTCGGCCAACTAGGCCATGAGGCAGCAGAGCAGGCTGAGGCCAATTGCGCAGGGGCAGCTGAGCCGCGAGGGGAAAGGCTGGGCTAGCTCCTTCTGCTGGCCAGCTAGGCGGCGACGGGGAAAAATGGCAGGCCGAGGTGGGTTGGCCACGCTGGGCCAAGATGTGCAGAAGGGTAGCATGCCGGCCTGGTGGCTTGTTGGCTTGGGCTGGTTTGCCTTCTCCTTTTTCCAGCTCCTTTTCTTTCCTTTTCTTAAATCTATTTCTTAACCAAGCAACTAAACAAGCTTAAGATCCCATGTTAGCAAGTTAGTGACCATGGTGTGTACACCATGGTAGGTCCACTAGGGTCTCATGGAGTTGTTGGAAGCCATGTCCATGGTTAATAACATATATTAGCCACATATGATATAAAGGTATATTTGATTTTATTACATCACATAAAATCAAATAAGAAGCAAATCAAACTCTTATTGATCAAATGCAAATGCTTCTCCAACAATTGGTGCTACTTGTGCAACTATTGGATGTTTTCCTACATGACACTCACCAACCATTGGATACTTTAGAAAAATTTTTGTTGGTTGTGATTTTTGGTGTTTGGATTTTTAGGGATGTTACAGTCCCACCCCCTTATGAGAATCTAGTCATCGAGATTAAAGGTGTAACCTGCTCTTCCAATGGTTGGGGGGTGGAGCTTCCTTAAGTTTGACTCCTCCATAGTTGCTTCTCTTTCGGTGGGATTGCTCCACTGAACTTGCACGGTGGTATGTTGGTGCTTCTATTTTCTTTAGTGGTTCTTGTCTAGAAGGCGGATGGGGTGCTCTCGGTATTCCATGGTGTTCTGAATATCATGTGCCTCTTAGGGGTATCGGATGTTCTAGTAGCTCCAACACCTGTGTTGCTGTGACAAATGAAACACGGGGTGCTCCTCTACAAGTTGTCTAGGCAATTCTATCTTGTAGGCAAGCTTGCTAAAACTGGTACTAATCTTGTATGGTTCCTCATATCCTAAAGTCAGCTTGCTTGTTTCATGGGAATTGAGAGTTCCTCGAAGTGGGGATGCCTTAGGGCAAGCATAGCTCCTGACTTCAACTCTAGGTTGTTACATCTGTTGTCAGGGTAAGCACTTCTGATGGTTTGTGGGTAAGTCTTTGATCCTTTTGCACTTGGGCGACTCTTCTTTAGCCTCATGGGGGCAGCAGGTCCAAAGGCTGATCTCTTTCCTTCTTCTGACCACACACCAGGGGTGGGGTCTGTACCACCTTCCTTTCATGGCCTCAAACAATGATGTTTGAGGACTTGCTTGGTATCAATTGTTGAAGGGGAACTTAGCATGGACCAACTCTTCTCTGAAGCATGTCCTTAAGGGTCTGATTCATCCTCTCTGTTTGACCAATGATCTAAAGGCGATAAGCAATGCGATAGTCTGGTTGAGTCCCTATAGCATCATCTGGGGCTTCTCCAAAACTTGAACGCACACTGAGGTCCATGATCTGATATTATGCTTCCAGGGGCTCCATATTGCTTGAGAACGTTCCCATTAAATAGATATGCTAGCGATTCATCTCTGGTGTCACTCTTGATCACCAAGGAGGGAGCTACTCTGGGTTAGGCAATCGATTATTGCTCATATAGCATGCCCTTCGGGGTTCTAGGCTAACCCACGATGAAGTCCATAGGCATTCTATCATGTTTCCATCCAGACACCTCAAGTGGCTTGGCAGCCCTGCAAGTCTCTTGTGCTTAGCTTGATGCATCTGCGTATGCTGCAACTTGTAGCATATCCTGCGTTATCTGCTTTCATATCCTTCCACCAGGATTTTCCTTTCCAAGACTGCATGCTTCTTGGTGCTTCCAGGGTGGTCATGCCTCAAGTATCACATGATGGTTGGTCACCCCCCTCAAATTGCTATTTTTGAGGCTGAGTATCGAGGCTTCGATGCCAGGGTTGGTCATGCCTCAAGTATCACATGACGGTTGGACCGAAAACAGCTATGGTGCAGTTGCGGCCTTGACAGCAACGGTGACCGTCATGCCAATTTGAAATATCATAATAGACGAGGAAGTTAGGGTCCATGAGACATGCTCCGCGAGGTGGGCAAGGGGGGAATTTGACTTAGGGAGTTAGGGTGGAGAGATGAGATGGTGTCAAGGCTGAGTAAGGGCCTTGTCATTGAAGCTATGGTGCGGTTGCGGCTTGACGGCAATGGGGACCGCCGTGCTGATTTTTTGGTGGATCATAAGAGACAGGGAAGTCTGGGTCCAGGAGACATTCTCTGGGAGGTGGGCAAGGGGGAATCCAACCCAAGTAGTTAGGATGGAGAGATACGATGGTGTCAGGGCTGAGGAAGGGCCTTGGCATCAAAGCTATGGCACAGTTGCGACCTTGATGGCAACGGGGACCGCCGTGCTGATTTATTGGTGGATTATAAGAGACGGAGAAGTTTGGGTGTGGGAGAAGGCGGGCAAGGGGAATTGACCTGGGAAGTTAGGGTGCAGAGATAAGGTGGTTTCTGGGCTAAGGAAGGGCCCTAGCATCAAAGCTATGGTGCGGTTGTAGCCTTGACGGCAACGGGGACCGTCGTTCTGATTTTTCATTGAGCGTAAGAGACGGGGAAGTTTGGGTCTGGGAGACATGCTCCGCGAGGCGTGCAAGGGGAAATTTGACCTGAGGAGTTAGGGTCGAGAGATAAGATGGTGTCAGGGCCAAGAAAGAGTGTTGGCATCAAAGCTATGGTGTGGTTGCAGCCTTGATAGCAATGGGGACCGCCGTGCTGATTATTCGGTGGATCGCAAGAGACGGGGAAGTTTGGGTCCGAGAGACATGCTCCGTGAGATGGGCAAGGGGGAATTCAACCTGAGGAGTTAGGGTGGAGATATAAGATGGTGTCAAGGCTGAGTAAGAACCTTGGCATCGAAGCTGTGATGCGGTTGCGGCCTTGACGATAACAGGGGCTCATTGTGCATGACAGGGTCGGAAGTACATAGATTCTGTCCTTGAGCCAAAAGGTACCTTGCTCATCTTCACTGAACTCTAGGCACTTGCCTTGCATCAGGAGCTCGTGTATCTCCCAAATCTCTAGGCAATGGCACTGGGCATCACGGATCCTGTCCATGAGGGTGTAGTGCACATGAAGATCATTCAACAGGCCATGGGGTATCACCTCAAGCTGTAACTTGTCAATGTCCTCTTTCAACTCCTTGGGCAAAGCTATGGTGAACAAGCCATGACAATGGCTCTTGCGGCTAAGAGCATCAACGACTACATCAACCTTTCCCGGGTGGTAAAGGATCTCCACATCGTGGTCCTTAATCAACTCTAGCCAATGACCCTGCCTCATGTTCATATCTTCCTGGGTGAAAAAATACTTCAGGCTCTTGTGATTGGTGTAGATCTCACACTTGTTCCCAACCAGGTAGTGCCTCCAAATCTTTAATGCATGGATCACAACTATAAGCTCGAGATCATGGGTAGGGTGACATTGTTCATGCTCCTAAAGCTGATGGGAAGCATAGGAAATGACTTCCCATTTTGCATCAGAACACAACTAAGCCCATGGCGAGATGCATCGCAATAGACCACAAAGTCCTGGTGGATATCGGGCAAGGCAAGAACAGGCATCATGGTGAGCTTTTCTTTCAGGGTGTGGAAACTCTATTCGCACTAGGGCGTCCATTCAAACTCATTATCTTCTTCAGGAGGTCGGTCATGGGGCGAGCTATCTTAGAGAAGTTCTCAATGAATCAGTGATAATAACCAGCCAATCCCAAGAAACTCCTCACATCGGCCACATTCTGTGGTTGCTCCCATTCCTTCACTATCATTATGTTGGACAGGTCAACAGCTATGCTGATAGCATCAAGTATATGGCCTAGGAGAATTGACCTATTCAAGTCAGACTCATACTTGCTAAACTTAGTGTAGAGCTAATGCTTCTGTAACTTCTCCATCATTATCCTTAGTTACTGCTTATATAGTAGCCTGATCTAAGGGCAATATTGCTGAAGTACTTAGCATTGTGCAGCCGATCTAGCAGGTCTCTATCCTTGGTAGGGGGTACTTGTTCCTGATAGCACGACACCTTGTCTCCTTGTTTTCCCTTTTGGTGTAGAGGTCGCATACCTAGCTGAGCTTGTTTTGATCCATGTGTTTGCTTGCAAAGATCTTTACCAAACAATAAAGTATTGCTCAAACATTCTAGGGTAGCAAGATGAGTTTAGCTACTAAGGTATCCTAGAGTAGCGATCCTTATATCCTACTTCTCCATGGGTGGAGGCATCAAAAGGGACTAGAACTGAGGGAATCCTCATATGGTAGTTGTGCAGGCTTTGATCTTATGCAGACTTGGTAGTGAGTGCATAAAAGATGCAATATCTGATTTAAAACAAAATTGAAGCATTAACTCCAATTATAAGCACATACCTTGTTCTATGTCGGGGGTGTCCTTAGTAGCTTGCTTGGAGAGACGCTAGCGGGCGGCTCTTCGATCACTATGGTTCATAACACGTGGAGTAGTATCCTCCTGAGGGCAAAAAGCAACCTTATGACCCTTTTAGCCACATCTGAAAGAGGTTACTCTGTTGAGGGTTATGGTGTCTCTTGCACCCTGATCTTCGATGTTGGGGACTTCTTTAGCAAAACTGTGTGTAAGTTGCCAGCAGGCAGCTCAAGCATCATTGCGAACCTCCTTTGCTGAACACTGAATCTTCTTGAAAGGGATCATAGTTGGTGAAACACTATTGATCCCTGGGCAGCTGATGACTTTGTGAATTGGTTAACTACATCCAAAACAAATCACGGGTCCACCACTTGCAGGTGCGGGCATGGCAACCTTGTTACTTGGGCATCCTAAAACTCTATGGCCAGGCTGGCCACATCCGTAGCAGGTGAAAGGTACTTGGTCTTAGGGGCAAGTGTAGTAGCCTCCCATGTGTCAAAAGCCTAAAGGGAGGGACTCTAGAAGGAGCTGCTTATAGGGAGATCATGTGTGCGCGGTCGTTGCTGGACCCAGTTGAGCGATGACCCTTTGAGGTGACGCTTCATATGGACGAGCATGCTTGTCTCAGGATGAGTCTTCTCTTACTTCATTCCCTCGTTGATGGCCTCCTCAAGGGTGTGGCAAGTCCTTCTTGTGATAGCACTGGAATGGGAAACTTCTAGTCCCTAAATGAAGTAATACAGCCTGTCCTCCTCGGTGGCCACACTTTCAGGGTGCACATACCGCATCAGGCGAATGAAGTGGATAGCATACTCATGGACTATGCCAGCTCCTTGCTTGATACTACGGAACTCTTCTGCTAGAGTCTCCTCCACTTCCACTAGCACATGGTGCTCGTAAAAGGCCTTAGTGAACTCATCCCACGAGATGTTGGCGGGGTCTCGGTGAGACATGCTGAATCCATTCCACCATGCTTGAGTGTTACCCTCAAAGTGGCAGGCTATGATCTTGACCTGAACCTCCTTTGTGTAGATGGTTGATTTCAGCAACTCAGTCATGTCATATAGCCAGTCCATGGTGGTGATAGGGTCATTGTTGGCGCCATCAAAGGTAGGGAGCTCCAACAGGAGTGCACTAGCCAACCTCTACTGGAATTCTTCAGCCAAGGTTCCTAGAAGATGAGTCTGCTGAGTCAACACCCTAGCCAAAGGTGGTGGGGGTGATGGAGAACACTCCTCAACATGGGTCCTGACGGTTAGCGAACTGACGACCGGAAGTTCTTCCTCTCTAGGTCAAAACCAATGGGGGTCCAGTGTCCCATGTAGCTATGACTACCACCACGTCCATGGCCCACGGCGGGCCCTGGGAGTGGTGCGTGGCAGCTCAGGTGAGCTAAATGGCAGGCAGACATCCTGCTTCAAGGTTACCAGACTTAGGGCAAGTGATATTTGTTATTAATAGCTTAGCTAAGCAATTAAGCGGGTTTAAAGAATTTGAAACATTTCCATCTATCCAACACTCATTCAAAAAGGCATAAAATCCATAAGAAGAGATAAGATCTGAGCATTCATTACATCGAGTTGGTTACACAGTGATGTCTCTAGTAGCTACACTAGAAGACTCGCGAGAACTTCCGCACTACGCATAGGTAGGCTCCAAAAGGGGACATCCTACTCTGCTTCAGAAGTGAGTCATGTCATCTTAGCCATTGGGGGCCATCTCCAGCTTGTTACTTCTACATCATCTATGGATCACTGCTCAGGAGTCAAACCTAGTGGCACGAGGGGGAAAGAACTAGCAGTCATCTCCTAGAGTTGTGCGTTGGTCCTGAACATCCTTCGCACATGCTTCTGGGGTTCTTCCCACGCTAGAGTAGGGTCTGCTGAAGGTACGGGGCAAGCATCTAGGTTGAGACTGGTGGATCCTTAGAGCTTCTCAGCGTGAGGCACCTTGCGGTGATGGGTAGGTAGCTGCATCTGCTCCTTCTAGTACTGTCGGATAAGGCATGCATCGGGCTGCTTCCACTTCTCTCGTACTGTCCTCATGACGTCACGTAGATACATACAAGCTTTCATGTATTTAGCAAGGTGTGCTATGTTGGACCAGCTTGACTTCTTCATCTTGGCCAATTCTTCCTCTTGGGCCTTCACCTTCTTTAACTCAGAGAATTGATGCTTGTAGAAGCACTTGTCACCCTCCAGTAGCATAATAATCTTATCTTGTATGAGTACATGTCTTCCCATACTCTTGAGTGCAGCGTCATCCTCCTTAGCCCAAATGTTCATGGCCTTAGTCCAATGTGCCTTATCATCCTTGGAGGGGTTGAGAGCTCAGGGTAGCAGATGAAGTGGTCCTATCTTGATTAGCTCATAGGTGTCTCACATCACTTCTCGAAGGGCAACGCGTGCTGCAAGCTGTGCTACGTAGGTGATGGTATGTTCCGCCTTGTGGACTACAAAGGTCTTTAGTGCGGGCACCTCCTCGCACCCGGTAATCCAGATACTCACCACATAGCACGCTTCTGATTTATTAGGTTTGATCTTGTGGTGGCATGTCCAGCTGTAGCTCTGCTTGGGACACCAAGCAGCTCGAGTGTCTCATGCAGGATCTGAGCATAGTCTTGCTGCTTCTATCTGTTGAAAAGGACCTCTACAAAGGTTGCCATCTGCATTTGGAACTGAGAAAGAAGTTAGAATGTGAGTAAGGGAAGGGTGAGCCAAGCATAAAAGTGTATGCAAGGTCGATATATAACCAAAAATAGTTCAAGGTCTCCTATTCTATCGTCCAATCCTATGGGTCTCATCCGAGGGTCAACCTGGCTCGGATACCAACGAGACATCCTCAATTTTCCATTAAGGGAAAATACATCGAATGAAGGATATAATGATAGTCCAGGAGGTCAAATCATCAATTATCCGATAACAGTTGTTTACAAAGCCATACATCGAATAAATGTAACACCCTAAAATTTGCATGATTTTGAAATAGTCAAATTGATTTAATTTTATATTTTTGGTGAGCATTTAATCTAGGGAAATAATAAAATTTGTAAAAAGTAAAATCAATCCTAGGTCAAGAAGCATGCTTGTGCATTCATGCTGGTGCATAATTCATTTTTGTGATGTTTGGTTTTGGTTGGATTTGAATTGGATTTCAAAATTCATTTAAAAATGCATTTGAAAAAAAGATTCAAATGAAAGAAAAGCAATTTTTTCCCTCCTCTCCTCTTCCTTCCATTCGGCCCGGTCGGCTGTGGCAGAACCTCCTAAATCATATGGCCCACACACATGATTATTGTCTAAACAGACTCCAAATAACCATGACTGTGTTCCATACGACTTAAAAAGTCTGTCGGGTAAATTCCGAATCATCCACGATTCTCCGAGCAGGATGAATCATTGTAGAGAGACGTTGCAGTATTACAACAATTTACCATAATTAATATACAACGGAGTAAAACAGCGGAAGACTTATAATAACATAAGTTTACAAACCTCTGGTTTTCAAATATTTACAATCATAAGTTTAAGTTATACAAACCATAATAGTACTGGAGTAGCAGTAGATTACAATATTACACAAAAGCTCTGCCCAAGAGCTGAACATCTTTATTCGTCGTCGCTTTCCTCGACGACTGTCATGCAGCAGGATGCAAAACACTCCTGCCCATGAAGCTCACCTGCAACAGGGGTGCAACAAACCTTGAGTACAACAGTACTCAACAAGACTGACCCGACGAAAGAGAAGGATAGAGACTCAAGAAATGCAGGCTAGAGGGACAAGGTAAGGCTTGTAAGAGATAAGAAATTTTGCAGAAAAGCTTTACAGAAAGAGAAGTTGCTGGGACTAACTTCCATTATCAACCAACTTCATTATTGATCCTTAATTTTTGTTCAAGTTGTTACTACGATGATGAACACCGATCGAGTCTTCTTCTCCGAGAAGCAACGGCGATTCGAATCCATTTTCATACCCAGCTGGGACCTAGGTGACTGAGCATACCGGAGACTTTAACTCCGAAGCACCCCAGGTGCACCGATATACCGGGATAACAACCTCAGCCGTATATCACCACATGATACACGTGAGCTCTGCGGCCCAGCGTACCGAGATACATGGGAACTTAAACCCCACAGTAAAACACACTATGACACAGATGGGATTCTCTGGCCCCACGCTAGGTCACTCCATGGCATACACGGCTCCAACCATCCGTATACCACTTCATGCATGTGGATTTCTAAATTCTCGATATCACCAGTTCACCAACGAACGGGACATAGGGCATCAACAGACGGAAACACTACAGAGGGATTCCATTCCCAGTGCAAGTTCGCCGTCCGGACTCGATTTATTACTATCATCAAGATTCCAACAAAGAAACCAATCTCATCTTTTTCATTCTTTTGCCTTTGAACAATTAAATAAATAAGTAGGGCTTAGCATTACTACTCATCTTCCAAGTAGGTAACAAGGATTAAGGAAATAAGATAGGTAATGCAATTTGTGGGTTTTCACTCAACTCCTATTACTTAATGCACATATTATAGCTGAAGCGGTAAAACTTTTTATAAATAGAATAGGGTTGAATGCATCCGGGGCTTGCCTTGATGTTTGGGGTAGAAGTTCTCAAACTCTGGATCAGCTCCCGATTCTTGAATCTGCTCGTCCTTCGGGTCTGGGTAACAACGTTAACTCTCCGTTAACGGAAACTACTCGATAATTAATATGCTTCAACATGATGGAATAGTAAACATGATGCTCGATGAGTGCATGATCAGATTAAGGGATCGAGTACAACTTTTCTTCACGATAAAGTTGCAAGCCAACAAAACTTCATTTATAAAACTCATTAGGGTTAACTATGCCATTTGAGGGGTTAATTAAACACATAAAATAACGTTAATTAAGCCCTAATGACATAAGTAAGATAAGCACAAACAATTAATTAAAGTTCCAAAGGTCATTAGGGTTAATGACCTAAGGTCATCAATCAATCCCAAAGTCACACAACTCCTATAATGATTAAGTTAACTAAAAGGGGTTATTTAATTATTTAAAAGCATTAAATAAAGGCATAAAAATTAAAGTTATCAAGTTAAGCCCAAAATTTTATTTTAGAAAGTCTTAGCCTAATTAGATGGCAAAACAAATTCCAGAATTAAAAGCCAATTATTTTATTTATTAAAAATCATTGAAGGTCTATTTTTCAATTAAAAGGGCTAATTTTAACATATGCAAAAAGTATTCAAATTTGGCATTTCATATTTTTCCTAGGTAGATGACATCATAAAGAACATTCACAAAAAGTTTTAGAATTTTTGGAGTTATATATGAATTACTATGAATTTTTAAAGAAAATAGCATTTAAATCATTTTCTGAAAATAGAAAAAGGAAAATCGGCACAGTACTCCCGGGTCAACCGTCGACCCCGTCGGAGTTGCCCGGCGATTCCTCGCCGTCGGTGAGGTTTCCGGTGATGGGGTTTTCTCCTACTTGCTCATCTTGACACGGCGCGTCGATTGAGGTGGTTAACGGTGCTGGGGAGCGGCGGCGGCACCCACGCCGGCGGCCATGGCGGCGCGGCGGAGCGTCGGCCCGGCGGCATCGCTCACTGGAGCGATTTCCGGCGATGGTAAGGCTACGGTTAGACGCAGGCCACTCAGGCAAGCGAGTTCGGCAACTTCATGCGGTCGCTCCATGTCCCTGGCTCAAACGGCAACGCGCGCGGCGGAGCGGCAGCACTGCGCCGGTGGCGAGCTACGGCTACCGGCGGTCTCGACAAGGGATTGATGCAATTGATGGCATAGATAGATGCAGGAGCTCACCACGGCGCTAATGCGCACGTTAATGGAGGTCCAGAGTGGTTGGGTTGAGCTGCGGTCGACGGCGGTGATGGCGGCGGCGGCGCTCCGATGGCACGACGGCGTCACGGCGGTCTCCGGCAATGCGCTGCTCAAACCAAGGTGCGCATCAGACGCAGGACGACATGGAGAACACGATTGCAGGGTTATCGGTAAAATATTTTTAGCTCCGGCGACGGCAAACGGCGGAGATGGCGCGGCGGCGCGACTGACCGGCCACGAAGAAGATGATGGCGTACAAGCGGCTCGGGCGAGGAGAGCAAGCATGAACTGGCTCAAACGGACCGTAATGAAGTGGCGGAGCTTTGGGCGAGAGCAATTGGACAGAGGTGGAGCGTCGGCGGCGAATTCGGGCGGCGGAGCGAGGTCGTCGGCGACGGCGGCGGGAGGAAGAAAGAAGAAGAATGACGGCGGCCGACTGCTATTTATAGCATGGAATCGATACTTGAGCGAGCGACACGACGACGGTGAACCTTGGCGCGTCCGTGAGCGCACGGGCGGCCGAGAAGGTGCGGCGGCGGACGGCGGCGCGCGATGAGAAGCCGGCCATGGCGTCCGCCGATAGGGTTAGGTACTGTTCGCAGAAATTACAGAAATGCCATCAGTTTAAAAATACAAATTACTCCAAAATTTGTATAAGAACTTGAAAATCTCCAAAAATATCATTTGCATAAATTTTCAAGAGCTACATTTTTCCTTTAACTGGCATCCTCAAATTCTATCTAGATTTTGAAATTTGAATTCAAATTTGAAAAGGGGATAAAACCCTAGAAATAATCATCTGAAATTACTTTTGATTTTTCAACAAAACTTGAAAATCTTCAAAACTATGAAATGTTGAGCTTGTCAAACCAAACATCTTTCATATACAAGGTTTTCTCAAATGATGCATAATTTTTGAATTATGGTTTTAAAATCAAAAGGGGATAAATGTTGGAAAATGTATTTTCAAATTAATTTGAAATTCCTTTTGGAAACTTGAAAAACTTTGTATACCAACTTTGTAGCTCTTTTCAAGATCTACAAATTGTCTTTTTAGAGTATCCCCAAATTCTTTATAGATTTTGAATTAGAGAAAAGGGGGTAAAACTAGGGTTTGAAATAAAGTGTTTTTGAAATAGAATTTAAACTCAATTTGGTTTCTAACTTAATGGGTTGGTTATTAGTGATCACAAACATCATCCAGGAACATTTTTAGGTCATTGACCCAATGACACCCTTGGTTGACCAAGTTGACTTTTGAAAAACCTCTTATAGCATTTCCTATTTGAATTTAAACTTGAATTGCCAGGCTTAGAAATAAGTTTTGGAATCCAAATTAAATATCAAATATGGAAATCATTTTTAGAGTTGGACTTAGACTTATACACTATGCTTGACACTAGTGTAAACACAGTTCACACCTCAAGTACATAGAGTATAGACTAAGTATTTGCGATGACATTCGAAAATAGGGTTTTATTATTTCATGTGACAAACATTATAGAAAATCAATCAACCTATGAAATATAAACTTGTTTTAGTTAATGCAGATTAAGGTTGACTTAAACATGAATGCTTTGCAGTGCATATGATGACATGGCATGTTTTAGTTAATATAACACCAGAGGTGTTACATCGGCCCGAAGGCCCAGCCGACCTGCTGCCGTTCCCTGCCTTCCCCGCACCTACCCGAATGGCCCGCGGCCTGCCGCTCCTCCCCTCGGCCCGCTCAGCACGCCTTCTTCTCTCTTAGGCCACCGACTTCTAGCTGACAGGTGGGAACCGTCGGACCGTCTCCTACCTTGCGTCGTCCCCAACCGGGACTCCACCGCCCGACTCTGCCCTGACTTCGCCTCGCTCCGCCATGTACTCCAAGCCACCCGGTCCCTTAAATACTGAGCCCGAGCGCCGCCTTGACCCTCACCCCAAACCCTAGCGCCCGCAGTTGCCACGCCAAGCTCCAGCTGCCACCGCTAACCCTAACCCGCCGCCGCTGAGCTTCGAATTCGCCGCCACCGTCGTGTTCTCATCGCCATAAGCAGAAGTTCTAGCTCAAGATTGACCCCATGAACACGTTAGTGCCCTTAATTTTGTTTTATCATGCTCACTCGGTGTTGATTTTGACCCACAGAGTGTCGCCGTCTGCCGTCGATCTCAATTAGCCCGCCTCCGTCCACCTCGGGCATCATCTCCACCGCCGGTATGGTTGCCATGACCTCCTATGTCAATTGGTACCGGTTCCCAGTTGAGTAGTGGCCCATAACGCTTGACTTGTGAACATCGACGAGCTCGTCTCCGCCGTCGCCGGTCACCGCCCATCATTAGCCTACTCGGGTCATCATCTTCGAGCTAGGCGAGGTCGCACGAAGCCCCTGTGTTGATTGGTCCAAGTTTCGTGTCAAACCGAGGTATCTAGGGCTATATTCATTTACACCGGTGAGGTTCCCTCGTCGCCGGCAATTTTGGCCGCCGCGCCTGTTGTCATCTCTGGTGAGGTCGATTTCCCGATCTAATCTAAGCCGTTAAACAAAGATCGAACGACCCACAGTGGCCTGTACCCCTTCGGCCGGCAACTTTACCAAAAACCCCCTACCTTCTATCAAATTTTGTTAAGAGCCCTTAGCGCCTTTCCGCAGATTACGCTTTGTTTACTGGAAAATGTATTTTTCCTTTTCCAGTTTCAAAATACGTTTTTGTCTATTTATAGTTTTGCCACTATCTTCAAACGCTTATAACTTCTCCGTTTTAGCTTCGATTTGGTCCGTTCAAGTTGCGTTGGATTCGTAATTTCATGATCTACATGTTAGTATCATTATTAGATTTATTCCCAATTTTTGAAAATTGAGTTTTATTTTAAACTAATTATTTTACAATAGGAAATCTTGTAAAATCCATAACTTTCTCGTTATAGCTCTGATTTCAGTGATCTTTACATATGTGTGATCGTAGCAATGAGTAGAATAATTTTATCAACTCTTTTCAACCTATTTTATGATATGGTGTACTGCTCTAATTTAAGTCTATTGTTTGTTCGTGTATGATTGCTCGATACTTGTGTGTTGCTGATTGTTGATCGGATCTAGAGAGTGAGCCGTTCGTTGGCGACCAAGAGTTCTTCGACAACCAGGATCAGCAAGTTCATTAGGAAAGCTTTGAACAAGGCATGTATAGTTGGGACCATCCTTGTTACCTATTCACTATGCACACTAAAGATCATATGCATGTGTCTACTTGTTACCCTATTAGGATTACCTATCTTTGATTACCTGTTTACCTTGATAACCGAGAATGTTGCATATGGGTAGTTAGTGCTAGTGCTTTATAACCATGATCTTGTAACTTGATTAATGACTATGCAACTAATGAAAAGATGGTTTTTAATAAGATCCAAACTATAAGTGATCATCCGGGACTTAACGTACAGCTATGGGGGCTATATGGCTCTGGCTCTAGTTATTCATAGGACATTTTCTAGCGAGTTAGAGGAACTGCAAGTTGAGTATAGGGCTGCCTCTTCATTATGTGTTATAACTAGGATGTGCCATATTGGGAGAGGGGTTTTCTATATTCGATGACCCTGCGGCCCTAGCTTGTTAGACGAACCTATGAGTGACTTTATATGGTTTTTAGTGTTTTAGGAGTCATGACCTTGGATATTTGGGAATCATGACCCGTAGTGAAAGTGTACACCTCTGCGCAGAGCTAAACCGATATATCATACGTGCCCACGGTTAGGGTGGCCAAGTGATTCTTATGGAATGGATCATCAACTCAAACGGTGATACATGTTAATGTTATTGTTTTTATCATATTCTTAATCATGTTTACCTAATCATGTGGTTATGGGTTTGCTACTACCTTGATGTTAATTGCTAAAACTTGACACACTAAAAAGCTAAATGCAGTTAAACCGTGTCAGCTTCTTGAGCCTCATAGACCCCCGCTATACTTGTTGAGTTCAAAATGGACTCACTCTTGGTATTTCCCCCACACCTCAGGGAAGTTTTAGGCTTGTGATCAACCAGTCAGTTGGATCCAGTGGAGTGGATTCCTTACATGAAGATTGGAGTTGTCTTTCCGCTGATTGCTACATAAGGGTATATCCTTCTTATAGTAAGTACGTTATATATCTAGCATTGTTTACTGATACTACCCTTTACTTGTAGCTATATGTAGGAATTGACTCCTAGGACTCTGTTGATGCAAAATTATATCTGCAAACACACTGGGCTAATACCCACAATCGATATCCGGAGCGTGCCAGTCGATTTGACCTGTTAATCGACAAGGATGATAGATTTGAATAAAACCTGAACGAGACGACAGCGATACGCCCAGACGTCAAAGCTCAGATGATACTCGATAACTGTTGAACAGATCAGACGAGACGACAGCGATACGCCCGGACATCAAAGCCTGAATCTTGCTCGGTAAAAGTGGAACCTGCAAGGCCGCCGGAGATCAAGTTGATGCAGCCCGTCGACTCTTGAAAGAACTCGTTGAAAAGGAAAAAGTACTGGTGACGAAGTCGCCAAAAAGTAGATTGCTTGAAAAGTAGATAAAAATAGTAGGTTTGTTGTATTGATGATTCCTCTTTTCATTGTCTTTCGGTACATATTTATACCCTGGTACTATGAGTCCTAAACAGACATGACAAAGTATTACCTAAACAAGTCTTATCTCTAAGGAATAAAAAATAACGACTCGTACCAAGGTCGGACTCAAAAATAAGCTAATAAAATAATGGCATAAATATTGCCAGTTCCCTTATCCATTGCTTTACGATGAAAACTCTACCGGCATGCTCTTCATCCCTGTAGATTCCATCGGCAACCCATCAATAATGGCTCAAACCCGCTTTCCATGTCCTTCAGCTCCGCTTTCCATCGGCAACCATGCCTCAATCTCTATCGGCAACAGCCCTCTGGCTTCATCGGCAATGTACGAGATCAACATGTCCTTTATCGGCACTCATCCATCGGTCAACTCAGAATCAACGCTGGAGAAGAACCACTCCCTTGCCGATCAGCACAGTTTTCGGTCCATATTGACACGTGTCAAAAAACGGTGTCAACAGACTCACATATGGTGTATATCTGGTTTTGTTCTTAAAATCGGGTATTACAATAAAAGAGTACAATAGAGGGGTTTACATAAATTATTACATCGCCACATGGCAGAATCATCAGAGTATCTAGCATCCAGAACATCTATGCAAGTAGACTGGTAATCGCTGAAGCGTCGTCTTGCACCATCTTGAGCATAGGCACGAGACCATCTAACCCTTTCGTCCTTCAGGGGCATCGATAAGCCATCATCCAAAACCTAAATCCTAATTTTTAGTACAATTTGTACTGGCCACATCTCCCACCCTATGCTTGCCTTTTGCTATGTTGTTTTTGGTGGATGTAGAGGATATAATCAAAGAGGCCTAATATATGGCTGTGGTTTCCAATGCAAGTAGTGACCAATATTATAAATATCGTTCATCAAGTTTTAACCCATTTCATCCACATATCCATCCCATCCCATCACCATCACACACATCTCACACTCTCGCACTCAGTCGACAGGTCCAACTCCCTCTCGGAGCCTATCTCAGAGGCTCACAGCTGGAAGGGTAACACTAGGGGGAGAATAGAAGGACTCATCTCACTACTCCCGAGAAATGTAGGTTGAGGGAAAGACCATGCCGAGGCCGTGGACCATATATAGGTTCAAAACTCTGTAGAGCGTGTACTCCCATAACCGCAAGATCACCATCATTGGCGGTGCGTTCCGCCTAGGCTGATTCTGACTGCTTTATAACCGGTGCGATGCCACCCTACCACTCAGTACTGGGACATCCCGGATAAATACCACCGGCACACTAAGACTGTGAGGCGTAGTTACCCGGGCCACCAAGATAACTATGCGGCTTTAAGGAGGGTGTGGGCCCCAAACGCCCGTACCTCCTGACACTATCTGCTAACAACCTAGTAGTAGTGGCACCATCCTAGCTAGTCAGACATCCATCCTCGCCCATTCAGGGGCGAGCGATGAGCATGTAGGTCCCAAGGTTCTGGTTCTCAAGAGATATCCGGTCCTAGGGGGATCAGACTGGATTATCTTCTCATAGGGACTAAAACAATCCGTGTTAAAACATCACCTCCTACCCGAGGCTTCGCTCCACGAAGGCTCTCACCCCCGGGATCACCATATACCTCACAATGTATTTGCCACAGATACCTCTCATAGGGATGCCCAGAACACACCCCCAACAAGACTCGCCCTCAAGGCTCATCATAGAATCTTGTCCGATCAACTCAAACCCTCACCACACACCCAAGACACACACAACACTCACCCCAAGTAAAGTGGCACCACGTGCCTTAACCATATACCATACCATACTCTCCACCACGCATCACATCTCAGATATAAGCATAGTAGAAGTAATGCATCATAAGTAAATAAGCATGCATCTATCCTATCAGTGAGTGTGTAGGGGTAAGGTGGTGACAAGGTAAAGGCTCATCAAGCAATTCTACCATGCAACCTATCATCAAGTGATATTCATAAATAAAGCACTAGCAAACTAGATATTGTGCCATGCGTAATAGGATTCTATGAGGTTGGGTGGGGTGTGGCACCTGAACAACTGTCACTCAAGTCCTTAGCGTGCTCCTTAGTCCTCCTCCTCGAACAACTCCTTCGTGGAATCTGAAATCAAGACATAACGGTCGTGGGAGCGACCCCTTATAGATCAACAGAAAGAACTAAATGAAATCCAATAAATCCAAATGCAATCATACATAAGCCTATGACATAGATCTCATTTTTATGAAAATTTGGACACTTGGTTCATATTTTTCAGAGTTCATATGAAGAAGTTATGAATTTCCAAAGTTTAATCATTTTCTAAAAAAGGAAAAGGGAGAGAGAAAAACAGGGTGTGACACGTGGCGGCCTCCTATTGGTCCAGGTCGACACAGTGGCTTATAGGTGGGGCCAAGGTTCGTAGTCAATGATAGGTGGGACCAGGGTCAACGGTCCACCATTGACCGGTCAAAAGTCAACTTGACCGGGGCCACATTGGGTCCTGGTGGGCCTAAATAGGGCCCAGACACGTGTCAAGGATGGGTCAGGCCATGTGGCGGGCTGGATTCAACTGGGCTGAGTCCATGGCTTCGCGGTATGGACATAGTCCATGGTGGACTAGAGGCTCGGGGTCCGGATGCTCGCTTTCCATTAGTCCAGCTGGATCGAAGGTGGACTCGGTGCACATGGGGCAGGGACCTCCCCCTTTTCCCCTCCCTCTCACATGCGCAGGCACGGCGAGAGCTCACTGCCGGTGCACAACGCGGCAGCCCCCGGCCGGACTGGCTAGGAGAGGCTATGGCTAAGGCTCCATTGGGCCACTAGGGGCGCGTCAGGGGTGGTATGGCGCGCTGACGACACGCTGACTTGCCGGCGCTCATGACGCGGCTGCGCGAGACAGTAGTGGCATGGCTGCCAGGCACCCTGGTGTGAAAGTGGTGGCTTGAGTGTGCACGCGGGCTTCGAGGAGCCAAGGCGGATAGAGGAAGTCCTCTAATTTGGAGAAAATGGGCTCCTAGGCAGGTGATGTTGGCGCGGCGGCGGCGGAGGGCGTCGGCAGCGTGGAGCTCTGGCCATCTGTCAAATTAAGCCTCATCTTCTCATCCTTCCTACGTGTGAGTAGCTAGGAGCTCCAAGTTGACTAAAGGCATGGCTACGGAGGCACGGCAGGGCGTGCGTGGCTACGAGAGCCACGGCGGGCGCTCCGACGGCCAGGAGCCATGGCGACCAAGGGTGGCAAAGCGGCGCGCCCTCACTGTGGTCATTGCCATGCTCCAAGACCTGGCCAAACTGGCATTCTAGGGCTATGTAGACTCAACTATGGAGTTAATGAGATCTATCATGTAGCTGAATGGCATGAACGTGATGGCGCTATAGCGACAGTCATGGCAAGAGCTGGGGTGACGAAGTTCTTCACCTTCCCCTAGCAGTGCTGGTGGTTGGCAGTGGCTATGTCGGCTCGAGGGAGAGGAAGCAGAGTAGTGTCGTGCGCTTGACGTAGTCGAACAGGGTCGCCGGTCCTTCTTCGATGAGCAGCAATGGCGGCAGTGCGTGGGTCTGGCTCCTTTGCTTCGGCTCTGGCGTCCTTCTCTCTACCTCCTACTACTCCCTCCTCCCCAACTCCTCCTTCTCTAACTGGCAGGCGAGCGAGATGTGAGTGATTGCTAGCAAGATGGCAGCTGGCATAGGGGACCCTAATGGCTGGGATGGCCTCCCTTTTTATAGCGGCTATGGCGGCCATGGCGGGCTAGCAAGGCCACGAACGGCGGATGTAGGGGGAGGGGCAATTGAGTGATCGAGGCACACCCGACCTAGGGTTCTAGAACGGTCACAGGTGCGCACGGCGGTAGCTGGTTCACCTCGTGATTCCCTGGCCAGGGCGACGTGGCCATGGCATCATGGCTGGGTCCATCGGCGTGCGCCGTTGGAGGGGCAGGGGCGAGCCGGGGGCCGCTAGGATTTCCGGGAGGCCCGGCTGTGGTGTGGCGCACATCGGCGCACGCGCAGTGCGGGATGGACGGCGGAGGCACTTTTTCCATTTCTGTCGGAAAGGCAAAGGAGGTGAGTAAAACTGGTTAGAGGTAGGAGCTAATGGGTGGGCCCCACATGTCAGTGAGAGTGGACGGGCGCACGGCGCTGGCGGCCTCATCTTGAGCCGACTGGCCAACTGGGCCATGGCGTAGTGGAGCAGGCTGAGGCCAATTGCGCAGGGGCAGGTGGGCCATGAGGGGAAAGGCTGGCTGGCTGGTTCTGCTGGCTAGCTGGGCTACGGCGGGGAAAAATGGCAGGCCAAGGTGGGCTGGCCACGTTGGTTTGAGTTGTGGGGAACGGTAGCAGGCTGGCCTGGTGGCTTGTTGGCTTGGGCTGGTTTGCCTTCTCCTTTTCCAGCTCCTTTTCTTTCCTTCTCTTAAATCTATTTCTTAACCAAGCAACTAAACAAGCTTAAGATCCCATGTTAGCAAGTTAGTGACCATGCTGTGTACACCATGGTAGGTCTACTAGGGTCTCATGGAATTGTTGGAAGCCATGTCCATGGTTGATAACATATATTAGCCACATATGATATAAAGGTTTATTTGATTTTTTTTACATCACATAAAATCAAATAAGAAGCAAATCAAAATCTTATTGATCAAATGCAAATGCTTCTCTAACAATTGGTGCTACTTGTGCAACTATTGGATGTTTTCCTACATGACACTCACCAACCATTGGATACTTTAGAAAAAATTTTGTTGGTTGTGATTTTTGGTGTTTGGATTTTTAGGGTATCTTTGATCTCTATTGATGACTCGTGTCTTCATTAAAATCTGTATCCATTAGGGATTCAACGAAAGTAATGGAGATTTGTGTCTGGCTCGGTCTGAATCACGATCCTCGGACTTTCTTGGATGCAAAGTAAATTTGAATGGCTATGTGGTTCCTCCATTACTATTTCAGCTAAATCAATTCTAACCATCATACTTGCAATCAAATTACCAAACGACAATAGGAGCTGAGGTTTGATTGTAGTACTTACTCCATGTATTAGTAGCCATCTTTAGCTATGCTGCCTCTTGGCTGCTACGAGCATGGGACTGCGTGGTGTTAGAATGCACTGTTTACTCCACCGAGAAGGTCCGGCCATCTAATAATTTCACTACTCGAACAATGATGAACGTTGTGTGGTCACATCAATAGACTGTTCTAGCCCTGCCATCCCTGTGATGTGCAAAAACCTGGCCTCCCCTTATATAGCTAACTCCAGCTAGCTGCTGGCTCTACTCCTGACAATTATTACTACTACTACCGCTGCTATGCTCTTGAGAATTATTACTACTACTACCGCTGCTACTACAAGTAGCACTGATAGTACAAATGCATTGCTACCCCCTTGTTCATCTGGTAGATATCTAACACTGGGTTCCCTTCGAAGCGTCCTCTACCTCTAATCGCTCCAACTCCAAAATCATAGCTACAGACTAAGCCACCAGCCCCATAGAGTTGCCATCACCATGAGCTCCACCACAAATCCTAATGCCCAGGTTTCCACTTTCTATCACTTTGTCTGTTGACAACATGTGGACAAAATCCTTAACTATGTATGGTGCTAGTGAAGCAGCGTTGTCTGTGACCATGGAATGCAAGGTCACTAGGATCCTCAAAGCCGACGGTCGTTGGCAGTCGGTGAGGATGCCATACCCAGGACACAATGCACAGGACCTTCACCGCGAATCAAGTCATGGTCATCCCTATTGACGAGGATGGTGTCCGTGAGGTCCTTCGTGCATTGTTGAGGTCAGTCCCGCCATTGCAGAATCTAACCCTCAGGGATCGGCAGTGGGATAGAATCCTTCCTGAGTCGGTGGTTCCTCTGCTTACCACATTGTCGCGCGTGGCCTGCAAGGATGGCTGCTTCACCAAAGCGAAGATTGGGCTTGTGGTTGACCAAGTAATTGAGTTCATCGCATCCTTGGTGCTCTTGACGCTCTGCATGGAAGCGGCGACACCAGGGCGTTGGGAATGCAGCTACTGCCTAGAGGATTTCAGATCTAGTGATGCGGCCGGTCTTGCTGTGCATACGCCATGATGCAGCCAAGCATTCCACCACAATTGCATAATAAATAGGTTCAATCTGAAGTCCACCTGCCCGTGGTGTAGGAAAGATTTGTCTAAGGGTCTTAACCCATTGTTGCCGGCAATCCTCAAGCTCCTCACCATGTCGGATGAGTCCATCTCGCTCATCGGAGGATGACAACAAGGATGACATGATGAGGTGGATGGTGGTGACACAGATGACTTCGAGGGTTGAGGCATCGATCGGTAGGTGTACTTAGTACCGTAGTAGAAGATCTAGTAGTACTAGTACAATGGCAGGTGCATGTAGTTCACTTTTGTTCTATTTTTGAATGGCCTTATGTACCCTAAAAATTATTGGAAACCAATATAATTTTGGTTTAACTAGTTTTGAGTGGTTTTCATGATTTGGGGAATGTGCTTTTGATGGGGACGAATAATAGATGACAAGATGGAATGCAGTCGGTCACAACATTAGAAACCACGTATTAATAGTACTAGTAGCTTTCATCTATGTTGGACCGTACAGTAAGTTAGTTGCGTAAACTAGTATAAACAACACAGTAACAAGCATCACAGGATAACAAGGGCAAACCATGGAGGAAGTTGTCCGACATGGTCAAATAGAGAGGGGCCAGACTTTCATACGTTCGAAATAGTGTTTCAACTCCAATGGCTCATCGATTCTGCGTTAGGATGCAGTGAGAAAGGCTCCTCACTGCTAGATGTGATCCATCAGGCACTAGGTTGGCGATTGATGTAGAGCTAATAGACAACCCTTGGCACTTCATCCTCGCAATCAAATACGTAGAGGTCAGATTTTCTTAATTTTGCAGTAAAACTAAACAACTACGTGTCATCGGTAGTGTACTAGATCGAGGCGAGACTTCTTGAGATGAACTCCTCGTTGCCAACAGTTTACAACAAACAAGATAAAAAACCATCAGGGGCCACAAAACCAGCTAAAAATGACCAAGCGACCGATGCTACACCACCCTCAACAAAGCATAACCCTCCTAATTGTTACATCAAGGTACCATTTTCTCCATTGAATAATCAAAATACTAATCGAAACATTGGTTATGAGGTACTTGAACATCACACCTATTTCAGAAACATATAACAAGGGCATGTATGTAATTCCATAAACACTAAATGATGACATCATCTGACCACGTGGTTAATGCTCAGTTCAAAAGGAACAGCAACAACAAGATTTTGGAGGAAAATTGATCAAAAGCGCTCAGATTCCAAAAACTGCACAAATTAGCCCTCCATGTCTTTCCCTCCGCATCAACAACAACCATGTGGTCAAATGCATAACGAGGAACAAGCATCATAGGAAAAGGAATTAAATGCACAACGAGTAACAAGCATCATAGGACAAATAGGGTAAACTTTGTAGGGTACTATCTGACGTAGTCAAATGCTCAAGGTCTGGACTTTCTTACCTTCATGAAAATTTTGACAGTTGTCTATATTCTCCAACACCTTCGCATCCTTCTTTCCCATACTCTTTCCAAATTGGAAAAAATCCCCCTTCCCACCGCCTTCTTCCCATGCGCGCGATGGGTTACCCGTGCTAC
Source organism: Bothriochloa decipiens (assembly GCA_023333625.1). NCBI lineage: Eukaryota > Viridiplantae > Streptophyta > Magnoliopsida > Poales > Poaceae > Bothriochloa > Bothriochloa decipiens. The sequence continues at coordinate 15,692,125 of CM041641.1, read as the reverse complement.
ATCTCGTCGTCGAACCATATATTCTTGACGCGTGCCTCGCAGTTATTAAAAACACAACATATCCTCTGAATGCCAACCACTTCTCCATTGCCCGTTAGGCTTGCGGCGGCGGAGGAAGGTGTACTCTGGTGGTCTCTTTTTGGTGTGCTGCGGTGGCTCTGGCATCCATTTGGAGGTAGGCGGTGGGCCTTTCCTGGTGGAGCATGGCGGCATTAGCGTCCGTGGAGGAGCCAACAGATCCAATCCCAGGTCTTCTTCCTCCTCTTTTACTATTCGTTTCATCCAATCCACTAATTTTTAAGCTGGAGTGCACTTGTTGCTACGAATGCCAATTAATGATGGTTAGAATTGATTTAGCTGATGTTGTGATGGTCTAACTGCTAGTCTAGATTGCATATATATACACCTGCTACTCTAAATGTGGATGATCTCCTCACTAGTTTTTAAGCTGGAGTGCACTTGTTGCTACGAATTCCAATTAATGATGGTTAGAATTGATTTAGCTGATGTTGTAATGGTCTAACTGCTAGTCTAGATTGCATATATATACACCTGCTACTTAAATGTGGATGATCTCCTACTCTATATTCAGGTATTTCCTGTAGCACAAGGTTATTATGGATTTCACTGATGAATCTTTGTTTTATTATTTTCCTCTTCAGTTATGTCATTATTTAGGAAACTGAGGCTTAATACACACTGATGAAATGGAGGAGGCCCTGTTGATGCTCCTTAATGTCAATTTTTAACCATCAACTATTGCTTGATATGATATAAAATGATTCACAAAGCATAGTTGTAGGGTTTGAAACAAACAGGTTCCATGAGTTTTGGTGTTCTCACTTATTTTGTAGAAGATTGAGTTTTTCACTGAATAAAACACCTCAAGCTTACCTGAGGTTGCGCCCAACCCCACCGATCCATTCGTATTGAATGCTCTAGTTATCTATAGTGATTAGAGTAGTAATAGATAGTTTAGGCATGGTGTCTAGACTATAGGTTACCTGAGGTTGCGCCCAACCCCACAGATAGTTGTGGTAGCCCCAGGGGTGATAGCTTTGTAAGGCCTTTGTATTCTACCACGTTCGGGTTGGTATTCCGTAGAGCTTTTTGGCAGCCTTCCTTCGATTACTTTATCTCCAATCTTTTTCAAGAATCAAAACAGTACTGTTGCTCCAAAGTGTTATGTGTGTGATTGCTATATCTATCCATACCTTAGTTACATAGAACAAAAGTAATAGTGAAGTACATAGGATCCTAGATCTCTCCCGTTTCCTCTCACTTTAGCTAGCTACTCATATATTATAGAATTCTCATGTGTGTATAGTGAAGTACATACCCCATTCCATCGAGCCTACTTTCGCACAAGCTGTTCAAGCGTCATCGATGATTCCCGTTCAGTCTCAACAATGCCGCAAAGACGTTCTCGGCCTCGACCCACACCAGCATGAGCACGATAGGGGACCACCCAGGTGCCTTCCTTCATGTAATGACGAATGTAGGGACGGTCATGTCGGCCTCCGAGGGCTTGGACTTCGCGAGAGCGCCCGGCCCCTAGAGGTACGCCATCAGCACACTCCGACAGCAGCTGTAAGAGAGGCACGGGGACAATTCCCCGTCTTCTCCTACGGCGACCCTGACTCTGACTCTGACCATTGGGACCCTACCCGCGAGTGTCTCCACATCGACGGTGATGACGTATCCAATCAGGACACCATCAATCTGATGGCCGATGCGGCTGCCACTGCAGCGAGAGGGGATCTCCCCAGAACAAAAGATTGACAACCAGTCGCACCCCGAGAGGCGTGCCCCCATCCTGACGAGCAGGACGCACAACTGGCACAAATTCAGGAGTTGCAGGCTAAACTCGACGATGACCAGGAACGACTGCGCCAGCTCGAGTGAACCCTCGAGCAGGTGCATCGACCACCCGGTGGTAGAGCCTGAGCCAGGGCCCAAGAGGTCCCCCGGCAGATCAATGAGGGCGGGGCACCCGAACAACCTGTCAATCGTTACCCTCGAGCAAGCCAGAACATTGTCACGGCGGCTATGCTTCTTCACAATATGCCCGCACCATCCAACTCGCAAGCTCGACGGATACAACACGAGATCGAGGGTCTCCTTCAAGTTGCTGCTATCCAACAAGCCAAGAGCTCAACCTCGAGGCATCAAGGAGCAGCTTCTGAACCGTAGGACGAGCCCTCTCGGCCCGAGAGGGAGGGTTCACTCGATCAAGAGGCGGCCCCCGAGCGAAGAAGACACCAGCCCGAGATTGTATCGTCGACAACCATGCCCCGCATGACGCACGCCTCGATATCATCAAGAACCGCAAGCGCAAACATGGGGACGCCGAGGATCGAGGGTACAACGCCCATCATGGAGGGCGTTACGACAGTGATAAAGATCGACGGGCCCCGAAGCCATCGGGTCCCCGAGTCTTCAGCAGGACGATCCGCAACGCCCAGCTGCCCGACAAGTTTTGACTCCCACAAGCGTCGTCAAGTACAATGGCGAAACCAAACCCGAGCTCTGACTAGCCAATTTTCAACTGGCTTGTCAGGCGGGCGGGGCACGTGACGATCGTGCGATCATACGCCACCTTCCCCTGTTCCTATCCGACACAGCGTGTAGGTGGCTCGAGGAGCTTCCCCCTGACCAGATTCGCGACTGGGTCGACCTGGTCTGGATCTTCGAGGGGAACTTCAAGGGTACCTACGTGCATCCTAGAAACTCTTAGGAACTACACAACTGCAAGCAAAAACCAGAGGAGTCTCTTCATGACTTCGCTCGATGTTTCTCCAAGCTCCGAACTGAACTCCCCCACATCTCTGATCTTGACGTCATTCTAGCATTTGTTGCGGGTATGACCTGCAAGGACCTAGTTCGTGAGTTGGGGCGCAACCGCCCCAACACTGTTGACGAGCTCATGGATGTGGTCGCCAACTACGCAGCTGGCGAGGAGGCGGTCGGAACCTTCTTTGGTGGTGAGAAGGACAAGGGAAAGCCACCGACAGCCGACGCCGGGGGCTTGAGCAAAGGTTTGAAGAAGAACAACAAGAAGAAGAAGCAGAATCAGCAAGGCAAGCATGAGGCCACAGACGGCGATTTCGTCGTAGCAGCTGAGCGCAAAAAACCACAGGGTCCCCCTAAGGGGGCCGTCTTCGACAAGATGCTCAAGGAGCCCTGCCCTTATCACAAGGATAGGGTGAAACACAAGCTCAGGGACTGCCGCATGCTTCGAAGGAACTTCGAGCAACTGGGCATCAAGAAGGGTGACGATAAGAAAGACCAGGGGCAATGAGGGAGACAATGGGGAAGACAGAAAATTCCCCAAAGTCTATGACTGCTACATGATCTACGGAGGCCCCTCGACCTAGCTCATGCCTCGACAGCGCAAGAGGGAACGTCGAGAAGTCTTCTCCATCTGAGTCGCGACAACCCAATACCTCAACTGGTCCGATGCGCCCTTCACATTCTACCGCGATGACCATCCGGATCATGTCCCCAACCCCAGGGCCTATCCGCTCGTCGTCGACCCGATCATCGTCAACACCGCCTCTCGAAGGTCCTCATGGACGGTGGCAGTAGCCTGAACATCATCTACCTCAAGACCCTTGACCTCCTGGGGTCAAGAGGTGCCAACTCCAACCCAGCGCCGGGGGCTTCCATGGCATCATACCAGGGAAGAAGGCTCTTCCCGTCGGCTGCATCGACCTTCCAGTCTACTTTGGCACCCCCGCCAACTTCAGGAAAGTGACCCTCACCTTCAAGGTGGTCGGGTTTCACAGAACTTATCACGCCATCATCGGCCAACCAAGCTACGCGCAATTCATGGCGGTCCCGAACTACACCTACCTCAAGCTCAAGATGCCAGGACCTAGAGGCGTCATCACCATTGGCACCTCCTACGAGCATGCGTACGACTGTGACGTTGAATGCGTCGAGTACGGAGAGGCTATAGAGCAAAATGTGATGATAGCCTCGACCCTTGAGTGCCTCGCTGACGAGGTGCCCAACCCCAAGCATCACATCGGTAGCTTCGAGCCAACGCAAGACACCAAGAAAGTCCCCCTTGACCCGAGCTGCTCCGGCGAGAAGGTGCTGACGATCAGTGCTGACCGCGAGAGCAAATAGGAAGTAGTGCTCGTCAACTTTCTCCGTGCAAATGCCAATATGTTTGCATGGATCCTTCAGATATGCCAGGCATACCGAGGGAAGTCACCGAGCATGCCTTGGAGATCTGAACTGGGTCCAGACCGGTGAAGCAACCCCTGCGCTGCTTTGATGAGCAGAAGCGCAGGATCATCGGTGAGGAAGTACACAAGCTTTTGGCGGTTGGATTCATCAAGGAGGTTCATCACCCCAAATGGTTAGCTAATCCCATGTTAGTTAAGAAAAAGAATGGAAAAATGCGAATGTGTGTTGACTATACTAATTTAAACAAAGCATGTCCAAAAGTTCCATTTCCTTTACCACGCATTGATCAAATTGTTGACTCTACCGCGGGATGTGAAACTCTCTCATTCCTTGATGCTTATTCCAGCTACCACCAAATCAAGATGAAAGAGTACGACCAGCTCATGACTTCCTTCATCACACCTTTCGGCATGTATTGCTACGTCACCATGCCCTTCGGCCTTTCAAACACCGGGGCGACATATCAGCGATGCATGCTCCATGTCTTCGGCGGACACATAGGCAACACGGTCGAGGCCTATGTCGATGACATCGTGGTCAAATCCAAAAAAGCCAACAACCTCATCCATGACCTCGAAATCGCATTCGGATGCCTTCGAGCCAAGAATATCAAACTTAACCCCGAGAAATGTGTCTTTGGGGTGCCTCGGGGCATACTCCGTGGATACATCATCTCCCAGTGCGGGATCGATGCCAACCCCAAGAAGGTCGCAGCCATCACATGAATGGGGCCAATTTGAGATCTCATGGGTGTACAGAGGGTCACGGGCTGCCTCGCGGCTCTCAGCTATTTCATCTCACGTTTGGGGGAAAATGCCCTGGCCCTGTATCGCCTCTTGAAAAAGTTCGAACGCTTCGCATGGACTGCGGAGGCCGAGGTGGCCCTCGACAAACTCAAGAGCATGCTAACCTCTGCACTGATCCTCGTCCCACCACGACCGGCGATGTCGACTGAACCCCTTGAGCCTCTCCTCCTCTATGTCGCCGTGACCACTCAGGTGGTCAGCGCGGCCATAGTGGTCGAGAGGCAAGAGGAAGGGCATGCCCTGCCCGCCTAGCGGCCAATTTACTTCATCAATGAAGCTGCTCTATGCCGTCATTCTTACATGTCGCAAGCTCTAGCATTACTTCCTCAGCCACCCGGTTACCATGGTGTCTTCTTTCCCCTTGGGGGAAATCATCCAAAACTGGGAGCCTGCTAGAAGGATTGCTAAGTGGTCGGTCAAGCTCATGGGCGAGACCATCACCTACGCACCATGGAAGGCCATCAAATCTCAGGTGCTGGTGGATTTCATCGCTGAGTGGACCGACACCCAGTTGCTGCTAGTTCAAGTCCAAGTCGAGCTATGGACAATGTACATCGATGGGTCGCTTATGAGGACAGGAGCAGGTGCAGGCTTGCTCTTCATCTCACCCCTCAGAGTTCACATGCACTACATCATTTGCATCCACTTTGCTGCTTCTAATAATGTTGCAGAGTACGAGGCTCTTGTCAACGGGTTGTGTATTGCCCTCGAACTTGGGTCTGACGCCTTGACGTTTAAGGTGACTCGCAACTCATCATCAACCAAGTGATGAAGGCCTCGTGCTGCCACAACGCCAAGATGGAAGCCTACTACAATGAAGTGCGCAAACTGGAAGACAAGTTCCACGGCCTCGAGCTCAATCATATTGCTCGACGCTACAATGAAGCTGCGAACGAGCTCGCGAAGATCGCATCAACTTGAGGTACTGTCCCTCCGGATGTATTCTCAAGAGACCTCTTTGAGCCCTCCGTCGACTTGGGCTCGGGGGCTGGCACCACACCCTCAAAACTCGACCCCGCGGCCTTGGCTAAGGTCCCCTTGACTAGGGTTGAGGTCATGGAGATCAAGGGGACACCTCCTCCATCGAACCCACCTTCGGATTGGTGAGTCCCTTTCCTCGACTGCCTCATTCGAGGGGAGCTGCCAGAAGACTGGACCGAGGCTTGCCGGATCGCACGACGGGCCAAGTCCTACGTCATCTACGGTGATGGCAAGGAACTCTACAGGTGAAGCCCATCAGGTATCCTTCAGCGCTGCATCACTATCAAAGAAGGCAGGAGGCTCCTCGAGGACATACACTTGGGGGCTTGCGGCCACCACGCAGCGCCAAGGACCCTCGTCGGCAACGCCTTTCGATAGGGTTTCTACTGGCCAACAACCATTTTCGACGCCATCAACATTGTCCACTCATGCAAGGAGTGTCAATTCTATGCCTAGCGGACGCACCACCCAGCTCATGCCCTACAGATGATCCCCATCACCTGGCCATTTGCGGTCTGGGGGCTCGATATCGTTGGGCCTCTCAAGAGGACAACCAAGGGGTACACGCACATACTCGTTGCTGTCGACAAGTTTACCAAGTAGATCGAGGCCTGGCCTATCGGCAATATCCGCTTCGAGCGGGTGGTCGAGTTCTTCACCGACATCATCCATCACTTCGGGGTCCCAAACGTCATCATCACTGACAACGGCACACAGTTCACTAGCAAGAAGTTCTTGGATTTCTGCGATCACCATCACATTCATGTAAACTAGTCCGCGGTTGCTCATCCTCGAACTAACGGCTAGGTCGAGCGCGCCAATGGCATGATTTTGCAGGGCCTGAAGCCAAGGATCTTCAACCGCTTTAACAAGCACGGAAAGAAATGGGCCATGGAGTTGCCTTCGGTCCTGTGGAGCTTAAGGACAACACCTAGTCGAGCCACAAGGTTCACACTATTCTTCTTGGTGTATGGGTCCGAGGTCGTCCTCCCCATTGATCTCGAGTATGGTTCCCCTCGACTAAAGGCCTACAACGAGCAAACCAACGAAGAAGCCCTCGCAAACTTCGTCGACCAGCTCGAGGAGGCTCGGGACATGATGCTGATTCACTCTGCAAGGTATCAGCAGAAACTTCGACGCTACCACGACAAGCACATGCGCTCGAGGGACTTCCAAGTTGGAGACCTCGTCCTACGTCGATGACAGAGCAACAAGGGGCGTCACAAGCTGACTCCACCATGGGAAGGCCAATACACTGTAGCTGAGGTGCTGAAGCCCAAAACATACAAGCTAGCGAACAACAAGGGCGAAACCTTCACCAACACATGGAACATTGAACAGCTATGTCATTTCTACCCCTAGGGCATCGATACCCTTGTACATTCTCGCATGTTTCGTACATTTTTGCATGACAAATATAAGAAGTACTTTCAATTATAAGTTCAAACTCATTATTGTACATGCAAGAGATAGCCTCGACCCTGACTTGCCAGAGTCAAGCCTCCCTCAGGGGCTAACGGGGGGAACCCCCTAAGTTCCTAAAAAATATGAATGATTTTTCAAAAATTGAGCGTCTCCTTTTGCTTCGCAACTAAGTAGAAAATGCCTCGAACCCCCTAAGGGTCAAGGGCTATTGAGCTTGGGGCCCTCCTACACCTTAGGGCTATGGTACCCCCACTCGCTCCCCCTTCCTCGAGGGATACGAGCATGCGTCGAACACTTAGTCAAAAAGCAAAAGTCAGGTGATCGAAGCTCAAGCATCTCTTCTTTCCTACGCCTCGATGCGCTTCGCGATCAAGTAGAAAATGCCTCGAACTCCCTAAGGGTCGAGGGCTATCAAGCCTAGGGCTCTCCTATGCCTTAGGGCTATGGTACCCCCACTCGCTCCCCCTCCCTCAAGGGAAACGAGCATGCGTCGAACATTTAGTCAAAAAGCAAAATCTAGGCGAAAGAAAACAGAGAAGGCTCGAACTTAAAATATCCAAATGCATTACGATAGATGCATAGATGTTTTAAAGGATCGCTCCACCCACAATGAATATAAGTTACAAAAACTGACTTATTTACACGGGCACCTTTGCCCAGTTTTGCCCTATAGGCCCGCTCCGCCGTCTCCATTGCCGCCCTCCTCGACGGTGTACCCTTCATCTTCGGGGGGAGGACTTCATCCTCGAACAGCTTCGCCAGTGCTCCCCCGGCCTTTTAGCATCCTAGATCAGCCCTTGGCATTGCTCCTCATTCTTGGCATCGGTCTTCGAGATGTTAGGGATGAAGCCTTGGGCGAAGATGCCCATGTCAAAGATGAAGGCGGAGGAAACCACCGCCAGTGCCCGCTTGTCGATGAACATGGCCCCTGGGAGGTCTTCTTCGGCCTCCTCGATGGGCTCGACCTCCCAAGAGGTGCAGAGCCTATTGATGGCAACCCAGAACCTGCCGAGCAGCGCCCCTTCCACCACGAGGCTCTCCTGTAGCGCCTTGGTGGCGGTCTGTGTGGAGAGCAGCTCGGTCTCAAGTCCTAAAAGACAAAACAACAGTCGAACAAGTCATACGGAAAGGAAAAAGTCAAAGCCCACCAAGGAACTCACTGGCACAGCGGGTTCTCCAGCACAATGTCGCGCTCCTCCTGAGCCTCGTCTCACTCCCGCTAGGCCTCCTTGAAAGCCTGGGTCACGTCCATCTTCTTGCACCGGAGCGTCTCGAGGGCGCCACCAGCCAAGATGATGGCTTGCTCCTTCTCTCGAAGGGCAGCCTTCATCGCCTCGAGCTTGGCATCCAGGCTATCAGCTCGACCCTTCTCCTCCTTGACCAAGGCGGAGAGGGTGTCGCGTGCTACGGAGACTTGAGCCAGACTTCTCGTGCTGTTTGCGCTCCCGGAGCTTCTTGTCCTTTTTCTTCTTCTCCTCATCCTTGCGCCTCTTTTCCTGCTGGGCATCGAAGTGTCTTACCTGACGATCAGGAGCATCCTCCCTCAACGGGGGCCTCGATCTCCGATAGTTAATTCCCCCTACATGAAGGAACTCAGTCGCAAGGACAAGAGTAAGGAAAAGAGGGACGAAACATAAACGCGAAAAGTATGGGTCCAGGCACTCACCAGGTCAAGGTACCCCTCCTCCGGCCGCATGGGGAGGCAGTTGACATCCTCTGTCCTAAACAAACCTGCAACCACCCCTTTCACCCGCGCGATGATCTCCGTGGCGGATATCTCCTCACTAGACATCCGGCACCTCTCGAGCACTTCGGGCGCCACCGCGGGGAGCATCTCGTCCAACCGCAGCAAGCACTCCATCAAGGGGAGCACACGTCGACTGTGGAAGGCCGAGACCACCACACCCACCATCAGGCCCACCTCTCAAAGGGTCCTCATCATGGCGGCGAGGGGTCAAAGTCGATGCTGGAGATCCGCCGTCACACTGTGTGGCCAGTTGAATGGCCGCTCGGTGATAAGCCGCCCGGTGTACGGTGGGAGGTAGCCTCTGTCACTACGGAGGTAGAACCATTGCTCATCCCACTGGGAGTGGTTGGACATCAAACCGGTAGGGATGTACTCACGTGGCACCTCTGACTTGCCTATCTTCAACGCGAAGTTGAGGCAGCCCGCTCTGACGATCCGCCTCACGCCTGGTCCCACCGGAGAGGCGAACCACTCCCCCTTGTAGAGATGGAGACACAACTCCCAATGTGGTGCCATCCCTAAGTAGCCCTCGTAGACGGCCGCGAAGATGGCGGTGTTGGAGATGGTGTTGAGGGAGAAGTGTTGGAGCTCGACGCCATAGAAGTTCATCAGCCCCCGCATAAACTCGCTCGGGGGTGCTCCAAACCCGTGCCGGTGGTACTTGAGGAAGCTCACCACGTAGCCCTCCGGTGGGCTTGGCTCCAGGTGGCTCCTTGGTGGCGCAATCCACTCTGGCCGAGTCAGATCAGTGATAGGGGCAAAGAAGTCCTCCCACCAGCTCGTTCAACCTCTGCCGCATTACGATCGACGGGCACCAGGGTTCGGTAGGCTAGAAGATGGGGCCATGGCAGCGGCGGCGGCACGAATCTGTTCAGTGGACGCGGTGGCGGCGACAACAACATGAATCTGTTCAGTGGACGCGGTGGCACGAATCTGTTCAGTGGACTAGCGGTGGCAAGGGCAGGATGACAGAGTTAGAGGCCAACAGTGCCTGTCCCACCTGATTTTATACCCAGGAGGAGCAACGGGCGAAATCCGGCAGCAGAAAAAGGTAACTCGCTGCAATTAATGCATTTACCTAACCGTTCCCCCTCGATTCTCGCCCGGATACATGCGTCACACCTCAGGCAATTAGCCGTTGCCTGAGCCCGCCATGATCTCCACCACTGCACCGCATAAGCCTCCTCCTCAAAAGACGCGTCTGATGGTAAGAAAAATAGATGTTACTTACCAATGGGCAGGAGAAGGTAAAGGGGCTCCAGCCCCACAACAAGCCTCGAGGGAGCAAAGGCTAGCCCTGGACCAGGGTTCGACAGCCGCCCTTGAGCACCCGAGTCAGGGGTGACCAAGGGGGAGCCAACACAAGGCCCCGCTCGAGAACGAACTCTCGAGACCCCTTTGGACATATCCAAGGTGGAATACTACAGACTTTTGTGGAATCCCCCTGAAGGGAGGCATTGAGCCACTGAGACCTATCGAATGGAATTGGTATCCGTAGGTCCATGCATTTTGCTTTAACGAGACCACCTCCGGGCCACTAGCCGACCTCTATCGAACGAGAAATGGGCTCTCACTTGGATTTTCCCGTTACCAGCTCACTAAGAACTTCGAGGCTCGTCCTATTGAGGGTAGTCTGACACTTCCCGCCTCACGTCCAATCAAAAGGACTCATGAGAGGAACATCGACGCCGGCAATGCCCCAGCCGCACGAGGCTCGAGGGCTCAACCATGCCTGGCACCCCTCGATGAAAGAGGGTCAAAAATCCCCCAGGGGCTTGATGTTCCTATGTACCCCTCAGCAAAGCGCCACGACTCCAGTTCAGGTCCACACCTGACTGGATGAGCGCCCCTCGACCGAAGACAAATAAAGCCCTCGAAGGAGTCTTCCGACTCCTATGAGGCCTCGGGGGCTACCCCCTGGGTGACACTCGCACGCCCCCCATAGAAAAATCTGAGTCGCACCTCACTCCGAACTCCTGACCCCCTTCCTGAGTGCCACCACTCACGCAGAGGCTTGGGGGCTACTATCGAGAATCTAGGAAATAGGTACCCCAAACCCTCGATTAACAGGACTAATCCCCAAAATTAGTAATGCAAACCCTCCAACGACATCCCTCACTATCTCTCAAAAGCCCTCAGGCTAAAGCATACTGGGCCAGCCTACGAACAGGCATCGACAGCCCAAAGCCATAGCCTGCTCGATGGGCTACCACGCGGACCGAGACCATACACTCGAGGGTACAATTTGGGCGACACCTCAAGGACGGAACTTCTTTTGAGCGAACAGGCCGGCCTCAAAGATGGAACTTTGCCCAGCGAATGAGCTAACCCTCGAGGATGGAACTTCGCCCGAGCGAACAAGCCCACCCTCAAGGATGAAACTTCACCCGTGCAAATAGGCAACCCTCGAGGCCAGTATACCCCTCAGCTACCTACTCCCCGTATGGATCCAGGTGCATTCAATGCATTTTACTTGCTCCCGCCTAACCATATAGTTGCAGTCATAGTAACAGTTGCAAGTATGGCAGTCGAATCCTACTTTTACTACCCATACCCCAGAATCCCACAGATCGTACCTCACTGTTATGCCATACCGAGTACTATGTCTCGTCCAGCACCCCCTCGAGACACAAAAATCAACACATTCCCTACATCTCTCAGGATTCGGCCTTATCCGATGGGCCTCGAACCCCTCGACTTGACCTAAGGCCTCGACCGTCGCCCCTCGACTCCGTCACAATGACCCTCGAGTGGGACTTCAACAACTCCAGTCAACACTTCAACAACTCCCGACGCAATGGCTGCAGGACCTCCCATGCCGACGTACACCTCTATAGCGGCACTGACATGATCGGCATCAATGTCATACATCACCAACCACGTGAGGCCTAAAAACATGTACTCCTACGCCCCTCCTTCACCTATAAAAGGAGGCGCCAGGACTTTAACTAGGGGAAGGGGGAGGAGAAAGAGAGAGAGATCAAGAGCTTCATACGCTAAGGCTTTAGATCACAGAACAACACTATGAGACAGTGTGAAGTAGAGAGCTAAGCGCCCGAGACGCTAAGGCTCTAGCTCACTGTCGGTGTTCTGACCCTCGAGGGGCTGACACCAACGAGTAATATCCTGTCCGCGTGCTCCCTAATCCGGTGGGTGATGCAAGAATGACACGAC
>CM041641.1:15591329-15674795 GCA_023333625.1 Bothriochloa decipiens | reverse complement strand
GCGGAGTTCCGTCCTCGAGGGGGGGCTCGTTCGCTGGGCGAAGTTACATCATCGAGGGCCGGCTCGTTCGCTGGGCGAAGTTCCATCCTCGAGGGGTAGCTCAAATCGTACCCTCGCGTATACAGTACTTGTCCGTTCGGTATCCTCACTGATGAACAGTATTGATCCGTTCGGTAGCCTCTCGAGCAGGCTTCGGTTTTGGGCCGTCGTTGTTCGTTCGCGGGTCAGTCCGATACGTCTCAGCCTATAGGCCTTTAGCGTGGGAGTTTATCGGAGGGTTCAAGATGCTGATCCTGCGGGGCTTTAGTTTGTTAAGCAAGGGGTCTGGGATACCTGTTTCCAGGGTATCGACACTCACGCTTCTCACACCCACTTGTATTCACCCCTGTACTAGCGCTTCGGTGCAAGATAACACGAACTATCTTCCCTCACGTTGGATGTAGGGCCTTCTTTGCCCGAACTAGGATAAATCGCCATGTCCTTCTGCATCACCCACCGGATTAAGGGAGCACTCAATTACAATTTTACTCGTTGGTGTTGACCCCCGGGGATTGAAACACTGACAAAAGTGTTTAAATGCAACATTCATGCTCATCCTTCTGATCTTGCCACCCATAAAATGAACAATGCATGCAATATCTGAACATGTTCAATGTGTCGTCATTTAGAATGATTAGGGTTATGGTTCTGTTGGTGTTTTTCCACCAACAGGGCCCATGCACTTGATCTCTACCTTGTTTGTGCAAATAGGACACACTTTGAGTAAAATAAGGAGGAGTTTGTCAACTCCCCAAATCCTACAAGTGAAAGTTCTCAATTTGCAAACATGCACATTGAGCGAGATACTCCCAGCTTTCACTCTTAATGTTTCACTTCAAACCGGTGAAATGAGTAAAGAACATGGGTGACACCATCCTCAGAATCACCATTTCAAGAGGTGCAACTATGAAGGTCTTCAACCATGAGATTAGACGATGCACCTAAGGAGTAAACAAAGAGTCCTGTTCGAAGGACTCAAATCATCGAACCCTTGCCAGGGAGGTAGACTTGGTAGTTATCCATATTTCCCTTATTCATCATTGCATAAATTGTTAGCATGTTTACTTTCCTACATCAGCATAATCAACTCATGTCGCATATTTACTTTATTGCATCTGCATTAGAAAAAAATAAAATTGTTTTGCATTGCATCGTAAAAATACTAAGCCCATGTGAATAATTCCGTGACGTGTAACAACCCATGGGAAAATACACCGTGGTGGCATAAAAATAAAAATAAATATGCATTCATCTTGTTGCATTGTCTTTGCATCATAGAAAATATATAAAAAATAATAATATATTGAGAAAGAGATCCTGAATTGTGCTTGGAACAATAGTCATACGTGAAGCTCTGGGCAACCATGTCTTAGGTGGACAACCACTAATGCTTAACCAAGTTCCACGAGTTTGTTGTCTATTTGAGCTCCATAGGATTTGAAGGATCAAGAACAGCTAACAAGCAAGTGGATGCTCTGTCCAATGTCAGAGTGTTGTCTCAACAGTCACCGTCATTGATACTCTATGAGAGGAGGTACAACTCCACTGCCAGTCTACTACACTTCAAGAGTGAACGACTACGTTAAAACAACCAGCTTAGGGGAGAGCATCCCCCATGTATCCAGCTAAGTATTTCTTTCTCTCTATAGTTATTAGTATTGAGTTTGCTTTATTTAAAAACAATAAAAAAATGCATAACCTCGAAACCAAATAAAGATTATATATATATCATGTGTGATCTTTAATTTTGAAATAACATAAAAAGTAAGAATATACAAAGGTTTGCCTGCTAAAATAAATTTTAGAAATAATCTCTGGACATGGAAATGATGAATAGTTGCTCTGCCGTAATTCCTTTCAAGTACCTAGTTTTTAGCCTTGAATTCTCCCAAGTTTTGGAAATGATTGTTTTGGCCTAAGATTTGCTCTAAGCTTGAAACTTGTGGGTAGCGAATGCTTGATCTAAGTCTAGGTAATTAACAAATATAATAAGAGAAGGTCAGAGCTATTGTTTATTTTGTTCCTAATGACACTAGAGTTCTAGAGATTTTTCTTTTGAAAAACTTAAAAATGCTACATGATGAGTTCCTGTATGACGAGAGCTTAAATTCCTACCACAGCCATATATGCATGCTTGCTAGAATAGGAAAACTTTCACATTTATTTACTATTTGTGTGCATTGAGTTTGGTCCAGCTGTGTTGACCTTCAGGAATTTTTCATGTGATTAAAATCAAGATTTCACACACACTTCATACCCCTGCTACTTCTACCCTAGAAGTACGCACCACCATATTCACCCATTTCGATTCACTCAAAAATTTGTTTTACTCCTACACTGGAAGTGAACATCAAAAATATTTCTCATAGGTTTTTCTTGGCTGCTACCCAAATCCCACAAAGTAAATGCTCCAAGTCATTATCATTTTTCCTCTCAAAATTTCCATTGCATTAGAGAGTGGGCTGTTCAAAAAAATGATAAGAAAAAATATATAAAGAAAAAATAAAAAAAAGTATGATGAAAAAATATATATATAGCAGAGCCTTAGTTTTTCAAATCCTTCGAAGTTCCAATTTGAGAGAAGTTACCCCTTGTAAAGGAGCATTGTAGAATTAGGCTTTCACCTCTTCTTCCTTCCACAAATATTCTCCACCATATATCATTTGTTCATTTTGTAACCACACTTGCATGTCTTGATTTGATTGTATGATGAGTTCCTCTAGATCCATGGTTGGATTAGGCAACATATGTATTGCAAGTATGTATGAGCTATTTCTTTCCCACCTATGAACTCCACATATACTATTAGTGAGAGAGATAAGGCACAATGTTACTATGTCTTATTCCAAAAATACTACATATTCTGAGTGAAGGCAAAACACCATTGTTGCCTTGGTGAGGATCCACAAATACCATATATGAGAGACTTGAGAGGGTCATACAAAGGAATCTCTGAGTTTTATTTTGAAAATCTACAAAAAATTTAGAATAAAGGTTGATCAAAGAACTCGAGACATAGTGCTTGACTTGACCATTCTATCTTTCAATTGCTCAAGACCCAAGTGAAGGCTACAAGCTCCATGGTTGAAGGTAATATGGGTAATTTTGAAAGTCAGAGTAGTTTACTCTAATCCTAAGGAGAAATCTTCTTTGAACGCCTGTGTACTTTTGAGACGTGAAAGCATTGTAGCAACTCCTGATCCATTATTGAGATTAGCTTTGCTCAGGGATGAGCAAAGGTTAAGCTTGGGGGAACTTATTGACGCTCCTTAGTGTCAATTTTTAACCATCAACTATTCCTGATATGATATAAAATGATTCATAAAGCATAGTTGTAGGGTTTGAAACTAACGGGTTCCATGAGTTTTGGTGTTCTCACTTGTTTTGTAGGAGATTGATTTTAACTGAATAAAACACCTCAAATGACAAATTGAAGGACACCATTGTGAAGGCCTCATCGAGCTGATTGAAATGGATATATTATTTGCTATATTTGGTGCTCCAAATAAAAAAATATTAATTTTACAAATAAAGGAAAAGCCCTCCTTCATAAAGCTGCGGGATTAATTGGGGCTAAATCAGAATTTGGCCCATTAAGGCCTATGTGCACTTTAATGAGATAAGGTGGAAAGGTTTCATACCATATCACCAATCCAAGGAGGAGGCAAGGCTAGGCGCCCCTATATATACAGCCCAGGACCCCCAGGCGCCATACACCATCATGGATGAGAGAGGTGTCCCTCGAATGGATAATCTCTCAACTCCAGAGAATTAGGGCTAGACTTTCCAATGTAGTAGATTAGTTCTAGATGGGAGTTTGGGAGAGTGGAGCTGCGCTCCGGTTCTGGAGAAGTCTTTAGGGGTCTGGTATATCTTTGTATCTCTTCTTTGTAAGACTTATACTTTAATATTCATCTTCTCCATTTACTTTTATGCCTTTTGTATATTTGGTTAGTATAGTTGTTATATCTTGGCATGAGATCTCCGTTCGTATTGAATGCTCTAGTTATCTATAGTGATTAGAGTAGTAATCAATAGTTTAGGCTTGGTGTATTGACTATAGGTTACCTGAGGTTACGCCCAACCCCATGGATAGTTGTGGTAGCCCCAGGGGTGATAGCTCTGTAAGGCCTTTGTATTCCACCACGTTCAGGTTGGTATTCCATAGTGCTTTTTGGCAGCCTTCCTCCGATTACTTTATCCCCAATCTTTTTTGAGAATTGGAATGGTACTGTTGCTCCAAAGTGTCATGTGTGTGATTGCTATATCTACCCATACCTTAGTTACATAGAACCAAAGTAATAGAGAAGTACATAGGATCCTAGATCTCTCCCATTGTTCTCTCACTTTAGCTAGCTACTCATGTATTATAGAATTCTCATGTGTATGCCTTTATCCATTTATCCTATCAATTATCATTTACCCCTGCTTTAGTTTAATTGGTTTATTAAGTTAGTAGAGACATGATTGTGATTTATTAGAATCTTTAACCCTAGCTTCCCTGCGGTAAAATATAAATAACGATACCTAGAATACTCCTGGTAAAATGCTACATTGATGTTCTGTGTGCTTGCAGAAATCTTTTATAGTTTGTTTGCCCTTAACGATTGTCAACAGGCCCGCAACAGGAGAACGAGCCCGTTTGCTAGCCTCTCGGACGATATCGTTGTCGGTATCCTCCGCTTCCTCCTCGCCCGCTCCTTGTTCTGCTACAAAATGATCTATAAATCCTGGAAAAGACTCATCTTGGACCCCATATTCAATTAGCTGCTGCCCCAAACTATGGCCAGCTTCTTCTATTACACTTATAATGGCTATTGACACTTCACCATCAAACCACCCTCCTTGAAATTCTTGCCCTTTGACATTGAAATGGTAGTCATCTCAGATTGCTGCAACGGTCTCCTCCTATGTTGGTGCCACATGACTAATGGATACCGCTATGTTGTCTGCAATCCAGTGACCAAGAAGTTCAAGGTACTGCCGCCTAGCATCAGGGATGTTGACCATGCTGTTGGTGAGGCTCGCTTGTGTTTTGATCCCACGGCCTCGTCGCACTTCCATGTGATATAATATGTTGATAGTGAAGACGTTGTGTGCGTAGGTGTGGAGATCTACTCATCTGAAACCACAGCATGGATCTACAAGGAATCTCAATGGGGCGAGGAAACTAATGTGACATTTTTTAGTGCACAGAGTGTGTTTCTTAACGGTTGTCTACACATTATGGGGTACTCTAACTACTCCAGGATACTTGCTGTGGATATGGAGGGAAACAAATGGAGTAAAATTGATAGGCCTGATGGTGCTACACACTCCATGCATCAAGCTCAAGGTCTCTTATGTGTGTGTCTTGTTGATGACACTCCGTTTAGAACCCAGCTTTCAATCTGGATCCTTGAAGACTATGATACTAACAATTGGACACTGAAGCCTACAATCAGCACCCAGGAGCTGTTTGGAATGACTAATATGCGATTTGGTGCCTGTGAGCTTATGCAAGAGAAGCACATAGTGATTACAGTTCACCCAGAATGGAATTTGATTTTCTTTGCTGGTAAGGATGGAACAATCATCGCATACAACATGGACTGCAGAGAAGTTCATGATATCCATCACAGTGTCCATTGGTATTGTAGATGTCTCATTAAAAAAGAGTTTGACTATAGACCAGTCTATCTTCCTTATGTTCCCTTGATGTTGGATTCATTTGGATCCATGTGATGTATCTGTCTCTCATGATATTTTAAATGGACCAATGTTGTTTTCTTGTCTATGGACTCAATGATGGATATTGTTATTATATGTCAGCTACATTAGTGTGTCATTATGTTGTGATGTATGGCGTGATAGGTATCCGGCCGCTGAGATATACAATGCGTAGTCTTTCTTGTGTTCAACATTAGGATAATGTGAGGTATGTCTGACACAGTAAGATTTGCAATGGTCAGACTTTCTTACTTGTGTACAGCTTGTGCAGTACAGTATGTACAACTGGTGCGGGCGAACAATCCCTTCTACCACCCAGCACGACTTTTTCTGCTATAATAGCCAGAGAGTCAGCGCCATCGCTGGCTATTGACGGTCCTTAACACCTCATTTTATATCATCAACAATACCTAAATTGGTCAAATAAGTGACATAAACCATAGTCATAGGGTTTATTTCTAACCATTTCCCCTAGTTATGATGACTATGTGAGTGTAGGTACAAGGTGGCAAAATTCATGGTAAAATGACATCATCAAATGCTCATTTTGACTATGTCATGTTGAAGAGCACATCGAGATGCACAAAATGGAGTTTTGTTCGCATCATTCAGAGTCCAAACGACAAAGTTATGCATTCTGGAAGATTGCAAATGGATTCCAGGAGCAGTCCGGATTAAATCGGCTATAACGGGCTCATCCGAACTCTATTTTGGGTGATCCAGGTGGCCACATGAAGCTAACGAGGAGGGCTACCCATTTGGGCCAAGTGCCATGGCACCCACTATCGTGTTGATGGTGTCTGACCCTAAAACCAACTCTGCCATGTCACTGATCCGTGTGACCGCCTCCCCACGGCTTTCACACTGTCCAACAAGTTCGGTTTGATCCGATGGTGGTTGATGGATGTCGATCCTTAGGGCCACCTCATACACTTGGAGTACCAAAGTAAGTCCAAAACTGACTCAAAACTGACTTCAGTTGCATGCAATCGACATGGGAAAGCCATCCATCATCGTTGGATGCAAAGTCGGTGTGAATGGATGGTATGTCCAGGGCGCCCACCCTGGGTCCAGGGCGCTCGTCCCCACTGTCACAGCTACCAACCTCTAGAGCACTATAATTATATCCCTCATCCTTCATTTGTAACACACACCATGAATATCAAATACTTGTTTCATCAGAATAGTCATTCTCCACAGGAGAGTAGTAGTTCAATGGCTCTCTTAGAAAGAAGTTGAAGATAGAAAGAGAGAGTGAAGAGAATCTTGGAGAGGAGCCGAGCATGTTGGCAACCTCTCCACTTGTAGCTCGGCAGAGTCAACTCTTCTTCGAGTAATAAAGTCTGCTTTCTTCTTCTTCTATCATGTGGTAACTTTGTCCTATTGCATTACTTAAGTATGACTTTACTTTATTGTTCTTTACTTGTTTCACCGCCCAATTAAGGTGCTCTAGTTCTAGGTATCGAATTAGAGGTGCTTAGGCTATAGCTTGCCTGTGAATGCTCCTAAATCTCCATAGGTGGTAGCAATAGGTGGTGATAGCCCTATTGCCTGTGTAGTCCACCATGATAGGTTTAGCTTGAGTAGAGCTCGAGGTGCTTACTATCAGAGCCATTTGCTGTGGTGAGCTCCAAGGCAGTGCACTCACAGTAATTAACTTTAGTAAGGTCTTATTTAGTTTTGCCTTAGTCAGAGAACCCACACATATTCTATCTATCCTTTTATCACCTATACTAGAATACACTTAGTTATTGAATAGTTCACTTCACATTCCCCTAGAAATTTGATACCTTGAAATACTCCTTGGTGAAAACTACATTGACATCCGTGTGCTTGCGGGTTTATCTGGGTGCTATATCCAGTGTCAACAAGTTTTCTCGCATCGTTGCCGGGGAATAGTAGCTATTCTAGTTTAGAACCGAGTCATCCGAGTATCATTTATCCTTTATCCATCATACCATGTGTCCCATTACTATCATTAAATCCGCCTCTCCAAAGGGCACCAGATTCAAGCCACCTCCATCATCAAAACCTATCCTTACAAATGGTTATGATATTAGCTCTTCTTTCATAACTAAAGCTCAAGAACAATCTTTTTCTGGGGAAAAACATGTGTCGGGTACCTGGAAAAGGGGTACCCTAACCCTGAATCCAATTGAGGTAATCCCCAGACAACTCAAGCCAAAACCTCCCAATGGCCCTCCTTAATCCAAGCCTAGTACTGCTAAAAGGATAAGGCCCAATGACCAAAGACAAAGCCCAGCCAGGCCGGCCCATGAACGGACTAAGTCAGGCAACCTTCGACCACTCGACAGGGGGCCTCGAGTGATGGGACTCCGCCCAGGTGAACGACCCCCACTCGAGTGGCGGAAGTCTACGCTGGTGGATGAACCCACGTCGAGTACCACACCCCTCAACCCACCTACTTCCAGTACGGTGCTCGGAGCAATTAAAGTGTCCCGCCTACTCCTGCCAACCCTCGTGGCTACTGCGACTATAATGATGGGCGAGTGCAGAGGTCTAGTCTACCTTTTACCTCCCATCCCCAGGGAAGCGTCGTCTCGTATAGACCACTATTCCTCTATACTAAACACTGTTCCCCGTCAGGCGCCCCCTCGAGACATAGATGTCAACATCCATACCGAGAATCCCGGGGCTCGTTCTTATCTACACAGCCTCGAGGCCCCCTGGGTACCCCTAGACTCAAGCTCTCAGTGGCCCCGGTCATGATCGGCATCACCCCTTGATGTCATTGCTTACGACAGCCCTCACAGCACCATTAGGGTTTCTTGTACACCTATGCCCCTCCTTGGCCTATAAAAGGGGGCGCTGGGATAGTTGAAAGGAAGTGAACTCATTCGAACTCACTGAGCCTCACCACACACATTGCAAGGCATAGGGCTAGCTCTTCTAGACTTAGGCCTCATTCTTTATCCCATTTCGTATACGCTCACTTGTATCTCCCCTGTACGAGCACTTCGGTGCAAGTAATACAAGACATCCTCCCCCTGCTAGACATAGGGCCTTCTCTTGCCCGAACTAGGATAAATCGTGTGTTCTTCTTGCATCACCATTTGGATTAGGGAGCACGCAGCACGTAGTTACTCATCAGTGTTAGGCCCCCAGGGTTGTGACATAGACAGTTGGCATGCCTGGTAGGGGGTCTGTGTGTCACCAGTGTTTCCTACCATTTTTTGGATGGCAGGCTCTGTACCATCGCTTCTGTTTGCTACAGTGATATGGTTCGGGAGCTTGGAGTTCAAGTCACTAGGCCCTAGCCAAGACATGGTCCTACTCCCAATCAGAGATCCGAGCGAAGGCAGTCCTGGGTCCCCGCAATGGGCCTCTTGCCTGTCTCGTCACCATGCTTCCGTGCCCAGGAGGAGGCGTGGCCGATGCAACCACCATCGCCGCTTCGAGTCAACATCCACCTCGGCTTCCTTGCTCCCAGCTAAGGGTGCAGGGTCCCTGGTTGGGAACCTGGCAGACCTATGCTTGGGATCAGAGGAGGAGCTAGGAGGTCATGGCGGCGACCCCGACTTCATCTTCATGATGCGCTCGCCGAGGAGACCGGGTGCGGTACCCGCGGTAGGCGCGGCTCCCTCATGGGCTGTTCATGGCTCAACGGCCGTTCCTGTTCGGCCTAGACAATGCTGCCAGATCATACTCCACCACCATGGGCGCCAGCATGAGCGTGTGTGCAACCCTTCAGGGGCCTCTCCTATGCGCCACCATGGACCTGGCGACAGTCATGTTGGCCTCCAAGTACTCTGACTTCTCTCAAGCGCCTGGCCCAAGGCACCGCACCGTTGGCACGATGCAACGCCAGCTAGAGGAGGAGTGGCATGGGCAGTTCCCCATCTTCTGCTCTAGTGACCCCAACTCTGACTCCAACAACTATGACTACATGCGCGAGTGATTCCACATTGACGGAGCCATTGCGTTGAGCAGCGACACCGTCAACCCCACGGCCACGGCCACAGCTATGGCTACAGTGGGAGGCGCTCTCATCAGAGTGGACCAGGAGGAGTAGCCTCCAGCTATGCCAAACAACACGCGGTTGCCTCAGGACACCTAGGACGCCTAGCTCATGCAATTTTAGCAGATGTGAGCCAAGATCGACAAGGTCCAGGAGCATCTGTGCCAGCTCGAGTGGACCCTCGAGCAGGAGCGTGGACATCCACCCAGCGAAAGGGTTTGAGCCAGAGCCTGAGATGTCCACCGGTAGATCGTCAGTGGGTCCGATCGAATGCCCCATCTTCAACAACGCCAGCTAGAACGTCGTCACGGTGACCATGCTTCTCCACAACATGCCGGCCCCCTCGAACCCCCAAGCCCGTCGCATCTAGCAGGAGGTTTAGGGCCTCCTCAAGGTAGCTACTGCACAGTAGGCCAAAAGCTCAGCCTCGAGACGTCGAGGGGTGGTCTCAGAGCAACCCCTTGAACCCTCCCGACATGAGAGGGAGGACTCAGTCCATCAAGCAGATGCCCCCAACCAAAGAAGGTGATCCTCATCCATGAGCGTAGCCACAACCACCGCGAGCCTCGAGACACGCACCATAAGATCAATGAGAACCACCGACACAAGAGTGGTGATGCTGAGGCACGAGGCTACAGCGCTCACAGGGGAGGGCGCTACGACAGTGACGAGGACTGGCACCGGTCCCCCGAGCCATCGGGTCCTCGAGTCTTTAGCAGGACGATTCGGAGGACGCCACTGCCAATTCCGTTCTGACCCCCTACAGGCCTCGCCAAGTACAACGGTGAAACCAAGCCCAAGCTATGGCTGGCCAACTTTTGGTTGGCATGCCAGCTTGGAGGAGCACACGATGACCACACCAGCATCTGCCAGCTCCCTTTGTTTCTGTCCGATACCGCTCATAGGTGGTGCGAGGAGCTTCCCCCCTGTTAGATCCGCAACTGGCCTGACCTCGTCAGGGTGTTTGAGGGGAACTTCAAGGGAACCTATGTACGCCCCGGTAACTCCTAGGACCTCCACAACTGCAAGTAGAGGCCTGGGGATTACCTTCATGATTTCGCTTGATGCTTCTCCAAACAGCGCATCGAGCTCCCCCACATCTCCGACCACGACGTCATCCTCGCATTCATCTCGGGCACCACCTACAAGGAGTTGGTCTAGGAGCTGGGGCACAATCCCCCAAGACTGTCGATGAGCTGATGGACATCGTCACCATCTACGCAGCCGGCGAGGAGGTGGTGGGTGCTTTCTTTTGCGACGGCCAAGACAAAGGGAAGGCACAAGCAGTCAACCCTGAGAGCACAACCGGAGGTGCCAAAAAGAACAATAGCAAGAAGAAGAAGAAGAAGAAGAAGAACCAGTAGGGCAAGTGCGAGGCCAGCGTCGGTGACCTTGTCACCACCGCCAAGCACAAGAAGCCTCGACGCCCCTTCGAAGGGGGCATCTTCGATAAGATGCTGAAGGAGCCCTGCCCTTACCACAAGGGAGGGGAGAATCACAACCTCGAGGATGACCAGATGCACAAGAAGTACTTCAAGAAGGGTGACAACAAGGATGATCCCAAGGACCAAGGCGGCAACAAGGACTGCTACATGATCTATGGGGGCCCTCGACATAGCTCATGTCGCGCCAGCGCAAGAGGGAGCAACGAGAAGTCTTCTCTATGCGGGTTGCAACCCCCCAATACCTCAACTGGTCCAGTACGACCATCACGTTCAACCATGATGACCACCCAGACTATGTCCCCAAGCCAGGGGTGTACCCACTCGTCGTCGACCCCATTATCATTAACACCCGCTGTCGGTGTTCTGACCCTCGAGGGGTTAACACCAACGAGTAATATCGTATCCGCGTGCTCCCTAATCCGGTGGGTGATGCAAGAATGACACAATGATTTATCCTGGTTCGGGCAAAGAAGGCCCTACGTCCAGCGGGGGGAGGATGATTCATGTTATTCTGCACCGAAGTGCTAGTACAGGGGAAAATACAAGCTGGTGTGAGGAGTGAAAGGCGGAGTTGGGGCGTGCGGGCGCCTTGCTCTCGACCTCCACAGGCTCACGGTGTCGTTCAGTGATCTAGGGCCTTAGTGTTCCTATGCTCTAGATCCTCTCGGTCTCCCCCTCTTTTCTAACGCCCTGGCGCCTCCTTTTATAGACGAAGGAGGGGCGCAGGTGTACAAGTATTTTGAGTCCACATGACACTGATGACGTACGACGTTTGAGGCCGATCATGTCGGTGCCGCTGTAGTGATGTATGTCGGTATGGGAGGCCCTGCAGCCGTCGCATTGGGAGTTGTTGAAGTTTAGCTCGAGGGTACGCTCGGTGAAGTCGAGGGGTGGCGGTCGAGGGTCCTGGCCGGAGCCGAGGGGGTCTTGCCGAGGTGGTCGAGCTTCACTGGATAAGATCGAATCCCGAAAAACATGGTAAACAGGTTAGTTTATATGTCTCGAGGCGGTACGGGTCATGGCACAGCGCTCGGTATGGCGCAACAGCGTAATATGACTTGTGGGATTTCGGGGCATGGGCATTAAAAGTAGATTTGACCGCCACGCCTGTGACTGTTACCGTAACTGTGGCCATGCGGTTAGGCGGGGGTAGATAGATCGCATTAAATGCGCGCGGATTCGTACGGGGGAGTTGGTGGTCGAGGGGTGCTCTGTCCTCGAGGGCCGACCATTCGCCCAGGCGAAGTTCCGTCCTCGAGGGGGGCTCGTTTGCTGGGCGAAGTTCCGTCCTCGAGGGGTAGCTCGAATCGTACCCTCGCGCATACAGTACTTGTCCGTTCGGTACCCTCTCTGATGAACACCACTGGTCCGTTCGGTAACCTCTCGAGCGAGCGTTGGTTTCGGGCCGTCGTTGTTCGTTCGCGGGCCAGTCCGATACATCTCAGCCTTTGGGCCTTCGTACGTTAGCACGGGAGATTATCGGAGGGTTCAAGATGCTGATTTTGCGGGGCTTTAGTTTGTTAAGCAAGGGGTCTGGGATGCCTGTTTCCAGGGTATCGACACCCGCCTCACCAAGGTACTCATGGACGGACACAACAGCCTCAACATCATCTATGTGGAGACCCTCGATCTCCTCTGGGTCCCAAGAGAGAAGCTCCATCCCAGCGCCGGAGGCTTCCATGGCGTCGTGCCGGGAAAGAAGGCTCTCTCTATCGACCGTATCAACCTTCTCGCTTGCTTTGGTACCTCCTTGAACTTCAGGAAGGAGATCCTCACCTTTGAGGTGGTCGGGTTCCATGGCACTATCACGCGATCATCGATCGGCCCAACTATGCTAAGTTCATGGCCATCCCCAACTACCCCTACCCAAGCTCAAGATGCCGGGACCCAAGGGCGTCATCATCGTCGGCCCCTCCCACGAGCACACCTATGAGTGCGACATCGAGTGCGTTGAGCATGGGGAGGCCATTGAGGAGTCCACTATGATGGTGGCGACCCTCGATGGGTTGGCCGCCGAAGTCCCCGACCCCAAGCGCCATGCTGGAAACTTTGAGCCCGCCAAAGACATGAAGAAGATCCCCCTTGAACCGAGCAGCTCCGATAGGAGGGCGCTGATGATCAGCGCCACCTTAAGTGACAAATAGGAAGCAGTGCTCATCGACTTTCTCTACGTGAACATCGACATGTTTGCATGGAGTCCTTTGGATATGCTGGGCATACTGAGGGAATTCGCTGAGCACGCCTGGGAGATCTAGGCCAGGTCCAAGCCGGTGAAGCAACGCTTTGCGCCGCTTCGACAAGGAGAAGCGCAAGATCATCGGGAAAGAAGTCAACAAGCTTTTGGGAGCCGAGTTCATCAAGGAGGTTCATCATCCTGAGTGGTTAGCTAATCCTATATTAGTTAAGAAAAAGAATGAGAAATATAGGATGTGTGTAGTGTATAGTAGTTTGAATAAAGCATGTCCTAAAGTTCCTTTTCCTTTACCACGTATTGATCAAATTGTTGATTCTACTGCGGGATGTGAAACTCTCTCTTTTGTTGATGCATATTCTGGTTACCACCAAATCAAGATGAAGGAGTCTGACCAGCTCGCGACTTCCTTTATCACCCCATTTGGCATGTATTGCTATGTTACCATGCCCTTCGGCCTTCAAAACACCGGGGTAACGTACCAACGATGCATGCTTCATGTTTTTGGAAAACATATATGGTCAACGGTCAAGGCCTACATCGATGATATCATAGTCAAGTCCAAAAAAGCTGATGACCTCATTGATGACCTCAAGATCGCGTTTGAGTGTCTCAGGGCTAAGAACATCAAGCTCAATACCGAGAAGTGCATCTTTCGAGTCCCTCGAGGTATGCTCCTTGGGTACATCGTCTCTCAGCATGGCATCAAGGCCAACCCTGAGAAAGTCTTAGCCATCACTAGGATGGGCCTGATTCGAGACCTCAAGGGCGTTCAGAAGGTCACAGGTTGCCTCGCGGCCCTCAGCTGCTTCATCTCGTGTCTCGAGGAAAAAGCGTTGCCCTGTACTGCCTCTTGAAGAAGTCGGAGCACTTTGCCTAGACCTTCGAGGCTGAGGAGGCCCTCGCTAAGCTGAAAGCCATGCTAACCTCACCTCCGGTCCTCATGCCTCTAAACCCAGCTGAGCCCCTCTTACTCTATGTCACCGCCACCACCTAGGTGGTCAGCACGGCCATAGTGGTCGAGAGGGCAGAAGAAGGGCATGTGCTACCCGTCCAGCGGTCCATCTACTTCATCAACGAGGTGCTCTCGGAGACCAAGGTCTGCTACCCATAGATCTAGAAGATGCTTTATGCCATTGTCATCACACGACGCAAGCTCCAGCACTACTTCCTCGGCCACCTGGTAACTATGGTCTCGTCTTTTCCTCTCAGAGAGATAGTCCCGAATCGGGAGTCGAGCTCATAGGGGAGACCCTTACTTATGCACCACGCAAGGCCATCAAGTCTTAGGTGCTGGCAGATTTTATTGCCAAGTGGACTGACACCTAGCTTTCCCCGGCGCAGATTCAGGCAGAATTATGGACCATGTACTTTGATGGGTCGCTGATGAAGATGGGGGCGGGCGTGGGCCTGCTCTTCATCTCACCCTAGGGAGTCCACATGCGGTACATCATCCGGCTCCACTTCCCCACCTCCAACAATGTCGCGGAGTACAAGGCCCTTGTCAACAGCCTACGCATCGCCAGCAAGCTAGGGGTCCGACACCTCGACGTTCGTGGGGATTCACAGATCATGATCAACCAAGTCATGAAGGCCTCGAGCTGCCATGACCCCAAGATGGAGGCTTACTGTAAGGAAATTCGCAAGCTGGAGGACAGGTTCTATGGCCTCGAGCTCAACCATATCATGCAAAGATACAACGAAGCCGCGGACGAGCTAGCAAAGATTGCATCAACTCAAGGCACCATCCCACCTGATGTCTTCTTGAGAGACCTGTCCGAGCCCTCCATCGACTGGGGCACAGGGGCTGAGTCCACGCCTCAGGCCATCGAGCCACCCTCTTCAGCCGAGGCCCCCTTGACCGGGGCCGAGGTCATGGAGATTGAGGGGTCGCCCCACCTTCGAGTCCTGAGCCAGACTAGCGCGCTCCCTTCCTCAACTATCTTATTCGAGGGGAGCTCCCAGAGGCTAGAACCGAGGCTTGACGGGTCAAAACTTACGTTCTCTTCGGCGACAATAAGGAACTCTATCAACACAGCCCCACTGGTATCCTCCAGCACTGCATCACCATCAAGGAGGGCTGGAAGCTGCTTAGTGATCTACACTCGGGGGCGTGTGGTCACCACACCACACTGAGAACCCTAGTCGGGAATGCTTTCCGGTAAGGCTTCTATTGGCCAACCACCATCTCTGATGCCATCAACCTCATCCGCTCATGTGAGGGGTGCCAATTCTACACCAAGCAAACACATCTCCCTGCCCACGCTCTGCAGATGATCCCCATCACTTGGTTATTCGCTGTGTGGGGGCTCGACCTTATCGGACCCCTAAAGAAAACAACCGGGGGCTTCACGCATCTGCTAGTTGTTGTCGACAAGTTCACCAAATGGATCGAAGCTCGACCCATCACCAACATCTGGTCCAAGCAGGCAGTTTTGTTCTTCACTGACATCATCCACTGCTTCGGGGTCTCCAACATCATCATCACCGACAATAGCACACAGTTCATTGGCAAGAAGTTTTTGGACTTCTACATCCACCACCACATCCATGTGAACTAGTCTGCAATCACCCACCCTCGAACTAACGGTCAGGTCGAGCGTGCAAATGGCATAATTTTGTAGGGTCTCAAGCCGAGGATCTTCAACCGCCTCAAGAAATATGGGAAGAAGTGGGCCACCGAGCTACCCTCGGTCCTATGGAGCCTAAGGATGACGCCAAGCCGGGCCACCGGGTTCACTCCATTCTTCATGGTTTATGGGTCCGAGGCCATCCTTCCCACAGACCTTGAGTACAGGCCCCCTTGACTGAAAGCCTACAACAAGCAGATGAACGAGGGGGCCCTCAGGAACGCCGTCGACCAGCTCGAGGAAGCTCGAGAAATGGCCCTCCTCAACTTGGCTTGATACCAGCAGAAGCTGCAATGCTACCATGACAAGCACTTGCGCAAGAGGGACCTCCAAGTCAGTGACCTCGTCCTTCATCGAGGGAAGAGCAACAAGGGCCGCCACAAGCTGACTCCACCATGGGAGGGTCCCTACATCATCGCTGAGGTGTTGAAACGTGGAACCTATAAGCTATCAAACAGCAAGGGAGAAACCTTCACCAATGCGTGGAACATCGAACAGCTATGTCGCTTTTACCCCTAGGGCCTCGAGGCCATGTACATTTCTCGCATTTTGTACATTTGTGGCGTCATGAATAAATAAATAAAAATGACTTCGATCCCATACACTTTTTTCATGTGAGGTAGCCTCGACTCTGCTCCCTCAGAGTCGAGCCTCCCTCGAGGGCTACAAGGAGGGAACCCCCCAAAGTCCCCAGAAAACTCGCACATTTTTTAAAACTCAACGTTCTCCTCCTTCTCCAACGCTTCGATGCCCTATTTTTACTTAGTCAAAAATGCCTCAAATCCCTAATGGTCAAGGGTTGTCGAGCTAGGAGCTCGCCTATGAGTCTGCACTATGGTACCTCCACTCACTCCCCCCTCGAGGGACTCGAGCACATGTCAAAAACTTGGTAAAAGTGTGAATCAAGCAAAAGGAGATAAGAAACTTGAGCAAAAAATACCCAAAAGCATCCGGCATGATGCACATCATTTTTAAGGCCCCTAGGACCACGATATCACCAAGTCACAAAATCTAACCTATTACATGGACCTTCTGTCCAAATTTGGCTCACAGGCTGGCTTCTTCTTCCACATCGACGTCAGAAGGGAGGACCTCAGGTTCGAATAACTTCGCCAGCCGGCCGCCGAGCTCCTCAGCGTTCTCAATCAAGACTTGGTGCCTCTCCTCATTCTTGATGTTAGTCCTGTTGGTGTCACAGACAAAGCTGTGGGAGACCACCCCCATATCGTAGGTGAAGCCGGAGTAGACAAACACCATCGCCCATTTCACACCGACATGGAGCGCATTTTGGACTAGCTCCCTCGCAACCTAACTAAGCTCATACAACTAGTTGACAAGGGAGGTCCCGTGCACTTCATCCTCGAACTCTGCTTTAGGATCAACACCGAAGTCTTCATAGACCAAGGTGATCGCCTCAGCCCAGTAGGCATCTTGGAGCATCTTGGCGTTGTCCGGAGCTTTGGTCAGCTCCTCGTTGAGATCTGAAATAGAAGACAAGGGTCAGCCCATAACAAGAGCGGCAGAGGCAAAAATCCAAAGGCTAAAGAAGAAAACTCACCGACAGCATGGGTATTCAGGGCTATGTACCCATCCTTTAGATCGATGTACTCCTTCTTGGCCACCTCCAGGGTGCGGGCAGCCTCTGTCTTCTCCCTCAGGTCCTCGATCGCCTTGCCGGCAAGCGTGATGGCCTCCTCTTTCTCCAGAAGGGTCCCCTTCAGCGACGCAACCTCGGTGATTAAGGATTTCACACAGAGGTTCACCTGCCCAATCGTGACATTGAGGGAGTCACACTGACAGGAAGCTTTAGCCAAATTCGCCTCAAGCTCCTGGTCGTGTGACGCCGACACCTCGAGCTCCCCCTCAAGCATCCTAACCTGCCCGCTTGATAGTGAGAGGTCCTCGAGGGCCTTCTAGGCCTCCTCCTAGGCCTTCATGGTGACCTCCTTGGCCTGGGTCGCCTCCCCACGCGCGGCGGGTGCATCTTCCTTGGTCGTCCTCACCTCTTCCTGAGCCTTGGCTAGATCTTCCTTCGCCTACGCCGCTTCCGCCTTGGCCGCCTCGAGCTAATCCTACAGCAGTGGGACCTTCCCCCATAAACCCTTGGTCATGTGGATGAACCAAGATTTGATCTGGGAGCATCTCCTCAAGTCCTGGCATAAGAAACACAAGAGTAAGCAATAAGCGAAAAGCAAATCAAATCAATGATTTGGTAAAAGAAGATCATATACCACGAAGGCCCTCGAGAGGTCTTCACTAGCGACGTTGATAGCCATCATCATGGCATGCTGCATCTAGCCCTGGAACTCCTCAATGTGCTCCCAACGCTCGACCTCCACTGGGTCATTCATCTCGAACATGACCATGTCAGGGTCCGTCGGGTCCTGGAATTGGAGGGCGTCTTGGCCCCAGCAAGGGAGGTCCGCCTTGACCCTCTCCTGCACGTCCACCGCAATGTTGTCCACCATCTCCTATGAGCTGCCATGATGAGCCATGCGAGCGGTGAGCGTGGGGAACGACACCTCTGCCTCTGATCCGGCCCCCGAGGACTTGGCCTCTCTCGCTGACTGCTTCCCCCTGAAAGAGTAGCCAGGGGCGTATGCGTTGGGGCCATACAAGAACCCCCTGGCAGTGAACGACCCAGATGGTGGCGGTCGAGGCATCATTGCCAACACCACCACTCTGGGCACCGAGGCCCCCTCTGGGATTGGCTGCCTAATCGGCTGGGCGACTCTCTCTCTCATCGAGACGTCTTCCTCCGCCGGTGCCTCCGGGCGCCGCGGGGATGGTAACCCTGGCCGCCGGGCATCTCCTTGCCCTGCGTCCAATAGGACCTCCTCCTCCTGCTCCCACCGACGTGGCGAGGATGAGCCTGTGGTGGCTGTCCCCTCTTGTTGTTGCGGGCTCGAGGCCGCTCACGCCTCTGCGACCCATCCTGTTGTTGCTGTGATGGGCTCGAGGTGCCACAACCCCCTGTGTCAGTGTTTCAACCTCGGGGGTCTAGCACCAATGAGTAAATATGTTCTGTGTGCTCCCTAATCTGGATGGTGATGCAAGAAGAACACAAGGTTTATCCTGGATCGGGCAAAAGATGGCCCTACGTCCAGCGGGGGGAGCTTGTATTATCTTGCACCGAAGTGCTTATACAGGGGAGAATACAAGCATGTGAGTGAGTGAGCTAGGATTTGAGCATTTTAGGCTCTGGTAGCTCCCTCTTGACCTATCTAAACTAGTGCCTAGCGCCTCCTTTTATAGGCGAAGGAGGGGCTCAGGGGTACATGAATCTAGGGCGGATGTTGCTGCTGACGTCGAGGAGGAGATGCAGATCATGTCGTTGCCTCTATAGAGACGTGAGCCAAGCATGGCATGCCCTGAAGCGATGTGGGATGACGGCCATCCTTCTTGTGCGTGGGATGACGCAGTTGATGGCCAGTGAAAGACCGGCACCCATGCCCTGTCGTGCGGATCCCTATAGCCATCGCGTCGGGAGTTGTTGGAGTGTTGACTGGTGATGACAAAGTCCAGCTCGAGACATGGTCAAGGGGGGTCGAGGCCCAAATGGATAAGGCCGAGCCCCGAGAAATGCGGTACGGATGCCGGTAAATATGCCTCGAGGGGTCACCTGATACTGGGCACAGTGCGCGGCATGGAGCTACAGTGCGGTATGACCCACCAGATTCCTAGTTATGGGAGGTAAAAGCTAGATTTTTCCTTCGTACACATGACTGTTATCATGACTGTAGCCACGAAGTTAGGCGAGAGTAGGTAGAATGCACTAAATGCCCTGAAAACCATACCGGGAGTAGATAATCGAGGGGTGTGCTATACTCGGGGGCGTTCGTTTGCTCGGGTAAATCTCCATCACCGAGGGGTAGCTCGAGTGGCACCTCGAGTGTTCTACTCTGCCTCGAGCAGGGACCGATTGGGTAGGTAGCGGCCTGGACCGCCGAGGCCCATTCGTGGGTCGGCCCAGTATGATTTGGCTATTGGGCTTCTTGTGCTAGGTGAAGGATAATCGCCGTGATGGTTTTTGGTTTGTTGATGTTTGAGGTTAATCCACTTAGTCGAGGGTTAAGGGTACCCCTTTCCTAGGTACTCGACAGTAGCCCCCGAGCCCAGCTCAAGTGCTGGCACTCGAGTTGGGGGGTTATAAGTCAAGAGTGAGGCGTGGTTCATGACTTTTTATTGGGGGTGCACGAGCATCCCCCACGGGGTTGGCCCCCGAGGCCTCGAAGGAGTAAGGAGACTCCTTCGAGGGCTTTGTTGAGAGGTGCTTGTCTAGTTAGGCATAGTTGGCGTCCTTGAAAGATTAGGAAAACATGAACTGGGGTCATAGTACCTTATCGAGGGGCATCTCGAGTCATCGAGCCCCCAGGTGAGTTCGGCCCTTTTTCGTCGAGGGGTGGTGTGGCATAGTTGAGCCCCTGAGCCTCGTGTAGCTAGGGCATTGCTAGCCTTCGGCGTTCATCCCTCGAACCCTTTCGATCGGGCGTGAGGCAAGGAGCATCATACTACCCTCAGTTGGGCGAGCCTCGAAGTCCTCAGTGAGATGGTAACGGGAGATCCAAGTGAGAATTCATGCCTCATTCGGTAGAGGTCGACTAGTGGCCCTGAGGCATTCTCATTATAGCAAATGCGTGAACATATGGATACTGATTCCATTTGGTGGGACTCAGCAGCTCGATGCCTCCCTTCGAGGGGATTCCATGAAGCTCCTTAACATTTTACCTTGGATATGTCTGAGGGGGACTCGAGAGTTTGTTCTCGAGCAGGGCCTCGTATTGGCTCCCCCTTGGTTATCCCTGACTCGGGTGCTCGAGGGCATAGGCCGAGAGTGAGGTGCAGTTTGAAACTTTTTGTGGGGGGCGCGTGAGCGTCCCCCACGGGGGTAGCCCCCGAGGCCTCAGAGGAGTAAGGTGACTCCTTCGAGGGCTTTATTTGTCTTTTGTTGAGAGGTGCTTATCCAGTTAGGCATAGTGTGTGTTCCTAAAAGGTTAGGATAACTTGAACTGGAGTTGTAGTGCCTAGTTGAAGGGTGGTTTGAGTCATCGAACCCCTGGGTGCGTTCAACCCTCTTTCGTCGAGTGGTGTTAGGCATAGTTGAGCCCCTGAGCCTCATGGGGCTGGGGCATTGCTATCCCTAGGCATCCATCTCACGAGTCCTTTCGATCGGATATGAGGTGAGAAGCGCCATACTATCCTCGATTGGGCGAGTCTCGGCATTCTCTATGAGCTGATAACGGGGGGATCCAAGTGAGAGCTCATGCCCCATTCAATAGGGTTTGACTAGTGGCCGCGGAGGTGCTCTCATTAGAGCCAAACAAACTGATGTGTGGATACCATCCCCGTTCGTTAGGGGCCGGTGGTTCGAAGCCTCACCTTGAGGGGATCCCATGAGCGTCTCTTTGTTTTGGCCTCGGATATGTCCGAGGGGGTCTTAAGAGTTCATTCTTGAGCCCCCAGGTAGTGGTTTCCTCTTTCGTCGAGGGCACCTGGTTGCAAACGAGCCCCCACGCCTCTTTCATCAAGGTCGATCAAGAACAAGCCCGTCTTTTTCTTTTGACCCTCGCGCTCCTTTTCAAAGGGAGGAGGGATGAAGAGCACCCTGCTACCCTCATTTGGGTGAGCTTTGACATCCTCCGGTGAGCTGTTATTGGGAAATTCAATTCAGAGCTCGTGCCCCATTCGGTAGGGGTCAACAGGTGGCCATGGAGGTGCCCTCATTGAAGCAAACAAATGGACACATGGATTCCGAACCTATTCGATAGGGTTTGGCGGCTCGATGCCTCCCTCCAAGGGGATTCTATAGTTGTCCTTTTGTTTCACCTTGAATATGTCCGAGGAGGTCTCAAGAGTTCGTTCTTGAGCCCCCGGGTGGTTGGTTCCTCTTTCATCGAGGCCACCCGGTTGGGAGCGAGCCTCCGAGCCTCTTTCATTAAGGTCGATCAGGAACAAGCCCGTCTTTTTCTTTCAACCCTCATGCTCCTTTTTGACGGGAGGAGGGGTGAGGAATGTCGTGCTACCCTCGTTTGGGTGAGCTCCGACATCCTCTGGTGAGCTGTTATCGGGAAATTCAAGTGAGAGCTCGTGCCCTGTTTGGTAGGGGTTGACAGGTGGCCACGGAGGCACCCTCATTGAAACTAACAAATGGACACATGGATTCCGAACCCATTCGGTAGGGTCCAGCAGCTCGATTCCCCGTCTAAGGGGATTCCATAGTTGTCCTTTTGTTTCACCTTGAATATGTCCGAGGGGGCTTTCAAGAGTTCGTTCTCGAACAAGGGACTCGTGTCGGCTCCCCCCGGTCATCCCTAACTCGGATACTCGAGGGCGGCTGTTGAACCCTAATCGAGAGCCAGCCTTCGCTCCCTTGAGATTTTTGTGGGGCCGGGGCCTGCATTCCTTACCATGGAAGGAATCATCCGTGAATAACTTCTCTCATCCGTTGGGCGCGCCTTTTGAGGTTGGAGTCATAATGGCACAGTCATGGGGGGCAGGGACAAAGGATAGAGCCCGAGTATTCAACGCGCGTCCTTGTATCTGAAAACCGAGGGAGCGGTTAGGTTCAGACATTAAATGTGGTATTTACCTGCCCTTTTCACCGGTTCTACCGGTTGCCCTTCGACCTGCCTATAAATCCAGGAGGTGGGGTTTCATCCATCCCCCATCTTGCCTTGCTACTTTTGCCGCCGCTGCCGCCGGAGAGAAGAGTAGCCCTGTTCATTAGCACAAGAGAGAAGAGGGAAGAAATTGGGAATCTTCCTTCCTGTCCACACGCTGAGCTAGCCCGTGTTGTTGCTATGACACCAGAAATTCTCCCTTCGGAGGATTGGCTCCTGTCGGTCGTGATGGAGCGGGAGCTTGAGGAGTTGGTGGATGATGGGCTTCTTCATCCCATCATCTTAGCTGATCGACCAGAGTGGATGGTGCCGCCGAAGGAGGACCTCGGTCTGCGATGACTTCAGTGTTGATGCCGAGGCGGTGGTCGAGGATGACGTGCGCGGGACCTCCCTCACCAACCGATTGTACGAGCTCAGTCAGGTCACGAGGGAGCAAGTCCAGAACATGCTGCATATCGGTGTGAAGCACTAAGAATGAGGAAAGGCACAAGGCCTTGGTCGAGGCTGCTGGGGAGCCCGGTGGTCGGCTGGCAAAGCTGTTCGAGCCAATGGCATAACTGGTGATGACATCCATCAACTTGTCGGCGGTCTTCGGGGGGTTACGCCCTAGCTCTTGAACCAGCTCCTGGCAGGTAGTAATCACGGAGCTCGGTGTCACAGATATGGGGGAGCTCGGTGCGTTGCTTGGAAAAGCGCCGAGCGAAATCACAGAGGGACTCCCCGGGCTTCTGCTTCTAACTTTGGAGGTCCCACTTGTTGCCAGGTCGCACGTAAGTTCCTTGAAGCTCCCCTCAAACACCCTAACGAGGTTAGTCCAGTTGTGGATTTGATCAGGGGGAGTTCCTCGAGCCACCTTCGAGCAGTGTCTGATAGGAACAGGGGGAGCTGATGGATGATGGCGTGGTCGTTGCATGCCCCACCCAACTGGCATGCCAACCTAAAGTCGGCAAGCCATAGCTCAGGCTTGGTCTCACCATTGTACTTGATGAGGCTCATGGGGGGACGAAAGGGACTTGGCAGTGGTGTCCTTCAAATCGTCCTGCTGAAGACTCGAGGGCCCGGCAACTCAAGGGACCAGTGCTGATCACTGTCGTAGAGCCCGCCCCTGTGTGCACTGTAGCCTCGCGCCTCGGCATCACCACACTTGTGTTGCCTTTTCTTGTTGATGTTGTAGCACGTGTCTCAAGGCTCGTGGTTGTCATGGATGCGTGCACGGATGGGGCTTGCCTTCTCGATTCGGGGGCATCCACTTGATGGACTGAGCCCTCCCTCTCGTGTCAAGGGGGTTTAGGGGGCTGCTCTGAGGCCACCCCTCGATGTCTCAAGGCTGAGCTTTTGGCCTGCTACATAGAAGCTACCTCAAGGAGGCCCTGAACCTCCTGCTGGATGCATCGGGCTTCGAGATTCGAGGGGGTCAGCATGTTGCAGAGAAGCATGGTCACCACAACAACATTCTGACTGGTGCAGTTGAAGAGGGGTGCTCGATCGCTCCCTCCCCAATGATCTACCAGTGGACTTCTCAGGCTCTGCCTCGAGCCCTTCCACCGGGCAGATGTCCGTGTTCCTGCTCGAGGGTCCGCTCGAGCTGGCACAGAGCTCCTGGTCCTCATCGAGGTTGGCTCGCATCTCCCGGACTTGCGCGAGCTAGGCATCGTGGGCGTCCTAAGGAAACTGAGCGTCACTTGGCATAGCTGGTGGCTGCTTCCCTCGATCTGCCATGACGAGGTCGCCTCCTACTACAGCTGCAGCTGTGGTTGTGGCCGCTGGGTCGATGGTGTTGGCGCTCGAAGCGACGGCTTCGTCGATGTGGAAGCACTCCCACAAGGGGTCATAGTGGTCGGAGTCAGAGTTAGTGTCGCTAGAGTAGAAGATGGGGAACTGCCCTGCCGCTCCTCCTCCAGCTAGCATCGCATCATGCCGAGGGTGTAGTGCCTCAGGCCAGGAGTCTTTAAAGACTATAGAGAATGCTCAGAGGTCGTTGCGAAAGTCAGTACTTCCAGGGTGGTGCAAAGGAGGTGCCCTGGGAGGCCCTTGTACCTGCTCATGTTGGTGCTCACCATGGAGGATTATGACCTGGCGGCATTGTTGAGGCCGAATGGAAATGGTCGTCAGGACTTGAATAACCCATGCGAAAGTAGGCCGGGTGGCGTCGGGGCTGTGCCTGCTGGAGAGGCCATCCCAGACACCCTTGATGAGAAGATTGAGAAGGTGAAGTCAAGGTTGCCGCCGAGTCCTCCCAGCTTCTCCTTCACCCCCAGGTGTAAGTCTACCAGGTTCCCAACCAGGGACCTTGCATCCTCAGCCGGGCGTGAGGAAGCTGAGGCGGAAGTCGACTCACTCTCAGAGCAGCGATGGCGGTTTTGCAGGTCGCGCCTCCTCCTGGGTGCGGATGCATGATGATGAGACCAGTGAGGGGCCCATTGTAGGGACCCGAGGTTGCCTCCTCTTGGGTTTCTGACCGAGAGCAGAACCATGTCCTCACCGTGGCTGAGTGACATGAACTCCAAGCTCCCAAACCAAACAACCATGGCAAACGGAAGCGATGAAATGGAGTTTGCCATCCGAAAAATGGCAGGAAACGCTGGTGACACGCAGATACCCTACCTGGCGTGCCAACTGTCGGTGTTTTCACCCGGGGTCTAGCACCAACTAGTAAATATGTTCTACGTGCTCCCTAATCCGGATGGTGATGCAAGAAGAACACAAGGTTTATCCTGGTTCAGGCAAAAGATGACCCTATGTCCAGCGGGGGGGAGTTCGTATTATCTTGCACCAAAGTGCTTGTACAGGGTAGAATACAAGTGTGCGAGTGAATGAGCTAGGACTTGAGCATTTCAGGCTCTGGTAGCTCCCTCTTGACCTGTCTGAACTAGTGCCTGGTGCCTCCTTTTATAGGAGAAGGAGGGGCTCAGGGGTACATGAATCTAGGGTGGACGTTGCTGCTGACATCAAGGGGGAGATGTCGATCATGTCAGTGCCATTGTAGAGACATGAGCCAGGCATGGCATGCCCTAAAGCGACATCCTCGGAGATGACGGTCATCCTTCTCATGCATGGGATGATGCAGTTGATGGCCGGTGAAAGAGCGGTGCCCATGCCTGGTCATGCGGATCCCTGTAGCCGTCGCGTCGGGAGTTGTTGTAGTGTTGACCAGCGATGACAAAGTCTAGCTTGAGATGTGATCGAGGGGGGTCAAGGCCCAAATGGATAAGGCCAAGCCCCAGGAAATGCGGTATGGATGCCTGTAAATATGCCTCAAGGGGTTGCCTGATACTGGGCACAGTGCACGGCATGGAGCTACAGTGTGGTACGACCCGCCAGATTACCAGGTATGGGAGGTAAAAGCTGGATTTGTCCTTTGTACATGTGACTGTTACCGCGACTATAGCCACAAAGTTAGGTGGGAGCAGGTAGAATGCACTAA
The DNA here is from genome assembly GCA_023333625.1 of Bothriochloa decipiens. NCBI lineage: Eukaryota > Viridiplantae > Streptophyta > Magnoliopsida > Poales > Poaceae > Bothriochloa > Bothriochloa decipiens. The sequence goes on along the minus strand of CM041641.1, from coordinate 15,648,758 downwards.
ATGCCCTAAAAACTGTACCGGGAGTAGGTAATCGAGGGGTGTGTTGTACTCGAGGGGCGTTCGTTCACTCGGGTAAATCTCTATCACCAAGGGGTAGCCCGAGTGGCAACCTCGAGTGTTCTGCTCTGCCTCGAGTGGGGACCCATCGGGTAGGTAGTGGCCTAGACCGCCGAGGCCCATTCGTGGGTCGGCCTAGTATGATTTGGCTATTGGGCTTCTTGTGCTAGGTGAAGGATAATCGCTATGATGGTTTTTGGTTTGTTGATGTCCGAGGTTAATGCACTTAGTCAAGGGTTAAGGGTACCCCTTTCCTAGGTACCCAACACCCTGCTCTGCTGATGCAGCTCTGATGGCTGCTATTGTTGTTGTTGTTGTTGCTGCTCTGACTGGCTCGTAGCTAGCCGTTTCGCCTCCCCCTGCTACTGCTGCTACGACTAGGTCGACTGCAGCCATTCTTCCTCCTGCTGTGGTTGCTCAGGCTGGCTGGAGGCCAGCTCCTCCTCCTCCTGCTGCTTCAGCACCTGCTGCTCCTACTGCTACTTCTATAGCTGCTCCTCCTCTTCCTACTTCCGCAGGTGCTCCCGCTTGTGCTGCTCTTCCACCTTGAGCAGCCCCTTCGGCCATGGCTCCCACCCCTCCTGCTGAGGAGGCGCCCCTACCTCCTGGGGGCACTCCACCATCTCCTCAATAGAATGAGGGGGGACCATAGCCTCCTCATCCTCAATGATGATCGGGGTGGAGGTGGCGGAAGCCTCGACCTGGCTAGGGGTGGAGGCGTCAGACGTGGAGACCTGGACGGCACCTTCGCTCCCCAGCATCTGGCCTCGGGTGAAGTCACTACCCACCACGGCCCCTGAGCCGCTTGAGCCTGCAACAAGAGCAGTGCCCATCAGCTTGCCCCAAGCTATGGTGGCCTAGGATTGTGCTAGCCAGACCGTCTCCATCATCGACAGGGGTCCCGAGATCGCACCTCCAGCCACCGCCGCCATCCTCGCAGCCGCGTACACCTTGAGCCGCTTGGCCAGTGAAGGACTCACTTCCTCCATCGGATGCTTGAGCCTGCACAACACATAAAGGAGGAAGTATCTAATAATTCCACAAATGACAAGAAAGAGAAAGGAAGCTTGGGACGCCAAAACTTACCCCGCCAAGATGATGGGCGCCCTACTAGGCCCCCTCAGGCCACTCGAGGACCTCAAGGCCCCCTTCTGGGCTAGACCCTTCCTAGATCCGAAACTACCTGGGGCCACCAACGATGCCCTCGGCTCCCCCTGCTCTGATGAGGATGTTTGGCCCTGAGTCTGCACCCCGTGCATCGAGGACGGCGTCTCCTGCTCCCCCGAGGCCACCCGATATCAGTTTCGTGCACCGTACGTCGAGGAACTGGTCCGGGGTGGTGGCGTACCGAATTAGCCTCGAGACAAGGCTGGTGGAGTCCCACCATGCGCATGATGGGACGATGATACTCCAAGGGTCAAGGGGTCGGCTGGCCTCCTCTCTCAAGACCGCTCCAAGGCCAACCTGTACGCCTAAGGGGCGGGCCACTCCAAGACATCCTCCTGCATAGAAAGCACATTAGCACGAGGGAGGTTAGGCAGGTGGGGGTCGAGGTGCACCGCCATCCCATCCTCCTCCTCATCCTCCTCCTCCTCTTCTTCTGAGGGGGACTCCTCGATGGGGAGCTTGTGACGCCTCTGTTTAGCCCGTTGCTGCCTCGAGCGCTTGGCGCTTAAGGTTTTTCTTCTTCCTCCTCTTCTTCTCCGTATTCTTCCCCTTCTCCTGATGAGCAGTAAAGTGCCTCACCTAAAAATTGGGGTCATCTTCTTTGACCGAGGGCACCGACACCCTGAAGTTGATGTTGCCCTGTGTCCAAGATCATGGCAAGTATATAAGGACGAAGCGAAAATGGGAGGAAGCTCAAGAGTCGCAAGACAAGGCGCTTACCAGGATGATGTGGCCGTCGTCAGGCAGCATCGGGATGCGGTTCACGTCCTCAGGGTCAAAGCCGCCGGGGACCGTTCCCCACACCCGTCTTGCGACCTCCTCAAGGGATAGCTCCTCAGCCGACATCCAGGACCCCTCGAGCTACTCTGGCTGCACCTCAAGACCCATCTGATCTAGGCACAGCGGGCACGCCGTTAGGGAAAGGACCCACCGGCTATGGAACATGGAGGCAATGATCCCTGTGTGTAGCCCCTGGTCGTACAGGGTCCCTAGCGCGTCGAGGAGGGTGTTCAGCCTTGACTGAAGGGGTTTGGCCATGCCGTACAGCTAGTGTTCCAGACGCTCCTCAATGACGTGCCCGGTATAGTGAGGCAGCAGGTCATCATCATTCCAGAGGTAGAACCACTGTTCTTGCCACTTGCCATGGTTGAAGGTCAGCCCCGTTGGGATGTACAGCTCCACCCTCTTCAGGGCCAGGTTGCAGCTATCGGCACAGATGATGCTCCTCCTCCCCGGCGAATGAACTTGGTGAATTGCTCCCCTTGATGAGATGGAGCCATAGCTCCTAGTGCGACTCCATCCCCAAGTACCCCTCATAGAGGGCAGCAAAGATCGCCGCATTGGAGATGGCATTGGGGGAGAAGTGGTGAGCTCGACCCCGTAGAAGTGGGGCAGGGCCTGCATGAATCGGCTCGAGGGAGATCCAAATCCCATCTTGTGGAACTTGACAAAGCTCACCACATAGCCCTCCGGTGAATTCAGCTCCAGATCTCCCCTCGGTGGCACCCTCCACTCCGGCCGGTCGGCCGAGGTGACGGGACGAAGAAGCCCACCATCGACTAGCTCCTCTAACTCCCGCCTCGTCACGACCAATGAAAGCCAGTCCTCCGAGAGAAGAAGCTCGGGTGCCATGGAGGCGTGCGGATCTGCTTGGCGGACGAGCGTGGAGGGAGGTTCCCAATCTCTCTCTCTCATTCTCTCGTAGGACGACTGTGCTCTCTTGTGGCAGTGATGGCGATGAAGGCAGGAAGGAAAAGTGGGGAATGGGCGGAACCCCCTCCCCCAATTTATAGCCAGGGCAAAGAGCAACGGGCAGATTCAACCAAGGGGGTAAGTGAATTGTTCACATTTATTACGCCTACCTAACCGCTCCCTCGAATCCCGAGCCAGGAATACGCGTCGCCCGCTCGGCTTCTAGCCGCTACCTAGGCCCACCATGACTATGCCGCTTTGGCTCTCGCCTAAAAGATGAGCTCAACGGATGGGAGGAGTAATCCATGGATGGTGCCTTCTACAAGAAGGAAAACGGGCCCCGGCCCCACATAAAAACCTCGAGAGAGTGGAGGCTGGCCCTCGATCAGGATTTGAAAGTCGCCCTCGACTATGGAGTTAGGGGTGACTGAGGGGGAGCCAATATGAGGCCCCACTCAAGAACGAACTCTCAAGACCCCCTCGAACATATCCAAGGCCACAACAAAAAACACTCATGGAATCCCCTTGAAGGGAGGCATCGAGCCACCGGCCCCTAACGAATGGGAACGGCATCCATGCGTCAGCTTGTTTGGCTTCAATGAGAGCGCCTCCGTGGCCACCGGTCGACCCCTATTGAATGGGGCACGAGCTCTCACTTGGATTTCCTGTATAACCTCGTAGAAGACGCTGAGACTCACTCGTCGAGGTTAGTACGACGCTCTTTACCTCACATCCGATCGAAAGGATTCATGGGATGACTCGCCAAAGGCTAGCAAAGCCTTGGCCATGTGAGGCCCGAGGGCTCGACTGTGCTTGGCACCCTTCGATGAAAGAGGGTCGAATATGCATGGGGGCTCGAGCATCTGGACTCACCTTGATCTCTTGCCTCAAAAAGGGACTTGAGGGCCAGCCTCAAGAAGGTGTTCCCAGGAACTCTTCGAGGTAGCTGATCGCGCTGTGACTCTAATTCATGCTAACCTAACTATTCAGGTGCACCTACTACGCTCGATCGAATGGGAACCCCTTGACAATGGGCGTATAAATCTCTCAGAGAAGTTTTCACCACGCCTCTGAGGCCTCGGGGGCTACCCCCAAAGGGTATGCTCACGCGCACCCTTCTAAGAGCAACGAACAAAACGACTCTCGCCTGAGAGCCTCAGTGTGAATGACCAGCACTCGCGCAGAGGCTCGGGGGCTACTATCGGGTACCTAGAAAAGGGGTACCCTAACCCTGAATCAAGATGAGGTAATCCCTAGACAACTCAAGCCAAAACCTCCCAACGGCCCTCCTTAATCCAAGCCTGCTACTGCTAAAAGGATAAGGCCCAATGACCAAAGACAAAGCCTAGCCAGGCCAGCCAACGAACCACTAAGCCAGGCAACCTTCGACCACTCGACAGGGGCCCTCGAGTGACAGGACTCCACTCAGGTGAACGACCCCCCACTCTAGTGGCGGAATTCCGCGTGGGTGGATGACCCCACATCGAGTACCACACCCCTCAACCCACCTACTTCCAGTACGGCGCTCGGAGCTTAAAGCGTCCTGCCTACTCCTGCCAACCCCTGTGGCTACAGTGACTATAATGATGGGTGAGTGCAAAGTTCTAGTCTACCTTTTATCGCCCATCCCCGGGGAAGGGTCGTCTCATACAGACCACTATTCCTCCATACTAAACATTGTTCCCCGTCAGGCGCCCCCTCGAGATGCAAATGTCAACATCCATACCGGGAATCTTGGGGCTCGTTCTTATCCGCACAGCCTTGAGGCCCCCTGGGTACCCCTCGACTCAAGCTCTCAGTGGCCCCGGTCAGCCAACTGCCCCTGCACATCATCTACTATGAGCTGTACGCCCTTACAGGAGGTCACGTCTTTCACCGTGTCGCTGAGGCACGCCAGCGTCATCATCAGGACCTGTCAATCACTGACTTCGCCATGACAACTCAGAAGGGCGAATCTCAAGAGGCACGCTGCTACAGGGTTCGACCTCGCTTCGACACACATACCTACAGTACCCACAACATGATCAGCATCACCCCTCGACGTCACTGCTTACGACAGCCCTCATAGCACCATTAGGGTTTCTTGTACACCCATGCCCCTCCTTGTCCTATAAAAGGGGTCGCTGGGATAGTTGAAAGGAGGGTGAACTCATTCGAACTCAATGAGCCTCACCATGCACATTGCAAGGCATAGGGCTACCTCTTCTAGACTTAGGCCTCATTCTTCACCCCATTTCATATGCGCTCACTTGTATCTCCCCTATACGAGCACTTCGGTGCAAGATAATACAAGACATCCTTCCCCCGTAGGACATAGGGCCTTCTCTTGCCCAAACCAGGATAAATCATGTGTTCTTCTTGCATCACCATCTGGATTAGGGAGCATGTAGCACATAGTTACTCGTTAATGTTAGGCTCCTGGGATTGTGACACCGACAACATGAAAACCCATATACTCATCTTCGAGAATTGGGCAATTGTGTTCATGCCTGCACATTTCTGGCATGTCACATGAAACTCTTAAGTGGAAGCCATTTCCATTTTTTTGATGGGATTAGCCAAACTATGGTATGCTCGAACCGTCGAGAGTGTAGTGGAGAATGAGAAGTTCTTAAATCCAAGTTTTGCATAACCTTCTTCCCTATCCTCCAAGTGATTCATCTCAGAGAGGAAGTCCTAACCTTCAAGCAAAAAGAAAATGAATCTCTAGGTGCAACATGAGCTCGCTTCATAGACCTTTACACATCTAGCCCCGATCTTTCTATACCTGATCATATGCTTCTGTAACATCTTTATGTGGGTCTTAGGAAGGAATCCGTACAGTTCATTGATCTTGCTTCTGGAGGAGCCTTCTTACATATTTCTAGTAGTGAGGTGAGGGCTATCCTTGATAGGATCCTAGAAAACTCCCCTACACTAATGTCCATGATGCCTCCCTCGAAGAAAAGGACATTCCAACCCCCATGCAAGAAAAGGTCCCGATAACTAAATCCTTACCAATTCCATCCATACCATTAGCTCTCACCCCAATTCTTGAACCATTCATAGGGACACCGAAGGAAGAAGAAATTCATCCTTTACAATTTGAGGAGGATCACTCTTCTAATGTTGGAAATAACTTCCACCATCACTTCCAACATATATCATTAGCATCTAGGACCCCAAATCATCATCAATTTTATTCATCTCAAGATTTGGTTGTCCAAGAGCCCCTCAAACCAATATCATCTTCCACCTCTTACTTTGATTCCACATATGAACCCCCTTGTTTCTTCATTGATAATTTAAACAAAGGAGGCAACCTAACCCAATGGGAACAAGAAGCGTCAGAGGCATCGACCCCTGTCCTAATAGACGAGGAGGATGAAGATCCACTCGTAGAATGTCATAGACAAGAAAGGATTCATGAATATGTTTGTCTATAGACATTCTTGAGGGATCAAATTTGGAGTCCAATAAGATGGATGAACATCAAAGCTATATTCTAGAAGAACCACAAAATCCACACTTTCATGCAAAATCTGTTGAATCCATCTTTCCTATTGTCGCTAGCAATTATGAGAGTAGCAACCATCCTACATCTCTCCTTTATGAAACCTTCAAAAGGATGGTTGTGGATGCTTTTGTTTACCCTAAGTACTCCAAAACTCGTAGTTGCATTGGCACAAGTTCTTGCAGCCCAACTACAAAGGTCTAGCTTATGACTTAAAACAAACACTGGCGGGAGATAACCCGTGTTTTTGTTGTTTTAAATTCAACAAAGTTTATTTTCATCATAAGTTTGTTTAGAAAAAAAGGATATAATCAAAAAAAGAAGAACAAAAATAATAAAATAAATAAATAGTTTACCTTTCAATTCATATATGTTCCTTTTTGAATAAAATGGTGCCAACCTCAAAAATGAGCTTAATTGTTGCACCGGCCGATGCGCTCACACATCGGTCGGGTTTGTAGTATCACCTTGCACTAGTCTTTGTTGCAGACATCAAAAAAATGTATCAAGACTTAGCAAGCATATGATGGATGAAATCAAGAAGTAATTCGAGTTGAAGACAAGATGCAATTGTACACTTTAAGAGTGAGGCTAATCGGGAATGGAGAACTTAAAAGCAATGATGGTCCATCCAAGGTCATCCTAACGCCATGGAGCCATCATAGTTCAAAGTGACAAAGTGATGACAGCCCTTAACAACAAATTTTGATAATCACTATTGCATCCAAATGGGGAGAACCAACAATAAAGTAGTGATTTATGTTTATAATTCACCTAGTTCCACTTGTACTTGGAAATTTTATTCGTATGCGGGAAAATACCAAGGGAAGGCAATGGAATGTGAAAGGGCCAGTGACCCAGCCAGGGCCACGGTGCCCGTCATCACCAAGAGGCGCCTGCCCCGGGAGTGCCAGCTCCTAGACCCAGCCAAGGGACGGATCCATGACAACACCTTCCCACGTCTCCCAACCATCGAAATCAAGTCAGTTTGATCTGGCTCCCAAGTGAGGTCACTTGGATCGATGGGCCCATTGTCGTACATATGGAGGCACCAAACCGACTTTGTCCATGCCCAAATCAGCAAGTGTGTGTTATGCCCACACTCTACTACACCCCAGGAGGCGGCACACCAAAGGGGAAGTGGTCCACCTGTTAGTGTGGGGGCGGCTGCCCTGGCCACGGTGGGCGTCTTCACCTTCACGGCTCCCGCTCCCAAACCAACTCATAAAGGTAACATCACAAAGGTATATGGTTGATTTTTAAATCATTACTTTTTCTTAAAATGACTCAGCTCACATTCTTGTGCATATGAACTTCTATCATGTCTTGTCTTAGCATAGGAAGAGTGGAGATTGAGATGTTAAAATTCAGTGCCCATTTTTTACTTTTACATGTTCATCTCTAATTTAAATGATTAAACATGAAACCCTCTTCTTATGCAACTTGTTGTCATGTTAAATGTAAACAAATATAAAAAATTAAAACATGAAATAGGTATCTTTCTCCTTCACCATGATCTCCCTTTAGCATGATAAAACGTTGTTCCATTTTCTATCATGCTATGTGCCTCAATTTGCTTTGTGATGAATAAAGTTTTGGTTCACTAGCTAGTACTTCTGTACTAGTAGAACCCTATTGGTTTCACTCTTGGTGTCTTTGAATCAGCACGAATATTGAAAAAAACCAGTGTGGGGGTTGGGGAACCCAACCCCAACTCAAGCAACCAAGGGAGACCACCATTCTCATCACTGCATAGAGGTAAGATTTAAGTGCTTTACAACACTTAGTATAGGTTGCACCTGCATATTTCCCTTTCCAAATCTACATCTTTAGCTGATAGGTTGCACGTTTACATTTCAATAAAAACACTCATCAAGGTATTATGCATTTAGAATAGGTTTATTTGAAATAAATAAAAAACATAAAAATAATCACTCATCATAGTAGACATGCATCTTAGTAGTAACAAATAAATAAAGAATCGAAGGAGACTCATCCGAGCAGAAGAATTCTAACTCCATGAAAAAGAAAGGTGTGGGGGAGTGCCTCCCCCATTCAGGTATGACATTACTCCACTCTCGTTTATCTACATTAGTTTTCTATCTACGCATTGTGAAACAAACAATGTGCAAATAATAATAACAATGATACAGTAATAATCATGATCACATTGTGAAAGATAAAAGTTTGCAAGGCTAGAATTCTTACATATACAATCTTTCCATGCCTTGCTAGAATCTAATGCAAAAGAGGTGACATTAATCTTGACTTAAGTACCTATCTTGATTTGACATTTTAAAATCTTGTTGGAAATGATGAATAGTTGCTCTATAATACTTTGCAAAAGCTCTTCATACAACCCTTTACTATTTAAGTTTTGAGCATGTGAAACTAGAGTTCATCTTAAGTTAAATGCTATTGTGGGTTGCACATGCTATAACCAAGTTTATGCTTTTGTGAGATTAGTTGTGGTAGAGAATAGAGTAAATCTTTTAACTTGTCTGAGGAATGGTTGAGACAAATATAAAGTTTTATTTTGCAAAATCTGAGAACCCTTGCTAAAGTTCCTCGATGGTGTTAAATTCCTACCACAAGCCATATACATGCTCCTTAGATAGGAAAGCCCCATAAAAAGCCACTTGACTGCTTTGAGCTTGGTTAGGCCTTATTGATCTAAGTAGAGAAACTAGTCATACTTCTTGATCAAGATCACTTACACGTGCACCTCTTGCTACTTCTACATTGGAAGTACGCAACCACCAAATAACCATGCACCCCTTGCTATTTCCACAATGGAAATATGCAACTAGCTCCACACATTATTATGAGACATATTTTTTTTGAAGGGCATGAGCTACCAAAAGAAAAAATATATTGAGAGAAAAGAGGGATATAGTCCCCAAATGAGAGATTATACAGCGAAAGCCCCAATACCCGCTGTGAAAAAAAAGTGTTCTCGATGAAAAAAAGTCAAGAAAAAAAAGAGGACCGAATGTCCCATGTAGAATCTCTGGTAGCCATGCTCCCTTCAAAAAGAAGTTACCATCAAAAAAAAGTCTCAAGGATTTCCACCAAATACCAAATATACACACTTGCACATCTTGATCATTTTGTATGCCTTGTTGCTCCTTTTGATTTAAGTGTCTAACTTAGCAATATATTCAGTTCAAGTTTCTTATACTTTCCCCACCTATGAGCTCCACATAAGCTTTAGTATAGGTGCAAAAAAGTTCTCTATCATTGGCCTTGGTGAGAATTATCAAACACCATTGAGCGATCGAGTGTACCTGTCAGCGTTCGAGACCCGAGGGTGTCCTTAGCCAACGAGTAATCGTATGTGTGTAACCCGTCCGGATGGTGATGCAAGAAGAACACATCGATTTATCCTGGTTCAGGCAAAGAAGGGCCCTACGTCCAGCGGGGGGAGAAGATTTGTATTATCTTGCACCTAAGTGCTTGTACAGGGGCGAATACAAGTGAAGGAGAGGATTCGAGGGAGGGGTCGAGTACAGAGCGGGAGAGTTATTCCGAGTCTAGGAGTCTGCCTAGGCGTATGTTCGGTTGTCATGAGATCGTTCTCCTCTCTCCCTATTGGGTCTCCAGGCGTCCCCTTTTATAGGCCAAGGGGAGGCGCAGGGGTACATATGTTTTGGTTCGATGACGCGGTGGTGACGTCGTAGGTCGTGGTGGTCAACTCGAGGCCTCTGTAGAGACGTACGCTGAGCATGGCTTGTTCTGTAGTAGCGTGGCTCGGAGTTGACAAGCGTCCTTCGGAGACATGGTCGCTGACCGGTGAAAGACGCGATCCCCTGTAGAAGACGTGCGAGTTCCTATTGGGGTCGTATCGGGAGTTGTTGGCGCAGCTTTCGAAGTCGATGCAGGTTGACCGGAGGGCGTCGATGCGTACTCGAGGCCTAGTCAAGGGGTAGCCTCGAGTGTAGTGGTTGAGCGGATAAGATCGAATTTAGGGAATCCGATGTCGGTTGTTTGTCGCGTAGCGCGTCGAAGGGGGGTCTCGAGCTGCCTAACAGCACTGAGTACGGCGTAATAGTGCCGTGCAGACTGATGCATGTCCTCAGTATGGGCAGTAAAGCAGGATTCGACCGCTGTACGGACCACTGTGCGGACACTATAGCCATACGATTTGACGAGGTTAGGTAGTTTTTGTATTAAATGTGCTATCGAATGCACCTGGAGTTGGTGGATCGAGGGGGGCTTGACCCTTGTTGTATCGAGGCGTCCGTCCCGCCGGGGCCTCGATACTCGCCACGGGGTCCCCCCTCGAGCGATCATCGGCTGGTGACGTCAATGATTTGTCGAGGGTTGCGGCAGAAACTAGGTACTCTGTTGTGGGTCGGCCCAGTGTGTATTTGCCGGTGGGCCCTGGTGGGTCGAGGATGTACGGTCTGGTTTTGCACGTGTTTTGTCGAGGGTCCCGTGAGATTATTCTGAGGGTAAACTTGGGGTTCAACCGAAACCAAGGAAGGTTTAGGTTATCCCTTTTCTCGGTAACCGACAGTAGCCCCCGAGGCTTCGTGTAAGTGTTGATACTTACACGGAGGCTCAGTCAAATGGACTCAGAGTGTTGGTCGTATTCCGAAGGGTGCGCGCGAGCGCACCCTTCGGGTGTAGCCCCCGAGGCCTCGGGTGAGTAGAATACTCGCCCGAGGTCTTTTATTTTTCGTTTGGTCGATGCATGCTCAAATGACCGAGCCCCCGGGTGGTTGGATCCTCTTTCGTCGAGGCCACCTGGTTGCGAGTCCGCTCCTTAGCTTCTTTCGTCGAAGCCGATCAGGTGCGAGCTCGACTTTTTCGTTCGACCCTCATGAACCCTTTCGATCGGGTAGAGGGGGGAGAAGGGTTGCGCTACCCATGCTCGGGTGAGCATCAACGTCTCAGGTGAGCTACTATCGGGAAATTCAAGTAAGAGCTCGTGCCCCGTTCGATAGGGGTCGACTAGTGGCCCTGAGGCGCTCTTATTCGAGCAAAACAGTGGGTCCCACGGATGCCAAACCCTTTCGATCAGGTCTGGTGGCTCGATGCCTCCCCTCGAGGGGATTCCATCGTGGTCCCTTAGGTTTGTCTTGAATGTGTCCGAGGAGGCCTCGAGAATTCGTTCTCGAGCAAGGGACTCACGTCGGCCCCCCTCGGTCACCCCTAACTCCGGTACTCGAGGGCGGCTGTCGAACCCTTTTCGAGGGCCAGCCTTCGCTCCCTGGAGATTTCAAGGGCCTGGGCCCGTATCCGTGTCATGGGAAGATCCGTCTGTGGATAACTCCTCCTGTCCATCACGCGTGCCTTTTTACGCAGAAGCCAGTGTGGCGCGATAGTGGGCGATTCCTGTACTTGAAGCGCATTTCGAGGAGGATAACTGTCAGTTCTTGTTTTTCAAGAAAAGATTTGAAACGGTGTGGCCGTAATATCACGGGAGTAGGAACAGAGCGGTTGTGGTGGGGCCGGCATAACGCCTGGTTCGTGGATGCTTGACGTGTGTCCGTGGTCGATGGCAGTCGAGGGGGTGAATGCGAAACGGCCCTGTCCATGACGCACTGGAATCGAGAGGAAAGTGCTTTGGGTGCATTTAATACGGGGACTTACTGGTTGGGCAAGCGTCGGCCGTCCGTCGGTCTTCTGCCCCTATAAAAGGGGGCACTCCGCGCACCGTTGCTCTTCACTTGCTTTCCTGCCGTTTTCGCATTCGCCTTCCTTGCGCTCGTTTGCCTTCCTTGTGCTCGCCTCCCTGCGCTTTCCTTCCTCGCGCTCGCCTCCCTACGGAGATAGGAAATCTTCCGGGTCATTCGTCCACTGAAGAGCTCCGTGCTCTTGCCATGGCGCCGCCGGAGATTCTTCAGCCCGCGGCGTGGCTCCCCTCGGAGGTGACAACGAGGGAGCTGGAGGGGTTGGTGGCGGAGGGGCTTCTTCGCCCCATCACCAACAGGGACGAGCCCGAATGGCTTGTTCCACCGAAGGGGACCGCGAGCCGAACCCACTGGAGGGCTACGTGGTTAGCTTTGTCAAGTTCCACCGGCTGGGCTTCGGCGCCCCGCCGAGCCGGTTCATGCGCGCCCTCACTCACTACTACGGGATTGAGCTTCAGCATCTTTCCCCCAATGCGATCTCCTACGCTGCCATCTTCACCACAATCTGCGAGGGTTACCTCGGGGTGGAGGCGCACTGGGAGCTCTGGCTCCATCTCTTTCGGGCGGAGTACTTTTCCAAGAGCGCGTCGCAGGGGGTGCGGAGGCTGGTGCGGGCTGGGTGCTGCAACTTCGCTGTGAGGAAGGCCGACGACTTCATCCCTATCGGCCTGACTTTGAGCCACGGCCCCTGGCCTTCAAAGTGGCTCTACATCAGGAACGACGAGGGGCTGCTGCCTCAGTACACGGGGTGCGTTATCGAGTTGCGTCCCCACAACTGGGGCGCCCCAGTGCGGGACCATCAAGGGAGGCTCGAAGACCTCCTCGACGCCCTGGCAACACTTCGAGGGCAGGGGTTAACTATCGGGGTCGTTCCCTCGGCCTTCCACCATCGACGGGTGCTCCCCCTGATGCGGCGCTCGCTTCGCATGAGCTAGATGGTCGCTGGAGTGGAGCTCAGGGGGAGCCGGATGGTTGCCGAGGCTATTACGCCGGAGAGCGTCGCCAATAGGGTTCGAGGCACGGTGTCGGGCCCCTTCACAGCGCAGGATGTCAACCGTCTTCTGATGCGGCCGGATCCCGGTTGCCCCGAACTGGTAAGTGTATTACTTTGTCGAGCCCTTCTTTTTGTTTCTTTTCACCTTACATTTTTTGGGCTTTTGCGCGTAGGGGGAGCTCGACTACGAGCTGTCGCTGCCCCCCGTTAGGGAAGATTTCGGGGCTCGTCTGAAGGGGCTTCTCGGCGCCTCGTCAGCAAAGAAGACGAAGGAGGTGGAGGGCAAGAAGAGGCGGATGCATAGCCTCGATCTCTCTGCGGGCGAGCAGTGCTCGGCTAAGCAGAGATGAGAGGCGGGGCCTGTCATAAGATCCTCGCCTGAGGAATCGGGGGAGGATTGGAGCAGAGAAGAGGGGCACCTCTCAACCCGAAGGGTCGCGGCCGGTGCCCCTTCGACGCAGGGTGCCGCTGGTCCTGAGGGACCCACGGAGGGGCCCTGTGAAAGTTACCCGGCCCTCGGGGCCGGGCCGGTGGCGCTGGCCTTAGCCGCATTGGTGGCGGCCTCAAGCCTTCCGCGGCCGTCGACTGGGGCCTCACGAACCCCGGGAAGGTTCCCGGTGGGGTAAGTTCTTAACCTTGGAGCAGCTTTTGTGTCTCGATTCCACGCGTCTAATTTTTCCTTTCTCACAGGCTCAAGCGCGAGTGGGCATTGGTGGGGCCCGCCCCAGCCAAGCGCCTTCGGACGGAGGCTGCGACGGAGGCGATGGCGGTCACGGTGGCTCCGGTTATGGGCCCGGTCCCTTCGAGCGCCGGGTCGACTCCTTCGTCGATATCGAACGTGGGGGTCATCGCTTGGGTCAAGGCCGCACGCGTGGCATTGGCCCGAGGAGCTGAAGCGGGCACCGAGCCTGCGGTGGCTGTGGCGTCGAGCCACCGAGCCGGGATGGCCGTCGAGGCGCCGAGGAGCAGTGTGCCGGAGGGCCCCTCAGATGACTCGCGGCTGGGGTTTTCGGTGGCGGCACCCATCGTCCTCGAGGCTGAGGAGGGCGAGGCCTCCCTCGATGGAGGGAAGGAGAAAAACATCGTGCCTCCCTGTCACCACCGAGGTCGGGGGTCGTTGAGTCCAGGGGTGCCGAAGCGGACCCGTCAGGCAGGGCCCCCGTGGGTGCTTCGGTCGAGGAGGCGAGCATCGCCGTGTTTGCCCTGGCGGACCTTTTTGTCGAGCGGGAGGAGCCGTAGGCCGGCTTGCTGGCCATCGTGCCGTGGGAGGGTCAGTCTCCCCCTGCGGTTCCCGAGCAACGATCTGCGGCAGTCGCGGCCATCGAGGCAGAGGGTGCCGGAGCCGAGGCGGCGCGGCGGCGCTTCGAGGCGGAGACTTCGGGATGGGGCTCAGAGCCTATCCGCGTCCATGACACCACTAGCCACGACGCTCCCTCGTGGGAGGTGGATGACCCCGCGGAGCTCGAGTGCTGGAGGGCCATCGAGGAGGAGTGTTCTTGCCTTCAGAGCTCGCTGAAGACAATGTTCGGTCTCGTCAGCAACAACCTTCACCAGCGCCTCGGGGTAAGCGTCCTTCTTCGATGTTATGGAACTCGGGGTTCCTTTGTCGATGATGTCTCTTCTTCTTCTTGCTCTTAGGATCTGAGAAAGCGCTCGAACATCAAGTCCTATCTTATCCACGGCACCAAGGATAAGTGGAACCAGATCCCCGAGCTAGAAGCAGCGCTCGAGGCTGCCCCGGTCGAGGCCACGAAGGCGAAGAAGGAGGCCGTTGCTGCTCGGAGTGAGCTTGAGAAGGCAGAGTCCGAGACTGCCTCGGCCCAAGAAGTGGCCGCCCAAGCCAGGGAGGCCGAGGCCAAGGCGAAGGAGGAAGCGAGGAGGGCCCTCGAGCAGGCGAGGTCCGAGGCCAGCGACGAGCTGGCAAGGGTTGGCGCGGCCCTCGTAGCGGTGCGGAAGGAGCTCGAGGTCTCGGTCTCCGAAAACGCCAGGCTTTCCGAAGCCTGGCAAGAGCAAAGATGGAATGCCATTTTGGCAGGCAAGGCCCTCGAGAAGCTCAAGGAGGAGAACGCGTCGATGGTCCGCGCTGGTGAGGCGTTTGTGAACGAGTATCTCGTTCTGCAAGACACGCACACGAAGCTCGAGACCCACGTCGTCGGTGAGCCTTCCTTCTTCTCTCGAAGGGTTTTTTGCCTTGGTCTTCTTTCTTAAGTGTTACTGACTTCATTTGTTTATTTTCAGCCTTGGAGGAGGAGCTGGATCGGGCTCATCGCGACCTCGGCCTGCTCCAGAAGTCGTATACGGCCGAGGTGAAGCTGACCGGCGAGCTCGGCGGTATGCTCGACATGGTCTGCGACATCCTCGGTGTCCCTCATCCCAAATCGGCCGCGGATGATGTCCATGGGGCCCCTCTCCTTGACCGGCTATTCAAGCTTGGCCGCGTGGTTAAGGAGAAGGTGCGAGGCGCTCTTCATGTCGGCGTGAAGCGGGCGATGGCGGTCATCGGATCCGGCTACGTCTACAACATGGAGGTCGTCTCCCATGGCTTCGTCAGTGACCCTTCGAAGATTGATGAGGAGAACGAAGCCGTCTTCATGGGGTTGGTCAAGGCTGCCGAGGAACCTGGCGGTCGTCTTGCGAGCCTCTTCGAGCGTGAGGTCCTTCCGCCTCCTCAGGATGATGGCCTGTGAGCCAAGCCTGGGCAAGGAGGCCTTTGTGAGAAATTTTGTAATCTTTTGTTCTCGAGGTCGCGAAGCCTCGAGCCAATGTACATTTATATTCGTACATATATGTCTAAGTGTGCTCTAAGTCTTTTCTGTCTCTACTGCCTGATCGGGTCTCTACTTTTATCGATTTCGTCACACGATCGTGCCCTTCGAAGGGGGGAGTGAGTGGAGGTGCCGTAGCCCTGGGGCGTTGGCGGTCTCCTCTCGCGACATCCCTCGACCTTTCAGACCTTCTCGTGTCGTCTTTGACTTAGTATTAACCCATGTTGAGGCATATCGAGGCAGAGTGGACCTCGAGACTTAGAGAGTGTATGATTTTTAAGTCCTTTTCTTTCTCGCATTCCTGATAACGTTTCTTACTTAGTGAATTCGACGTATGTTCATGCCCCCTCGTCGGGGAGCGAGTGGAGGTACCGTAGCCCTGGGGCGTAGGTGGTCTCCTGGCTCGACAGCCCTCGACGCTTGGGACATTCGCTTGGCGTTTTTGACTAAGTATTAGAACGTATCGAGGTGCGTGGGAGAAAATAGACTTTTTGAGTTTTGAAAAATCGAGTTTTTTGGGGACTCGGGGGTTCCCCCACTTTATAGCCCCCGAGGGAGGTTCGACTTTGAGGGAGCAGGGTCGAGGCTACCTCTCACATGTATAAGGAAATTAAGCTTGTGATCAAAAGCATTCCGTTATGCGAAAATGTAAGAAGAAGACATCGACTTAGGGATAGAAGCGACGTAGCTGGTCGATGTTCCATGCGTTGGTGAAGATTTCGCCTTTATCGTTAGCGAGCTTGTAGGTTTTGGGCTTCAACACCTCTGCTACGATGAAGGGGCCTTCCCACGGTGGAATTAACTTGTGCCGTCCCTTATTGCTCTGTCATCGTCGTAGGACAAGGTCACCCACTCGAAGGTCCCTTTTGCGCACGTGCTTGTCGTGGTAGCGTCGACGTTTGCGAGGGCCTCCTTGTTGCTTTTCTCGTTGTACGCCTTTAGTCGAGGGGAACCATACTCGAGGTCAGTGGGGAGGACGGCCTCGGACCCATAGACCAAGAAGAATGGGGTGAACCCCATGGCTCGACTAGGTGTTGTCCTTAGTCTCCATAGGACCGAGGGCAGCTCGATGGCCCACTTCTTGCCGTGCTTGTTGAGGAGGTTGAAGATTCTTGGCTTGAGTCTCTGCAAAATCATGCCATTGGCGCGCTCGACCTGGCCATTAGTTTAAGGATGGGCAACCGCAGACCAGTTCACGCGAATGTGATGGCGATCGCAGAAATCCAAAAACTTCTTGCCAGTGAACTGTGTGCCGTTGTCAGTGATGATGACGTTCGGGACCCCGAAGCGATAGATGATGTCGGTGAAGAAATCGACCGCCCACTCAGAGCGGATATTGCCGATAGGCCGGGCCTCGATCCACTTGGTAAACTTATCGATGGCAACGAGTAGGTGGGTGAAGCCTCCAGTTGTCCTTTTGAGAGGACCAACGAGGTCGAGCCCCCATACGGCGAACGGCCATGTGAGGGGGATCATTTGCAAAGCATGCGCAGGGAGGTGCGTCTGCTTGGCATAGAACTGGCAACCCTCATATGAGCGGACGAGGCTGATGGCATCAGAGACAGCGGTCGGCCAGTAAAAGCCTTGTCGGAAAGCGTTCCCAACGAGGGTCCTGGGCGCAGCATGATGACCGCAAGCCCCCGAGTGTAGGTCGTTGAGTAACCTCTTGCCTTCCTCGATGGTGATGCAACGCTGCAAAACTCCGGTCGGGCTCCTCGATAGAGCTCCTTGTCTGGACCGAAGAGGACATAGGTTTTGGCCCTTCGCGCAATGCGTCGAGCCTCATTCCGGTCATCTGGCAGCTCCCCTTGAGTAAGGTATTCGAGGAAGGGCTTACGCCAATCGGCTTTGTCGCTTGCTCGAGGGGGTGATACCTCAAGGTCCATGACCTCGGCCCCGGTCGAGAGGGCCGGGGTTGGTTGAGGCTCGACCCCCTTGGACGGATGTTCATGTTCACCCATGAAGTCAACTGATGGCTTGTAGAGATCTTTTACGAAGACGTCGGGTGGCACGGTGCCTCGGGTTGACACGATCTTTGCGAGCTCGTCGGCGGCCTCGTTGTAGCGTCAAGCAATGTGTGTTAATTCGAGGCCGTGGAATTTGTCTTCCAATTTGCGGACCTCTTGATAGTATGCTTCCATTTTTGGTTCGCGGCAGCTCGATGCCTTCATGACTTGATCGATGACTAACTGCGAGTCGCCCCGATCTTGGAGGCGTCGAACCCCAAGCTCGATAGCGATGCGTAGTCCGGTCACGAGGGCCTCGTACTCCGTGACGTTGTTCGAGGCTGCAAAGTGGAGTCGAATTACGTAATGCATGTGAACCCCGAGGAGCGAGATGAAGAGCAGGCCCGCGCCCGCTCCTGTTTTCATCATCGACCCATCAAAGTACATGGTCCATAGTTCGGCCTGGATCAGTACGGGCGGTAGTTGAGCGTCGGTCCATTCGGCCATGAAATCCGCCAGCACCTGTGACTTGATGGCCTTTCGCGGTGCAAAAGTGAGGGCCTCGCCCATGAGCTCGACTGCCCACTTGGCAATTCTCCCTAAAACCTCCCGATTCTGGATTATCTCCCGAGGGGGAAGGACGACACCACGGTTATCGGGTGGCTTTGGAAGTAATGTAGGAGTTTGCGCCGCGTAAGGACTAGAGCGTACAACAGCTTCTGAATTTGAGGGTAGCGGGCCTTAGTCTCTGAGAGCACTTCACTGACAAAATAGACCGGCCTTTGAACAGGCAGGGTGTGCCCTTCTTCTGCCCTCTCAACCACTATGGCCGTGCTGACCACCTGGGTGGTCACGGTGACATAGAGGAGGAGGGGCTCAGCCGGATGAGGAGGTACTAGGATCGGGGGCGAGGCTAGCATAGACTTGAGCTTTGAGAGGGCTTCCTCGGCTTCAGGGGTCCATTCGAAGTGCTCCGATTTCTTCAAAAGGCGGTAGAGGGGCAACGCCTTTTCCCTAAGACAGGAGATGAAGCGGCTCAGGGCTGCCAGGCATCCTGTGACCCTCTGAACGCCTTTGAGGTCTCGAATAGGCCCCATCTTGATGATCGCCGAGATTTTCTCCGGGTTGGCCTCGATGCCGCGCTGAGAGACTATGTACCCTAAGAGCATGCCTCGAGGGACGCCAAAGACACACTTCTCGGGGTTTAGTTTGATGCTCTTCACCCGGAGGCATTTAAACACGGCGTCGAGGTCAGAGACAAGAGCCTCGACTTTTTTGGTCTTGACCATGATGTCGTCGACATAGGCCTCGATCGTCGAGCCGATGTGTTCACCGAAAACGTGGAGCATGCACCGCTGGTACGTTGCCCCGGCGTTTCGAAGGCCGAAGGGCATAGTAATATAGCAGTACATGCCGAAGGGGGTGATGAAGGAAGTCATGAGCTGGTCGGACTCCTTCATCCGGATCTGATGGTAGCCGGAATAGGCATCGAGAAAGGAGAGGGTCTCACATCCCGCTGTTGAGTCAACGATTTGATCGATGCGCGGCAAGGGAAATGGAACTTTAGGACATGCTTTATTCAAGCCGGTGTAATCTACACACATCCTATATTTCCCATTTTTCTTTTTCCCTATTACAGGGTTAGCTAACCACTCGGGATGGTGAACCTCCTTGATAAATCCGGCCGCCAAGAGCTTGTTGACTTCTTCCCCGATGATCCTGCGCTTCTCCTCGTCGAAGCGGCGCAGGTGTTGCTTCACCGGCTTAGACCCGGGGCGGATCTCCAAGGCGTGCTCGGCGACTTCCCTCGGTATGCCCGGCATATCTGAGGGACTCCACGCAAACATGTCGGCGTTCGCGTGGAGAAAGTCGATGAGCACTGCTTCCTATTTGGCGTTGAGAGAGGTGCTGATGAGCAGCGCCTTCCCCTCGGAGCAGCTCGGGTCGAGGAAGATCTTCTTCGTCTCCTCGGTAGGCTCAAAGCTGCCGGCATGTCGCTTGGGCTCGGGGATCTCGTCGGCGAGGGCCTTGAGAGTGGCTGCAAGCATCGCCGTCTCCTCGAGGGCCTCAGTGTGTTCGACGCACTCGATGTCACAGTCATATGCGTGCTCGAAGGAGGGGCCGACGGTGATGATGCCGTTGGGGCCCGACATCTTGAACTTGAGATAAGTGTAGTTGGGAACTGCCATGAACTTGGCGTAGCCCGGTCGCCCAATGATCGCATGGTATGTGCCTCAGAACGGGACTACCTCGAACGTGAGGGTCTCCTTTCGGAAGTTCGAGGGAGTACCAAAATACACCGGTAAGTCGATGCACCCGATGGGAATAGCCTTCTTGCCTGGCACGACGCCGTGGAAGCCCCCAGCACTGAGCTTCAGCTTTTCCCTTGGGATTCTGAGGAGGTCGAGGGTCTCGGAGTAGATGATGTTGAGGCTACTGCCTCCGTCCATCAAGACTTTGGAGAAGTGGGTGTTGACGATGATAGGGTCGACAACAAGCGGGTAGAGCCCCGGGTTCAGGACGTGGCTCGGATGGTCATCACGGTCGACAACAAGCGGGTAGAGCCCCATCTCGGACCAGTCCAAGAATCGAGGGGTGGCGACTTGAGTGGAGAATACCTCCCGACGCTCCCTCTTACGCTGTCGAGGGGTGAGTCGGGCGGTAGGTCCCCCGTAGATCATGTAGCAGTCCTGCACCTCAGGGAACCCATCATTCTTGTCGTCATTCTTGTCGTCGGGCTCTTCCTTTTCCTCTTCCTTCCCTCGAACCGTACCCCCGAAATGCCTTTTGAGCATCTGGCAGTTTTTGAGGGTGTGATTGGCCTGGCCCTTGTGATACAGGCACGGTTTCTTGAGCATCTCATCGAAGAGGCCCTTTTCAGGAGGGCCTCGAGGCTTCTTGCGCTCGACAGCCGCCACGAGGTCATCGTCAGGGGCATCTTCGCGCTTGCCTCGCGGGTTCTTCTTCTTCTTCTTGCCCCCTTTCTTGCCGCCCTGGTTCAAACCCTCGGGGTTGGCCGCCTTGGCCTGCGTCTGGCCTTTGCTACCGTCGAAGAAGGCACTGATGGCCTCTTCTTTGGCGGCAAAGTTGGCCACGATGTCCATCAATTCGTCGGTGGTCTTTGGGGGAGTACGCCCGAGTTCCCGGACTAGTTCCTTGCAGGTAGTCCCAGCGATGAAAGCCAGGATTACCTCTTCGTCGGTGACATAGGGAAGCTCGGTGCGCTGCTTGGAGAAACGTCGAGTGAAGTCACGGAGAGATTCCCCGGGCTTCTATCTGCAGCCTCAGAGTTCCCACCTGTTGCCCGAACGCAAATAGGTGCCCTTGAAGTTCCCCTCAAAAACCCTGACCAGGTCAGACCAGTCACAGATTTGGTTAGGGGGAAGCTCCTCGAGCCACCGTCTTGCGGTGTCGGAGAGAAAGAGTGGGAGCTGTCGAATGATGGCGCTGTCATCGCGGGCCCCACCAAGCTGGCACGCCAGTTTGAAGTCGGAAAGCCAGAGCTCAGGCTTTGTCTTGCCGTCGTATTTGATGAGACTTGTTGGGGGTCTGAAGGGGCTAGGCAGCGGCGTGCTGCGAATCGCACGGCTGAAGACTCGAGGTCCCGACGGATCCGGGGATCGATGTCGGTCCTCGTCGCTGTCGTAGCGTCTGCCCCGATGAGCGCTGTAGCCTCGCACCTCAGTGTCACCGCACTTGCGCCTGCGGTGTTTGTTCATGTCGTGACGCGCGTCACGGGGCTCGCGGTTGTCACGAACGCGATCGTGGTCCGGGACCGCCCCCTTCGAGCGGGGGGAGTCTACCGGCTAGGTCAAAGCCTACCTCTCATGCCGCGAGGGTTCGTGGTGTTGCCCTGAGGCAGCACCTTGATGCCTCAAGGCAGAACTTTTGGCCTGCTGAATGGTGGCCACCTCGAGAAGGCCCTTGATCTCCTGTTGGACTCGCTGGGCTTCGAGATTCGAGGGGGCCGGCATGTTGCGAAGGAGCATGGTTGCTGCGACGACATTTTGGCTGGCTCAATTGAAGGCGAGACGTGCAACCGTATCCGTGCCCACAATCTGCCGCTGCACTTGCCGCGCTCGAGCCCAAGCTCCTCCGTGTGGGGGGTTGCGATTGTCATGCTCGAGGGTACGCTCGAGCTGGCGCAGTCGCTCGTTGTCTTCGTCGAGCTTGGCCCGAAGCTCCCGGACCTGCACGAGCTGGGTGACGCAAGTGCCCTGCGAATCATGCAGGTCATTGGTCACGGCAGGGGGCCCTTCCTCCTGTCCCGCCAGGAGGGGCCCACCTGTTGCAGCCGGTGGTGTGGACGTCTCTGCGGGATCGGCGTCGTCGTCGTCTGACGCGGCGACTATGTCGACATGAAAACACTCTCGCGTGGGATCGTAGTAGCTGGAGTCGTAGTCGGAGTCGGAGTAGAGCGGGCAAGGCACGATGGTCCGCCCAAATTGTTCCACTTCCAGCCACCTTCGAAGCGTGTGAGGGCACGCGCCGTGTGGGTGAGGGTTAATCGGGCGTTCGAGGGCCAGTACCAGTACCTCCCGGCGCGCTGCTACGTGCAAGGGGGGCCGGTCCGTTCCCTGTTCGTCCCGAAACCCGAGTGCATGATAGTGGGGTACGTCAAAGCGGCATCGTCGAGCCCAAATGGCAGTGCCAGTCGGGCGGCAAACTGCTCATAGGGCAAGAGAGCCATAGACGTGAAGGGAGCGTTCGCCTGGGGAGAAGCGTTCAACCCTGGCGAGCGCTGCCCCACGTCAGGCCTTACGCGCAGTCGCGGGAGCCTCCGGGCTAGAGAGCTCAAGTCATCCACCAAAGACGAAGATGATGTGATGACCGTGGTCGCACGGCGGCGTCGCCCGCCCTGCGATCCATGTCTCCTTCTTGATTGGGAAGCGTGGTGGTGAGGACGACGCGGGGCTCCCCTCGGAGTCCCTGAAGTGCCCCCGCTCGGGTGCCCGATTGAGAGCAGGACCATGTCATGGCTCGTGCCGAGTGACATGAACTCTAGACTCCCAAACCAGATCACCGAGCCAAAAGGGAGCGATGATACGAGGTCCGCCATCCGGACGAAACGTTTTGACACACAGGGCCCCTACCTGGTGCGCCAACTGTCGGCGTTCGGGACCCGGGGGTGTCCTTAGCCAACGAGTAATCGTATGTGTGTAACCCGTCCGGATGGTGATGCAAGAAGAACACATCGATTTATCCTGGTTCGGGCAAAGAAGGGCCCTACGTCCAGCGGGGGGAGAAGATTTGTATTATCTTGCACCTAAGTGCTTGTACAGGGGCGAATACAAGTGAAGGAGAGGATTCGAGGGAGGGGTCGAGTACAGAGCGGGAGAGTTATTCCAAGTCTAGGAGTCTGCCTAGGCGTATGTTCGGTTGTCGTGAGATCGTTCTCCTCTCTCCCTATTGGGTCTCCTGGCGTCCCCTTTTATAGGCCAAGGGGAGGCGCAGGGGTACATATGTTCTGGTTCGATGACACGGTGGTGACGTCGTAGGTTGTGGTGGTCAACTCAAGGCCTTTGTAGAGATGTACGCTGAGCATGGCTTGTTCTGTAGTAGCGTGGCTCGGAGTTGACAGGCGTCCTTCGGAGACGTGGTCGCTAACCGGTGAAAGACGCGATCCCCTGTAGAAGACGTGCGAGTTCCTGTTGGGGTCGTATCGGGAGTTGTTGGCGCAGCTTTCGAAGTCGATGCAGGTTGACCGGAGGGCGTCGATGCGTACTCGAGGCCTAGTCAAGGGGTAGCCTCGAGTGTAGTGGTTGAGCGGATAAGATCGAATTTAGGGAATCCGATGTCGGTTGTTTGTCGCGTAGCGCGTCGAAAGGGGGTCTCAAGCTGCCTAACAGCACTGAGTACGGCGTAATAGTGCCGTGCAGACTGATGCACGTCCTCAGTATGGGCAGTAAAGCGGGATTCGACCGCTGTACGGACCACTGTGCGGACACTATAGCCATACGATTTGACGAGGTTAGGTAGTTTTTGTATTAAATGTGCTATCGAATGCACCTGGAGTTGGTGGATCGAGGGGGGCTCGACCCTTGTCGTATCGAGGCGTCCGTCCCACCGGGGCCTCGATACTCGCCACGGGGTCCCCCCTCGAGCGATCATCGGCTGGTGACGTCAATGATTTGTCGAGGGTTGCGGCAGAAACTAGGTACTCTGTTGTGGGTCGGCCCAGTGTGTATTTGCCAGTGGGCCCTAGTGGGTCGAGGATGTACGGTCTAGTTTTGCACATGTTTTGTCGAGGGTCCCGCGAGATTATTCTGAGGGTAAACTCGGGGTTCAACCGAAACCATGGAAGGTTTAGGTTATCCCTTTTCTCGGTAACCGACAGTACCATTTGAGGAACTTAGGCATGCCTTTCTTTAAAAATCTTGAAAATCTCCACAAAGAGTCTCGGCTTTACCTAAGCAAGGTACAAAGTTTCTACCTACTGCTCTATCTTACTTTTGCATGTTACAAGGTGAAAGCTACCCCATATGGATAAGATTGATGGTGGATTTCTAACTCTAACCTGCTCAGTTCAAGAGTCAGTATTGGTTTGTATATGAGTTTTTTTGTAGGGTGTCACATTGAAGTAGCTCCTGGTCCAACATGCTAACCCCGCATCTTTGCTCGGGACGACCAAAGGTTTAGTGTGGAGAGCTTGTTGATGATCCTTAACACCTCATTTCATGTCATCAACAATACATAAATTGGTCAAATGAGTGACATAAACCATAGTCATAGGGTTTATTTCTAACTGTTTCCACTAGTTGTGATGACTATGTGAGTGTAGGTACAAGGTGGCAAAATTCATGGTAAAATGACATCATCAAATGCTCATTTTGACTATGTCATATCGAAGAGCACGTCGAGATGCACAAAATGGAGTTTTGGTTCTCCTCATTTGGAGTCTGGACCACAAAGTTATGCCTTCCAAAACATTGCAAACAGATTCCAGGAGCAGTCCGGAGTAAATCGGCCATAACGGGCTCATTCGAACTTCATTTTGGGTGATCCAGGCAGCCACGCGAAGCTAATGAGGAAGGCTACCCATTTGGACCAAGTGCCATGGTTCCCACCCTGGTGCCAAGGCACCCGCCCGGGCAAGGTCACCCGTCCCCGTGCTTACGGTGTCCGACCCCAGAACTGACTCTGCCACGTCACTGATCCGTGTGACCGACTCCCCATGGCTTTCACACCATCCAACAAGGTTCGTTTGATCTGATGGTGGTTGACGAATGTCACATGGATCCTTGGGGCCACCTCATCCACCTGGAGTACCAAAGTTGGTCCAAAACCGACTCAAAACCAACTTCAGTCGCATGCAACCGACTTGGGGAAGCCATCCATCACCATTGGATGCAAAGTCAGTGCAAATGGATAGTATGTCCAGGGTGCCCACCCTGGGTCCAGGGCGCCCGCCCCATGGTCACAGCTACCAACCTCCAGAGCACTATAAATATATCCCTCATCCTTCATTTGTAACACACACAATGAATATCAAATACTTCTTTCATTAGAATAGTCATTCTCCATAGGAGAGTAGTAGTTCAATGGCTCTCTTAGAAAGAAGTTGAAGATAGAAAGAGAGAGTGAAGAGAAGCTTGGAGAGGAGCCGAGGATGTCGGCAACATCTCCACTTGTAGCTTGGTGGAGTCAACTCTTCTTCGAGTCATAAAGTCTACCTTCTTCTTCTTCTATTGTGTGGTAACTTTGTCCTATTGCATTACTTAAGTATTACTTTACTTTATTGTTCTTTACTTGTTTCACCACCTAGTTAAGGTGTTCTAGTTCTAGGTACCGAATTAGAGTAGTCAAGTTTATAGTTTAAGTGAGGTGCTTAGGCTATAGCTTGCCTATGAATGCTCCTAAATCTCCATAGGTGGTAGCAATAGATGGTGACAGCCCTATTGCCTGTGTAGTCCACCATGATAGGTTTAGTTTGAGTAGAGCTCGAGGTGCTTACTGTTGGAGCCATTTGCTGTGGTGAGTTCTGAGGGAGTGCGCTCACAATAATTAACTTTAGTAAGGTCTTATTTAGTTTTGTCTTAGTCAGAGAACCCTCACATATTCTATCTATCCTTTTATCACCTATACTAGGATACACTTAGTTCTTCAATAGTTCACTTCACGTTCCCCATGGAAATTTGATACCTTGGAACACTCCTTGGTGAAAACTACATTGACATCTGTGCACTTGCAGGTTTATCTGGGTGCTATATCCAGTGTCAACACCGGCCACCAACCACTGTCCGTCACCTAAAATACACGTAGCTGTGGAGCACTAGCGAGGAGGACGAGGTGGAGGCTTTTTTCTCCCCTCTTTCACTACAAACTCAAATTCTGCAGAATCCATTACTTTAGTAGCTGAAACAAGGGGTAGGGTAGTTCAAAATCCCCCAATAGTTATCCAAATCATCAGGGAGTAATCAATATATAACTTCTTCTTATTAATCAAAGCCAGGTAACACAATCTTTAAAAAAATTGGTGGGGCTTTTGTTTTGTGACATTGTGCAATTTTGTTTAATTGCACTGTATT
Organism: Bothriochloa decipiens; assembly: GCA_023333625.1. NCBI lineage: Eukaryota > Viridiplantae > Streptophyta > Magnoliopsida > Poales > Poaceae > Bothriochloa > Bothriochloa decipiens. Next base: position 15,622,477 of record CM041641.1, on the reverse strand, counting down.
AGATCTTAATTAAGGAGGGTTTTCAATCCTGGGTGTGCTTGCCCCTTCCTTCCAAATTAGGCCTTAGGAACCATTCAGCCGTGAACATTTCCTATTAACAAGCACGTAGTAGTAGAGTAATATGTTTTTTCTTTTTTAAGAAAAACATAGAGTAATATGTGGCAGCCTTAGCTGAGAGTAGACTAGGGCGGTCTCCCAAGCCGAATCTAATTCCTCTTACTAAAAAAATGTGGAATATGTGGCGGCCTCTACTTTAGAGCAGATGGGGCGGTCTCCCCCGGCCCATAGGTTTGAATTTTCGCTGAAATTTTTGCTCCATGCCCGCCAACACGTAGATGTCTCTCTTGCCCTTCTGTGAAGAAAATATTTCACCTAAAACAAGGGCATTTGTGGCATTGTGGTAGCAACATAAAAGCGCAAGGACAGGCCTTCTCAGCCCCCATCTCCCATTCTCCCAGCCGCACCCGTCTCTCTTCCTGCTCTCTCCACTTTCAAATTTTCAAGTAGGTCCGCCACGCTGCTAGCCCACCCTGCTCCGAGCACTAGGCACCATCGCTGCAGTAGCTTGACTCCAGATTCAGATCCCCTAGTTCGACACCCGTCATGATCCATCGGATCCGAACCTTAGCCGAATCTCTATCCGATACGCCATCGTCAATGCCTGCTGCACCAGCTCCGCGATGACGATGAAACCTTAGGGCCGACAATGAACACTAGCCAGTCAAGGTAGAGTAATAGGTACCAAGATCCCTTTTTATGATGTGTGTTGTATTGTAGTGGTTTTTTATGATTTTTTTATGACCTTAGTGGTTGAACCTAGGATGATTGTTGCTGACGTGTATTTGCACACCCCTGCTCTATTGTTTATATTTGGTTTAAACTTTAGTTTATTAAATGCCTATGTAATGTAGATGTAGAGGAACCAAATCATTTTGAAGAAGCACGGATTGCATATATCGCAAGCATTCAACTAAAAATGCAAGAACTTGGACTGTCTACACACCAAAACCCTATGTCTCCTACAAATGAAATAAAGTCAAGCGAAGATCTGGAATATATCCCTGAACCATGTGAGTTCGCTGATAGTGGCTATGAAGCAGATGAAATAGATTTAGACTTTGAAGCTGAGCCAGAGTCCCTACCAGTTAAGTTGCTTGTTCTATTCTGTATTTTGTTCGATGGCAATGTAATCTGCACATGCTTGCTACTTATGTTTGTTTTGTAACCTTCAGTGTCTGGTTCCAGGAAGGCATAGAGGAGACTCTACCAGTAGGACAAAAGTCTTTGGTAATATGGGTGCTGAGCAAAGTTGTACGAAGCGAGTGATGCCAGCAGCACCTAAGTTGACTGGTGTTTGTAGTTGGTCAGGTAAACATAAAGTGCTTGATGGATCAGGAGGAGGCGACCATAGCCCTATGGGTGCCTTCTCACCTCCAGATAACAGTAGCCATGCCAGAGACAGAGAGGGTCCCTCTGAGCAAACTACTGTCTTCCTTCAGACACAGAACAATAGCAAAAGTTGTGAAGGTTGGTATTAACCTACATATCTCTATCTTTTGATTTGCAGTAGCTATTTGACATCCAGGCTACTTCTATAACAAATAGAAATTCTGCTAGATGACAATACCCATGCCATAGAGGATCCTTCTAAGCAAGCTACTGTCTCCTCCGACCCACAGAACAATAATGAACTTGTCCAAGGTTGGTATTAACTTGCATATGTCTATCAATCAATTTTGCACTATCTATTAACAATCTGAATGTATGAAAACTGTGTAGACCGACTGCTGCTAAGAAAGAGGAAACGACAAGGAAAAGGTATGAGACTTATGCTTGATGGAATGATTGGTGCATTTAGAGGAATGAGGATGCCCATCTCTATTGCCAAGGCGCCACATGATGCACTTCAAGCCACCATGTTTGCCTCAGCGGCCAATATAGTAGTCGTGGATCAAGTACCAATTTTCACCCATTTCAAACATTACAAGACACTTGATGGCAAGGTCCATTTTAAAAATTTTCTACATAAGCTATCTGTATGCATCGCTACCCCCTTGTTTACATTCAATTATGCCTTGAGCTACTAAGAAACTAATTTAATTTGCATGCACGCTAATACAGACAAAGCTGGCCTTTGACCAGCATCACCCACCAACAAGAGATGCTTGTTGGAATGTGTTTAGGTGTGCTGTGAGGCAGGAACACTACAGGTTGAAGAAACTCTACTACAATAAAGTCCCTGCTGATCAGATCATGACGTGTTCTCCTGTTTGATCCATGAATGATAAGCAGTGGAATGACCTTGTCAAATCTTGGTCTAGTGCAAAGAACAAGGTGCGTGTGAAGTCCTCGAATACCTGTCTATTCCTGTTATGGTCTACTTGTGCTGCAGTGCAACACCAATCACGTTACAAGATGTATCTATGAAGAATAAGAAAAACCATGCAAAAGTTAAGTACCATCAGGCTACAAGGTCTCAATCCTAAGTTGCCAAGCTCCAAAAATTTGTAAGTGATGGTTTCATTGTATTGTTACTAGGACTTTGTATATATATGAACTGAAACTCATGTGCAATGTGAACAGATGGAGGACAAGAGGAAGGCCGCACAACAAAATCATGGACTTGATGAACAACAGGAGTAATGCTGTGGAAGTCTTCAAGGAGTTCCTACCAGTAAGAAGAAAGGCCTTAGTGATGCTGCAAAAGAAGCTGTTATAAGTACCTTCGCTTGATTTACTTGAAATTTGCAATTATACACCAATCTATACGGTACCTAAACATTGTGCTTATGTAATCTTTGTTGGCTTCCTATCATCAATATGTTGTGCAATAACTATGCATTAGTTGTTATGGATTAATCTCCTAGGTTTTCAATTTAAGTCCTCTACCACTATCTGCTACCTTTATACCACTATCAGCTACCTAAAGTTTAATGCTTTATCATACGCAGGTAGCTATGGAAAGTCTACAAGCCACTTGTGTTGCTGAAGGGGGGAACCAATGACTAGGTCATTTGCAACTCCCACAGCAAGAATGAGTCCCCGGCATCCATCGGCAACATCCCTTTTCTAAAGAATGCTGGTATCCAGACAAGCTCCACCATAACAGATACATTGGCGGAGAGGATGCTTCGACAAAAGCTCTATGAGGAACGGGTTAATTCTGCTACCCTCCTTGAGGAACTAGCTGAACGGAAGATGAAGGCACAAAAGATTGTGATAGAGTTTGGGGATTACAAGAGACAGCAACAAGAGCAGCACAGGAAGTTCCGTGAGGAATTGTTGGCCGCCATTTCTTCTGGTAATTGACTATAGGTCTGCTGCTGCTATGGCCTTGATGTCATTAAATTTTGTGGTTTGATGTGTAGACCTATGTGCCGATATGTGCGGGTTTGATGTGTAGACTCATGCTAGTTTGTTGTGGTGAAACTCTTGCCGTGGCATGCTGCACAGTGTGAAATGTAAATTAGTTTCTGTGATGTTTTCGAATGGGTGTTTGGATGATTCCATCTTATTTTTGTGATGAAATGAATGTCGGCTGTGGGCGATCCAGGGCAGCCCACATGGTCGATTAATAACGGATCATTGCTGTACACATGCAATTGCCATGGCACGACGCGTGTGTTTCTAAGTACCCCACACGTGGTTGAATAGCGTGAAGCCACGTGGCAGATTAACAAACGAAACATGGACGCAAGCCACAATGGCATGTGGCAGAATGAGAGATGGCCATGTGTATAGATAAAAACCCGATAGATGGTCCAATGACGCATGGACAAGTGGGCTAATAGGGATGCGAAACATGTGCCAATAAAAAATTGACACATGAACAAATAAATAAATGACATATGGTCTAATAAAATAGAGACAAATGGGCTAATGGTAACACGCAACCTGTGCCAATAAGAAATTGACAAGTGGTTCATTAGTGTCTAGACATATGGTCCTCTAGGAGCCTAAAACGTGGAAGACCCTGAGCACGCCATGGGCGCCAAACGACCGTCTGGGCGCCTAACGGCCGTCTGTGCCATCAACGTACGTATACATAGCCCTCATGTACGCATACGAAAAACTTCTGTGATGTCCACATGTTGGTCATCGAAGGTAGGCTTCCGCGACGATTCCTTAAGGATCATCAAAACTACATATGTGTGACGCGAGTTTCGCAATGGTGGCATTTTGGTCATAGATTCATCATTGAATTGAAATAATGATGAATTTCACACCTATCGTGACAAAAAAAAGTTCATCGTGGTAGGTCATATCTCTACTAGTGGTTGCGCTAACTCACATACTCATGTGGTGGAATACTTAGAGTTGGCACACAGAGCTTTAGGGGGTCTGGACCATGTCACATGGGTCCAGAACCTAACCCTAGCCCCATCATAGTGGAAGAGTTGATCCTGACCATGGCGCGGGTCCAGTTGGTGACACTCAGCGTGGCGTAGACACTACACCACAAACAATTTGCCGTAGCGTCACACTTTCGGTCTCCGCAATGGAAGCTGATGAGGACATCACTCTATTGGATGCACAAGATGATCCTCCGCTGGTACTTTCAAGGTCCAATCACAAGAGCTCGCGCACGATAATTAAATTTACAGGTGAGCTCATTCTTAAGGAAGTCTTTTTATGATTTTAAGAATAGATTGCTACCTAATGATTATGTTGTACTTAGGAATCATGGAGAGGACCAAGGGATGCATAAGGGATGGCTTGGAGGTGTGGAGGACCAGCAAGGGCGCCCAAGTCAAGGTGGTGACCCAAACCGAGTCGACTTCAAGCCTGTTTTGGAGTCCAAGACTAGTGTGGAGTAAAGTGGACGCCCAGGACGCATTCAGACTCCGTTTTTGATGATCCACCTATGGATGGAAAGATAATTTCATAAGGAAGCCAATGGCATTGGTTTGAGGTCAAATTTCCTGCAGAGTCATCAGAAAACATCAAAACAAGTTAGCATCCAGAATCTGTTCCGGTGCTGCATTACCGTTTTCGGTCCGTTGGGCCGTGTATCATTGTTGAGCCCATTAGGGGGCACGTCCAGGGGTGGCAACAACCCCTAGACCTCTATAACCAGCTGCCGCCTCTCTTGTTAGGTTTCGTTTTGCTTAGATTATTCTGTTCACAACAGTTTCGCCGCGCCGTCGGTTTGTGAGACCCCAACTCGTGAGATTAATCATTCATCTGCAACTGGATGCATTCTCTCATGTTCTTGCTTGTGTTCTTTGATTAGTAGGCAAAGGACTCAGCCTTCTTGGTGAGGTCGACTATGCTTCGATGGTCGATAACCAGAGGAGACGTGGTGCTGCGATTGCGGGGTTCAGAGCCGAGTTGTTCGGAAGCCGGATCAAATTGTGTACCGATTCCACCAAATCGAGAGTTATTAGAACCTTTCAGAAGATCGAGAACCCTAGTTCACATCAAGTGGTATCAGAGCTTCAGGTACACCGTCAGGTTCGCCCTTACCCTAGTTTAGTTTGTTTTCGCCTTTGTCCTATAATCCAAAAAAAGCCAAAAACAGTTTAATCTAGGTTTTTCCTTTATCCCAGAACCACGTTTGGCCTTTGCATAGTTCTTGTCAGATTCCGTAGTGTTGAATTTGTGTCCTGGTCAGGGTCTTGTTGCTGGTTAGGTTGTGTTAGAGTCCAGTTGTGTGTTTTTCCCCATCATTTCCATTCAACGCTGTCGAATCCCAAATAACAAGTCGAATCCACCATATTACTCGACTTGCCCCGCTAGCCGTCTTGTGTCAATTCTCGCCACCACGCAAACCCTAGATAGGTCACCAGCCGCTTATTGTTGCTTGCATCACAGCCTTCCTTGCATCATCAGCCGAATACCTACTGCTGTGGTCGGTGTTGGAGTTTAGGGACGCTTCTCCCTAACTGCCACCGCCGTGTTGTGCCTTCCGAGAAACATAACTTGAGATACCTTCGGTAAAATAGGCATAACTTTTGGCTCGTTTATCAGAAAAATTTGAAATTTTTACAGCAGCTTCTTTACTCCATTTGGAGCTGACCTAAATTGCCTTCGGCCTATTTGGTCTAGTTAGAATTGCTAAAACAAATTAGGCAAAATAAAGAAAAAATTAACAAGGTTCTTGTACGCTTTTCAGAGAACGTGCTGACTTTCTGTAGACCACATTCCACCTCTGTTGTAGGTGAAAATTTTTGTGGTTGCATCTTTTGTCATACTTGTTTAGAGAAAAATTTTTAAAAAAAAGTTTGTATAGAGAAAAAAAGGGAAAAAAAGGAAAAACAAAAAGGAGTTACTTGTTCGATGATTGCGTGTGCTACATTGTGCTTTGTGCTTCATTCATACTTGTCTCTCCATCATACTTGTGCTTCCTTTGTCCTTGTTCACACACATTTGGTACTTGGAACATGTTAGGCTAGCAATAAGAACAAGTAATTGGGACTATAATTCAATATTACTCTCTGTCTTTGAATTGTGTACCACTCACATATTTTTTGGCCAGCCTTCCTAAGCCCCACATATACTTCTGGACAGCAAAAGTTTTGACACCCGTAATCTCAGCGCTACGTCTTTCAGGTATCCGTGCCTTGCTGGTAAGAACCGGTCGAAACTTGTTAAGGTGTTGCCTTTTGCTCTAAATTTGAGAGGCACCACTCCACCTTTGTAGAGGATTATTAGGGATAACTTTCACCGTTTGCTGCTTGTGTTTTGTGTCTACAATGGCAGGTGATGAGGGAGAGAATTCACCCAAAGAGTTTTCAGAGTGTGTCAGCCAAGAGCAACTACAATCTATTATAAACAATGCTCAGAAGGACTTGAACGAGACAGTTACCAAGGCTGTAACTGCTGCACTCATTGATCTCAAGATTGGCAACACCCTTGAGAGATTGGATAAATGATTGTCCATGCTGACCGATAGGGTAACTGCTTTAGAAGAACCGCCACCACCTGAAGAAAATAATGATGGCAGCAATGCTGGCGATGAGGTATATGATGCTGATGGTAATGTTAATAGAGCAGCGACAAGAGAAAATAGATTACGTCATCGTCTTCGCACAAATACCATAGGTATGGGAGGTGCTCAACATTTCAACTGCCACCGAGGTAATCGTACTCATGCTCCCGATGATCCTTATGCTAAGGTTAAATTTACCATACCTTCTTTTTCGGGACATTATGATGCCGAGGAATACCTTGATTGGGAGATGACAGTAGAGCAAAAATTCTGTGCCCATCTTGTGCCTGAGCAACATCGCATTAGACAAGCCACTAGTGAATTTAAAGATTTTGCTATCATTTGGTGGACTGGTTTAGTTGCAGATAATTGCCAACCTCATACGTGGGAAGAACTTAAGTTTGCTATGCGTGATAGATTTGTGCCACCATCGTATCATAGAGACCTACGTAAAAGACTAATGCGTTTAGAACAGGGACATAAATCTATGCAGGATTATTATGGTGAACTTCAGAAAGGTTTGATGCGTTGTGGCATAGTGGAGGGAACTGAGGATTCTATTGTTCATTTTTATGCGGGTTTTGAGGGAGGAAATTCAGGACATAGTTGATTATAAGGAATTTAACACTGTCAACCAGTTGTTTCAATTTGCTATGCTTGCAGAGAAAGAATTGCAGGGGTGAGATAAGCAGGCCAAGAGCAAGGCTGGCACCTCATACACACCACGCACGGGAGCATCATTGGGGTTTCCCAAGGCATCCTCCTTCCATGCGCCTCTACCAGTGAACAAGAGGGCGTCTTCTGCGCAACCTTCTGGTTCAGGTAAAAATTTAGTGCAGGAACCGTTGAAGAGTGCATCTTCTGTTACCTCAACGGGACGCACTCCTAGCATTCAGTGTCATCGGTTCCATGGTTACGGACATATGCAAAAGGACTGTCCAAGTTAGCGGGCATACATTGCTACAGAGGATGGGTACATCAGCACCTCTGACGTGAAAGATGAGGATGAAGAACAAGATGTTCAAGAAGAAGGTGAGGTCTTTGGTAGCAAGGACACATCAGCCTACATGAGTGTCATTGTGCAGCGAGTGCTTAGCGCACAAGTACAACAACCTGAGAAGCTGCAACGCCACAATTAGTTCCAAATTTTCTTTGTCATCAACAACCAGCGAGCACGTGTCATCATTGATGGGGGTAGCTGCAATAATTTGGTGAGTTCAGATTTGGTCAAGAAGCTTGACTTTTCTACACGCCCACATCCCCATCCGTACCATATTCAGTGGTTGAATGATTCCGGTAAGGCTAAGGTAAAAAAACTTGCAGAGTTTTTTTCCATTGGTACCTATGTTGATTCCATTGATTGTGATGTAGTACCTATGGAAGCTTGTTCACTTTTATTGGGTCGCCCTTAGGAATTTGATAATGATGCTGTTCATCATGGTAGAAGTAATACATACACTTTTGTTCATAAAGGAAAGAAAATTACTTTGGTGCCAATGACTCCAGCTGAAATTGTACAAGCTGATAAAGAACGAGCTGCTAGTTTGCATGATGTTAAATTTGAAAATCAGCAAGTTGCAAATTCTATTTACCCACCTAAAAAGGATAAGTTGACACCTAATTCTATGGTCAAGGAAATTAAATTGAAGGGTGGTGTTATGCTTGCAAGAAAATATGACCTTGCTGAAATTTCTGATGATGATATTTGCTATACTTTGGTTTGCAAACGAGCTTTGTTTTCTCTTGATGATGTTGTTAGTTTGAGACCTCCTACTGTCACTAACCTTTTGCAAGAGTATGAGGATGTTTTTCCAGCAGAGATACCCCCGGGGCTGCCACCTATGAGAGGAATAGAGCATCAAATTGATTTGATTCCGGGAGCGACATTGCCAAACCGTGCTGCTTATCGAACCAACCCTGAAGAGACTAAGGAGATTTAGCAACAAGTCCAAGAGCCTTTGGACCGCAAGTATGTACGAGAAAGCCTTAGTCCTTGTGCTGTTCCTGTGATTTTGGTTCCTAAGAAAGATGGTTCTTGGCGCATGTGTGTTGATTGTAGAGCCATTAATAATATTACTATTCGATATCGTCATCCTATTCCTAGGCTTGATGACATGCTTGATGAGTTATGTGGCTCTATAATTTTCACTAAAATTGACTTGCATAGTGGCTACCACCAGATTAGAATGAAACTTGGAGATGAATGGAAAACAGCTTTCAAAACTAAATTCGGATTATATGAGTGGTTAGTAATGCCTTTTGGTTTAACTAATGCACCTAGTACTTTTATGAGATTGATGAATGAAGTTTTAAGGGCTTTTATTGGGCAATTTGTGGTAGTTTACTTTGATGATATCTTGATTTATAGCAAGTCTTTGGATGAACATATGGATCACTTGCGTGCTGTTTTTAATGCTTTACACGATGCACGCTTATTTGGTAACCTTGAGAAGTGCATCTTTTGCACAGATCGAGTCTCTTTTCTTGGATATGTTGTTACTCCACAGGGAATTGAGGTGGATGAGACAAAAATTGAAGCCATTAGGAGCTGGCCAGTACCCCAATCCATCACACAGGTGAGGAGTTTTCTTGGTCTTGCAGGTTTCTACCGCTGCTTTGTCAAGGATTTCAGCACCTTTGCTGCCTCCATTACATGAGTTGATAAAGAAGGGCGTGGTGTTCCAATGGGGTAAGGAACAAGAGGAGTCATTTGAGACGTTAAAAGGTAAGCTTACACATGCACCATTGCTGCAACTTCCAAACTTTGGTAAGACTTTTGAGTTAGAATGTGATGCTAGTGGAGTTGGCATTGGAGGTGTTTTGATGCAAGATGGTAAACCTGTGGCATACTTTAGCGAAAAATTGCATGGTCCTGTTTTAAATTACTCTATGTATGATAAGGAATTGTATGCTCTTGTACGTTCTTTAGAGACATGGCGTCATTATTTGTGGCCTAAGGAATTTGTTATACATTCAGATCATGAATCACTTAAGTATCGTCGTTCTCAAAATAATCTGAGTCGTCAACATGCTAAGTGGGTTGAATTTATTGAATCCTTTCCTTATGTTATCAAACACAAGAAAGGGAAGGATAATATAATTGCTGATGCTTTGTCTAGATGATATACTATGTTGTCCCAACTTGATTGTAAGATTTTTGGGCTTGAAACAATAAAAGAACAGTATGCGCTTGATCCTGATTTTAAAGATGTATTGCTGAATTGTAAAGAGGGACATACGTGAAACAAGTATGTGATAAATGATGGATTTGTGTTTAGAGCTAACCGTCTATGCATTCCAGTTGGTTCTGTTCGTCTTTTGTTGCTACAGGAAGCGCATGGAGGAGGATTGATGGGCCATTTTGGTGCTAAAAAGACGGTAGCTGTTTTGGCCACACATTTCTTTTGGCCACAAATGAAGAGAGATGTTGAGCGGTTCGTGGCACGCTGCACCACATGTCAAAAAGCTAAGTCTCACTCGAATCCACATGGGTTGTATATGCCTCTTCCTATTCCTTCTATTCCTTGGACAGATATTTCGATGGACTTTGTTTTAGGATTGCCTAGGACCAAGAGGGGAAGGGATAGTATTTTTGTGGTTGTGGATCGATTTTCTAAGATGGCACATCTTATACCATGTCATAAAAGTGATGATGCAACTCATATTGCTGACCTCTTTTTCCAAGATATTGTTCGTTTGCATGGTATGCCGTCTATTATTGTTTCAGATCGCGACGCCAAATTTTTGAGTCACTTCTGGCGAACTCTATGAAATAAGTTGGGCACAAAATTATTGTTTTCAACAACTTGTCACCCACAAACAGATGACAAATAGAGGTAGTGAACCGCACTTTGGGCACCATGCTGAGAGCTATTTTGAAGAAAAATTTAAAGATGTGGGAAGAATGTTTGCCTCATGTGGAGTTTGCTTACAATCGGGTGACACATTCTTCCACCAAGGTAAGTCCTTTTCAGGTAGTGTATGGTTTTAACCCTCATGCTCCAATTGATCTTTTGCCTTTACCTACCCATGAAAGAACACATAGTGATGCTAGTGCACGCGCTGAATTTATTCGTAAGTTACATGAAACCACTAAAGAAAATATTAAAAAGATGAATGAAAAGTATAGAATTGCTGGTATTGAAGGTAGAAAAGAACTTAAACTTGAACCAGGTGATTTAGTATGGTTATATTTGAGAAAAGCCAGGTTTCCAGAGCTGCGTAAGTCAAAATTAATGCCAAGAGCTGCTGGTCGTTATAAAATTATTGAGAAAATAAATGATAATGCATACAAACTTGAGTTGCCACCCGAGTTCGGGGTTAGTCCTTCTTTCAACATTTCAGATTTGAAGCCGTATTTGGGAAAAGAAGATGACCTTGAGTCGAAGACGACTCCATTCAAGAGGGGGAGGATGATGAGGACATCACTCCATTGGATGCACAAGATGATCCTCCGCTGGACATTTAAGGTCCAATCACAAGAGCTCGCGCACGACAATTAAATTTACAGGTGAGCTCGTTCTTAAGGAAGTCTTTTTATGATTTTGAGAATAGATTGCTACCTAATGATTATATTGTACTTAAGAATCATGGAGAGGACCAAGGGATGCATAAGGGATGGCTTGGAGGCATGGAGGACCAGCAAGGGCGCCCAAGTCAAGGTGGAGACCCAAACCGAGTCGACTTCGAGCCTGTTTCGGAGTCCAAGACTAGTGTGGAGTAAAGCGGACGCCCAGGACGCATCCGGACTCCGTTTTTGATGATCCACCTATGGATGGAAAGATAATTTCATAAGGAAGCCAATGGCGTTGGTTTGAGGTCAAAATTCCTTCGGAGTCATTAGAAAACATCGAAACAAGTTAGCGTCCAGAATCTGTTCCGATGCTGCGTCACCGTTTTTGGTCCGTTGGGCCGTGTATCGTTGTTGAGCCCATTAGGGGGCGCGTCCAGGGGTGGTGACGACCCTTAGACCTCTATAACCAGCTGCCGCCTCTCTCGTTAGGTTTTGGATTTTGCTTAGATTATTCTGTTCACAATAGTTTCGCCGCGTCGTCGGTTTGTGAGACCCCAACTCGTGAGATTAATCATTCATCTGCAATTGGTTGCATTCTTTCGTGTTCTTGCCTGTGTTCTTCGATTAGCAGGCAAAGGACTCAGCCTTCTTGGCGAGGTCGACTGTGCTTCGACGGTCGATAACCAGAGGAGACGTGGTGCTGCGATTGCGGGGTTTAGAGCCGAGTTGTTCGGAAGCCGGATCGAATTGTATCGCGATTCCACCAAATCGAGAGTTATTAGAACCTTTCGGAAGATCGGGAACCCTAGATCACATCAGACGCTTTAGTTGCCCGCTGCGGTAAATCCCCATAATTTACCGTAGTGTGCAGCTTCTATTTACCGTGGCCCGCAATGGTTAACCCTAGCCTAGCTCGGAGCACACGCAAAAGCCCATATATGTTTCCTATGGGGCTTGTATATAAACCACACAATTAGGTCATTCCACTCTCAATTCACTCCCAATCCGCCGCCCCACCTCCCATGCTCAACACCCGCTCCTCTCTCCCCTCCGAGCCCGATGCCAGCGCCCTCTCCCCACACTCCAGTAGTGCCCCCTCCTCCCGTTTCGGTGAGCTGGTTGCTGTGGAGGTCCTCATCTGGCGCTCCCGTAGACAGTGAGGAGCAGCCATCTCCTCAACCTACCAACCATCACCTCGTAGCGTCCCTTCTCTTGCATCTCCTTTCCTATGCATCCACCACCTCCTTGAGGACGCGCCCCCGGCGGCAGAGGACGCACACCTAGATGGATGGATCCACAACAGAGGAGCATGGAGGAGGTCAATCCAGTGGCAGCGGACTTTGATCTGCGGACAGCGGTGGCGGCAGAGGCAGGTGAGTTCACCACTCTCTTCCTCTCTCCATCCCCCTCTTCCTCTCTCCATCTCTCTCACTCCTCCCTCTGTCTCTTTGCAGGTCCTTCCCCTCCCATGGCTAGATCCGGCGCGCGCGAGGATGGGAAAGGAAACAGCGGTGGCGGTGGAGCACCGGCGGCCGGCGAGTTGAACTCCTGTGGCCGCAAGCATTGGAGCCAGCGGCACATGGATCCAGCAACGAGGGCTCGATGGCGATGCGTGCGCTGTTTCAGCAGTGGAGCTTCGGCCTCCCTCTTCTTCGACTACAACACACAACGCGTGGAGGGCCGGGCAACGGCGGCGCGTGGGTCAAGCAACGCGGGGCAACGAATCGTGGGGCTCCATCGATGACGGTGGCGCTCATCGACGTGGATCCAGCGGCGGCTCGATGGGTTTTGGAGTGGCGGCGTTGCAACCCTGGATGGGCTTGTTAGGCCCGTGGATGGGCTCCGCGGGCCTATCTAGGGTTTTTTTTAAAACATTTACCGCAGTGGGCATCCTAATGTGCCTGCTGCGGTAAATCCATACGGCAGGCACATTAGGATGCCCGTTGCGGTAAATAGATATTTACTGTGTCCGCTGCGGTAAATAAATTTACCACAGCGTGCACTGGTGCCCGTTCCGGTGCAGTCCGGATTTACCGTGGCGTTACATCAACAGCGGACATCGATGCCCTCCGCGGAAAACCAAAATGGTCCGCTGCGGAAATTCAAAAAGGTAGTAGTGAGAGCAGTGAAGTGAACTAGACCCTGCATTCCAGACTGGACAGGACCTTGAATCCTCAGTCCGATTGAGGGGCAGCCGGCACATGGTGGTGACGTCTGATGTGGCGCGCGCTGCTGAACCGAACTAGTTCAGTTTGAACCTGATCAAAGGAGATAAAGGTCTGAAGAATTATTTCCTTCGCTGCCGAGACAGAGAGCAGTGTTTGTGAACCAAACCAGGGCCGCGTTGTATAGTTGATTGATTAGTTGCTAGACAAACATAAGAACCAAAAGAAGAAGCAAATCACAATGTTGTTTATCAGTGCATATGCTCAACCATGCTAGTTAAGGTGTACCTAATGCATCTAGGGTTATTTTCCTATCATGATCGCTCACCATGCAATGTTTTGAAATAAGTTTTGAAAGATTAGGATATTTTTGGCCCTAAGATTTTCAGGGTTGTTACACTCATCTTCCTCGACGACGACTTCCTCTTACGTATTCTAAAAAGCAATAGTAATTCTTTTACTCTTCTGCGGTCTTCCAGCAGATTATTACAGAGAAAGATGAGGACTCACGCTCAACGTCGTGTAAAAGTAAAAGACATGTCCAACGAGCAATACGCCAAAAAAAATGAAGGCCCAATCAACAGTAAATTATGTCCGGCCTTTTGCTGGCCGTTGATGCAAGCTTGCCACACTCGGCCGCCCACAGACTGCAGCCACAGAAAAAAAAAAAGCAGCCTCGAGCTCAGTCCGAGAGCGAGATGTGGGCCCAGAAAAATCTCCCTGGCAACCTCCCGGCCAATGAGCAGGCGGTGCCCACGTGGCATGCTCCACGTCCCCCTCCCCGCATTCCCCTATTTCTATCTTCTCGCCGGTGGTCGTTGCAGCTTATTGGTGGCACACACACGGGTCATCTTGTAGTAGCACCTAGACTGGTCGTTGCGGCTTAACTCTGAAGCTTTTCTTCAAAAAAGCCCTAGCGTGCTACTGGTCAGTTAGCTAGCTAGTTCACCATGGGCGACTCCTCATCGTCGGCATCTTACATCACAATGGTATGTGTACACTACGTACTCTCTACCATTCCTACAAAGGATGATGCATCAAATGATCGATAGTTTTGGTTTTGCTTAATTAATTTTGTGTTCCGGGTTCAGGTTCACCACATGATAGAGAAGTGCATCTGCTTCAACCTGAACAAGGAAGAGTGCATGGACGCACTGAAGAAGCATGCCAACGTCAACCCTGTCGTCACTGCCACTGGTACCGCGCGTGCATACTGAACACGCATGATGCTTCAATTTCAAAACCTTGCCCGTGTTTGTTTAACCATTTTTCTCGTACTAAGTTATCTTGCATATGCATATATCACCTTTATGCATATATATGTTGCTATTATATTCTATCATTTCATGTGATCTGAAAATTACTGCCGCCGCCGTCGCCATGCACAGTGTGGAAGGAGCTGGAGAAGGAGAACAAGGAGTTCTTCGAGATGTACAACAAGGACCGCGAGGAACGTAACATCATCGAGGCGGAGACCATGGAGCGGATCCAGAAGATGCTCACCGAGGCGGCGGCCTCCAAGAGCTCCGACGACGACGAAGGCTAGCTAGCCCTCGATCCGTTAGCTCTCTAGAGCTATATATAGATCTCAGCTCATGCATGGACTCATTTAAGCACCAGCTCCTCCAATATTACCATTAGCTCCTCCCCGAGTACGTACCGTAATATATATGAGACCATCCTATTTAGTTGGCTGGCTTAATTACTTTTACTGGCCACCGTACCAACAACATAGCATGCCTTGAGATGTAAAAAACACACATAATATGCCTCTGCAAGGACCATGCATCCATGATGTGTAGTACGGTCTGGTTATTAGGACCAGATCGAAAAAAATATGTTTACGATGTACTCATGTCGAAAGATGCATGTATATTCGACCAATATATATACATATATAAGAATCTACACTTGCCTTTAGGGTGATGTGTAAGCAAGTAGCCAGGCTTATCATTGACTGTAATCCTTCTGTGAGACGTGGCGGCTGGCGTGCAAATCCATCAGTGTAATGACCTGATCTGCTACTTGCCGCGGCAGCTCCACTTTGAGGATGGGGATATATGCCTCCGATTCGAAAAAAAAGCTCCACTTTGAGGTATACCCGGTGCTGCTTTGGCTTCTTGTTTCGTGGACGTTTTGTATGACCAGTTGTCGGTTTCGTTTTCCAGATTTCAGCACATCTATATTTTAGAAATAGTATAAAAGAGTTTATCAAAAACTATCTCTACTTCTGTAAAACTTTTACCATCTCTCTCTTCATCAATATCATATCGTCTCAACATATTTAATGAAACTCCATAAAACCCCCCACTGAGATTGGTCTATTGATTAGTTTTTTTATTTTTGTAGAATATCCTTCATTGTTAGTATTTCTGGATGGATCCTACTCAATGTTGTCTTTTCTAGAAAACACTCTTTAATTATGATAATTGGCTACTAGACATTGTGACCGTTAAGTGCAACGAAGCGACTATTGTAGCCGCTGACGACTATACTGCCACTCTTAACACTTATCTCAAAAAAAATCATAAGTTTTGCATATATACAAAGTCAGATGAAGACGGATTTTATATCAAGATTGTAGTCCTTAATGAGATCTATAACTTTGTAGTTACAGTTTTTATTTAAAACTATGTAGAGTCCAAATGCTTCTTTTGAACTCTCGGATTTTGAAATTCAAAATTTAGAATTATCAAACGACCTTGGACGTTGACACGTTATATACAAAAGTTGTAGTTATCAATATGATCTATAAATTATAATTGATACTTTTTTGTATAAATTCATTTTTCTCAAATTACTTAAGAAAGTTACATTATTATGTGAAGTTAATTAGGGTCTTAAATATCAATTTTATTCTTTTACACTGCAAAATTATAATTTTAGAATTTTCAAATGACACAAAACATTGACACGATCTACATCGTAGTCATTTTGGATACTTTAAATTCTAAAATCTCAAAAATGAATATTTAGGCTTCCTTAGTACAAATTCGACTTTTGCTGAAGTTTGCTACTTTTTTCACTAATGGTTTATAATGTATAGGCGCCAATAAAAATGAAATTATGAGTCCATGGCTATGAACCATCAGCATAAATTCATTTTTACTAATAAATGGCATCTTAGTTCTACCACTGCCAGACCAGTAAATACCATATATTTCCAATGGCGGTTTTCTTAACCTAGTGTCACTATAAATAATTTGTAGTTGATGTTTTTTGTCAAATGATCTTAGATGGAGAAATAATTTGTCAAATAATTTGTATTCGAAATGATTTGCACCTTTATAGTTGACTATTTTTTATTGAAATCATTTAAGGCTCAAAAATTATGTTTTAAGAATAATGATTTTTAAATTCATATTTTTATAAATTTCTCAAATGACCTCGGATGAAAAACTACTCATTTAATAAATTTGTAGATCTTAACTAGATATAAAACTATATAGTTGAAACTTTTTCCATTTGAATCTTCATTTTCAAAATCTGGTGGACTGAATACCAAGGGGGTATTTCTGGTGTTAAGTCACAAGTGACTTTGGAGTACAGTGATAAGGGATGTAACACACAAGATATGAGGTTCTGAGTTTGATTTCAGGAACCGCATATGCGTGTAGTTCTCGCAAAAAATTGGAAAACTTTCAAAAATTGTGTGGTTGTCGTGTTGGTCCATGGGATTTTTTTGCTACTTTTTGAAAAAAATCATTTATACAGCCACTTCTCTTAAGAAAACCACCACAACTGTCTCATTGTTGACTGAGAAATGCCGTTAAATCCTAAAATAAGTTTAATAGTTTTTAGACAAATATGAGCTGTTAACCGGTTGTAGGCGTTAAATCCTAAAATAAGTCCAGTTGGATGACGACAGAACCGATTTTCACGAGACCGATGTGTAAGCTTTCTGTGGGGTTTAGATATTTAAGACTCAAATTAACTTCACTTTGGGGTTCCGAGAAAATAAAATCGATATTTAAGACTCTAAATCGATATTTAAGACTCTAATTAAAGTCTTAAATATCGGAGTCTTAAATATCGATTTTATTTTTAGCTAACCCAATTAGAGTCTCAAAGGGTTTAGGGTTTTATTTTCTGTGGGGTTCCTCGGTACACTTTGGGGGCGCCTCGCGTGCGCGACGCGCGACCCCTGAGCCGGACGTCTGTGGTATTTGAGTCGGACCCCTGACCCCTGAGCCGGACCCCTGAGCCGGGACGCAAGGCTTTTATTTGAGTTTTGTTATGCGTACGTCATAATCCTCCATCTGGTGATCGAGACAATGACAGGAATGTGAGAGGGAAACGTGACACGAGTATTATTTTGTTGGTAAGGACATGACTGTGAGATTCATTGCGAGAATGAAAAAAGGAGAGAAATGAATCGAGCTAAAGCGAGGAAACCACAGCGATCCAAACCGAGAGCGAGGAGCGGACGCGCGCGTAGCGCGTTGGTAAGGCCGCTCGGTGGAGCATTTCTTCTTTGCGTGTGTACGGACGCATACGCGTATGTGCATGTGGTGTGAGTGTGAAGTGTGTGAATTATGTGCATCCAAATTATGCCCTATATAAAAAACTGAGAGCGAGGAGAGGTGCCAACTACCTCGCTGTGCCATTGGCTGGCTGTCTAGAAGCTGCCAATATTGATCTTTCGGAAAAATTAATGATCTTTCGGGAAAAAAAGAAGCTGCCAATATTCAGACATTTATCAGGTTGCTCGCAGCAGTGTGCTACCAGATGTATGCTCGCTGCAGTGTGCTACCAGATCACGTTGTCTGTCTCTGACATGTCGCTCGCTGCAAGCTAGTAGAATACTATTTGTCGGTCTGTGTGTGTCCGACGTTGGATGCATTCGCGCGCCGAGACCGCCGCGCATGCTGCGACATCGATCTATCGGCAAACCTGTGATCCAGGTTGCGTCGGGTCGCGCCGCGCCATATCGCGACGGGATAGGATCGGATGAGATAGACGAGGGAGGCCAGTGAACCGACGATGATCACGAGTCGGCGCTCGGGACATCGTACAGTTCCAGTGGATCGCCGGCTAATTAACCTCACATGGTTGTCTGTTCGTTTCAAAAGACAACCAATCACTGCTAAACAAATCGATCTTTTGCAGAAATGGATTTCTAGAGACGGCTTCTCCAGAAATCGATTTCTAAACAAAGGTGTCCGTTCTAGAAATTTATAATTTTAGAGGCAACTATATAGAGCTGGCCGGGATAAATAGACGTCTGTACAGTATCCAGACCAACAAATAGTAAATTCAGCTACACGCCTCGAGCACCTCCAAGAGTTTACTATCTCAACTTGTTATCCATATAATTTTGGCAAAATAAGAAAAAATAAGCTCTAACAATTTGGCAAAACAACTTGACATCAATAACAAACTTAGCATATCTTCTCTCCACGCGCGTATACAGAGCCATGCCGTCAGATTTATAGGCCCTGTACGTGGCTCCAAGTGAGGCCTGAATCAAAGTACCAATAGCGGAATAATGTATATGCTGCTAAGGAAATGTGATAATCTTTACTTGAATAACATCATTCTCTTAGTTTCTTCTTACGCTTTTTAAATCCATTTGTAGAAGACATGGCTTCAAATCAAAAGATGAAAAAATAAAGTTAAAATTATACAGGCACTTCTAGACTTCCATAGGAGGGTTTAATTAGTACAATACAGATGGAATTAAAAAAAACGCATATTGCACACCCTTGGGCATGGCCCTGGTGTATACGGCTTGGCATCAAGGACTCTTTGTTGCTTAGCGGGGCTCTTCGTTCGCTTAGCGGGGCTCTTCGTTCGCTTAGTGGACCTTCTTAGTGGACCTTCTTGTGATTTGTCAAGTAGAATTTGACAAATTCTTAGAGATGCTCTAAGTAATTTCAATCCCAGCTCTTATTATTCACATGCATGCACTTTTAATTCTGATACCCACTTTTAATTTGGGCTGCTTGTTTTATGTATTTGAAGTTTTTTATTTAACCCATGGGCTATGTACAACTTTGCATTGAGAGTGTTGTATCTTGTTGCTTCTTGTTCTTGTCTCCAAGAAATTCGGTGGTTTTTGTTTTCTTCTCTCTCTTTGCTTTGTATATAATCTCTCTTATGTTTGTTCAGTTGGTGGTTTCTATTGCTGATAAGTTGTTTTATAGTGAGAAAACACAATATCACGTTTGATAAGTCATGCTAGGCTAGACAATTAAATGTATTGTGTCGATAATAAAGATCAAGCTTGTAAACTGCATGGCTCGTAGGGAGGGTGACTTGGACACCATCCTCAACGAGCTTGTAAACTGCGATGATTATCTATGTTTTTGTGAAAGGATAGTGGTCCCCCGTCATTCAGAACTCAATTTGGACCATTATACTCCTGGATTAGTGGTTCAAGAAAATATCTAAGGATAGACTTAGAAGTGTGTAATAGTTCCTATGTCCCTGAAATAATCCATTTCTAGCCCAAAAAATGTCTCAAAGAATCCATTTCCAGAGGTGAACAGTTCACAGATCCACACATTTGACACAATCTCTCTCTCTCCTGTGATGCTATTGGATACTCCAAATGACCCTACTTAATTATTATTCTTGGTAACTAGAGAGGTCTTAAGGTTCAACAGTTTAATGAGGGGTAACATGGTCTTTTATCTTCATTGCTAATATGTCATAAAGTTGCTAGCAATTCATTCTTTTCATGGACAAAGGGAGTAGCTCTATAAATAAGAGAAGGTGCTGCCCCAACACAACTATCTCTTCTAGTTCTTTTAATTTTAGTATCAAGGTGGTAGGCTAGGTAGAGTTTGTTTTCCTAGTTTGACTAGGTGGATGAAGGGTGGAGGCTAGACCTTTTAAAAAACCTTGTATGTCGTAAATGAAATTTATCATCTGATATTTGAGTTCTTAAGATCATCAGCAACCAGATGAACTCTGGTTCAGAATCTTAAAGGCCAAATATACGAGAGGGAAAAGTTTCTTTGACTAAAAGGAGACAGGGGTATCTCAATTCTAAAAAGGCCTACATAGAGTAAAGAACTTGTTCAAAATGGAAACTATTTTCAAGGTAGGTGATGGCGAACTTTGCAAGTTTTTGGAAGATTATTGGCCACTAGAGGTTCCTTTGAAAGTTGACTATGACCATCTCTATAAAATGACTAGGAATCCTTGTGCTCGGTAGCTAACCTTGTGATGAGGAATCATGGGGCATGGATTTCATTAAAAGTTTAACAGTTCTAGAATATAATATAATAGTTGATTCATTCTAGTGGAAATTACCAAGGACAAATATTTAAATGACAAGAGAACAATGACGTTGGACCCAGGGGTGCTTCGCACAGGTGCCGATAGAGACTTGATCATTATCATCAATGAGTCTTGCCGTCCCATGGATGATGAAGCTCAAATCATGCATATCCAACTACCTCCATTGCTCCTATTTGACGGCTCAAGCACCAGCCCATGGGAGGTCAAGGAGCAACACCTGTTCTTGTGCAGTAGGAAGATGTACTTGCTTCAGATCTTTGATGCCCCACTAGCATCAGAATTGTGTTATGGGCTTTATAAGCAAAAACAGTTTACTACTAAACTCTATATAAGTTCTTAACTAATAGGGGAGTCACTAGTACAACTATGGGATTTATTTGGAATAGTAAAATTTGTTTGAAGATTTAATACCTTCTAAGGCAATTGGTGAATAACAAACTCCAGGTAGTTGTGAACATTTAAAAAGGATGGAAAGGAGAGAACAAATGTTGACTGTGCAAATGTTGTGAAAATGTGATCATGTCTTCTCTCAATTCCACTTAGCCAAATTAACTTAGCTATAATCAGAGAAGTTTTCCACCTAAGCCATACTCCTAATTCCATGAATGATTTCACTAGCACGTGGCTATCGGGCAAGGGGCCCCCTTCTGAATTGGTTAACCATTTTCTTATTTGCAAGTTTTCTTGGGCTTTGTGGACTATCAGATGTTTGCGAAATTTAGATCCTTAATAGGCTTCTTTTTGGGATTGTGTTTGTGTTTTTATGAACTCTATTTGTAAACTAACATTCCCAGTATCTGTACTTTCTTTCGTGGCTTTCAATATAAGAAATGGTTTCTCGAATAAAAAAATTGAGTTCTTGGTTGCCCCTCTTTGTTTTCCCTCATCGATGTCAAGTTTTCGCTGATTTTCATTATCTCATCCATTTTGAGTCTCTCTTCTTGTTTGGTCTATTTCTCCATGTGCTATGACATCCGAGGAAAGTCCCTAGCCAATAGATTTGGTAGATTCTTCATGAGCACGAAGATCTAAGTTTTTCACTTGAAACTTAATTTCTAGAGATGAATTTTGATATCATGGTTGATTTTGTAATTTTTGGGTGTTAATTTTCTAAGGATATCCTCTCAATACGTCTAGAAGCACCCTTGCAAAGTTTGAGTTCAAGCGGATTTTATTTGAGTCAGTTTGGGGTTTTGAATCGAACTTCTGGGTGTTCTATTTGTTGTCTGGTATGCCAAATGATCCGCTTCAGTCAGTGTTAGGCTTGCTATTTAATGCATTTTTTCATCAGTTTGTGTTGCGTCACTTCTGTTGATTTCTGCGGTGTTCTCTCAGTTGTCTGGGTTAATTTGGTCACCAGGTGGCTTGTGTCAACTTAGTCTTGGTGGTTTTGATTCTTTGAGTCCTTTGCAGTTGAATTTGGGACTAAGATCGGGTTGTTGTTGGAGAAATTTTATTTAGGTCCCATTACCCCCCCACCCCCCCCCCCCCCAATCGTTGCATCCTCGATCCTTCTAACTTCTCTATGTACCATTTTGTGAAGATGCACAATATATATGCTTCGATTTAAGTGGCTTGTGTGGACAACTTTTTAGCCATATTATGGTTGTGTCCTAATGATCGAGTTTGCATCGCACTACCACATATTCAAGATGCAATCGGTTTCATGCTACTCTATTTTCAATGAGTTAGTGATCAATATATTTTCGTACACTTATTATACCTGAGTTTATATGAAAATATGTAAATTTACCAAAATGAGCTATATATGATTAGATCAACTATATAATAGTGTCTTCTTTTACCATCGGTTTGTAGAAAGGTAGTCGCAAGTTTAGAGCCCCTTTGGAATGCAGTAATTTCACATGAATTGTACAAAATCAATTTATTTTTATAGTAATAATATAGAAAACAGAAAACATAAACCCTGCTGCATTCCAAAGGCCTTAAGGATGCAAAGTGATCCTCCTCTTTTACCATTTCAATTAAGCATGGATGCTATACAACTGACTTGCTAATAATGTTGTTCAACTGTTAGCTTAACATCAGTTCCAACCATAAACCAAGTGAACAAATGCATTAGTAGTGCTATAGATATTAGTTCTCGGCACCTCCATTATGACATGTGATCGTTTGAAATAAGGAATTTATGTTCAAATGTTTTGAACATTTGGTTTTAGACAAGGTAGAATATATCAATGCAGTGCATTCCCGAGTCACATGAGAGAGACCCCCGCAATTTCTAGTGTGTAGGGATCAATATACTCTTCAAAAAGTACTATTGTCGCAGTGTGAAAAGTTGAACCAGAAAAAGCTCGCCCTCGAATAATCGGCTACTAGATTTGGCTTTGACGGTCCGATATAAGGAATTAATGTTCAAATATTTTGAACATTTGTTTTCAGACATCCTGTAATTTGGGGTTTTGGAAACAACTTGTCAATAGTGTTTTCAGTTGTGCTGACGCTGCTGACATTTCAAAAATTGAAAAGACACGGTGGAATATATCAATGCAGTGTGTTCTCGTGTCACATGAGAGCGACACCCGTAATTTCTAGTGTGTAGTGTAGGGACCAATGTATGATCTTAAAAAAGTACTATTGTCGTTGTGTGAAAAGTTAAACCGGTAAAACCCCGCCTTGGCATAAACGACTACTAGGTCTGGCTCTCCGCTGAAATATATGGAGTATATATAACACAAAATTGGCTCTCCAATGAAATATATGGAGTATATATAACATTTTCGCTCATTGAATAAATCATCTTTTCACTTCCTGGGGGCCCATTTGTATCGATATAATCCCAGTCCCAGTCGAGAGTAGGTCACTGCTAGAAAGCTAAGATTCCCGGACGGTGCACTTACCGTCAAGGAAAATGGAACTATCGTCAAGGAAATGCGAATTTAAATTCCCTGACAGTACCCCCCATCAGGGAATGACCATCAAGGCTAGCTTGGCAAGATAATCGTCACGGAAATACGATTTTAATTTCTTTAAAGTGGAAAGCCCACCCGGAAATTACAAAACCGTCAGGGTAAATAGTTTTTCTCTAACGGCTGAAACCATCAAAGAAAAATAGATTACCGTCAGAGAATGTTATTTCCTTGACAGTGCAAACTGTCGGCTATAAGAGAATTTACCGTAACGGTTGTTCCACTGTCAAAAATATCAATTTTTCTCTATCAGTGCCTTTTTTCATGTCGACTTCTACCATTAGGGAAATTGGGGTTTCCCTGTAGGTGGTAATTTCCCTGTCAACATAACAACATTTAGAAAACCGTTTGCATAATAGCATTTTCCATATAATTGAAACTAGATACATTTAATATAATATACATAGAACCATGGAGACATATACCACTAAATACAATACACATCATGTATATGGATAGATTAGTCTAGCATAAATAAATTCAGTACATACATAGATGTCGTTATTTGCATCAACATTGGTAAATACATGAGATGTCCAAACATTTAGCACCTATCTCCCAAATAACTTCTTCAAACCACCACGAGCACTAGCTGAATGTT
Source organism: Bothriochloa decipiens (assembly GCA_023333625.1). Classification (NCBI taxonomy): domain Eukaryota; kingdom Viridiplantae; phylum Streptophyta; class Magnoliopsida; order Poales; family Poaceae; genus Bothriochloa; species Bothriochloa decipiens. The sequence goes on along the minus strand of CM041641.1, from coordinate 15,598,089 downwards.
AGTGCTCAGGTCTAACGCTCGCCAAAGAGGGGTAGTCGACAAATTTTTCTCGGGTGGGATTAGGACTTATCCTTTACTATTAGATGGTAGAAACGCCGTGTAGATGCAATTGCTGGTTTTATTACTCGCTTAGCATGTGTATGGTAGAGGATGGATAACTGTGAGTGGATGTACACAGGCTTCACAGCTAAGACGAAGAGCGATGAATGGGTTAGGGGCACGCTTAATTTCCTGGAGCAAGCATTTGGCCCGGCTACTAAAGGGTCAATTCAGATGCCGTGTCCTTGTAGCCAGTGTAAGAACTCAAAAAGAAACTAAAGAATGATGTTTTCAAAGATCTGTTCAAGAACGGATTTGTGGCAAACTATAAGAGGTGGATTTTCCATGGTGAAGATGGCTATATTAGAGAGGAGGAGGTAAGAGCATGCCTCGAGGAGTATGATGGAGATGACGGGATTGCCGACATGGTGGTAGACTATAATGAGGCACGTGGCAATGAAGTATTGCCGACTCGGATGGAGGAGGATCCAGAGGAAACTGCAAAGGCGTTCTATGAAATGATATCTTTGGCACAGAATCCCCTTCACGAGAAGACAACAATGTCGCTACTGGATGCCATTGGACGCCTAATAGCGTTGAAGTCGCAGTTGAGCCTGAGTCAAGATGGCTTCGATCACATGTTGGCAGTTTGGGGGGAAATGCTTCCGAAGGGTCACATGCTGCCAAAGAAAATATACGAGTTATAGAAGCTCCTTCGTGCACTTAAGATGCCGTATGAGTCGATCCATGCTTGTCCTAAAGGGTGCGTCCTATTTAGGGAAGACCTTAGGGAAGCAACGCACTGTCCAAAGTGCAAAGCCTCTAGGTATGTTGAGGTAGACGGTAGTGATGGCAATAAGAAACAGTCTAAGATCCCCGAGAAGGTCCTACGGTACCTTCCTATCATACCGCGGCTCCAACGGATGTACATGACAGAGGAGTCCGCGAAACAGATGAGATGGCACAAGGATGGCAAAAGATACAATGACAACATGGTAAACCCATCGGATGGTGATGCATGGAAGTACTTCAATGACCAGCATCCTCACAAAGCAGAGGACGCTCGGAATGTACGTGTAGCATTGGCAACTGATGAGTTCAACCCGTATGGAATGATAGCGGCCCCGTACACTTGTTGGCCCGTGTTCGTGATACCCCTCAATCTTCCCCCGGGCGTTATGTTTGAACCCAAGAACATGTTCTTGTTGCTGATAATACCTGAACACCCAGGCAACAATATGGGTGTGTTCATGCAGCCACTGTGGGATGAATTGCAACATGCTTGGGAAAAAGGGGGTGCTGATGTACGACCGAGCTACAAAGAAGAACTTCACAATGCATGTGTGGTACCAGTATTCAATGCATGACTTCCTGGCGTATGGCATATTCAGTGGGTGGTGTGTTCACGGGATGTTGCCTTGCCCAGTATGCAAGGCATCTATGATGTTCACCTGGCTGACGAAGGGTGGCAAGTTCTCTTCATTTGGCAAACATCATCAATTCCTAGATGACGACCATGAGTTCAGACGAGACATCAAGCACTTCACGAAAGGTGTTCAAGTCACTGACCCCATTCCTGAGATTATGAGCGGTGCCCAGGTCCTTGCCTAGTTAGAGGCTCTTGAAATAGATAAAGACAATAGTGGTTTTAAAGGATATGGTCAGGAACACATGTGGACCCATATATCGGGCTTGACTAGGCTCCCCTACTTCAAGGACCTTCTTCTTCCACACAACATCGATGTAATGCACACAGAAAAGAATGTTGCTGAGGCACTCTGGGGTACACTCATGAACATAAGGGAGAAATCAAAGGACAACATTAAGGCTAGACTAGACCTGGAGGTGATCTGTGGTAGACCAAAGCTAGTGATGAAGACCCCTGCGCTCAGAAAGAGTTGAAAAGGGGTCTGGCCGATTACATCCTAAGAAGGGGCGATAGGAAGGAAGTGCTTGAGTGGATCAAGACGTTAATGTTCCCTAATGGGTATGCGGCAAATCTGAGTAGGGGAGTGAACCCTAAGACTATGGAAGTCTTAGGGATGAAGAGTCATGACTTCCACATATGGATTGAGTGTCTCCTTCCTGCGATGACCCGTGGATATCTCCCCAAGCTAGTGTTGCGCGCTCGGCCAGAGTTGAGCTATTTCTTCTGCCAGCTTTGTGCCAGGGAGTTATCTCGGGAAGTGATTCATGACCTGGAGTGTGTTGCACCTCTGTTGATCTGTAAGTTGGAGATGATCTTTTTACCCGCTTCTTCCTACCGATGCAGCATTTGATTTTGCACCTACCACATGAAGCATGGCTGGGGGGTCCCGTGTAGGCCCGTTGGTGCTATCCAATTTAGAGGTGTCTAAAGATTCTTCGTAAGAATTGTAGAAATAAAGCCAAAATTGAGGCTTCCATGGTAGAGGCATTCAGAGTGGAGGAGGTGTCCAACTTCACAACGGCGTACTATACTGAGAACCTTCCCAGCGTGAACCCACCCCCTCGTTACAATGACGACTGGAGTTCATTGAACCTGAGCCTTTTCAAAGGGCAACTCGAAAGGGGAAGCGTAGCTACCCCCAAGACGTTGCAACAACATGAGTTTCGCACTATCATGCTCTACGTGTTGTTGAACCTTGAAGAAGTGGTTCCTTATCGAATGTAAGTTCTCAATGAGCTAGTTACATACGCAGTCTATTGTTTTTTCAAGGAGTTCATTAATGAACTCTAGACAGGGGATATGGCTCCTACCGATGAAGAAGAAGACTATCTTTTCAAAAATGGCACGCCCGATTTTATTTCCTGGTTCTGTACAAAGGTATCGTCTAATTTAGCTCTTTTGAACTTTGAGATTCCACTTTGCTCCTAGGAGTGAGTAATGTAACCATCTACTTGGCCTCACCTTGTAGGCACGCACGAATAGGGAAATGAGTGGTGAATTGAAACAGGTTGCACAAGGCTTCAACACTAGGGTCAATACATTCACCGTTTATGATGTGAATGGCTATTGCTTTCGCACGAGAAGCTATGAGGAGAGTTGGCCCACCCAAAAGACCATGTGCACAGGAGTTCGTACGCCCAGCACCGATAATCGTGACTACTATGGCATAGTCGAAGAAATATACAAGCTCCACTTTGAGGGCCCCAAAGATCTTAAACTAGTGGTATTCAAATGCTATTGGTTCAATCCTTATGAACCTAGAAGAGCCGATGACTTGGGCAAGTCAAAATTTGATAGGATTTCATCTATACTGGAGAAGATGTCTATATTGTGGCTTAACAGGCCATGCAAGTTTATTATCTCCCATGGGCATGCCAAAAAGACGAGAGGCTTAAGGGTTGGTACCTTGTGCTCTTGGTATCACTGCGCGGTAAAGTGCCTGTCCCAAACAATGATGATTACAACTTTGTGCACTTAGATTTCGACAATATTGATAGTGATGATGACAATAGTGATAGCGATGATGAGGAGCCAACCACTGTCGTTCATGGAGATAAATTCTAATTCATGTAATACTATATTGTTCTTATTATTACTTTGCAATTATGCTTCGTTCATTTTGCATCTCTTTACAAGTACTTATCGATTATTTGTGCTAATTGGTTTAATCTTTGTCTTTGTCATTGCAGGCACAGGACAAAATGCCAGGCAGAAGTAGATGACCATGACGAAAGGAAAGGTTGGTCTACATGCAGCGTGGCATCGAGGAGGAGGCGTTGGAGGAGCCACCGTTAGAGGAGGCGAGGACTCGCTCACATCGCTCAGCAACGAGGCAGCTATTTTCCTCAGACGACGTGCAGGACGAGGAGGACGGGCGCGACCAGGACGGGGGCAGCCAGCACTGGGGCGGCCCGGACGGGGACGACCAGGACTGGGGTGACCAGGGCAGGGCGAGGAGGACGAGGGCGAGGCGACACCAGGGGAGACGGCTTCCTCAGGTTCAAGCAAGGTCTACCAGCGCAAGATCACGCACCTCCCTTCAGCGCCGATCGTGGAAGACCACCGTCTGGTGATTTGACCCGATGGTGACAAGTAAGTAACCGTTTATGTTTTCATGGCTTATTCATATGACATATTTAAAATTGAACTTCAGACTAACAATTCTTTAATAACTCATGCAGAAATTGGAAGCTTGTGCAAGGGGTAGCTAGATGCCATCCTAATAGTATGTTGGGCCTCCTAATTAAGAAGCACTACCTTGGCCTTGTCACCTATGACAACATGACCAAGGCGGTGCCCTGGCATTGGCCAGACTTCTTCAAAGTCAGGGATGAATACGAGGTCCCCATTACGACCAAGATCAAGAGGGAGTTCTGGGTGAGTCTTCATTGCATCGCTTTGTGAACATTACGCATTCGTTGGACATTCTTGAAATAATGAAATGATACGTGATTTCTGTATGCAGGAGTGGTTCACTTGCGAGCTGGGGCACGAGGTCCAGGCGTCGGTGGTGCAGGACAAGGTTGCCAAGGACTGACTCGAGGACATGTACCATGAGGCACACATCCAAGTCCTCATCACCTACTACGCCGACATGCTTCGCTAGTCGCTGCCAAAGCTGGAAGCCAGGAAGATGATCCTCTACCCTGAGACCGACATTGCCAGGGAGTTCTACATCCAGGTAAGTAGGAATCATTAGTTCTGATTCCTTCCATGAAAAATAACTAGGAAATATTAATTCTGATTCATCTTCTGACATGTCATGTAGTTTCCTGTTGATTCGTCCAAAATGCACATGGACTGCTGGGAGGCCATTGTGGACGACTAGAGAAAGCCAGAGTTGTATGTGGAGCGTCACCATAAAAGTGCATATGCCAAGGTGAGGATAGGACCAGCACACCACCAAGGTAGCTGCTCCCTCGGAGGGTTCATGGACGCATGGGTACGCTTCTGTCGATTTATTTATTTACTTATTTATTTATTCAATCTATTACATGTAATCATTCTTGTGTTTTCCTCACAGTCCCAAGCGCATGATGGGCAGGTGATCAATGAGTGCGAGGGCTACGCCCTATCTCACAAGGGCAAAGCGACAGGTCCGAACAACGTCTACAGCTCGGCAGATGGGCCCAAGGCGTACACCAACCTAAATGCCTATGAGAAGATGGTCCAATACACCAAGGCAGCTCGCATGCGTCATGGTCCAACCTTTGATCCTGCCACCTAGCCCCTGGATACAGACGTCCTGATGAGGACGGGAGGAGGGAAACAGCACGGCTGGTACTTTATTTCCCACAGTGCAATCGACCCAGCCATCGTTCCCACTCTTCATTAGGTTCATCGATCCGACAGCACGACCTCCTCTGACGTCCCCATACGACCTTGGCAGCCGAGCCACACACAGGCGTTGGCAGTAGTTCAGGTAACTCTAGTTTTATTCGTCGTTCATTGGTTTACATATGTACCTTTCCTTTTGTATTGTTTAAACATCGAGGGTGTAATATTGCAGTCCGAGCTGGCCGAGTTGCGGGCCGCACAGGAGGCCTCGCAGGAGGCCTATCGGCAGGAGATGGCTGCCCAAGAGTAGGCCCATCGGCAGAAGATGGCACGCCAACTTGAGGCTGTTCGGCAGCAAACGAAGCGTCAAATGTAGGAGTTTGCCAGCTACTTTTAGAACATTCAGATCCCTGCTGTTGTCATGCCTCCGTTGCCTGCCTCGATGTTCGCTCCACCACCTCCTTTTGGCCCTATACGGACTCTGGTGAGTATATATGTTTTTCCATTGTTTTGGTTTGTGCGGCCATCATGCAGGTACTAATGAGATCGCTTCTTCTTTGTGCAGGCATAGTCAGCGGGTTCGAACTCGACTCCTCGATATGGCCCTTCTCCAGGCCATGGGTCGCCGATTCTTGCCCCTCAGCCACACTTCCCGTGGCCTCCGGGTGGCGTCCTTCCTAGGCCTATGCAGCACGGGACCTCCACGTGGGCGAGCTGCCCTCCTCCAACTACCCAGCATGCGCACTCCAGGTGGGGGCACCAGTACCAGTCGACGCCGCACGGCTTGAGCCAGGACAGTCCTCGTGGTCTTCGTGACCTTCACACCATGATGGGCATAGGGACGACGGGTCGCAGCACGAGTGAGGGCCTTTGTATGGAATTGTGAGACTTTGTTGGATGTTGGACTTGTTGGATGCATTTGTTATGGATGACATGTGATATATATGTGGATTTATGTTATGTATGTGTGAATTTGTCTTATATATATATGATTTTCCTACTGTGATATATATGAAAAAATAGGAAAAAAATATTTCCAGCTTTGCCGACTGCCGTGCCTGACCATCAGCAACGGCTGTTTTTAAAAAAAATAAATAAAATATCTTTGCCGACTGCCAGCTCATGGCAGTCGGCAAAGACTTTTTTGAAAAAAAATAAAAAATCTTTGCCAATTGCCATGTTTGCAGTCGGCAAAGAAGATGCCAGACGACACGGGGGCCGCTTCCTTTGCCGACTCCTAGTTTGGCAGTCGGTAAAGTCTTTGTCGACTGCCCTCCACGTGGCAGTCGGCAAAGAATTTTTTGCCGAGGCTTTCTTTGCCAACGGACCTTTACCGACTGCCAGCTTCGCCGACTGCTTTCAGGCCTTTGCCGCTGCTTCCAGCAGTTGGCAAAGAATGTGTTTCCTGTAGTGCACATTTGCAAGGTGGAACGTGCATAATTAAAAACAAGTTCTCCAGCAAGAATATAGAATCATGGCGGACATACTACTGAACCAAGTCATACATAGAATCTC
>CM041641.1:15485384-15550343 GCA_023333625.1 Bothriochloa decipiens | reverse complement strand
AGATGATGACATGTCGCACCACATCATTCAGGGTTTTGTCGAAAAAATTTTGTAGTTTGAATTTTCGGGTTGTTACAGTCTGAGCCTAAAAGGTGTTGCTCCTGGCATGAGGGGGATAGTGTGATCTCCAGGTCTTGATGGAGGCAAACCTGGAAGAGGCTTGAAAATATCAAAGTAATTCTCAACTAGATTCTTGATTTCCAGAGGAATATTAGATGTGGCTTCGAGTTCCTATACAGAGGTAAGTTCAACACAACAGATGACAGAATCTTGTTGAAGCATAGATGTTAGTTGACTATGACCGACAGGAGGTCCCACTATGTCTTGTGGAGTGTGTTGGGAATATGCCCTAGAGCTAATCATGAGATGATGATATTCTGATTGTATCCATGATTAATAAAGTGTTCATTGAATATCCATTATAGACAACTTGTATTGATTGGCAATTATGTAAATTGTTTGTGGAACTCAATTACTTGAATGGTTATTCTAAAGTTGTCCCTGGTCGGCGTTCTTGTGAGAACACACTTGAATATTAGACCAGCACATGTATTAGTTGATGGCTATGTTTCACAAGTCATGGACATGGAGATGTCAAACTAATAATGTGGGCACATGTGAGACATGTAGGCTGGATTGACCCGACATGAGAAAGTCTCTATTCACATCATATACATTATGTCCTTAGACCTGATATTGTAGTATGTACTCAAGATGTGAAACGGCCTACTTAGGGATTGTGAAATGCTACTCCGTAACTAGGTAGTTATAAAGTTGGTCTTTGGGTGGTCGGGAAGCATGCTATGAGACATAGACAATCAAGATGGAATTTGCCCCTCTCTACTCAAGAGAGATATCACTGGATCACTCAAGTGATTGGATCAACAAATGCATGGCCGTGCTTGGGTTAAGTGTTAACCCATGAGTTGAACAATATATCGAGTGGCAAAGGGAATAACTTGTATATGGTCGTATTGGTTCGTCTGATATGATCTTTGCGTGCACATAGGAGTTGTCACGCCTTGCTAGAGGCCACTATTAACTATTGGGCGAGTAGGAGTACTCGGCCCATGTCAATGTGTGCGTGAACCCATAGGGTCGCACGCTTAAGGGGCTGGAAGCCTAATCCGGGTTGGACCCGAATTAGACAAGGCTTAGGGTTACTAATGGGTCTCCAACTCGTGAGCTCATTGGGGACGCCTATATAAGCAAGGGGTAGGGCGTACGGTGAGGGTTACATGCCTTCAATAGCCGCCGTTGCCCTCCCCACGCTCGCGCCTTCTACTCCTCGCAGACCTAGCAGTCCGGAGGCGCGTCGCTTCTTCCCTGTACGTGTGGGATACCTCGGAGGTGCTGCATCTGGAGCACTGGGACGAACCGCGCGAGGGGATTGACGTGACAGATGACCATGCAACTGCACTGCCTGCTACGACATGTACGACTACATCGAGTCATCTTCCGCTACATTCGCGTGTCTAGTGGTAATCCCGTGACCTGTAACTAGCAGTAGATCCTAGTTTATGAGGCAGAAAAGTTTTGTTTTCTGGCTAGCATAGCACCCTCATAACCCTTCAGTGGTATCGGAGCCATAGCTGCTCGTTATAGGTTCGGTTGATGGCATATAGATGATATGTAGAGATAGTAGATGCGATCTACTAGTCTTGGTTGCACAGTTTGATTAGATCAATTGTGAAATGGGGTGGTAGATGGAAACTCAATCTATTTTCATGCTCTTGATGCGTGGTCGTGTAACGATCTACTCATACAGTCGGTTTAATCCGCCATCTGAGTTAAGTGATATACGTAAGACCATACATGTTGGGCATAGATCAATGAGATTGATCTAGTGAAAATAGAGGGACTCCGAATGGTTTGGATTCAGGTTGATGAGATCAATCTGATAAGATTTTCATAGCAATTTCATAGATGTGATCTATGTAATCCGGTTTGGTTTTCATAGAGATTTCATAGATGTGATCTATGGACCGCCGTTGCTATCTGTCGTAACGCATATAATCATTCTACGCCTAACTTGTTTTTGCAAGGTATATTGTGAATTGGTATGGCCCATGTGTATGTGTGTAATTCTTTCATGGCCTGCGTGTCATGTAAGCAACACGGCTGGAGCCATATGTGTTGCCATTTAATGTATTGGCCTGCGTGCCTAACTTGTGATTACGCGACTATGTAATTAGTATAGCCTGCGATAAGATAGTTCTTGGAGGACTTATCACAAGAAGGATGGAACACATGGATCGTGGAGATGGAGATCACCATGATGGGCAAGATGATGGAGATGGAGATCACCATTCATTAAAGGGCCATACCTTGTCACTATGTGTGAATGTGATTCTCATTATTTGTTCTACTTTCACATGCTATTATGTTTTGTCTACATGAGTGTGTTAGTGAAGTAGAATGATCCCTCAGCAATGTTTAAGTTAAATGCTTCCCCAAACCTTGCACTATCATAAGTCTTGTACAATCGGTGGTGGGTCTATGAAATTAGGGTGCCACTGGTTTTCCTCGACTAGGCAGGTTCGTATCAGATACTTACTGCAAGAAGGTTTGGTTACTTGAACAAGGTCATCCTAACGGTTAGGGATCTTGAAGAATGGAAAGGTTGAGTGCTTGGCATAGGGATGCTAGCCCAACAACAAGAGTCATATGAGATATGATTAGCAAGGTGTTGCTTACCGATCTACCATACCGACTAGCGGTGATGCTAAAGCTCACTGGTCGGGATGTTAGTTGTGGGTCTTGAATCACTAAGTATCAATTGAGGGATATTGATTTTAGTGGGAGTATATTATATTTGATATAATTTGCTCCTTCATGGATACATTGTCTTAGTATTTTGTATTACTTTTGTTGTAGATGGCCGTTCGCAATCAACCATTTTATTTGCGTACAATTCTTGAGAAAGATAAGTTGAATGGAACAAATTACGCGGATTGGATCCGCAACCTGAGAATTATTTTCAGGGCTGAGAAAAAGGAAGATATTCTAGACACCCCATTATCAGATGAGCCTGGTGAAAATGCACCTGCTGCTGAAAGAGCCGCTTACAAGAAAGCATGCGATGCTGATCTTGAAGTGAGTTTCCTTATGCTTGCTTGTATGGAACCTGATCTGCAGATGCATTTTGATAACAATCACTCAGTGAATGATATGATCATGGCGCTTGAGGAGATGTTCCGCACACAGGCTAGGACTGAAAGGTTCAATGTCTCTAAGGCGCTTGTGGAAACCAAGCTTGTAGAGGGCGCAGCAGTAGGACTACACTCAAAGGTTGGAGAAGCTAGGCTTCCCAATCGGCCAAGATTTGGCCACTGATTTTATTCTCTCATCTCTTCCACCCAGCTATGGAAACTTCATCTTGAACTACCATATGCATGGAGCAGAGAGAGGCTTGAGTGAACTATGTGGTATGCTGAAAATAGCAGAAGCTGACATCAAGAAAGGTGCCAGCAATAGCCAAGTGTTGGCGGTCCAGAACAGACCTCGGTTTAAGAGGTGGGGCAAGAAGAAGGGCAAGGCTAGAGATGAGATCTCTAAGCCAAACCCATCTACTGCTAAGGCTGGACCATCTGCAAATTCAGACTGCTTTTATTGCAAGGGGAAAGGTCACTGGAAAAGGAATTGCAAGGAGTATTTGGCGTCCTTAGAGAAGGATGGCAGTGGTAAAGGTATTACTGCTACTTGTACCCTTGTCGTTCATGTTACGGACATTTTTCTCGCTAATTCATATATTAATTCCTGGGTATTTGATACCGGATCGGTTGCTCATATTTGCAATACGATGCAGGGAATGATAAGAAGTAGAAGCATGGAAAAGGGAGAGGTTGACTTTCGTGTGGGCAACAATGCAAGAGTTGCTACGTTGACCGTCGGGACGATGCAACTTCACCTGCCATCAGGATTTATCATGGAATTGAATAATTGTTATTTTGTTCCTAGCTTAAGTCAAAACATTATATCACCTTCATGTTTGATGAAGGATGGTTATTCTTTTGCGAGTAAAGACAATGGTTGTGTGATCTCCAAGAATGACATGTTTGTGGCTTTTGTATCCATTGTGAATGGATTATTTATTTTAAATCTTGATGATGCACCTGTCTGTAATGTTACTGCTAAACGGCCTTGGCTTAATGAGTTAAGTCCTACCTATATGTGGCATTGTCGCTTGGGTCATATAAGTGAGAATCGCATGAAGAGGCTCCATGATGATGGTCTTCTAACTTCGTTTGATTTTGAATCATACGAGACATGTGAGGCTTGCCTGCTAGGCAAGATGACCAAGGCACCATTCAAAGGATTTCCTGAGAGGGCATCTGACTTGTTGGAACTTGTACAAACTGATGTATGTGGACCAATGAGCATGACAGCTAGAGAAGGATTTTAATACTTCATAACTTTTACTGATGACTTTAGTAGATATGGATATGTCTACCTAATGAAGCATAAGTCTGAAACATTTGAAAAGTTCAAAGAATTTCAGAATGAAGTAGAGAATCAACTGGCAAGAAGATCAAGGCCTTGCGATCTGATCGTGGAGGCGAATATCTAAGTCACAAGTTTAGCACTCATCTTAAAGAGTTGTGAAATTGTTCCACAGCTTACGCCACCCGGAACGCCTCAGAGGAACAGCGTGTCTGAGCGACGTAATCAGGCCTTGTTGGACATGGTTCGGTCTATGATAAGCCAGTCGGACCTACCTTTATCATTTTGGGGATACGCTCTAGAAACAGCCACTTTCACATTGAATAAGGTACCATCTAAGTTCGTAGTTAAGACACCATATGAGATGTGGACAGGTAAGAGTCCTAGTTTGTCTTTTCTATAAATTTGGGGTTGTGAAGTTTATGTCAAATGACTTATATCAGATAAACTAACACCCAAATCGGACAAGTGCTTTTTCATGGGATATCTAAAGGAAACTTTAGGGTATTATGTCTATAACCGAACAGAGGGCAAAGTGTTTGTTACTCAAAATGGTGTTTTCTTAGAGAAAGAGTTTCTCAAAATAGAAAAGAATGGACAAAAGGTGTATCTTAAAGAAATTCAAGATGAGCCAGTAGGGACTGACTCTATGAGTGATGCTATTGTAGCAGAGCAAGTTGAGACACCCATGGCAGTGGAGACACTGCCACAACCACGAAGATCAGCAAGACTTCATGCATTGCGTGGGGATTTGTTATTGTTTGATGATGACGAACCCGTGGATTATGCGAAAGCTATGATGGATCCAGATTCCGAGAAATAGCAAAGTGCCATGAGATCCGAGATAGATTCCATGGGAGACAATCAAGTTTGGAACTTGGTTGACCCGCCTGATGGGGTTAGACCCATTGAGTTCAAATGGATCTTGAAGAAGAAGAAGGATATGGACGGAAATGTTCACGTCTATAAAGCTCAGCTTGTCACAAAGGGTTTTCGGCAAGTTCAAGGGATTGACTACGATGAGACATTCTCGCCGGTAGTGATGCTTAAATCTATCTGGATCATTCTAGCAATTGCTGCATATTTCTATTATGAGATATGGCAGATGGATGTTAAAACAGCCTTTTTAAATGGGTATTTAGAAGAGGACGTGTATATGATATAGCCCGAAGGTTTTGTTGATCCTAATAATGCTGGAAAGATATGCAAGCTTAAGAAATCTATTTATGGGTTAAAGCAAGCATCTCAGAGTTGGAATCTTCATTTTGATGAGGTCGTCAAAGGGTTTGGCTTCTGTTAGAATGAAGAAGAACCTTGTGTTTACAAGAAGGAAAGTGGGAGCGCTGTTGTGTTTCTGATCTTGTATGTGGATGACATACTATTGATTGGGAATGATATTCCTATGTTGCAATCTATAAAGACTTCACTGAATAATAGTTTTTCTATGAAGGATTTAGGAGAAACAACATACATCTCGGGCATTAAGATCTATAGAGATAGGTCAAGAAGGCTGATAGGATTAAGCCAGGGTACTTACATTGACAAGATGTCAAAGAGGTTCAACATGGAATAGTCCAAGAAAGGGTTCTTGCCTGTGTCACATGGTGTGCGCTACAATGATAAGCAGTGTCCTTCCACTGATGCTGAGTGCAAACCCATGAGTAAGGTTCCATACGCTTCGGCAGTTGGTTCCATCATGTACGCCATGATATGTACTCGTCCAGATGTAGCCTATGCTCTAAATGTTGCGAGCAGGTATCAAGCCAATCCTGGTGAGAGTCACTGGACATTGGTTAAAAACATTCTTAAGTACTTACGAAGCACTAAGGATGTGTTCCTAATCTATGGAGACGAGGAGGAGCTCGTTGTAAACGGTTACACTAATGCTAGCTTCCAAACCGACGGGGATGATTCACTATCTCAATCAGGTTTTATGTTCATAATAAATGGTGGTGCAGTTAGCTAGAAAAGTTCCAAGCAGGAGACGGTGTCTGATTCTACAACAGAAGCCGAGTACATTGCAGCTTCTGGCACTGCAAAGAAAGGTGTCTGGTTGAGGAGGTTCCTCATTGATCTTGGTGTGTTTTCGAATGCATTGGGCCCATTGAATTTACATTGTGATAATAATGGGGCAATTGCATAGGCTAAGCAGCCTAGGGACCACCAGAAGAACAAACATGTACTCCGAAAGTTTCATCTCATTCGAGAGTTTGTGAAACAAGAAGAGATCAAACTGTGCAAAATACATATGGATTTGAATATAGCAGATCCTTTGACAAAGGCTCTTCCACAGCCTAAGCATGAGACGCACATGAGGTGTATGGGGATTAGACATCTAAGAGATTAACTCTAGTGCAAGTGGGATACTGTTGGAAATATGCCCTAGAGCTAATCATGAGATGATGATATTCCGATTGTATCCATGATTAATAAAGTGTTCATTGAATATCCATTATAGACAACTTGTATTGATTGGCAATTATGTGAATTGTTTGTAGAACTCAATTACTTGAATGGTTATTCTAAAGTTGTCCCTGGTCAGCGTTCTTGTGAGAACACACTTGAATATTAGACCAGCACATGTATTAGTTGATGGCTACGTTTCATAAGTCATGGACATGGAGATGTCAAACTAATAATGTGGGCACATGTGAGACATGTAGGCTGGACTGACCCGACATGAGAAAGTCTCTATTCACGTCATATACGTTATGTCCTTAGACCTAACATTGTGGTATGTACTCAAGATGTGAAACGGCCTACTTAGGGACTATCAAACGCTACTCCGTAACTGGGTAGTTATAAAGTTGGTCTTCGGGTGGTCGGGAAGCATGCTATGAGACATAGACAATCAAGATGGAATTTTCCCCTCTCTACTTGAGAGAGATATAACTGGATCACTCAAGTGATTAGATCAACAAATGCATGGCCGTGCTTGGGTTAAGTGTTAACCCACGAGTTGAACCATATATCGAGTGGCAAAGGGAATAACTTGTATATAGTCATAGTGGTTCGTTTGATATGATCTTTGCATGCACATAGGAGTTGTAACGCCTTGCTAGAGGCTGCTGTCAACTATTGGGCGAGTAGGAGTACTCGGCCCATGTCAATGTATGCGTGAACCCATAGGGTCGCATGCTTAAGGGGCTAGAAGCCTAATCCGGGTTGGACCCGAATTAGACAAGGCTTAGGGTTACTAATGGGCCTCCAACTCGTGAGCTCATTGGGGACGCCTATATAAGCAAGGGGTAGGGCGCACGATGAGGGTTACACACCTTGAACAGGCGCCGTTGCCCTCCCCACGCTCGCGCCTTCTACTCCTCGCGGACCTAGCAGTCCGGAGGTGCATCGCTTCTTCCCTGTACGTGTGGGATACCTCGGAGGTGCTGCATCTGGAGCACTGGGACGAACTGCGCGAGGGGATTGACGTGACGAACGACCACGCAACTGCACTGCCTGCTGCGACGCATACGACTACATCGAGTCATCTTTCGCTGCATCCGTGCGTCTAGTGGTAATCCCATGACCTGTAACTAGCAGTAGATCCTGGTTTATGAGGCAGAAAAGTTTTTTTTCTGGCTAGCGTAGCACCCTCATAACCCTTCAGAGTGATACCCTGAATCTTGATTTTAGTACCATTAATATCAAAGATAATCCACTTTTCTCCCCAACGCATATTCATAGGACTATTAATAGAGAGCCAATCCATGCCCACTACAGCATCATAAGAGGTGAGTGGAAGGATTTTGAATAAGTTTCTAAATGAAATGCCCTGAACATGCCAAAGCTGATCAGGTAACTCATGAGTGCATTGAATAAACTGTCCATTTGCTACTCTAACTTGAGCTGGTTCTGCCAAAGGCTGATGGCCTAGAATTCTTGCTGCACAAGCTTCACTGATAAAACAGTGAGAACTACCAGAATCAAGTAGAATGTAGACTTCCTGGTCACCAATAAAGCCTCTAAGTCTCATAGTAGCATGGTTATCAGCACCTTGGGCTGCCTCAAAAGACAATTCACATAGATCATCACCAGAATCAGTTTCTTCAAGTTCCTCAGTAACAGATTGCTGTATTGTATCATTTGAAGCAAATGACCAAACTTCTTCCATAGCCTGAATAGACACATTCTGACAATTGTGTCCTGGGTTCCACTTTTCTCCACATTTGTAGCAGAGACCCTTAGCTCTTCTGTAATTCTTCAGGGTATTGAGTTTATCTTCAGATGATTTGGACTTGACAGAAT
Source organism: Bothriochloa decipiens (assembly GCA_023333625.1). Classification (NCBI taxonomy): domain Eukaryota; kingdom Viridiplantae; phylum Streptophyta; class Magnoliopsida; order Poales; family Poaceae; genus Bothriochloa; species Bothriochloa decipiens. Next base: position 15,541,655 of record CM041641.1, on the reverse strand, counting down.
CTAGTGGTTTCCTATCTTCAGTTGGACTAGATGTAAATCTTGTTGTTTGTCCAGGACTAAATAATGCTGACTTGGACTGATCAGAATAAGCCTTCTTGTAATAAGAACTGCCTTCACCCTTCTTGGTATGAAAATTTGGACCACGAAGTGCTTCTTCCTGCAATGAAGTGAGAGAGCTCGCAGAGTCCAAGTCTTGTGGTTTATGCATCATAACAATACACTTGATTTCATGTTTAAGTCCATCTACAAATCTATTCATGATGGCAATAGGGGAAAAATTTGGTTCATGAGCAAGGATTTGATGTACTAAATCACAGAATCTCTCAATGTAGTCATCAACAGTAGATGTTTGTCTAATATGGAAGAATTTGCGTAAGAGATAGTTATGCTCATTCTTATCAAATTTAGCATGGACAATGGCAGTAAAATTCTCCCAAGACATGTCATAGACATTAGACTGAACTGTCTGAAACCATAATTTGGCAGAGCCCGATAGGTTCATAGTAGCATATCTAATCCACATGCATGGGTTAATCTGATAGATGGTAAAATATGAAAGGCAATCCTTAATCCAGAGTTTAGGGTTGTTGCCATCGAATTGAGGAAACTGGAGATCAAGCATAGTAGGATGATGAAGTAACTTATAGGAACCATCACTAACAGATGCAGAGGCATGAAATTGCGGTAGAACAGGGTTTGACAGAGTTCCATCACCTTGTGGCCGATGTTGGCCTGGGGTGGTGGCGTACACCACCCCGTAGGCCGCCTCGCTGCGGTCTAATGACCCAGATGCCACCCTGGTTGGGGGGTGGCTCCAGACGCATGGAGCCCGGCATCTGCAAAACCGGGAACAGCTGGCTAGTCCCCGGGTCCGCTGGTGCTACTGCAATGGTGACGACGCCCTACGGCAACGCTTCTGCTTGAGGGAAGTCCCTCAACTCCTTCTCGATCTCCTCACCTAGTTCCTCCACCGCGCCTTCCAAATTGTTGATGCGGTTGTCGATGTCGGGCTTCCAACGGTTGATCTCGGAAAGCGCGCATGTCCACCATGGAGGTTTGCAGCTCGGAAATCCCCTTTGAGTTTTTCTCCAGTAGGGCCAAAATCTGCCCAAACTTCTCCTCCGGTGTCGCCATGGACATTTGACGGCGGGTACAGTAGGAATGCAGTGCCAGGTTCTCGATCTCGCCACAAATGAGCTCACATGTTTGGGAATTACGGCGAAATCAACCCGGCGACAACAGCTCACTGTCGTACAGGGATCTCGATCTAACCCGAAGCACTTGTGAATCAATTCGATGGAATAGGGAAATCAATGAATGGGAACTGGATTGGGATGATTGGGACGGATTGGTGGTGATTTAGGTGGGGAAAAGTTGTGGAAATGGTGGAGATTGAGACCGGGATTGAACGAATCTGATACCAGATGTTACAAACCTAGGTACTCGATGATAACTAGAACTAGAGTTCAACGGTTTGACACTCCGACTCTGTCGAGAGCTCGCCGCCAGCCGACCATGGCACGATTTCAGTTCATTGTTCTGGTTCGAGTTTTTGTGTAAAGGAAAAAGAAGATACATATGGGGCCGTTGCGGCCGCCACCGCCCGTTACATGGGCTAAACGAAATGGACAGCTGAATTGGGCTTCGCTTGCCATCGCTGTGTTTTGGGCCGATCACCTTCACTTCTTCCAATTAGGCCCATATACCTTCGAATTCGGCTTCTTGCTCCTGACCAGCCTCCCGCCCGCTGCATCGCTGTGTTCTTCTTCAGGTTCAGTGATCTTGACACCGATGACAGTTAATTAGAAATTTTCCAGACGGACAATATCCGTCAAGCTAATTTGAAACCGTTAGAGAATTTTATGTTTCCAGCGGTGGGTGCAACTACGTACCTATCTGTGCCATTGCTGGCCAGAAGCTGCCAATATACCATCATGCATCATGCATTCAGTTATCTGCTAGCTGCGTGCGCTGCTGTACTACCAGATCACGTTGTCTCTGACATGCCGCTCGCTCGCTTCAAAGCTAGCAGAGTGTATCTACGTTGGTGTTGTGAAGCTCAGTCCTTATGTGTATTTGTCGGTCTGTGTGTGTGTCTCACGTTGGATGCGCGCTCCTGGGATCGATCACCTGAAGGAAACCCGCGCGCCTGCATGTGCATGCTGATGCTGCGACGCCGGCCCCGATCGATCTATCGGCAACTTGTGATCCAGGTTGCGTCATATCCGCGCCGGCGCGACGGGATAGGATCGGATGAGATAGACGAGCGGCCGATAAATCGACGATGATCACGGGCGAGTCGGCACTCCGGACATCGTACAGTTCGAGTGGATCGCCGACCTCGCAAACGACGACGACCGATCGACGACCACGCCTCGTGAAGACAAATGAGTTTTTGCCAAAAACACTGACAAAGTACTCACGGTAATAATGTTCGTTTCATTGAAAAGTCAGCATGAAAAATATTGTTCACTTAAACCAGGCTGATAATTCTTTTTGTCGACCACCGTGTGAATCGAATCTCTGGAGAACCAGCAGCGTGCAACGATGGTACGGTTGCTCCTGTTTGTCCCGCGGGTCAATTGCTTGATTCCCAATGAAATTTAGGGACCCAATCAATGAGTGCCACGTCACGTGGCAGGGAGCGCCAGCCATGGCCGATGCGATAAAAAGCATGGATTACCTTGCATAGTACATTGCTTCCGAGTACCAGTATGGTAGTATGTAGTCACGACGAACTCGCCTGGATAGCTCGTAACCAAGTAAATTCTTAGCCAAATTCCGCCCGCAGACGATCGCATCAAGACAGAGCTAGAGACCAGTGTAGTATTCTCTGGCATGTGTATCTACATCACAGTCCGTTATTCCTGTGCGAAATTCTGAACTGGGATTTGCATGAAAAAAATCAGGGGCAACGTCACACCACCTTCGTCAACATCAACAGATGATGAGTTCATTTTTGCTTGGAAAAAGTCTCGACAGGTATTTAGGTAAATTCGAACACATATAACTATATGAATTTGCAAGATGTTTGTGGCAAAATTATGTGGACATGTGATCTATTTGGAGAAATGATCGATGATCAAGCTGGGCATACTAATCAAAAAATAAGAACAATGCAACTAAAAAAGATGCACAATGATAGATACTTGTGACAATCAGTTGCTTGTGTATTGTGAATTGAATCACGGCATTCCGTTAATCTTCATTCGTACTAGCCAGCTGTAAGGTCGAGATGGCGGACTAGAGGAGGGTAAATAGTCATTTTTAAAAATAATCACGACGGCTAGCCAATATAAATGCGAAAATAAAACTATCGATCTAGCCAAGACTACACCCCTCTATCTATAACTCTAGAAGCACCTTATTAAAAAGATCCTCAACAAGAATATAAGGTGCTAGGCTAGAAAGTGTTCTCCTAATTGAATCTAGCTTGCAAGGTCACATAAACCTAAGCAACTGGTATTTTTCACACCAGGGGATCACCTACACAATTCTAATGAGAAAAACACAAAGCCAACCCAAGCTTACTAATAATGCTCAAGGACAAGGCTACACAAGCCAAACCCAAGAGCTCAACTTATTTAGCTACACAAGCTAATTAATTACAAGAGCAACAACACAAGCACAATATATATGAAAGTAAATACAAAGCTTGTGTATTGGAGAATGTAAACCACTGAGAAGAGTAGACAATATTGACACGGTGATTTATACCGAAGTTCACTTGGTTGTCATCAAACTATGTCCTCGGTGTTGGTGGTTCCTTCGGTACTTGGCACTCTACGCCAATGCCTCTCAAGGCACGCCTTCGCAAAGGCACCGCAAGCAAACTTACACATAAGTGTGGTAACTTAATGATACAAACAATCCAATAAAGTTACTCTTCGTGATCCCCGCGGGGTGAGTACAATACCCCTCACAAATCCTCCTCCGGAGCACCGCACAATCTCATTTGCGTGCTTCACAGAGTCACAATCCACCAAACCATCTAGGTGATGGTAATCACCAAGAGTAACAAGAAATCCACAATTGCAATCACCACATAATGCCACCAAATATAAATCCTTAAATCCATGCACACTGGATTTTCAATCCCCTTTCAAATTAGCCCTAATCTTGAGTGGGAGAGGAAAATAAGAAAGTGGATCTTTAAGCTCTCATCCACACCAACACATGGCTTCCACTCTCTCTCTAAAATCTTAGCTCAAATCATGGAGAGGAGAGGGAATGGATGAACCCTAGAACAAGAGGAGGAAGAGCTTCTCACTATTTTCTGTTGGGGCACCAGCAGCACCAGAGGAGGCCGACGGCCTCAACCTTATATGCCCGCTGACAGCTCCCTGGCCACCAACAGCACTCCCCAACGGTCGACCGGCGCCACCCACTCACTGCTCCCCTCTTCGCCAACGGGAAGAACAGACCAGGTGACGCTCTTCTGTTTTCTCTGTCTCACCGAACGAAGCAAAGCGGCGGCCGTTGTTCTCTGTCTACCAAGCCAACAACGGCAGCAACAAGTGCAGTAGTAGCGGCCCACCTCAGCTCTCGGTCCAGCAGCAGCAAGCACCGGCAGCCCAGCAAGCAGATATATGATAGGCTGGCTTGGCAGGACTAGGAGCCGCGCGGGCCTGGTCAATAATCACATCAGCTTCTGTCCATTTTCCATAGTGAATGAACGCACACTACTTGCCTAATTATAGCGAGGGCCCCGCATGCTAATAATAGCAGCTGTAACTGTAACCACGTTCTTCTCTTTTCAATTAAGAAGGCCGTGGGTCCCATGCCTAAATTAGCAAGTGCAAAGCCACGACCACAGCACATTTTTATACGCATGGACACATGCATGCTTGGCCCCAAACGCACTTTGCTTCTTTTCCAAAGAATGCAGCATGCAGCGTCGGCTCCCTGCTATCCCTCTCAAGGCGACCAGCAGCAACAACTCTCTCACGCGGTGGACAGCAGGCGCCCTTGAGCTCTGGTCGACGGGCCGGCCCAAGATGGCTTCCAAGCGCGGCAGCATGCCAGCCCAGCAGGCCATGCATGATCAGCAGTCCAAGAACAAGTCTAGAAGGCCACCAGCCACTTCCAGAGCACCAGCAAGCTGCATAGCTGCATTTCTTCCATTTCTGAACAAATTCTCATTCCAATTCAGGTGCTATCTCATCCAAATAGCCAAACCAATTTAGCACATAAGATAGCAAATCTCTAAGGTCATTTCTAGGGGTTTCCAAACAACCTCACCATGTCATTAAGCCCAATGCATATGCAAAATGAGACTCAACTCAGTGACACTAGATTACTGATGCAATTAAAAGACTTTCCCTCTTTATAGTACGGTTATCAATCCTAAATCTAGTCAAGCACTTCTCTACTAAACTTAAACCGGTGAAATAAAATGCCCTATAGGTTATACCTTTGCCTTGCACATTCCATTTCATATCCTCAATCTCAATCACCGTCGATGTTGATGCAACACATGCACTAACTAATCAAGAATGATATGATCCACTCCATATCATCACGTGATCGTATTGGTCCATCGATCTTGACCTCACTTGCTCTTCACCGTTGTGTCGGGCCATCGGCGCCAAGTCTTGCTCAAGCTTCACCGCCTCGCGGTCCATTACTTCAAAGCCTTCAACTTGCCCTTCACACTTGCAACCGGTCCATCAAGCCAAGTCTTGTCATGATCTTCTCCGCCTTGATCATATCACTCCATGTCATGTTTCATATACAATGAGTCCCATCATCGCACATTCGCCTGTGGACTGATCTCCTGTTTATCCTCACATCAACACATATTAGTCCACCTAATGTTGTCACTCAATTACCAAAACCAAACAAGGACCTTTCACCAGCCGATGCAAGTCAGCAGCTTGCCTACCATTGTACTCTACATTGTTGGAATGATCTCCACCACGAGTGGCCCAACGGCCACTCTGGACCTTTGACCGCGCCCTGATCGGGGGTGCCCAGCCCATCTATGGCTAGAGGGCCCCTGTCACACTGCGCTATAAAGAAGAGGTGGGGGCCACCGGCTCTTAGTACGAGGTTCACCGTGAGCCGCATTCTCCCCAACAAACCCTAAGCCGATCTAGAGGAGAACGCAGCCAGTGACGGGAAGTTCCTCCCTGCCGCCACTCTGACATCCACTCCGTCGAGGACGCCACTGCAATGACTTTCTACTCCGACCGTCGCTGCCCATGAGCAGATCATCACCACCAAACCTGAGATGGCCGGATCGAGCTCCAGCGTCCCTGCTCCACTCACCACTGGTCTGATCCCTCTACTCACTCCCATCTCCTCTCTGTTCTAGTTCATGTCCTAGGTCATATATATGTTGCATCTCCTATATTCTATATTGTCCCTGCTAGACTCACTACTAGATCGATCATATGTTCTAACATATATGATCTACTCTGTTTTCCTCTACTTCTTTAAAGTTTTCCACCGGCTGACCCAATCTATCATCGTAAATTCCTGCTAAAATGGCACGTTCATTCTTGATGGTAGGAAAGCTACAGAATCAGGGGTTTATAGTTACGCTTGACTCATGAAACACAAAGGTAGCTGTACCAATACTTAGAATGATTGCTTGCTCTAACTAATATGTGTTGTTATATATTATGAGTTTATGACCAGTTTGGAAAATTGATATCAGTGCAAAAGAGCTGCTCCCATCAGCTCATGCTGTACCTGAGACATCGCACATGACATTTCATAGCACCAATCTAAGAGATGGAACCGTCTTGACCTGGACACCTGATTAATCCACAATAACCATTTTGTATTTGTATATATAACAAATCTAAACACACTAGTGACTTATTTAAATACATTTGATAGAAAGCATGTTTGATAAGCTTTTAAATGGATCTTAGTCCTACATCAATTAGTGTTTAGGGAGTAGTAAGTGTGTATCCACTCTTTTTATCACCATTGATTAGGTCAAATGAGAGTTCATGCTTATTACTCTTGATGATCAACATCACCTAGACAATTTAGAAGTCTTTAGAGCTTTGTGGTCTCTTAGTGGTGATTGTGAGAAGCCCAACTCATTTGTATAAATGGTTGGGTGATCCACCATTTTAGCTAGAGTAGAGAAGGCTCAAACCATTAGAAAGCAGTTGGGCCTTGTGCAGATCAAGGGGAGCGATACCTTGCTTGGTGTTCGAACGAGGACTAGCGGTTAGTGTCGAGTCTCCAATACCTTGAGAAATTGTTGATGTGCTCCTAACCTTCTCTTTAGTTTGAGCATTTACTTTCATACAATTTACATCCATAGAGTTGCCATGTTATAGTAGGGTTGAAACTAGTGTGGTCCTTTTCTTATGAATGTTAAACAAAGCACAAGAATTTTAGAGATAATCCACACAGATATATGTGGTCCTTTTCCTGTGAAAAGCGTGGATGGTTATGACTCATTCATAGCATTCATAGATGATTACTCCCGTTATAGTTACATTTATCCAATCAAAGAAAAGACAGAAGCATTAGAAAAGTTTAAAATATTTAAGGCTGAAGTTGAAAATCAGCATAATAAAAGGTAAAGTTAGGCCATTTCGACCGTGGTGGGGAGTACTATGGTCGGCATACCCCATATGGCCAAGTTCCTGGACCTTTTGCGAGGTTATTACAGGAGAATGGCATAGTAGCACGGTATTCTACACTCGGCGAACCTCAGCAGAATGGAGTAGCCGAAAGGCGTAATCGTACATTGATGGATATGGTGCATAGTATGATTAGTTACTCTAACTTGCCAGTGAGTTTATGGATGGAGGCGTTAAAAACTGCTATTCATATTCTCAACGGAGTACCAAGTAAGTATGTGCATAAAACACCGTATGAGATATGGACATGAAGAGTACCCTCGCTAAAACACTTACGTGTGTGGGAGAGTGTAACACCCCTGGTGCTATATTAACTAAAACATGCCATGTCATCATATGCATTGCAAAGTATTCATGTTTAGGTCAACTTAATGTGCATCAACTAAAACAAATTTATATTTCATAGGTTGTTTGTGTTTCTGATATGATGTGTCACATGAAATCATAAAGTCTATTTTCGAATGTCATCCTAAATACTTGATTTATGCCCTGTGTACCTTGAGGTGTAAACGGTGTTTACACTAGTGTCAGGCATGGTGTATAAAGTCAAGTCTAACATTTAAAATCAAACTCCAAGTTTGGATTTAGATTTGGTTTTTCAAATTTGAGTTCAAATTGGGAGTCTATTAAAATGATTTTTAAAAGTCAACTTGATCAACCAAGGGTACTATTGGGTCATTGACCTAAAAATGCCTTGGGATGATGTTTGTGATCATTAATTAACAACCAATTAATTTAGAAACTAAATCAAGTTTGAATTCGGTTTCAAAAACCCTAATCTCAAAACCTTATTTTATTCCCCTTCTCTACAATTCAAAATCTATAAAGAATTTTGGCATACTCTCAAAATATAGTTTGTGGATATTGACACGAGCTACAATTTTGGTATTCAAAGTTTTTCAAATTTCTAAAAATAATTTCAAATAAATTTGAAAATACAGTTTTCCAGCATTTGTTCCCTTTTGATTTTAAAACCATAATTAAAAATTTATGCATAATTTGGGAAAACTTTGTATATGAAAAATGTTAGATTTAAAAAGTTAAGCATTTCATAGATTTGAAGATTTTCAAGTTTTATTGAAAAATCAAAAGTAATTTCAAATATTTGTTTCTAGGGTTTTGTCCCCTTTTGAATTTGAATTCATATTTCAAAAACTAAGCAGAATTTCAAAATGTTTGTTAAATGAAAAATGTAGCTCTTCAAAAATCATGCAAATGATATTTTGGGATATTTTCAAGTTCTTATGAAAAATTTGGAGTAATTGCAGTTTTTATCTGATGACCTCATTGAGCACTATAGCGACGTCATCATCGTCCTCTCTCCCCCTATGTTCATGGCGTCGCCGTGGCCGCTGCGCCATACTGGCCGGCCTCCGTCGCCAGCTCACCCCCGACACTCGAAACTTCACCGTCGCCATGTCGCCCGCCCGTGCATCGCCACTGGCTTATAAATAACAAGCCGGCCGCTGCTTTTCTTCTTCTTTTTCCTCCCATCTGCCATTGCCGTCGTCCTCCATATGCCGATGAAGCTCATCGTCATTCTTCTAGCTCTTGTCATTCCATATTTCTAGCAGCTCTGCCATATCCTTGCGCTCAGTTTGATCCTGCTCACGCCAGCTCTCGCCATCGGAGTAGCCCGCACGCCATCATCTTTCTCTCGCACGGCAACCGCGCCGCCGCGAGCCATTTCGCCGATGACCGCCGCCACCGCTGGTTATTTTATTTCATCTTCTTCATCATCATGATCATCTTGATCTGCTCTTGCTCATGCGCTCCTTGGTTTGCTCTGCGATGCATAGGACTCACCGAAACATCGTCCTCGCCGCCGGAGCACCGCCGTTGTCTACAGCTCGACTCAGCCCGCCGTCCAATGAACCAACGTGCGCACCATGCCCGTGGTGAGCTCCTGTGACTGTCCCTGCCCTCAGCTTCAACTCTACGATGCCGTAGCCGTCGGCGTACATACTCGCCGCCGGTGCTCTGCTTCGCCCGCCGCCGCGTGCATGGTCGCTTTAGCTAGGAGCCACGAACGGCCCTATTTTCTAGTCCTTCGCGTTCGCGTTGATGTCCTAAGTGTGCTCGTGCGCTCACTCTCGCCGAAGAAGCCTCCGGTGCGCTTTGCCGCCGTGTCCGCACCCGTCGTGCCGCAATGGCCGCCGGCGAGGTAGCTCTGCTGCTCCGCTCGTAGCTAGCTTATCTAGCTCGCGTCATCGAGGTGATCGTGTAAAGCCAAGCCCCGTGGCCGGAGACCTCGCCGCCGGTGAGAAATCGTTGGTCAACGGCGTCGGCCGGCATGGTCAGCTCGAGGGATTGTTTCCCTTTTTCTTTTTCTATTTTTAGAAAATGATTTAAATGCTATTTTCTTCCATAATTCATAGGAATTCATGTATAGCTCCAAAAATTCTGAAAAGTTTTATGTATGCTCTTTATGATGTCCTCTACCTAAGAAAAATATGAAATTCCAATTTTGAGTAATTTTGCATACTTTAAAATTATTCCTTTTAATTGAAAAATGCATCTTCTATGATTTTTAATAAATAAAATAATTGACTTTTATTTCTGAAATTTGTTTTACCATCTAATTAGACCAAGATATTTTCAAAATAAAATTTTTAGCTTAATTAGACAACTTTAATTTTATGCCTTATTTTATGCTTTTTAAATAATTAATTAACCTCTTTAATCATACTTAATCATTATAGGATTTGTTTGACTTTGGGGTTAATTGATGACCTTAGGTCATTAACCTTAATGACCTTTGGTACTTTAATTAATTATTTGTGCTTATCTTAATCATATCATTAAGGATTAATCAACGTTATTTTATGTGTTTAATGAATTTCATTAATAAAGTAGTTAACCCTAATAAACTTAGTAAGTAAGTTTTGTTGGCTTGCAACTTTATTGTGAAGGAAAGTTGTACTTAAGCCCTTAATCTGGTTATGCATTCATCACGCATCATATTTATTATTCCATCATGTTGAAACATATCACGATATCGTGTAACTTTTGTTAACGGAGGGTTTAATGTTGTCGAACCAGATCCCAAGGAAGAGCAAAATCAGGAGTTAGGTGTTGATCCAGAGCTAGAGACTGTCTACCCCGATCACCAAGGCAAGCCCCAGATGCATTTAAACCCTATCCTTGTTTTATAAAGTTTTTATCACTTTAGTTATGAAATGCTGCATTGGGGAATAAGAGTTGAGTGAAAACCTACTAGATGCATTACCTGTCTTACTTTCTTATTATCTTGTTACCTGTTCATTTGGAAAATGCATAGTAACGCTTAGTCGTGCTTAATTAGTTAGGTTTTCAAAAGGTAAAGAATGAAAAAGATGAGATTGGCTTTACCTGATGGAATCATGATGATAGTTAATAAATTAAGTCCGAACGACTAACTTGCATTGGGAAAGGAGTCCCTCTGTAGTATTTTCGTCTGTTGATGACCTAGGCCCCGTCCGTTGTAGGCTTGCTAGATTAAGACTAGATAGCCACATGCATGGTGTGGTATACTGTGGGTTTGAGTCCCACGTATATCGATACACTGAGGGTCAGAGGTCCCATGTGTATCATGTGGTTGATATATGGTTGCGATTGTTATCCCAGTATATCATGTGATCTGATATGCTTAGAAGTTATAGTCTCTTGTATATCGGTGATCTAGGTCCCAGCTGGGTAAAAATTGATTCGAATCGTCGTTGCTCCTCGGAGAAGGAGACTTGATCACTGCCCTACATCATAGTAACAACTTGAATGATGGTTAAGAATTAAGAATGAAGTTGATTAGCGATCTTGAGTTAGAGTTAGACCATTTTATTTTCTGTTATAACTAATGATGAGTTAAAACTTGATCTACAAGACCTTTTCTAGAAAAGTCTTTGCTACTTGTGAGCCTTACCTTGTCCCTCTGGCCTGCATTTCTGAGTCTTCACCCCTCTTTTTCATCGGGTCAGTCTTGTTGAGTACTTTTGTACTCAGGGTTTGTTGAACCCCCTATTGCAGGTGAGCCCCATGGGCAGGTCAGCTTGGCATCCTGCTGCATGACTGTCATTGCGGAGAGTGACGATGAGTAGGATGTTTGGCTCTCGGGCAGAGCATTTCGTCTGGGTATTGTAAATAAGTTATCTATCGCTACTCTACTACTACTATGGTTTGTAATAACTAAACTTATGGTTTGTAAGATTTGAACTAAATGGTTTGTAAACCTATGTTATTGTAATCCTTCCGCTCTTTTACTTTGATGTATATTATTTTATATAAACTATTAAAATACTGCAATATCTCTTTGTAATGATTGATCCTGCTTGGAGAATCGTGGATGCTTTGGGGATTCACCCGACAGACCTTTTAAATCTTATGGAACACATGCATGGCTATCAGAGGTCTGTTTAGACAATGATAGGTGCGTGTGGGCCATATTATTTAGGAGGTTCTGCCACAGAGAGCCCTGCTGAGGCAAAAGTGTCTAACCTAAACATTGGGAAGATATATCCCAAAATAGTAAGTTGCAATTTTATTGGCTACCCTGAAAAGTCAAAAGGTTACCGTTTCTACTGTCCAGATGGATATACAAAGTTGGTAGAAATGAGACACGTTGTCTTCCTAGAGGACGATATGATTAGGGGGAGTGTGGCAACTCAGAAAATTGATCTTGAGGAGAAGCGGGTATATGTGCCCACTCTGATGATTCAGGAACCTTTCTTTGAGTTACCTGCTGCTGCTGCTGCACCTTCAATGCCAGACATTGTGGCGCCAGCACCTATTGTTATTCCTCCTGCGGGAACAACGAATGGGAATAAGAAACCTGTTCTTTAGGAACCTATAGAGCCTATTGCTGCAAATGAGGGGGAGCAACAACAGCCTTAAGAAGAAAATGTGCCAAATGTGGAGTCCCCAAGAGCTAGGAGGCCACCTATTCCTGACTATTATGAATTCTATGAGACTGAAGAGTTTCATATGCAGGGTGATCCTACCTCTTATGAAGAAGCCATGAGAAGCGATCAAGTATCGAAGTGGCTAGAGGCCATGAGAGACGAATGATCTCAATGAGTTCCAATGATGTTTGGGACTTAGAACCAATTTCTAAAGGAGCCAAAATAGTAGGCTATAAATGGATCTACAAAACAAAATGTGACTCCCAAGGGAATTTTGAAAGATATAAAGCATGACTTGTGGCAAAAGGTTTTATGCAAAGAGAAAGGATTGATTACAATGAGACGTTTTCTCCAATCTCGTGTAAAGATTCCCTTAGAATTATAATGGCACTAGTGGCACATTTCGATTTGAAATTACATCAGATGGATGTAAAGACGGCATTCCTAAATGGGGATTTGGAGGAGAATGTTTACATGGCACAACCGAAAGGTTTTATCATGGAAGGAAAAAGAGCGAATGGGATGCCACCTAAAGAAATCGATCTATGGGTTAATACAATAAGAAAGTTTGGGTTTAAGGAGAATGTAGAGGACAATTGCATTTATGCAAAATTTAAGAATGGAAAGTACATCTTCCTAATCTTGTATGTGGATGATATCTTACTTGCTAGTAGTGATGTCAGTCTACTACAGGAGACAAAGAAGTTTTTGTCCTCCAAATTTGATATGAAAGATCTTGGTGAAGCTTCGTTCGTTCTAGGGATTGGAATTCATCGAGATAGAAGTAAAGGGGCATTAGGACTGTCTCAAAAGGCATACATAGAGAAGACTTTAAAGAAATTTTAGTACGTACAATTGTAGTCCATCACCAGCTCCAATAGTCAAGGGTGACAGATATGGGGATTATCAATGCCCCAAGAACTAGTATGAGCTCAATCAAATGAAATTGGTACCGTATGCTTCGGCTGTAGGAAGTATATAGTATGCAACAACATGTACGCACCCTGACTTAGCTTATGTTACCGGGTTGCTTGGCAGATTTCAAAGTAATCCAGGAATTAAACACTGGAGATTGGTAAAGAAAGTCTTGCGATATTTGCAAGGTACGAGAGGCCTCATGTTAACATGTAAAAAATCAGATTCTCTTGAAATAGTAGCATACTCAGATTCTGATTATGCGGGAGATAAAAGAAAGTCCACATCAGGATATGTGTTCACTCTTACAGGAGGAGCCATATCATGGAAAAGCAAAAAAGCAAACTATCACTACATCGTCCACAATGTATGCCGAGTTTGTAGCTTGTTTTGAGGCCTCAGGGCAGGTGAATTGGCTAAAGAAGTTTCTACCCAGTTTAAAGGTGGTCGACTCTATCCATCGACCACTAAAGTTATATTGTGATAATTATCCAGTAGCACAGTATGCTCACAACAATAAGTCAAGTGATGCTGCCAAACACATTGACATAAAGTATTATGTTGTGAAGGATCAGGTCCAGGATCAAATCATAAGTCTAGAGCATATAAGAACTGAAAAGATGCTCACAGATCCACTTACTAAAGGCTTGCAACCCAACGTGTTCAGAGAACACATAGCCGGCATGGGTTTAAGGGAAAGCCTATGACTCCTGGACAATAAACAGCCCAAAAGTAAAAGAATTTGTTTTAGAACAGAGACACGTATTATAGCTGTGAAATCTATCAGCAATGGACCGTGATGAGGAAGCATGCTCTATGCACTAATCTATGGTGGAATAGGTAAAAGTTAAAAGTATAAAGTTAAAAGTATGAGTTGAGATCAAAGGGGAGAATGTTGGAATGATCTCCACCACGAGTGGCCCAACGACCACTCTGGACCTTTGACCCCGCCCTGATCGGGGGCGCCCAACCCATCTATGGCTGGAGGGCCCCTGTCACACTGCGCTATAAAGAAGAGGTGGGGGCCGGCGGCTCTCAATACGAGGTTCACCATGAGCCACATTCCCCACCGACAAACCCTAAGCCGATCTAGAGGAGAGCGCAGGCAGTGACGGGAAGTTCTTCCCCGCCGCCACTCTGACGTCCACTCCATCGAGGACATCACTCTAATGACTTTGTACTCCGACCGTCGCTGCCCATGCGCAGATCATCACCACAGAACCTGAGATGGCCGGATCGAGCTCCAGTGTCCCTGCTCCACTCACCACTGGTCTGATCCCTCTACTCACTCCCATCTCCTCTTTGTTCTAGTTCATTTCCTAGGTCATATATATGTTGCATCTCCTGTATTCTACATTGTCCCCGCTAAACTCACTGCTAGATCGATCCTATGTTCTAACATATATGATCTGCTCTGTTTTCCTCTGCTTATTTAAAGTTTTCCACCGGTTGACCCAATTTATCATCGTAAATTCCTGCTAAAATGGCACGTTCATTCTCGATGGCAGGCAAGCTACAGAATCAGAGGATTATAGTTACGCTTGACTCATGAAACACAAAGGTAGTTGTACCAATACTTAGAATTATTGCTTGCTCTAACTAATATGTGTTGTTATATATTATGAGTATATGACCAGTTTGGAAAATTGATATCAGTGCAAAAGAGCTGTTCCCATCAGCTCATGTTGTACCTAAGACATCGCACATGACATTTCATAGCACCAATCTAAGAGATGGAACCATCTCGACCAGGATACATGATTAATCCACAATAACCATTTTGTATTTGTATATAAAACAAATCTAAACAAACTAGTGGCTTATTTAGATACATTTGATAGGAAGCATGTTTGATAAGCTTCTAAATGGATCTTAGTCCTACATCAATTAGTGTTTAGGGAGTAGTAAGTGTGTATCCACTCTTTTTATCACCATTGATTAGGTCAAATGAGAGTTCATGCTTATTACTCTTGGTGATCAACATCACCTAGGCAATTTAGAAGTCTTTGGAGCTTTGTGGTCTCTCAGTGGTGATTGTGAGAAGCCCAACTCATTGGTATAAATGGTTGGGTGATTGTTGGCAGTCCTTATGGATCATTCTTAACCGCCAACTTATGCCTAAAAAGAGAGAAACTATCATACTTTAACACATAGACATATGGTATTAACAGAGTTCCACTTGTACCCCTAGTGTTTATGTTTTTATAGGATTTATGGTGAAACAAGTGGAAGTGCACAACACCAATTGGAAAGTGTAAAGGCAAAAAGCGAATTCAGGAAATACGCAACCAAAGTTAGCAAAGGAGCCCACCTTCGGTGCATACCTGGGCCTGATCATAACCACAGGGGAGGTCCAAGCCCAGAGGTGAACCGACCACGCAAAGGCGGTGGCCATTTGGCCCCACCAGGGGGCGGCCGACCCCGGGGGTGGTCGGTCCCCTGGTGGCCCCTCCCGGGCCTAGTCTTTTGTGGCGGTTCGTAGGATGATTTTCCCATGATGGTTCCACCTATGATCAACACAGATGGAAAGTGAAAACCGCCCTTTGGAGGTCGGTTTGGGTCTTTCCATGTGGGTATAGCCCTTTTGCATGGAGCCCCCTCCTCTCAAGCTATAAAAGGAGGCCTCCTCTCTTCACAATGGAGGAATTCACCAACACAAAGAGGTCACAATGTAGAGAGGAAGAGCAAGCTCCATTCCATTAGCTTTTAGCTAAATTAGTATAGGGAGTGAGAGAGGGAAAGAGCTGGAGAAAGAGCGGAGTCGAAGCAGTTCTACCTCCGGGTGGACAAAGTGTCGGGCTTGTCGGCTCTCGCTCCAACTTGTACCTCTGCAATCGTCTTGCTACTTGAAGTAAGAAGTTCATGTTCAACTTTGGTTTGATTCATTAAGCATGTCTCTTTCATAAAGCTACTTGTTTGTAGGATCGTCATTCGTCCTTTGGATGGATGCTCTAGTAAGAGGACTCCTGATAGAGACGGATGTTCCTGATCACCACTAGAGTAGTAGTCACCTTCGTAGACGAGGTGTCTAGATTGGGGTCTACCTTCGTATGTTGCGCACGCCCACGGGCAGAGGGGTAGGTGGCAGGTGTTGATAGCGCTGTCCACTCATACCAGCATTCCCCCACGTTCGACCGCGGAATAGCGCTGATGCTAATATCGCTTGGCAGACCAAGTGCGTCAGTGGGCCTGAAGCAAGCAAGTAGTGGGAAAGTTACCATCGCTTATATGCGTTTGATCTTAGAAGAACCTCTCTACCCAAGCTATTCTTCATCTTATCATTCTAGGAGAACTAGTTTAGAGATCTCTTACACCTCCGTTCCCTATAGAAATACGATACCCTGAATACTTCCGGGTGAAGGCTACAACGGTGACTTTTCTGCTAACGCTAAGAAGCGCCAACAGTGATCCACCAGTGGAGAAGGCTCAAACCATTAGAAAGCACTTGGGCCCTACGCAGATCAAGGGGGAGCGATCCTTGCTTGGTGTTCGAAAGAGGACTCCAATACCTTGAGAAAACGTTGATGTGCTCCTAACCTTCTCTTTAGTTTGAGCATTTACTTTCATACAATTTACATCCATAAAGTTGCCATGTTATAGTAGGGTTGAAACTAGTGTGCCAAACTTTATGCGGTAGGCTTAAAACACTTGTTTAGGAACTAGAAATGAGCTAAGAGATAGGTCTAACTTCGACAAGAATTTTATAATAGCCCAATTCACACCCCTCCCCTATATGTCTCTTGATCCTTTAGTGTTAAAATACGTTTAGTAGGACTTGATACCATTAATGGATGTATGTTGTTCTAGTGACTTGTATAAACACAAGTCATGGACTAGACAATAAACCAATTCATGGCTCGTCTCGTACTCCATCAATTCTAAATTGTAAGTCATCTTTGCTTTGCTAAGCACCTAGATATAATGCCCAAGTGCATAGCTATATAACACAAACATGGACCGGATAGTAAACCAATTACGACTCTTACTTCGTACTCTTCCATTTCACATTGTTGGTCGTTCGAGTTTTTCTAAATACAAACTATTACTGTTCACCTAGATATAATGTGTAGGTGTATAGTATAGTACCTAGAGAAGGCCAAATGACCTGTAACTTATATGATGCATAAGATTCATGCACGTATGCAACGCCAACGGAGGAAGTAATTACACGATCCATAAGGGTTCGTACAATGCAAATCACAATGGACTTTTCAGTCAGCTACGTGTCATGCGACCGAGCACATCACTAGCTACGTGTCTGCAAAACACCGAACGTGTACCGTGCGCCTCACTAGCTTACAGCCTTGTCCCTTGTGTTATGTGAGCTTTTGAATAAATTTTAGTGATGCCGACTGGCTGAGCAGGGAGTGGACGTTTTCCAGCACCATCAATCATCGACCATGTCCGGATGGGCTGATGGTATATGTCGCCAGCTGCAAATGTGCATTGGAATTGAATGGACACCAACATGTTTTACTGTTTTGTTATACGTAGTAGTAACGCAAATGCCCCTGTGCATCATGTAGGATTTATTTCAAGTATATTTTCTAAAAGTGTGAAAAACAAAACTTGAAAGATCGAATTGAACTTGAAAACCATGGAGCGCGCCAGGAGACTTGCATTGGAGCTGGGGCCTCACATTGATTAGCACAATGTTTTAGGTTGAATTGCCATTGATTGCGTGTGGCAATTGACAAGAACAATGCGATAGAGCCTGGTGCCATCACAAAGTTATTGAGAAACCGACAAGGCAATGTGTAAAAAAAATTAGTACTAGCTAAATCCTATACAGCTAGCGCTCAAAGGCGAAGGGAGTACTCCGTATACATTAGTATTGCTATGTGCATTGGCTGGTAGTAGTACTATTGTGGTGCAAGCATTTTCTTCACAATACTACAGCAAGTGGACGCTTAGGGTTCAAGATTTCTTACAGCTTGCATTGTACTATCACCATGCTAGTTAACTTGTTTCTCTCATCGAGATCCACCGCGTGCATAGAGTTTTTAGGTCCATGCCTGTTGCGAAAAACTCGAGGTCGCCTCTGCAACGTCAACCACTGCAGGAGGAAAGAAAGAATTTTTCTGGTGATCAGCGGATGCCTGTGTTGATATTCAAACATGAGGTTAAGATGTAATGCAGGTCGCCGTTTACTAGTTCCACTCTGAGCACAATTCTAGAACCTGACCATAAAAACTAATTAGATTAAACACGAGGTCTAGTTATTAGGGTGATCCTGTTATCTTTTGATGGTCGTGTCACCAGCTGTACAAGTTTCACTGTGCTGGAGTGAATTGTCAAACGCATATGTAAGCAATGAAAGTCGTATGCATGCGTCTTTGAGCGTATTGTAGGTTTTTCAGGTTTTTCAGCAAAAACAATTTATTACAGGCAGAAGACAATTTAAAAAAACTCAAATTACCATGAGAACCCATAATCCTTGTGAAAGATGCATTTTTCCTATTGTTCTCAGGCCGGGCGAGTATTAGATCTTGGAATTTGCTAGTACTATGCTTTCCAGTTCTGTATGGTCCTTAGTCCAATAACCCTATATATGCATACAAGGAGACACGACGTCTAAGTGAACTAAAAGTAAAAGTATACCATTGCAACAGATTTACATAGAAATAAAACGTACATCAGATATTGTTGAAAGTAGGCAAGCTAATGAAAGAATATAATAAAAAAAAACATTTATCGAAATTATAGGAGGATGGGTCAGTCAAATAAATAGTATGATGTGAATGCTTTATACTTTCTCTCCATCCTAACAAGAATAGAAATCTTATTTCTCGAGAAGTCAAACAATCTAATATTTAACAAAGTATATATAAAATTATTAATATTAATATTTTCGATGTGATCTGGATAGTTTACATGTTCAGATTCGTAGCTTATATAACTGGACCCAGCTTTCACATATATGAGACAAGGCAGTCCAGTCACAGAAAACTTCCACACGTTCAGCACCACTAGCAAGAACGAAAAACAGTAATAGTACCTTGATGGATATCATTAAATAAAATAAACTAAATTACTTAGAACGGAGCAAGCAGCAGTTTAGTTTCAATGGGCCTTCCAATCCAAACACCAACAATGGCATCAAATAATAGAACTTCATGTCATCGATAATCTATGGGGATGACTTCAAGAAGCCTAGGACTTAGCATGTCATCTAGAAGACTAGAACGACCCTAAAAAACTACTAGTGCTAAGACAAAAATCATAAATTGCAACCACTTCGTTACTTGCATAGTAATTGCATGTACTTAATGGTCAAGTCAAGAAGCTCCATTAATGCCAGTGAATATTAAAAGCCTCCACTTGGTCTTCTATTGAAACACCACTATCGTTAATATGCATGCTCTATTAAGATAAAGAACCACTGTATGGCACAGAGCACTATAAATACCCAAGCAGACTTCACTGGAACTCATCTCAACTCAAATACTACTCTCTAGCAGTAGCTCACAATGGCAGGCACAAAGCTAATATCACTGGGGCTTATTGTTCTCATGAGCATGGGATTAGCAAATGCTGTGAGGGTGGCTAGATACTCTAGTGCTGATGGGTCGGGACAAGGAGGGGGAGGGGGTGGTGGATATGTGAATGGTGCGGGATCAGGAGTTGGGTCGGGCACCGGATCAGGTGATAGTGGTTCGAATGGTGCCCATGCAAGTGCTGGAGGGGGTGGTGCAGGTGGTGGAACTAGCCAAAATGGTGGGTCTGCATGGGGTGTAGGGTTAGGGTCAGGTTCAGGGAGTAGTACATATAGTGGTTACGGAGGATCTTCCAGTGCTGGTGGTGATGGTGGTGGTGGGGGTGGTGGAAAAGCTGGAGGTTCTTGGGACTCCAATGCTCAAGGGTCTGGTAGTGGCATCGGATCTGGCTCTAGCTATGCTAATGGTTATCCGTACGGGCCATATTCAGGTGCAAATGCTAATGGCAATGGTGGCGGTACAGGAAACAGCCAAAATGGTGGGGCTGGCGGCGGTAAAGGTGCTGGATCTGGGTATGGCGATGCCTACCCTTGATTTTGTATCAAGTCAATCTAAAGTTGGAGCCCATCGTCCTTTCTTGTTTGAAGTCATAGATTTTTTTTTTGGGTTATGTTTTTGTTAAAATTGAATTAATAAAGGGGCCAACTGTCAGTCTATTGTAAGCCTGTAAGGTGCAGCTTATGAGAAGATGTAAGCACGCCAGTTTATGAAAGAAATCATACTCCTTTGTCATTTGGTCACTATATCTGAAGATTTTTTTTAGGAAAGAGAAACTTTGGAGTTATTAAGTTTCATCAGATGCCTACACCATGCACATCATGAAATTACTTGAGTAGCTTATGTCATATATAATACAGAAGTATGGATCATTTACAATGATAGCTTTAACTGGGTCAATCCAGGCTTGAACATAAGCATGCAGTGCAGCCACAAGCCCATTAACATTGGTGATAACATCAAAAAGGTGATCCGGCGCATAGGCCTTAGCTATTTCATGGTTAATGTTCAGCAATATCTTCGCCAGTGCCACTGAGAATATAATACTGACAACCCACTTTTCCTGCACTTTTGTCAAGCAGAACTCATCTCCCTGGCAAGCAAAATAATTGATATCATCAGTATCAGCTACAGAAAGGTTAAAAAGTAAAAGCTGGAATTCCAATAACCACTCTTCATACAGAAACTGATCCTTGATCCAATCGCTATGTCTACTGTACCAGACAGGCAAAGAGGATGAGGCCACATCAAGCAACGTGCACCAATAAGATATGAACAAATGCACTACTAGTATGGTAGTTGGTCACCGAGTAGTGGTACCAGCCAACCAGGGTTCAAATCCCGGCTTGCACATGAACAATCAAAATCTTGTTATGCCACCCCCCGAAAATAGTGGCAGGGTGCCGGCCTACAGCTACGGTGCGACCCTTATAGAGTGAGGCCCGGGTTCAAAGGTTTTCTTGGCTTGTTTCGCTGAGGTTTCTTCTTAGCACAAAGCCATGGGCGGTCTTTCCCCCACCCTTGAGTTCTTTTACAGGATAAGAAAGAGAAGTAGACTTACATTGGATGCCAATGAGCGTGCAGATTCTAGGATGATTTGAAGGCCAAGCATTGCAAAGGCAAGCAAAAAATAATATAACATGCATTACAGATTGTGGTAAAGTTGTCAAAAATTGCAAGTAATACCTCGACCTATTTAAATACCAGCTCCCATAAATAACATCATAAAAAAGCATAAGTGTGACCAATGTATTGTCTCCCAAGAACAAGTGTTACACACCTAAAATTGGAATAGAAGGTCATTACTTTTATAAAAAAGAACGTGCCCAGTGCCGTAGGCTCCCGCACTGCAAGGTCTGGGGAAGGGAAAATAGCTAGCAGCCATCCCTGCACAAATGTGCAGAGGCTGGGGCTTGAAGGTCATTACTTTTATACATTTCTTATTTAATGGGGAGTATTTTATTTTCTTTTACATGTTGTTCTAGTTTGGTTTGTTGAATTAATATCTCGGAGAGATGTCCTTTCTAGCGACAATATGGAAGGACTGTTGAAGATAGCAAAGGACAATGAAACATTCAATCATTCTACTCAAATGGAATCGAATGCAAGAAATGGAAGTAAGAGCATGTCATACTTGGTGTGGAACTCACAAGAGGTTGCATGAGCATTCTACAAACTGGGTATCTGTATGCATGGATTTGGCGTTTGCATGGAAAAGGCAGTAAACTACAATAGAAACCCAGATAGGAAGTCCAGTAGAGAATCCAAGGCAGAAGCAAAAACAAGCCACTCCTTACAGAGCCATAAACTTTTGCAGCAAAAAGAACCATGTTTGCAATGTTACATGATTGGATAGCCCAAAACTCTTTTCAGGCAACTGTCTTACTCTCTTCCTGCAGGTAGGATGATCCACAGGTAAAAGAAATGTTCCTTTTTTTGGCACATTTTTCCTGCAAGGAAGTGTATTCTCTTTGATTTTTTTCCAGCATTTCCTTTTTTCTGAAAAAGAAAACATTCTACAACATTAGTCTCAGAGGAACTCGAACCACAAGGATATATTTGTAGAACAAACAGAAACATATGCACGTGAATCAAAGTATCCAATTCAGTTGAACTTAGTTTGTGCGTATACAATCTGCAGGCAAAAAAATGTTAATTTCCATCATCCGTACAGAACTACAGAATCTTTTTCCTTATGTAAGAAATGAGAACTTTCGAAACGCTGGCTGATGATTGTCACATTCCATCTCTGAATAGAATGTATTGTCTTTAGGAAAAAAAAATATAAACTACCAGGTCTTTTACATCAGGGAAGTCACAAAGAGAGATACAATAGACAGGTGAAAAGAAAACATATGACCAAATGGAACAAAGATAAACCTAGTTGAGAAATTCAAATCCAAAATCCTAAAGTGAGAAAAGGATCTTTGGTTGAACACCCGTTTGACATCTTCTACCAATCACAAAAAGGTAAACAATTTCGACGCAAAATTCAGCCAAGAGAGGTTCCAGAGTTTGAAAGATACTACAATATTCGTCATCTATCTCATTAATTTTCAACCTTCCAACAAGCTCAGTTTTGAATACTGGAACACAACCAGATATTAATAAAATTCACCATCATTTCCAAAGGCCACGATGCCACATCTCAATATGAAGAAAAATATTTATATTATATAAATACCAATGTGCAAAAAGCATGCATCATCTTCACAGCAAATTGCTTCATTAAAATTCTATGTTTCCGACTAACTAACATACCTGGATGCACACATGCACAGACGATGGAAACAACATCACTGAAAATTCTCTATTCACTATTCATACACTGTCTCCTCTATTGCCTTAACGAAGATGACAAAGTGATAATGACTACTTAGCTATTTAGTCAAAAACAAGTCCAGATCAATAAACAAACGAATTCTTAGACTATAATTTATAGCACCCAAGCACATGCATAAAAAACCCATGACAGAACTACTGCTAGCAATATCTAACGAGAACGTCCATTTGAAAGGCAACAAATGCATAAAAAACCATGACAAGGCTACTGCTAGCAATATCTAGCGAGAGCTTCCATCTGAAAGGCAACGCAACCTAGCACGCCGAGGAAGTCCTGAAGCCCCCGCGGCAGCCTCTCCTGCTGCGCCTCAGGCGGCGGAACCCATCGAAGTTGAGCCGCCAGGGCTGCCTGCTCTCCCATGCACAAACCGCCCCACTTCGTCTTCGGCCTCCACGGAGCGAAGAAGAAGGTCCTCGCCCTCCCCGCCCTCTCTCGATCCAGCCGCCGACATTCCCTCCGGCCAGGCCTGCCTCCGGCGTCCGCACCTCGCCCGAACCCTAGACACGGCGAGGTTAGTCTCCCGAGTAGCCGTGATGGTGGAAGTGGGTCCGCCGCCCGCCGCCCGCCGCCCGCCGCTGACAAAGGAAGGCAGGGGATTTTTTTTTTTTTTTTGAAAGAAAGGCAGGGGATTAAGCCGTGGAAGACGTTGACAATTATGTTTGGGCACATTGGCGGACGTTGCTGCAAAAGGCTTCTTTGGAGTCCGAAGGCCTCGTTCATAGTAATCCCACGAACCAAGCGTCAAAGCCCATCTAGAGAAAGGAACAAAGCCAATGTGTGCCTCGTCCGAAGAAAAAAAAAAAGAAGTCTATTACATCTTTCTCAACATTCATAGTAGTTTTCTTGCACTCTAAAACCAGACATCTTGTCTTGTCCTCTAAATTCTCGCCCTGTCTGTCTAGGTTTGGAGCGAGAGCGACTTTAAATATGGTCTTGTCTTTTTAGTTAAAAATATTGTAGGAAATATTTGATATATGGTTCTTAAACCATAAAAAATGTATCTGAGCTTTAAAATTCTAATGAAATAAAATCTAGAGGCATATTGGGATATGAATATAAAATATTTATAACTCATGACAACATCTTTAGAAACTTAAAAAAACTATTTAGCATTAGAAGATGTAAAAATTTACATAGAAAAATCTAGGAAACTCCCTAAATATTCTAACATAAATGTACAAATATGTTTTAAATTTTACGCAACAGAAATATGAGATGTACCAACATAAATGCACATGTGTTAGTGTTGAAAACATTCGTCCTAGGTGTGCATTATATTTTAGGAGTGAAAAAAATTTAAAACACGCTTACATATTAATTAGAATGTTCTATGTATTTTCTAAATTTATCTAGATATTTTTTCCATTTTTCTAGACCTAACTCTCAAAATAAGAAAAGCTCATAAACATTTTATATGGTTTAAACCCTTATCAAGTATTTATTTTCTTTGCTAGAAAATAACACACCACCTTGAAACAGTAAGATAATTTGCACATAGTTATAGAGTGCAGAAGGAGAATAAAACTACGCTAATGATTTAGAGAGATATAATAGACTTAATAAAAATGAGTTTAATCAAAGCACTCTTAAAACGAGTCGCCGAGTTAGTTCAAGAAGTTTTTTTTTTAGCTCAACAAGAGAACAAGGCCTTATCGGGATACCATGGTACCAATACCGCACCGCATAATCGCCCCACAATGGTCCCTGACACGCCCATAAGCTACTTTCTACGGTGTTGAATTAACTGGTAGCATATCAGACAAGCTCTTCTCACTGAGGTTGTAACTATGAGGCCGCACTTCTCCTCACCCATGTCAACAACTGTGAGGCCACTTGACTCTGTGTGCTATTGTCGAAGACCACGCTCACCCACGCATGTTGTGATGGGTGGCCGCAATCATCATCAGGTCGTAGTGCCAAGATCCACTAGGCCCCTACTCCACCTCTCCGGCCATGGCTACCAGCTCCGCTACGCCATGCAAGGTCTTGCTCCTACCAGCGTGTGTTGGCTGCGAGCGACATAACACCTCTTATCTTGGTCTTTTTGACCGAAGTCAGCAAGGGAAACCTAGACTATTTTTTTAATTTTTTAATAATACAGACATGTTTAAATTCGCTCCCACGGAGAGTCGAACCCAGGTCTGCTGGTGCTACTCAGGTGCTCTAACCACTAGGCTAGAGACTCTTTCACCTCTTCTCTTGGTCTTAGCCCCTCTCCAGCCTCACAAGCTCCACAACCGTTGAAATCTAATCTACTCTATTAACACTAGTGTTACACCTTTGCGGATCGGCCTATCCTACACCGCCGCCTCCTTTGGCAGCTGAGTTCCGCGGGTCCAACAGTCAACCTCCTCACTAAGAAACCAAGATCCGCCCACCCAAATCATCAGTAGGGGCCACGGTAGCTGGTTGTGGTGCAAGCATTTTCTTCACAGTACTATGATCCGATGGCTACACGTAACATTGCCTCCGATCTAACTATTAACATTATAGTTGTATACCATGTCAGTGACCCATTTCACTGCTTATGATAAACCCCCACTATGTCCATGAACAGTGCAACAACATGTCCATGAACAATTCCTATCATGGCCATAAACAATGTAGCGACATGCCCATGTACAGTGCCTACCAATCCACCATGCCCATGAGCAGTGTCCATCCATGCCCACCGACACTATCCATCCATACGCACGAACAACATATGCATTTGCTGATGCTCCTTTTATCTAGGATACTGAATAATAGTATAGAGAGTTATCTTGCTCTTGCTCTGTTATTGAATTATACATACTTTTATTTATGTTCGGGTAAAGTTATTTGCTACATCTTCTCACTTTTATGTAGTTTATTATTCTACACCTTATATTATAAAAACTAAAACAATATGTCATGACTAATTGCTATCATAAATTCACAGGCTGACAAGAGCTCCTGCTTTGCACATGTGTATATTAGCTTGCTCTGCCTAGCCCGCGGCAATTGCCGCAGGGTTCTGGCTAGTATTGTTGATAATGTAAGCCGGACAATCTGGCTGGCGTCAACTTTGAATTGGTCTAACTATAGCAAGTGGACATTTAGGGTTCAAAGATATTCCCTCCGTTCCAAATTATAAGTCACTTTGACTTTTTTTCACTCACTTTGATATTTATCTAGACATAGTTTTATGTTTAGATACATAAAAAAGTGAATAAAAAAAATCAAAGTGACTTATAATTTAGAATGGAGGGAGTACTTTCTTACAGCTTGCATTGACTACCACCACACTAGTTAGCTTGTTTCCGTTATCGAGGTCACCGAGTGCATAGAGTTTTTATGTCCATGCCTGTTGCGAAAAACTCGAGGTCGCCTCTGCAATGTCAACCACTGCAGGAAGAAAAGAATTCTTCTGGTGATCAGCGGATGCCTGTGTTGATGATCTTCAAACACGAAGTTAAGACTCAATGCAGGTCGCCGTTTACTAGTTCCACTCTGAGCAGAATGCTAGAATCTGATCAAAAAAACTTATTAAACACTGGGTCTAGTTAGTATGGGCGATCTTCTGATTGTCGTGTCACCAGCTGTACAAGTTTCACTGTGCTGGAGAAAATGGTCAAACAAATTGTAAGCAATGAAAGTCATATGCATGTATATATATTTGAGCGTATTGTAGTTATACATGAATTTTGCAGGCTTTTCAACCGAAACAAATTATTACAAACAGAAGCCAATAAAAAAAATCAAGTTACCACGAGGACCCATATAATCCTTGTGGAAGATACATTTACATTTTTCCTCTTGTTCTCAGGTCGGGTATTAGAGCTTGGAATTTGCTAGCACCACACTTCAGTTCTGTATATGGTCCTTACTCCAAGAACCCTATATGCACACATGGAGACATGACACCTAAGTAAGCTAATGGTTTTTTTTTTCTTGTTTTGATTGGGTTGCTTTTCATTCATATCGAAACGGCCGGAGCCTCATACAAGATCAAATCACAGATACAAGCCGGTGTTTCATGCCACACTTCCGACCTATGTGTATCCGTGAATTGTTTAGCTAACAATTGAGCAACCCTATCACAGCTTCTACTCACAAACTTGAAAGCCAAAAATGACTAAAAGCAGAACTGCAATCCTTTAATTTTTTTTGCAGGACCGATCCAACAGTAGATCGTTGGAACTCCATCTTCTCCCATAGCTGTACAAGCTCCAAGCAATCTGTTTCCAATTAAACCCTTTGCTGCCCATCCCGTGTAGTCTCATGCATTCAGTGCATCCCTACACGGCAAGCGCCTCCATCTTTCCCGAATCCAGAATACTGTCATACCATCAGCCTTGCGCCCTTGCACCATCAGGAAATGTCCCTGATCACCAGCGACTGCACCGCTGCCTGTCTCGGCATAGAAAGCAGCATCTACGTTTATGAAGCCACCCAATGCTTCACAAGGGGATGCATCATGAGTTCATCCATAAAGAATAGTAATTGTACTTAGTGGAATCAACTTAGTGGGATGTGACATGGATAGTTTGATGTCAAGATTGATAGTAGCTTATGTAACTGGACCCAGCTTTCACCTATACGAGACAAAAAAATCACACATTCAGCACAAGTATCAAGAACAAAAAAAAGGTAATAGTACCTCGACAGATATCACTAGAGAAAATAAACTGAATTGCTCTACTTAGAACAGGGCAAGCAGCTAGGTTTAGCTTCAATGGGTGTTCCAAACACCAACTATGGTATCAGTAATCTATGGACTTCAGCATGTCATCGAGAGCCAAAAATATTACAGTGCTAAGACAAATGATAAATTGTAACTACTTCGTTACTTGCATAGTTGCATGTATTTAATGGTAGGTCAAGAAGCTCCATTAATTCCAGTGAATATTAAAAGCCTCCAGTTGGTCTTCTATTGAAACACCACTATCATCGATGTGCATGCTCTATTAAGATAAAGAACCGCTGCATGGCCCAAAGCACTGTAAATACCCAAGCAGACTTCACCGAAACTCATCTCAACTCAAGTACTCTCTAGCGGTATCTCACAATGGCAGGCACAAAGCTAGTATCACTGGGGCTTATTGTTCTCATGAGCATGGGACTAGCAAATGCTGTGAGGATGGCTAGATACTCTAGTGCTGATGGGTCAGGACAAGGAGCGGGAGGGGGTGGCGGATATGTGAATGGTGCGGGATCAGGGACTGGGTCTGGCACCGGAGTAGGTGATAGTGGTCCAAATGGTGCCCATGCAAGTGCTGGAGGGGGTGGTGCAGGTGGTGGAACTAGCCAAAATGGTGGGTCTGCATGGGGTGTAGGGTTAGGGTCAGGTTCAGGAAGCAGTACATATAATGGTTATTATGGAGAATCCTCCAGTGCTGGTGGTACCGGTGGGGGTGGGGGTGGTGGAAAAGCTGGAGGTTCTTGGGACTCCAATGCTCAAGGGTCTGGTAGTGGCATCGGATCTGGCTCTGGCTATGCTAACAGGTATCCCTACGGACCAAGTTACGCAGGTGCAAATGCTAATGGCAATGGTAGCGGCACAGGAAACAGCCAAAATGGTGGGGCTGGCGGCGGCAAAGGTGCTGGATCTGGGTATGGCGATGCCTACCCTTGATTTTGTATAAGTCAATCCAAAGTTGGAGCCCATCATCCTTTCTTGTTTGAAGTCATAGATTTTTTTTTTGTTATGCTTTTGTTAGAATTGAATTAATAAAGGGCCCAACTGTCAGTCTACTGTAAGCCTGTAAGGTGCAGCTTATGAGAAGATATGTTGGCACACCAGTTTATGAAAGAAATCATACTCCTTTGTCATTTGATCAATATATCCTTTGTCATAAGCTACTCAAGAAAAAAAAACTTTGGAGTTATTAAGTTTCATCAGATGCCTACACCATGCACATCAAATGGTTGTGATCTATCAATGAAATTACTTGAGTAGCTTATGTGATATATAATACAGAAGTACATATCATTTACAATTATAGCTCTAACTGGGTAAATCCAGGATTGAACATAAGTAAGAAAGAAGTGCAGCCACAAGCCCAATAACATTGGTGATAACATCAAAAAGGTGATCCTGCGCATAGGCCTCATTTCATTGGTTAATGTTCAGCAATATTTAACTAAGAGAAGCTTCAGCAGTGTCACTGAGAGCATAATATTGACAAGCCACTTTTCCTGCTGTTTTGTCAAGCAGAACTCATCTCCCAAGAAAGCAAAATAATTAATATCATCAGTACCAGCTATAGAAAGATTCAAAAGTAAAAGCTGCAATTCCATTAACCACTCTTCAACAGAAACTGATCCTTGATCCATTCACTATGTCTACTGTGCCAGACAGGCAGGGAGAGGCCACTAGTAGTACGGTATTTGGTCACCAAGTAGGGGTACCAGCCAACCAGGGTTTGAATCCTGGCTTGAACACACAAACAGACAAATATCCTGTTATGCCTCCCCTGAAAATAGTGGCAGGGTGCTGGCCTGTTAAGGTGCGGCCCTTATAGAGGCCAGGGTTTAGAGGTTTTCTTGGTTGGTTTTGTTGAGGTTTCTTCCTAGCGGAAAGCCGTTGGGACAGTCTTTCCCCCACCCTTGTCGAGTTCTTCTACAGGATAAAGAAGAGAAGTAGACTTACATTTGATTCCAATGAGCATGCAGATTGTGGTAAGTTGAAGGCCAAGCATTGCAAAGGCAAGCAAAAATTACCATAACCTGCAGTACAGATTGTGGTAAAGTTGTCAAAAATTGCAAGTAATAGGACCTTGACCTATTGAAATACCAGCTCCCATAAATAACATCATGAAAAAGCATAAGTGTAACCAATGTACGGTCTCCCAAGAACAAATGCTACACACCTAAAATTGGAATAGAAGGCCATTACTGTTATCCACTTGTTATTTAACTGGAAGTACTTTATTTTCTTTTACATGTTGTTCTATTTTGATTTGTTGAATTAATATCTCGGAGAGATGTCCTTTCTAGCGACAATATGGAAGGACTGTTCAAGATAGCAAAGGGCAATGAAACACTCAATCACTCTATTCATATGGAATCGAATGCAAGTAATGGAACTAAACGCATGTCATACTTGGTGTGGAACTCACCAGAGGTTGCATGCACCTTTTACAAACTGGTTATCTGTATGTATGGATTTGGTGTTCGCATGGAAAAGGCAGTAACCTACAATATAAACCTAGATAGGTAGTCCAGTAGAGAATACAAGGCAGAAACAATAATGGCTAGGGATCCACTCCTTACTGAGCCATAAACTTTTGCAGCAAAAAGAACCATGTTTACAATGTTACATGATTGGATAGCCCAAATCTCTTTATCAGACAAGCAACTGTCTCACGCTCTTCCTGCAAGTACGACGATCTACAGGGAAAAGAATTGCTTCTTCTTCATTTTTTTTGTTCCATGTACAATCAGAGGAAGAGTACATAACAAACCGTAGATATAGAAGGAAGGGAACCAAGATTTGTCAGTGTGTCCATTTCACCAAAATTTTCCAGCAATTTCAGCTGATCTTGGTAGTTTTGTGCAATACAATCTGCAGGGCCTTGAGCTGCATATAGAGTTCAGGATGGTGCATTAGAGACGGAACTACACCAACAGGATCCAAACAATTCTACAGCATTTCCTTTTTCTGAAAAAAAAACAATTCTACAGTAATCTCAGAGGAACTCGAACCACAAAAATATACTTGTAGAACAAACAGAAACATATGCACATGAATCGAAGTATCCAATTCAGTTGGTTTAGTTTGTGTGTAAACAATTTGCAGAAAGGCCGGCTGATGATTTCAACATTCCATCTCTGAATAGAATTGTCTGAATAGAATTGTCGGTGTCCTGACCCGGGGGCGAAGCACCAACGAGTGAATTTATGCTGCGTGCTCCCTAATCCGGATGGTGATGCAAGAAGAACACACGATTTTTATCCTGGTTCATGCAAGAGAAGGCCCTACGTCCAGTGGGGGAAGAGAGTTTGTATTGTTTTGCACCGAAGTGTTTGTACAGGGGGAATACAAGCGAGCGAATAGGAATGAGGGGTGCAGAGCAATGCCTAAGCCTAGGAGCGCTAAGCTTATCCCTTGCAACTGGGGTGCTCGGATTTCTCTAAGTGTCATCCGATGCTTGTTGGAATGTTGTTTCCCTCCCCTGAAACTAGCCCCTGGCGTCCCCTTTTATAGGCCAAGGGGAGGCTCAGGTGTACAGGAACCCTAGGGCTGTCATAGGTGATGACATCGAGGGGTTGATGTCGTTCATGTCACGGCTGCTGTAGAGGCGTGCCCTGGGCATGGCCTGCCCTGAAGCAACGTGCTTGGAGATGATGGCTGTCCTTCAGGTGTATCACGATGATGCCATAGGTGGTCGGTGAAAGACCCGTGCCCATACGGGGCGTGCAGATCCCTATAGATGTCGTGTCGGGAGTTGTTGGAGCGCTGACCGGAGGCGTCGTGGTCCAAGTCAAGGGGTAGTCGAGGGGGTCAAAGCCTAAATGGATAAGAACGAGCCCCGGGAAATATGGTACGGGTGCTGACAATCGTGTCTTGAGGGGGTGCCTGGCGGAGCATAGTGTCCGGTATGGAGTAACAGTGTGGTACGACCCGCTGATTCTATGAGTATGGGTGGTAAAAGGGAGATTTGACCTTCGTACCTGGTCACTGCAACCCTGCTGTAGCCATGGGGTTAGGCAGGAGTTGGCCAGCGCATTAACTGTCCTAGATCCTGTACGAGGTGTAGTTGAGCCAGAGGGGGAGCAGCAGTTGACGGGGGTCGTCCGCCCGCGCGGAGTTCCGCCTCTCGATGGGGGGTCGACCACCCATGCTGCGATCCGTCGCTCGAGGGTCCCATTGAGGGAGTAGGCATTTGGATCGGCCCATCCCATTCATGGGTTGGCCCAGTACGGCTTGGTCCCAGGGGGTTGACCTTGTCTCGTTAAAGGGCTAGGTTCAATTTCGTGGGGAGTTTTCTCAGTGGTTTTATGCTAATTATTCAGGGATAATTTCTCCTGGGTCGAGGTTTAGGGTACCCCCTTATTCGGTACGTGACAGTAGCCCCCGAGTCTCGCTGTGAGTGCTAGCATTCACACAGAGGCTCATGAACTGGGGTCACAGCGTTTGCCATTTTCTGAAGGCGCACGCACCCTTCAGGGGTAGCCCCGAGGCCTCAGAGGAGTAGGATACTCCTCCGAGGGATTTACACGATTCTTGTCGATGGGTGCTCGAGTGGTTGAGCCCCTGGGCGTATCCAACCCTCTTTTGTCGAGGGGTGCCGAGGTGGCTGAATGTGGTAAGTTTCTCCCGAGGGCTGCGCGATCATGAATTGGAGGTGTAGCGCTTGTTGTTTTCCGAAGGGTACGCGTGAGCGTACCCTTCGGGGGTAGCCCTCGAGGCCTCAGAGGAGTAGGATACTCCTCTGAGGGCTTCATGTGATCCTTATTGAGGGGCGCTCGAGTGGTCTAGCCCCTGGGCATATTCGACCCTCTTTCATCGAGGGGTGCCGAGAGTAGTCGAGCCCCCGGGCCTCATGTGGCCAGGGCTTTGCTAGGCTTCGGCGTCCATCCCATGAGCCCTTTTGATCGGGTATGGGGTGAGGAGCATCACACTAACCTCGATGGGCGAGTCTCATTGTCCTCTGTTGAGCTGTTATCAGGAAATTCAAGAAAGAGCTCATGCCCCATTTGATGGGGGTCGACTGGTGGCCGCGGAGGATCTCTTATTGAAGCAAATCAATGGGTCCCATGGATGCCGACCCCTTTCGATCGGGTTCGGTGGCTCGATGGCTTGAATATGTCTGGGGGGCCTCGAGAGTTCATTCTCGAGCCGGGGCCTCGCATCGGCTCCCCCCTGGTCACCCCTAACTCGGGTACTCGAGGGCGGTGGTCGAACCCTGACCGAGGGCCAACCTTCACTCCCTTGAGATTTTTTCATGGGGCCAAGGCCCGCTTTCCTTCTCATAGAAGATATCATCATGGATAACTCCTCCCGTCCGTTGGGCGCATCTTTTTAGGCAAGAGACGGAGCGGCACAGTCGTGGGGGAAGTGGGCAACGGCTAGAGACCAAGCACGTGATGCGTGTCCCTGTACCCGGGAATCAAGAGAGTGATTAGGTATGAGCATTGAATGCGGAGATTTACCTCCTCCCTGGCTGGACTGTCTGTTGCTCCTCGGTCCGCCTATAAATTTGGGGGGTAGGGTTTCGTCTGTCCCCATCTTGCCCTCTTGTTTCCACCGCCGCCGCCACCAGAGACCAATCACGAACCGATCTATTAGAGCAGGAAAGATAGGGGGAGAGAGAAATCATGAGAGATTAGGAATCTTCCCTCCCGTCCGTCCACTGAGCAAATCCAGTCTTCCGCCATGGGTGTGGAGCTTCTTCCCGCGGACGACTGGCTTCCGTCAAATGTGATGGAGCAGGAGTTGCGGAAGCTGGTCAATGATGGGCTCCTCCGCCCCATCACTTCAGACGACTGGTCGGAGTGGATGGTGCCGCCGAGGGACCACCGGGAGCCAGATCTGCCAGCGGGCTACATTGTGAGCTTCATTGCGTTCCACAAGATTAGGCTCGAAGCACCACCGAGCCGGTTCATGCGCGTGCTGACCAACCACTATGAGGTAAAGCTCTAACACTTCTCCCCCAATGCCACCTCCAACGCAGTAGTATACACTGCCATCTACGAGGGGTACCTTGTGATAGAGCCACACTGGGATCTATGGCTCCGTCTCTTCAAGGGGAGTACTTCTCCAAGCCGGTGTCACCAGGAAAGAGGAGCATCATCCGCGTCGGTTGTTGCAACTTGGAGTTGAAGTGAGGGGATCAGTATATCCCAACGGGGTTGATTTCAAACCACGGCAGGTGGCATGCTCGGTGGTTCTATCTTCAGAACAATGACGGCCTGCTGCCTCAGTACACCAGGCGCACCATCATGGAGCGCCCGTATCATTGGCTGCACGGCGTGGCGAGGGAGAATCAGGCGAGGCTGGGCCCCCTCCTCGATGCACCGAGGACATTGTGCAACCAGGGCTTGACCACTGGGATTGTCATCTCAGCTTTCCACATCCGGAGGTCCTTCCGCTGATGCGGCGCTCGCTGCGCCTGGACCAGATGGGGCCCGGGGCACCCCTCGAGGGGTGCCGGATGTCTGCCGAGGACCTTCCTGCCAAGGAGGTTGTAAAGCGCGTGAAGGGGGCGGTCGCTGGCCCCTTTACACTGGAGAAGGTGAACAACATCCTGATGCTGCCAGACGACGACCACATACAGTTGGTGAGTGTCTCAACCCACTATTCTTGGGTTTTTCTTTTCTTTGCCTCGCCCTTATGCTCTTTGATCATGGGTATATGTGCTGGGGGCCATAGACTTCAGGAGGTCGACGCCCCCGGTTAAGGAGGATGATCCCGATTGTCAGGTGAGACGCTTGAGTGCCCATCAGCAAAAGTAGAGTAAGAATAAGGAAAGGAAGAAGAAGAAGAAGAGCCTCGAGCATCTAGCGCGTGACCAACGTTGCGCAAAATAGAGGTGCGAGGGGCTCCCTGAGGAAGAGTCTCCCTCCGAAGAAGAGGAGGGAGAGGAAGATGAGAGCGACGATGATGAAGGGGTGCAGGCGTGCCTCGATGCCTTGCCGCCCAATCCCCCCCGAACTGACGTCCGCTTTACGCAGGAGATGGTCGAGGCGGGGTCAATATCCTAGGTGTCGAGGGGGCCCGACATCTGTCGAGGGCCATGAGGCAAGGACCTCAGAGTAGCCTCAAAAGAGGACAACGATCGACCCCTCAGCCGAGGGAGGGTCGACGTCGCGGGTACGGCGGGGGGGCTCCGCCGTCTTCATCATGGGGCAAACCCAGCACGCCGCCACTCCATACCAGATCTTTGACCCTCGGGGTGCGGACGCGGGATCAGATGGCCTCGGAGGAGCAGAGGACGCCACGAGCATCGCCGACCGCATCCCCGGGCGGCTCTGGATCCAGCAAGGAGCCATCGAAGAGGGGGACTCAGAAGCCCCCGAGTGGTTGGAGGGCACTCGGGAGGGTGCCCCTTATTCCTGTGGGGTAAGTTTTCACCCTTCATGGTTTCATTTTCCCTTTTTGTCATTTACAGGATGTTTAACGTCCTCTGCTCATGCGTGCTCAGGCTCAAGTGTCCAACGGAGGTAGATCGATGCTGCCGCGTAGATGGCGATGTCAGCACCAGGTGCCACTTCGGGGTCTCGATCGATGGCGGTGGCCGCTTGGCTTGCAAAGGCTCGCACTACGATGGCTCGGGGTAGGCTGACCGGCTACTTCTATTGCAGGCTCGGGCACCTCAGGGACCGCGCCGAGTGGCGACGTCGCCCAGGACCGGGAGCGGACCGAGGTGCCCCCCGGCGCCACCGAGCTCGAGGTCGTCACCAGCGGCCGGGTGCCGGGGTCGACAGAGGAAGCCCCGATCACCATCAAGGACGAGGGGGTGGATTCCTCTGCTCGTGATGCAGAGGAGATGGTGGAACTCCCTCAACAGCAGCAGCCATGGTCACCGTGGCCATTAGGGCTGCACGAGTGGGAGGAGTGGTAGAAGAAGGAGTAGCTGCAAAAGCAATAGGAGGACGGGCGGCAACCCTTGAGCCAACCGCAGCAATAGCAACAACAGCAACAGCAACAGTAGCGACAGCAGTAGCAGCAACAGCAGCGATGGGATGATCTAGCATCTTCGAGCCTTCTGCAGCAGTCGTAGTCAGTGGAGACAGCCTTGGACCTACTGTAGTCGGAGAAGACAGCCCTGCTGGCCACAAGGTAGGACGGCGAATGACCGGAACCGCTGGCTTCGAGCCAGCCGGAAGAGGCTCCGCTGAATGCGGGTCGAGAAAACAAGCAGCCGGAGTCGCTGGCCTCCAACCGTCCAGAGGAGCTGGCGACCGAGGACATCCGACATGGGAGAGGGTCAAACAGCCGATCATGCAGGCGGTCCTAGCAGAGGCATCGAAGGCAGAGGTGGTTGTGATGGCACTGATGCCTCACCCTCCATCGGCTAGGGCATCAGCCGGTCGTGGGTCCTTGCACGGCCCCGGCCTGTATGCTCCCGGCCTCCTTCACAAAGGGAAGCAAAAGGTAAGGGAGGCTGGGTCATCGAGGGTTGAAGATGAAACAGAGTTGCCATTCCCCACGCTGGCTGATCAAGTGCTCCATCATAGTGGTTCAGTCGAGATGGAGGACGACATTATGGCGACTGTGCAGGAGCGGATCGATAAGGACCTCCCTTACTAGGGCCGTGAAGCTCTTCAACTCTGTGACCCGATGAATCCCGACACGCCCATGTTCGAGGTGAACAGTCTGGCGGAGGTCGAGCGCTGGGAGCACATTGAGGAGTTCTAAGTCTGGATGCAACATGCCCTGTGGCTGGTGGTCAACGTCGCCACTGAGGACTTGGCAAGAGCCTTCAAGGTATGTGACTTCTCCCTGGGATATGAGGGGTCGACTTGCTTTCTTATCTAACGCTCTTTCTTGCGCTTTTTGTTTCCAGGATTTGAGGGGACGCTCCCAGACCAAGTCTCAATTCATCCACCTGACAAGGGGTGGATGGGAGCAGGTACCAGTGTTGCAAGCAGCCATCAAGGCTGCCCAGGCTGAGGCGACGAAGGTGAAGGAGGACACGGCCAAGGCCAAGGAGGAGGCGAGAAAGGCCAAGGAGGATGCCGTCACGGCTCGAGGGGAGGCGACCCAAGCCAAGGAAGTAGTGACCAAGGCGAAGGAAAATGCCACCAAGGTCTGACAGGAGGTGCAGAAGACCCTCGAGGACCTTTCCTTGGCCGGAGGGCATGTCAAGATGCTCAAGGGGGAGCTCGAATGGTCCACAGTGCGCATCAAAGAACTCGAGGAGAGCCTCACCCTGACTTCCCATGACCGCGATGTGCTGAATGTCTCAATTGGGGAGGAGAGGCGCCACATCTAGACCCTGGCCAATGAGGTCCCGACACTGAAGGGAGCCCTCCCTAAGAAGGAGAGGGCCCTCGAGGGCACCGGCAAGGTGATTCAGGCGCTGCGAGCGGAGAAGACAGACGTGGCTGAGGCCTTGGCCGAGGCCAAGATGGCGTTCATCGAGCTGCGGGATGGGTGCACGGCCCTCAAAACCCACACCAATGGTAGGCTTGTTGCTTTTTCCTTTAGCTTTTCGGTCTGAGTGCCCTGTCTGCTGTGATTGACCTTGTCCTGTGTTTCAGACCTTGACGAACAGAGCCTCCAGGCCCGAAAAGACACCAAGGCGCTCCAAGACCCTACTGGGCAGAGGCAACGCTGACCAATAAGCTCTGAGGTGCCATCGACTTAGTCTGCGATGGTCTGGGGGTCGACGCTAAGGAGGAGGTCGAGGGTGATGTGCGTGGGGACCCCTGTCTCCAGCGAATGTATGCCCTAGGCTGTGCTGTGCAGGAGCAGATTCACGACGCGCTCCATCATGGCATGAAGAGGGCGACGACGGTCGTCTGCTCTGGCTTCACGTATGACATGGTGGTCATGTCCCATGGCTTCATCTCTGACCCCAACGAGACCGAGGACGAGAATCATGAGACGTGTCTGGCCTTGATCGAGGTGGCCGAGGTGCCGGGCGGTGAGTTGGCAAAGCTCTTCGAGCCTAAGGTCGTCCCTCCCGACGCTGGCAAGGAAGAGGGTGTGTGAGCTAAATGTGGGCAAGGGCACATGTAATAGTTATTATTTTGTGAAATATGATGGTGTGGCCCTGGGGGCCTTGCAAACATTATGCGTCATATTTTATTTTGCATATGTTTTATTCTTGATGTCCTATTTCTTGCTTTGCCTAAGTTGGCTGTTCACAGGGTTTTCAGCGCATACGGTTGCCCCTCGAGGGGGGAATGAGTGGAGGTACCATAGCCCGGGGGCGTGGGTGGTCTCACGGCTCAACGCCCCTCGACCCCTCATGGCGTTGCACGGCATTTTCGACCGAGTGACGGCAAGCATAGAGGCGTAGAAAGAATAGGATGTTTGAGTTTTGAAAAAACATGCGAGTTTTTTAGGAACTTAGGGGGGTTCACCCCTTATAGCCCCCAAGGGAGGCTCGGCTCTGATGAAGCAGAGTCGAGGCTACCTTAAGCATATGAACAAAAAGTTGAACTTGTAAATGAAAGTACTTCTTATTCATTCATGGTATGAAAAATGTACAAAGCCTCGAGGCCCTAAGGGTAAAAGCGATGTAGCTATTCAATGTTCCATGTGTTGGTGAATGTTTCACCCTTTCTGTTGGATAGCTTGTAGGTTCCGGGCTTCAACACTTCTGCGATGATGAAGGGGCCTCCCATGGTGGAGTCAGCTAGTGGCGGCCCTTGTTGCTTTGCCGTCGACAGAGGACGAGGTCGCTGACTTGGAGATCCCTCTTGCGCACGTGTTTGTTGTGGTAGCATCAGAGCTTCTGCTGGTACCACACAGAATTGAAGATAGCCATGTCTCGAGCCTCCTCGAGTTGGTCGACGGTGTTTGCGAGTGCTTCTTCATTCGTCTGTTCGTTGTAGGCCTTCAATCGTGGGGACCCATTGTGGCTCAACTCGGCGTCGTCCTTAAGCTCCATAGGACTGAAGGCAGCTCGATGGACCACTTCTTGCCATGCTTGTTTAGCCGATTGAAGATCCGAGGCTTGAGACCTTGTAGAATCATGCCGTTAGCGCGCTCAACCTTGCCGTTAGTTCTAGGATGAGCGATAGCGAACCAGTTCACATGGATGTGATGGTCATCATAGAAATCCAGGAACTTCTTGCTAGTGAATTGCGTGAAATTATCGGTGATGATGACGTTGGGGACCCCAAAGCGATGGATGATGTTAGTGAAGAATAGCACTGCCTGCTTGAACTAGATGTTGGTGATGGACCGAGCCTCGATCCACTTGGTGAACTTGTCGACGGCTATAAGAACATGCGTGTAGCCCCCAGTTGTCTTCTTTAATGACCCCACGAGATCGAGCCCTCAAACCACGAATGGCCACATGATGGGGATTGTCTGTAGAGCATGAGCTAGGAGGTGGGGTCTGCCTAGTGCAGAATTGGCACCCTTCACATGAGCGGACGATGTTGATGGCATCGAAGACTATGGTCGGCCAGTAGAAGCCTTGTCAGAAAGCATTGCCGACAAGGGTCCTTAGAGCAGTGTGATGGCCACAAGCCCCCAAGTGTAGATCATTGAGCAGCTTTCTTCCCTCCTCAATGATGATGCAGTGCTGGAGGACCCCGGTGGGGCTCTATCCATAGAGCTCCATGTCGTCACCATAGAGGACGTAGGTCTTCACCCATCGAGCGATGCGATGGGCCTCGGTCTGATCTTCTGGTAGCTCCTCTCGAATAAGGCAGACGAGGAAGAGAGTGTGCTAGTCTGGCTTGGTGGTTGGTGGAGGAAGCGACCCCTCGATCTCCATGGCCTCGCTCCGGTCGAGGGGGCCTCGGTCAAGGGAGGAGGGTCAACTTCATGCGTTGTGACTCCTTTCCCTGTGCCTAGATCAACAGAGGGCTCATACAAGTCCTTCGAGAAAACATTAGGCGATATAGTACCTTGAGTCAATGCGATCTTGGACAATTCGTCTGTGGCCTCATTGTATCTGCGGGCAATGTGGTTGAGCTCGAGGCCGTAGAACTTGTCCTTCAATTTGCGGACCTCCTTGTAGTAGGCTTCCATCTTGGGGTCATGGTAGCTCGAGGCCTTCATGACTTGATCAATGACAAGCTTTGAGTCGCCATGAACATTGAGGCATCGAACCCCGAGCTCGATGGCGATGCACAAGCCATTGACGAGGGCCTCATACTCTATGACACTATTAGAGGCAGCAAAGTGGAGTCGTATGACGTATCGCATATGGACTTCGAAGGGTGAGATGAAGAGCAGGCCCGCGCTAGCTCCTATTTTCATCAAGGACCCATCGAAGTACATCGTCCATAGCTCCGCCTGGATCTAAGCGGGTGGTAGCTAAGTGTCGGTCCATTCTATAATAAAATTCGCTTGTTTCTGGGACTTGATGGCTTTGCGTGGCGCGAAGGAGATGGTCTCGCCCATGAGCTCGACCACCAACTTTGCAATTCTTCCTGAAGCCTTTCGATTCTGGATTGTTTCCCTGAGGGGGAAGATGAGACCACAGTCACCGGGTGGCTAAGGAAGTAGTACTGGAGCTTGTGTCACGTAATTACGATGGCGTAGAGCAGCTTCTAAATCTATGGATAGCGAACCTTGGTCTTCGAGAGATCCCTACTGATGAAATAGACAGGCCACTAGATGGGCAAGGCATGCCCTTCTTCTTCCCTCTCGACAACTATGGTCACGCTGACCACCTGGGTGGTTGCGGTGACATAGAGCAAGAGTGGCTTGGCTAGATTCGAAGGTACGAGAATCAGAGGAGAGGTCGGCATAGCTTTGAACTTAGCGAGGGCCTCCTCGGCCTCGAGGGTTGATGAAACGACCTTGATTTCTGTGAAGGGAAATCCACAGTGTCGGAGTGTAATATGACCATTTAAATCACATTACCCGATAACAGTTGAATCCATAATCCATACATCGAACAAAAGAGAGCAAATAGAGGGAGTTACAATAACTTATTACATCACCACAGGGGCGGAATCAGAGTTCATGCAGCATAACAATAAAAGCTTGAGGTGTGGAAGCTATCTTCTTCTCTCCAACTTGAGCATAGACACGAAACCTCAATCACTATACTCCCCAGATGAGTACTCACTCCTTGAACCTGAAACCAAATTTTCAGTACGATTTGTACTGGCCACACTCCCACCCTATGCATTGCTTTGTGGAAGTGGATGCAAAAATAAGGGTATCTCAAAAGGAACCTATAAGGCTGGGGTTTCCTATGAATTGTTCAAGTATATAAAACAAAAGTATAAAAAAACAAGTTTTAAACACAAACCCATTCCCTTCATCTATCTCCATCCATATCTGTAGCATCATCTCATCTCCCCCAACACCCTCTCAGACTCTGGTCGACAAGCCAACTCCCTCTTGGCTTGCCTCAACGGCCCGCAGCCCTCAAACTGGCTCACGGCCGGAAATCACACTCAGAGGAAGGTAGAACACTCCACTCACTAGTCCGGTGCATGCGAAACATAGGAAAGGTCCATAGCCGAGGATTCGGCATATGTATCGATCGATCAACCATACACTCTGCAGAGGTTTCACTAATCCACCAGATAACCATCATCGATGCACGCGCGCACCTAGGCAGATTCCGAGCGCCTACTGCCATAGGCGATGCCACTCTACCATCCAGCACTGGATCACTAGAACTATGAAGAGAGCATGTATCCGCTCCCGAAGAGGATGCCATGCCATGTACCCACTCCCGAAGGGGGTGCCATGATCGTCTCGGTAGGGTGTTAGCTCCATCCCATGCATATACCTTCCTATCACTTCTCACCTAGCAGTAGTGGCATCGACCTATCCAGCGGTTCGACCGTCTCCCCCCATGGAGAGCGAGTGGAAAGCAAGAGATTCCTAGGTCCGGATACCAGCGCAACAGTTCCTAGATTTGACCAAACCGGAATATCTTCATCAGGGTTTATCTTTAACGTGCTACCACGGCACCTTCATCCCGGGCTCCACCTCTCCGAGGATCACACCCAAGGACCACCATCACATCTCAGTTAGCCCGCCATAGGCTCCTCTCATGGGAATGTCTAGAACCATTCCCTGGCAAGACTTGCTCCAAAAGCTCATCGTAGATCCTGGCTCGATCGACTCAACCCTCACCCTACTCCCTGCCGTAAGCTCCACCCCAAACCCAGATACAACATCATCAGCTCACATGTCCATCTAAAACATCACTCACACATCCAGCCTGGCACCCTCCAGGCCTTCCCCGGGTTCATCACGTCGCATCAAAATGTAAGCGAGTGAAGTATAGAAATATAAGCATAGCAGATAAGCAGGTGGCTATCATAACAGCGGGTAAACAGGTGATAGTTTACAACAAGGTAGGGCTCATCAAATAAATACTCTATCATGCAGTCCTAGCACAGGCATAGCATTATAGCAACTTGAATGTAAAGCACTAGCCATACTATAGTTGTCATGCGTAATGGGATCTACGAGGTTGGATGGTGTGTGGCACCTTCACTGACGTAGCTGTCGGACTTCTCCTGGTAGTCACTGTCGTCAGACTTGTCCTCGCTCGAGCCTGTAACGAGATTTAACGATCGCAGAAGCGACCCCTATAGATTAGCACAAAGAACGAATGCAAAATAGAAGATCTAAATACACTCAAACATAGCCTAGATAGATAGGGCTCGATTTATAGAAAATTTGGATATGTGGATCATAATTTTTCGAGCTCGTATGAATTAGATATGAATTTTCAAAGATTTAACCATTTTCTGAAAAGAAAAAGGGCTCGAGGGTAAGGTCTCGATGGTTACGGTCTCGAGGGGTTACTGTCTTGAGGGTTACGGTTTCGAGGGTTAGGTCTCGAGGGGTATGCTCTCGAGGGGTTACGGTC
Organism: Bothriochloa decipiens; assembly: GCA_023333625.1. NCBI lineage: Eukaryota > Viridiplantae > Streptophyta > Magnoliopsida > Poales > Poaceae > Bothriochloa > Bothriochloa decipiens. The sequence continues at coordinate 15,498,977 of CM041641.1, read as the reverse complement.
TCAAGTTTTAGGTCTCGAGGGGTATGCTCTCGAGGGGTATGCTCTCGAGGGTACGGTCTCGAGGAGTTACGGTCTCGAGGGTTACGGTTTTGAGGGTTAGGTCTCGAGGGGTATGCTCTCGAGGGGTTACGGTCTCGATGGTTACGGTCTCGAGGGGTTAGGTCTTGAGGGGTATGCTCTCGAGGGTACGGTCTCGAGGATTAGGTCTCAAGGGGTATGCTCTCGAGGGGTACGGTCTCGAGGATACGGTCTCGAGAGGCATGGTCTCGAGGGTTACGGTCTCGAGGATTAGGTCTCGAGGGGTACGGTCTCGAGGAGTATACTCTCGAGGGTATGCTCTCGAGGGCATGGTCGAAGACGAAAAACTGCTCTGCTTCCACAACGGTGCTCGGCCGGTGTCAGCGAGGTTAAACATCCGGCGAGGGGCTGCTCCAGGACTTCGCTAACCCGTGCATCGTCCTCGGGTCATCAAGGTGGACACGTAGGTGGTCATCAAGTCAGGAGCTTGGTTCCGGCGACGTGCTTTACGGCGATCAATGGCTCGAGGGTGACGGTGCTCGAGGTGTCAAACTCGAGGGTCGGTTTGTGGAAGGGTCAAACTCGAGGGTCGGTTTGTGGAAGGGTCAAACTCGAGGGTCGGTTTGTGGAAGGGTCAAACTCGAGGGTCGGTTCGAGCACGTGATCTGTCTCAGACGAGATCAGCTCGAACATGGAGTTCCTCCTCGGCGATCGACGGTGGGGAAACCCTCGATTCCTGGTGCCACAAAGGATCTCTGGCGCCATTAACCCGCCCATCGGTTTTGGGACTTCACGACGGTCACGTTGACGGGCTTTAGGGCGGCAGCTTTGCTTCTGGTGACGAGCTCTATGGCGGACGGTGGCTCGATGGCAACGGCGCTCGATGTACACTTCACACCGAGTCACTCCTGCTCCAATTGGTGGCGTAGATGGACGGTTGGAGTCACGCAACACCTGCTTGAGGTGCCGGCGGTGACCAAAACACACGGCGGAGTCCGCGCGGGCAGCAACTCCCACGGCGGAGCTTCAACAGGTCCTCGGTGCACGGCAACGGCACTCCGAGAGGGTCCACGGTCTCCATCTTGCCCACTCGATGCAGCTCATCACGGTGGAGCTTCCCGGCTTCTTCCTGCTCCTCGAGGTGGTCGATGGTGGCAGGAAACAATGGTGAACGGTGGCGTTCTGGAGCGGCAACGTACTCACACGTCGACGACAAGGTGGTTCGGGTCGGTGCTCTGGCGAGGCAAACGCGGAGCTAGGGTGTGCATGGGGTCTGTCTCATCAAGGCGAGCGCGGATCTGGAAACAACGGAGGTCGAGGCTCAACGGAAAGGCGGCTGGGTGATCTCGCCACGGCGGAGCTTGGCGCGCGGCGATGAACTAGGCGGGTTCTATTCCGGCATCCTCCCGATGCCGTGGTCCAAGGAGGCTCGGCTGGTCTCGTGTGTGTGTGCGGGTGTGTCCAGTGAGGTCGGTAGTGACCTGGGCCTACGCGCTCACGGCGGAGCGCCATGGCCAACAGCACGGCGGAGGGTTCGAGAGAGTGGCGATGGCAGTGCTCACCGACGGGTCGAAGAGGATGGAGGTGCGGTACAAGTCCAAGCGGCTCCGGCTCGCGGTACTGCTCCTCCTTCTACTCCCGACGCAGCAGCGGCGGCTCCGAGTCGACGGTCTTCTTCCCCAACTCTGGCGGCGGCTTCTTCTTCTTACCTAACTCCTTTCTTCCCCCTCCCTTCAGCTCTTCTCCAATCAAGGCTGGCAAGGTGGAATTGGGCTCCACCAGAGCGGTGGTGGCGGCCTAGGAACCCTAGGGTGCCGGGGTGCTTGCTTTATAGGGCGGACGCGGTGGTAGGTAGCCGACGGACGGTCGATCACGGCTTCTGCTTGATCGAGCGGCCAAGGGATGTCCATGTCAGCAGCTGAGGCTCGATCTGGGTCCAGAGAACAGCGAGAGGGGGCTAGGTAGCGCTGGGTGTCGAAGTTCTGTACGACGGCAGCGTTCCACTGCGGCGACCGCGCAGGTGCGCGCGCGCGGAGAATCTTGCCTGCGGCCGTGGGAACTTTACGCGGGCTGGTCGGTCCAGGTGGCTTGCGGGCGCGCGTTGATGCAGGGCGACACTGGATCGAGCGGTCGAGGCAGGTTGCTTAGGAGCGACACCGGGGAACAGTGCTGACGCGAGCACGCGCGGCCGCTCGGGTGACCTCAGCGGGCGCGATGACACGTGGGTCCCACTTCGGGGCCCCATCGTCAGCGACTCATCGGCAACGGAGGCTCGGTGCGGCGCGCGGACGCGCGTGGCTCTTGCTGGGCCGTCGGCCTGGTTGGGCCGCGCAGCGCGGGGTCGAGCGGCGAGCGTAGGCGAGCGCGCGTGCGGGCCGGCTGGCTGCTCAGGCCGGTCTCCTCCTCTTCTTTTCCTTTTCTTTTTCTTTTTCATTTTTAAATATATTTTTATATATACTTATATATATGGTGTGCTAAATTTGTGCAACAAAATAGTGAGCATACATGGCCCAAATAATGCTAGGGTATTATTCCCTTAATATTTATTTATCAAAATAAATATTATGTTGTCATTTTTTTAATAATCAATACATAAACCAAATAAGAATCCAAATCACTCTTTTTAATGCAACATGATGATTGAACAATTGAAACATTAAAATGTAACATGTGAACATAGAGCATGGTTATGAGATGTTAATTAATTTGCAACATATGAATGCCATGCATGACATGCTAGGGTTGATGCATATGTAAGGGGTAGATGATGACATGTCGCACCATATCATTCAGGGTTTTGTCGAAAAAAAATTTTGTAGTTCGAATTTTCGGGTTGTTACAGTCGACGTAAAGCATTCTGACTTTTTCAAGAGACGGTACAGAGGTAGTGCTTTTTCTCCAAGACATGAGATAAAGTGACTGAGGGCTGACCTTCTGAACGCCCTTGAGATCTTGGATTGGGCCCATCCTGGTGATTGTTGAGACCTTTTCAGGGTTGGCCTTGATGCCGTGCTGAGAAACAATATACCCTAAGAGCATGCCTCGAGGGACACCAAAGACGCATTTCTTAGGGTTGAGCTTGATGTTCTTTGCCCAGAGGCATTCAAATGTGATTTTGAGGTCATCGATGAGGTTGTCGACCATTTTGGATTTGACTACGATATCGTCGACGTAGGCCTTGACTGTCAGACTGATGTGTTCGCCAAAAACATGGAGCATGCACCGCTAATGCATCGCCCCGGTGTTTCGAAGGCCGAAGGGCATGGTAACATAGCAATAGATGCCAAAAGGGGTGATAAAGGAGGTCGCGAGCTGGTCGGACTCCATTGTCTTTATTTGGTGGTAACCATAGGCATCGAGAAAAGAGAGAGTTTTGCATCCCATGGTAGAATCAACGATTTGATTAATACGTGGTAGAGGGAAAGGAACTTTCAGGCATGCTTTATTCAAACTGGTGTAATCTACACACATCCTATATTTCCCACTCTTTTTTTGACTAATACAGGATTAGCTAACCACTCGGGATGATGAACCTCCTTGATGAATCTGGCCTTCAAAAGCTTGTGGACCTCCTCCCCGATGATCTTGCGCTTCTCCTCGTCGAAGCGGCATAAGCATTTCTTCATCGGTTTGGACCCGGCTCGGATCTCCAAGGCGTGCTCGGCGACTCCCCTCGGTATACCCGGCATATCCGAAGGACTCCACGCAAACATGTTGGCATTCGCATGGAGAAAGTCGACGAGCACTGCTTCCTATTTGTCGCTGAGGGTGGCACTGATCGTCAGTGCCTTCCCATCGGAGCTGCTGGGGTCGAGGAGGATCTTTTCGTGTCTTCTATGGGCTCGAAGTTGCCGGCATGGCGCTTGGGATTTGGGCCTCGATGGCAAGGCCTTCGAGGGTCGCCGATAGCATCGCAGACTCTTCGACTGCCTCCTCGTTCTCATCGCACTCGATGTCATAGTCGTAAGCATGCTCATGGGAGGGGCCGATGGTGATGTGGGTCCTGGCATCTTGAGCTTGAGATAGATGCAGTTGGGGATCACCATGAACTTGGCGTAGCCGGGCCGGCCGATGATGGCATGGTACGTGCCGTGGAACCCGACCACCTTGAAGGTGAGCATCTCCTTTTTAAAGTTCGTGGGGGTGCCCAAACAGACAGGGAGGTTGATGCGGCCAATGGGAAAGGCCTTCTTTCCCAGCACGACTCTGTGGAAGCCCCCGCTGTTGGATTAGAGTTTTGACCTCGAGATCCCCAGGAGGTCGAGGGTCTTAGCTTAGATGATGTTGAGGCTGCTACCTCCGTCCATGAGTACCTTGGTGAGGCGGGTGTTAATGATGATGGGGTCGATGACGAGTGGGTAGCCCCTGGCCTGGGAACATAGTTCGGGTGGTCATCATGGTCGAACGTGATAGCCGTATCGGACCAGTCGAGGTAGTGAGGGGTCGTGACCTGCACGGAGAAGACCTCTCAACACTCCCTCTTGCGCTGACGTGGTGCGAGGTGAGCCGAGGCCCCCGTAGATCATGTAGCAGTCGAGGACGTCGGGGAAGTCATCTTCCTTATCGCCGCCCTTGTCCTTGGGGTCCTCCTTCTTGTTGTCTTTCTTGAGGCACAGGCTGTCAATGTACTTCTTGAGCATCCAGCAGTCCTCGAGGTTGTGGTTTGCCCCTCCCTTGTGATAAGGGTAGGGCTCCTTTAGCATCTTGTCAAAGATGCCCCTTCGGGTGGCCTCGAGGCTTCTTGCGCTTGATAGTGGTGACAAGATCATCGACCACCACCTCGCGCTTGCCCAACTAGTTCTTCTTCTTCTTATTGTTCCGCTTGGCACTCTTGTTCGAGCCCTCGGGGTTGCCTTCCTGCGCCCTTCCTTGGCCGCCACCAAAGAAAGCGCCCACCACCTCCTCACCGGCCATGTCCATTAGCTCGTCGGTGGTCTTGGGGGATTACACCCCAACTCTCGGACCAGCTCCTTGCCGGTGGTGCCCAAGATGAATGCCAAGATGACATCATGGTCGGGGATGTGGAGGAGCTCAGTGCGTCGCTTGGAGAAGCGTCGGGTGAAGTCACAAAGAGACTCCCTGGGCTTCTGCTTGCAGCTGCAGAGGTCCTAGGAGTTACCGAGGTGCACGTAGGTTCCCTTGAAATTCCCCTTGAACACCCTGATGAGGTCGGTCCAATCATGGATCTGGTCAGGGGGAGTTCCTCAAGCCACCTTTGAGCAGTGTCTGACGGAACAGGGGGAGCTGACGAATGATAGCATGGTCGTTGCATGCTCCACCCAACTGGCATGCCAACCGAAAGTCAGTTAGCCATAGCTCGGGCTTGGTCTTGCCATTGTACTTGACAAGGCTCATGGGGGATGGAAGAGATTCGGCAGCGGTGTCCTTTGAATCATCCTGCTGAAGACTCAAGGGCCCGGTGGTTCAGGGGACCGGTGTCAGTCCTCATCGCTGTTGTACCGTGTGCCCCTGTGTGCGCTGTAACATCGTGCCTCAGCATCTCTGCTCTTACATCTGCAGTTCTCGTTGATGTCGTGGCATGCGTCCCGAGGCTTGCAGTTGTCGATGACATGGTTTCGAACGGGGGTTGCCTTCTTTAGTGGTGGGGCGGCCTCCTGATGAACTGAGCCCTCCCTCTCATGTCGGGAAGGCTTGGCGGGTTGCTCCGAGGCGGCCCCTCAGCGTCTCGAGGCTGAGCTCTTGGCCTGCTGCACGGTCATGACCTTGAGAAGCCCCTGGACCTCCTGCCAGATTCGACGGGCCTCGGGGTTCGAGGGGGACGGCATGTTGCAGAGAAGCATGGTTGGGGCAATGATGTTCTGGCTGGCACAGTTGAAGATGGGGCGCGCGTTTGCTCCCTCCTCGATGATTTGCCTATTGACGTCTCGAGCCCTGGCTCAAGCTCCTATGCCTCGGCCGCGCCCGCGTTCCTACTCGAGGGTCCGCTCGAGCTGGCACAGGCGCTCCCGATCTTCATCAAGCTTGGCCCACATCTCTCAAACTTGTGCGAGCTGGGCATCCTGGGTGCCCTGGGGTATCTGTACATCATTTGGCACCACTGGAGGCGCCTCCCAAACTGGTACAGGATCGACCCTGTCTGTGGCTGCCGCTGCTATTGCGGCGTTATTGGTTTCATCGCTTGACACGATGCTCCTGTCGATATGGAAGCACTCCCGCGTGGGGTCCTAGCTGTCATTGGCGGAGTCAGAGTCAAAGTAGCCAAAGTAGTTGTTGGGGAAGTACCCCTTACTGCGCCACTCCTCCTCCAGCTGGCGTCGAAGTGTACTGAGCTTGTAGTTCTTGGGACCAGGAGTCTCTGAAGATTCTGGATACTCGGAGGCCGGCGTAGAAGTCACCAAGTCCACGGTGGCACGGAGGAGGTACCCGGGAGGTCCTCATACACGCTCATGTTGGTGCTCATCGAGGAGGAGTATGACTTGGCGGCATTGTTGAGGCCGAATGGGAATGGTCGACGAGACTCGTACAGCTTGTGCGGGAGCAAGTTGGGTGGTACTGAGGGGGCGCCCGCCGGAGAGATTGCACCTGGTCCCTTTAGCGAACACATGGCGAAGCTGAAGTCTGGGTCATCGTGGGATCCTCCTGGCTCACCCTTCGCACCCAAAGACAGGTTAGACAAGCCCCCAACGAGGATTTCTGTATCACTAGTCGAAGGTGTGGTGGCCATGGTGGATGCCGCTTCACCCGCGAGTAGGCAATGGTGCTTGCGTTGATCGTGCTGTCTCTTAACCACACACAAGCGGCGAGGGTAGCTAGACCAGCGTGCTATCCTCCCACTCCTGGGAGGCTCGCTGTCGCTATCCTCTGGATCCCTAGGCAAAAGCAGGATCATCTCCCAGCCGCGACCGAGCAACATGAACTCCAGGCACCCGAACTAGATCACCGTGGCGAACGGAAGTGGCGAAATTGGTTCTGCCATCTGGAAGAATGACAAGAAATGGTTGTGACACGCAGATCCCCCTACCTAGTGCGCCAACTGTCAGTGTCCTGACCTGGGGCCCAAGCACCAATGAGTGAATTTGTGTTGCGTGCTCTCTAATCCAGATGATGATGCAAGAAGAACATATGATTTTTATCCTAGTTCGGGCAAGAGAAGGCCCTATGTCTAGTGGGGGGAGGGAGTTTGTATTATCTTGCACCGAAGTGCTTGTACAGGGGGAATACAAGTGAGCGAATAGGAACGGGGGGTGCAGAGCAATGCTTAAGCCTAGGAGCTCTAAGCTTATCCCTTACAACTGGGGTGCTCGGATTTCTCTAAGTTTCTTCTGATGCTTGTTGGAATGTTGTTTCCCTCCCCTGAAACTAGCCCCTGGCGTCCCCTTTTATAGGCCAAGGGGAGGCTCAGGTGTACAGGAACCCTAGGGTTGTCGTAGGTGATGACGTCGAGGGGTTGATGCCGTTCATGTCACGACTGCTGTAGAGGCGTGCCCTGGGCATGGCCTGCCCTGAAGCGATGTGCATGGAGATGATGGCTATCCTTCAGGTGTATCAAGATGACGCCACAGGTGGTTGGTGAAAGACCCATGCCCATACTGGGCGTGCGGATCCCTATAGACGTCGTGTCGGGAGTTGTTCGAGCGCTGACCTGAGGCGTCGTGGTCCAAGTCGAGGGGTAGTCAAGGGGGTCGAAGCCTAAATGGATAAGAAAGAGCCCCGGGAAATACGGTACGGGTGCTGACAATCGCGTCTCGTGGGGGTGCTTGGCAGGGCATAGTGTCCGGTATGGAGTAACAGTGTGGTACGACCCGCTGATTCTACGGGTATGGGCGGTAAAAAGGAGATTTGACCGTCATACCTGGTCACTGCAACCCTGCTGTAGCCATGAGGTTAGGCAGGAGATCGCCAGCACATTAACTGCCATGGATCCCGTATGAGGAATAGTTGAGCCGGAGGGGGAGCAGCAGTCGATGGGGGGTCATCCACGCACGCGGAGTTCCGCCTCTCGACAGGGGGTCGACCGCCCGTGCTGCGATCCGTCGCTCGAGGGTCCCATTGAGGGTGGAGGCGTTCGGATCGGACCGTCCCATTCATGGGTTGGCCCAGTACGGCTTGGTCTCGGGGGGTTGGGCCTTGTCTCATTGAAGGGCCAGGTTTAATTTCGTGGGGAGTTTTCTCTGTGGTTTACCGCTAATTATTCGCGGATTATTTCTCCTGAGTCGAGGTTTAGGGTACCCCCTTATTCGGTACCCAACAAGAATGTATTGTCTTCAGAGAAAAAGTATATAAACTGCCAGACCTTTTATATCAGGCAAGTCACAAAGAGAAATACAATAGACAAGTGTAAACAAAACATATGACCAAATGGAACAAAGATAAACCTAGTTGAGAAATTCACATCCAAAATGCTAAAGTGAGAGAAGGATCTTTGGCTGAATAATCCATAAGTAACCATTTTACATCTTCTACCAATTACACAAAGGTAACAATTTCAACACAAAATACAGCGACGAGAGGTTCCAGAGTTTGAAGGATACCACATTATTCATCACCTATCTCATTAATTTCCAAGAAGTTCAATCTTGAATACTGGAACACAAGCACAGATTAATAGAGTTCACCATCATTTTCAAAGGCCACAATGCCTCAATATGAAGAAAAAGATTTATATTATAAATACCAATGTCAAAAAATCAAGCATCATCGTCCAATAATAACTACTCTTCTGAACCCCAATGCAATAGCTCTTCTCAGCAAATTACTTCATTAAAATTGTACGTTTCAGACTGACTAACATACCTGGATGCGCACATGCACAGACGATGAAAACAACATCACTGAAAACTCTGTATTAATACACATCACTGAAAACTCTCTATTCATACACTATATCTCCTCTATTGCCTTGACGAATGACAAAGTGATAACGACTACTTAACTAGACAAAGTGATAATGACTCTTAACTACTTAGTCAAAGACGAGTCCAGATCAATAAACAAACAAATTCTTAGACTACTATTCGTAGCACCCAAGCACGCATAAAAAAACCATGACAGGACTACTGCTAGCAATATCTAACGAGAACGCCCATTTGAAAGGCAACAAATGCAAAAAAAAAAAACATGACAGGGCTACTGCTAGCAATATCTAGCGAGATCTTCCATTTGAAAGGCAACGCAACCTAGCACGCCGAGGAAGTCCTGAAGCCCCCGCGCCAGCCTCTCCTGCTGCGCCTCTAGGCGGTGGAACCCTCGAAGTTGAGACACCAGGGCTGCTCTTCCATGAACAAACCGCCGCCCCCTTCGTCTTCGGCTTCCACGGAGCGAAGAAGAAGCTCCAAGAAGAAGCTCCAGCCACCAGCATTCCCTCCGGCGTCCGCACCTCGCCCGAACCCTAGACAACGGCGAGGTGAGCCTCCCGGAGTCGCGAGTAGCCGCGATGGTGGAAGTGGGTCCGCTGCTGGAACATGAACAGAGGGGAACAAATGAAGAAGGCGGGGGTCATGGGGAACCGTTCCCCAATCCTGGCGGGGAATTCTCCCGTTAGGTGATGGGTTTGGGACAAAACTCCCCCTGTCGGGTCTGACGGGTTCGGGGATGGGGGAGCACTCCCCGCTTAGTTAAAATAAATCTGTCCATCTATCTTTTTAGGTAACCTCATCTTTCCATCCATTCCCTTTGAACCCTAAAAATATCTTTTACTCAGCATCTCTCTCCGCCCGCACTCCCACCCGCCTCTATCTATCACGCAAAGCGCCATCGCCCACCCTGTCCCATGCTCGCAACTCCGCAAGTGCCCTCTGCAGCTCCACCCCTACTCTCGCATTGCGAGTTCCCCATCCCACAGCCACACACGGGTGCGGCGCTCCTACTGCTTGCGGCTTGACGGAGGCTGGAGAGAAGATGGGGGTTTCCTGCGTCTTCTGTGCGCCTATCTGCATCTGCTGACTATCGGAATCAGACGACAAGACTGCCGGAGTCCGGAGCCATCGAGGCCGCATGTCCGCACGAGCACCAGGGCCGAGGCCGTGGGAGCAGCTGGACTGTCACACTAGCTGCAGATCCGGAGATGCCAGTGACAACCATGGCTTCGCCATCCCCATGGGGATTAATCCTCGAGCGGGGACGGGGATGGGGAAGAAGTGCTCCCCGTCAGCTTTCACGGGGACAGGGATGGGGCAAACTTTCCACCCATGGGGATGGGGATGGGTGAGTAACCCTCGATGGGGAATTCCCCGTTGACAGGCAGAGGAAGGGGGAGGCGGACACTGCTGTGAAGGCCTCGTTTATCCCACAAACAAATCTTTTAGGTCCAATTGTGCAACTGCCCCTGTTCTGAGGGCCAATTGCTCGTTTGCCCTCCTTTTTTAAACTTTGCTTGTTTGTCCCTATTTTTTGAATACGAAGCTCCTCCTTGCCCCTGCTCCGTGAAAGAGACTTAACGGTATTAAGGACAGGGTAAAAAGACACAAACGCCCTTGGCTCTCAATCCACAGCAGCCCCTTCCGTCTCACTGACGCAGGCCCCACATGTTAGCTTCTTCTTCCTCTTCTCTTCCCCGTGCTGAGCAACAGCCACCTCCGTCCATGACAGCGACGACCGTGGGGCGAACCGGGTCCATCGGCTGGCCACGGGACGGACTAGCTCTGCCCGCCGCACGATGCCCCGCCTCTGCCCATCGGCCACGCGATGCCCGGCTCTGCACACTGGACTCGCGCTGCCCCGCCTCCGCACGCCGGCCTCGTGCCACCCAAAATCAGCCCGCAGGCCGTGCAAGACTCACCAGCAAGACGCGCAGGAGGCGCCCGCCACCGGCTGGACCGCCCCGTTGTGCCCTAATTGGTCGCCGGCTGTCCCACCTCTGGTCCGCCCACGAGGCGTCCAAAGAATCCCACGCAGGCGGCGCTGGTGCACCTCCTGGATTCCGCATGGCGCCTCTGCGCATGCCTTACGTCCATTGACCAACGCGCCCAGCCCCCACGGCGCAGGCCACGGCGGGGATCTACGGCCGCGTGCATGACCTCACCACGGACGTGCCAGCCCTTCGGCGGTAGGTCTCTGTGGAGCGCCGGAGTGACGCGGCCCGCCGGCACTTCGCCGTGGCCAGGGACGCGCCCACCAAAGGAGCAGCTGGACCGTCTCCTCCTCGCCAGCACCAACGACGGTTCCTCCGATGACCCAACGGGGCCCAGCGGCTGCAGGGCGCGGCGCGGCGGAGGCGGGTCTGCCTGACGGGCGGAATCGCGGCGCTGCTGCTCGTCGGCGTTGCCGTCGCCATCGTTGTGGCCTTCGTGCTGGCGCACAGGGGCTGCGGTGGAAAGCTTGTGCTGCAGCTCGCCGTGAACTACATTGCTCTCGTGAATGGGAGAGGAGATGTGATAAGGGGCAGGGTTGTCCTTTCCTTTTATTCCTATTTCCCAAAGAATTTTTTTGGGCCTTAATTTTTGACAAGCAGAGGGAAATCGAAATCAGGGGTAGACGGTGCCTTCGATTCAAAAAAACAAGGGCAAACGTGCAAAGTTTCAAAAACAAAGGCAAACGAGCAATTGAACTCTAGAATAGGGGCGGTTGCGCAATTGGCCCAATCTTTTATCCCGCAAACAAATCTATAATACCTAAGGTGTAAGTTATATATGATTTAATAAGTATAAAATTTTTACTATAGTTTAAGCATACAATAATTATCACATAAAATTTGATAACAATACCATAAAAACTGTAATTATAAATATTCTAATTAATTTTAGAAAAGCACTGATGTAAATTTATAGTAAAAATATTGTACGAAAGTATATCATATTACATACTCGCTATGTGATCTACTTATGTGGTCCAATAAAGTTAGATTCTCTATTTTTAAATTTATATCTGATTTACTATGATGGTTTAAAAATTCACCCAAAATACACCTATATAAACCATCTTTAAAACCGTTCTAAAATGCATAGCTTGATTTTAGAACCATTTTTTGATAAATATGCACGAGTGTGCATATCTTTATATTAGAAGAAAGCAGTGTATTTACAGGAGCACCGTTAATGGCGGAGTACATATTGAAGAACATGATATTCCTCAAATCAGCTAATTATAGAGGTAATATAATTATAGAGTTTAGAAGGGAAATAAACTACTCTAATGATTGAGAGAGGTATAATAGACTTTTTCGTTGTCCACAATGCGTAGTAGCAAAACGAATAGTGTCTAATAGACTTTCTCCTTGTCCACAATGCTAGTAGTAGTAAAACGAATAGTGCCTGTGTTAGTTTGCAAAATGCTTTCAGGCATTCGTCAGACGCCTTCATCCGTTCGGGGTGGATCATCAGCCAACCTGACGAACTCACAATTTCCTATTTAACCTACAATCCAGCACATCCGTCTGTTCACTTCGCCTGCCCATTGATTGAGCCCACGCACACACCCTGGGCCTGCGGGCCCGATGTATCCAGCAATATCATGCCACTTGCTGCCCACCCACCTCTGCATCGTACAGAATGGGAAAAAAATGTCCATCCCTCCAAGGTTGCATCCACACATGCTCGGCTCCAAGGGCGTGTTTGCAAGAGGCCTTGGAGGGCGTGTTTGGTTTACTTGGGCCGCTCCGCGGCCTGGCTCCCGGGGTGCAAAACCAACCTCTCGGCCAGGCTTTGGAGATTCGAGCCCCCCCCTCCGTTTCTCCACGGCACGGCTCTGCGCGGCGCAGCCATGGCGATTTCGGGTGCGAGCGCCGGGGCTCGTGATGGCTCGCGCGGGCTCGTGCGGGAAGGGTGAAACTTCCTGACGCCATTCCGCCTTGGTGAAACCTGTCGCCTATATAATTGTAACATCCCAGATGTTAGTAAGCAATTAAAATTATAATCAAGTGCATTATCAAGCATAATTATTGAGCATCATGGCATAAAAGCATTCATGTTTAAGATTGTTTTTTGTGTGGTGCTTTGTTTTATACATAAAATGATGATGTTTAATGTTTATTTAAAATTTCTTTATCATTTTATGTGATTCTGCAAGTAGTTAAAACAACTAAAATTTATCTTGTTATCTTGTGCTTTGCAATCTTATGTATTAGGACAACCATGATATGTCTTAACTAAAATAAGTTTACATTCGTAGGTTGGTTGTGCTTTTAAAGTGATGAGTTGGTTGATAATTCAAAAAAAAACTAATTCTCAAAACCATGTTTTACCTCTCTTTCTATATTTCAAAATCTATAAGGAATTTTAAGATACTCTCAAAAGATGGTTTGTAGATCTTGACAAGATCTATAATTTTGGTATTCAAAGTTTTTCAAGTTTCTAAAAAAATTTCAAATAAATTTGAAAATACAGTTTTCCAATATTTGTCCTCTTTTGATTTTAAATTCATAATTAAAAAATTATGCATTATTTGGAAAAACTTTGTATGTGAAAAATTTTTGGTTTTAAAAGTTGAGTATTTCATAGATTTTAATAATTTCAAGTTTTATTGAAAAATCAAAAGTAATTTTAAATATCTGTTTCTAGGGTTGTATTTCCCTTTTGAATTTGAAATCATATTTCAAAAATTAGGCAGAATTGATTCTGCAAGTAGTTAAAATAACTAAAATTTATCTTGTTATCTTGTGCTTTGCAATCTTATGTATTA
>CM041641.1:15456692-15485374 GCA_023333625.1 Bothriochloa decipiens | reverse complement strand
TTGGTTGTGCTTTTAAAGTGATGAGTTGGTTGATAATTCAAAAAAAACTAATTCTCAAAACCATGTTTTACCTCTCTTTCTATATTTTAAAATTTATAAGGAATTTTGAGATACTCTCAAAAGATGGTTTGTAGATCTTGACAAGATCTACAATTTTGGTATTCAAAGTTTTTTAAGTTTCTAAAAAAATTTCAAATGAATTTAAAAATACAGTTTTCCAACATTTGTCCTCTTTTGATTTTAAATTCATAATTAAAAAATTATGCATTATTTGGAAAAACTTTGTATGTGAAAAATTTTTGGTTTTAAAAGTTGAGTATTTCATAGATTTTAATAATTTCATGTTTTATTGAAAAATCAAAAGTAATTTTAAATATCTGTTTCTAGGGTTGTATTTCCCTTTTGAATTTGAAATCATATTTCAAAAATTATGCAGAATTTGAAAATACTTATTAAATTGAAAATTTAGCCCTTGAAAAGTTATGCAAATGATATTTTTGGAGATTTTCATATTCTTATATAAAATCTAGAGTAATTTGCAATTTTCTGCCATGACATCACCTGCAACAGTAGAGATGACGTCATCCTCATCGATCTCCCCCTCTGTTCACCATCGATGCCGTGTCCATGGCTGCCATACCGGCTTGCCGCGGCCGCCAGCGCATGCCTCGTGCTGGAAACTTCATCGCCTTACGTGTCGCGTCATTCTCCTCTGCGCCGCGCTATAAATAGGGGCCGCCGTGGCCGATTTTGCCTCCACTGCTTCGCTACCGCCGTCGTGCTCTGCTCCGCCACGCTACGCTGCTGCCACCGAGCCACCTCTGTCCAAGCTGAGCGCATCTTTGAGTTCGCCTCACCCTCTTTGCTCCTTTCCTCGTTCTTTCCCTGCCTCGCTTAGTCGCTCTGCTGCGCGAACGCCGCCATGGCCGCTTCCACGTGAAGCTCTGGCCGTGCAGTGTTGTGAACCTCCACGCGCCAAACTGCCGCCACCAGCAGCTACGCCACCTCCCTATTCCCCTTCTGCGCTCCTTTCCCGGCCTCAACCATCACTAGAAGCCGCCGCCGTCGTGGTCGCTCGCTACGGCCTTGACTGTGCACGTGGCCAGGTCACCACGAGTCACCGCAGGGCGAGCCAAGGCAACCCTCGAGTGCGCGATCACCTCCCGATGCTCCTGCACCGCTCAGCTGCCGCCGACGAGCACCCCGTCGCCGTTACCACCATGCCCGGCCATCTCCTCTGTTCTTCATTCGCGACAGGGACCTCATGCAGCAATTTGAAGAAAGGAAGGGGTCTATGTGCAAATCCCATGACTGAGGTAAATAATGCCCTGAGGACCTGTTTGTAACAGTTTTTCTCAAAATTTAGAAATTCATATCTGGAGTTTGGTAACTCTTTTTTTTGTGAACTAAATTTCGTTGTGTTCCTTGTGATGCTTAGTTTTTATTAAAAATATAAAACATACCATGTTTTGTAGAAAAATAATTAGTTATGTTTTATGCCTTTATTTTATGATAGAAAGGAAGGAAATTCATATCTCATGCTATGTAACTTCTTTTGACTTGAAATTTTTATGTCATGTTTCTTATGCCATGTGTGTGCTGTAGTAAAATTATTGTGGTCATTGAATACAGTATGCTTAATCTTTTAATTTATCTTGTTTGTTGCTTATTAAGTAGTTTATAATTGTAATAAAAATGTATAAATGGAAAATATAGTTCCTTTACCTTTATATGATATTTCTATGTCATATTAACACCTAATATGTTTATGTGGTTTTAGAATATATGGAGTTTTATATTTATCTTGTTTAATTCTTATTAATGGTTTATGATTAGTTTATAAATTAAGTAATTAGCTTTAATGACTTAGGGTTTGAGTGACTTTTGGGTTGATTGATGACCTTGGGTCATTAATCTTAATGACCTTTGGCACTTTAATTAATTATTTGAGTTTTTCTTAATCATGTCATACATTCCATCATGCTAAAGCATGCATCTTTTATATACATGTAGTGTATACGAGAGTTAGAAGGTTCGTGTTGAACAAGTTTTGGAAATGGTCATCCATCCATGGTGCCGATATCATCGATCCATGGTATCAATGCCAAGTCTGACTTTTAGAAACTAACTTCTCTGCAACACAGGCAAGCCCCGGATGCATTTAAACCCTACCCTTACTTTATAAAAGTTTTATCGCTTCAGTTCTGAAATGTTGCATTAAGTAATAGGAGTTGAGTGATAACCCACCAATTGCATTACCTGTCTTATTTCCTTATTCCTTATTACCTGTTTTTGGAAAATGTGTAGTAATGCTTAGCCCTGCTTAATAAGTTAGGTTATCAAAAAGTAAAAGAATGAAAAAGATGAGGATGGCTTTATCTGCGGAAACATGATGATAGTTAATAAATCAAGTCCGGACGGGTAACTTGCATTGGGAATGGAGTCCCTCTGTAGTATTTCCGTCTGTTGATGCCCTAGGTCCCGTCCAATGGTGAATCGGTGATATCGAGAAATTAGAAAATCCACATGCATGAAGTGATATACTGTGGGCCAGAGTCCCCACGTATGTCATGGAGTGATATATAGTGGGCCAGAGTCCCCACATATGTCATAGTGTGGTATACTGTGGGTTTAAGTTCCCACGTATATCGGTACACTGGGTCTAAGTGCTCACGAGTATCACGTGGTGATATATGGTTGTGGTTGTTATCCTGGTATATCTGTGATCTGGTATGCATCGGAGTTAGAGTCTCCGGTATCCCAGTGATCTAGGTCCCAGCTGGGTATAAAAATGGATTTGAATCGTCGTTGCTTCTTGGAGAAGAAGACTCGATCAGTGTTCATCATCGTAGTAACAACTTGAATGATGATAAGGTATCAAAATGAAGTTGGTTGGTAATCTTGAGCTAGAGCAAAACAACTTTACTTTCTGTTATATCTAATGATAAGTTAAAATTTGATCCACAAGAGCTTTTCTGCAAAAATTCCTACGAGCCTTACCTTGTCCCTCTAGCCTGTATTCCTGAGTCTTTACCCCTCTTTTTCATCGGGTCAGTCTTGTTGAGTACTTTTGTACTCAGGGTTTCTTGAACCCCTGTTGTAGGTGCTAATTAGTGTTCGAACCAAGTTCATGTCAGTGGGCTCGATGTGATCTGGTTGTCCTCTCCCGACTTAGGTGCTCTACCTAAGTTGTCTTCTGTAGTTCTACTCTACTTCCGCAATTGAAGTTAAGTTGTAAAAGTTAACTTATTCATGTTTTGTAAATTTAATGTTATTATTCTTCTGCACTCTGATAAATATATTTTGTAACAAATGTTATAATGTTGGAGCTACTCCTTTGTTGATCCTGGTATGAGTTGTCAAATGTGGTTTAATCGGGATCCTTTGAGGGCACCCGACAGGGCTTTCTAAGTTGTATAGACGCATGCATGGCTATTAGAGGTCTTTGAGACAATGATAGGTGCATGTGGGCCATATAATTTAGTAGGTTCTACCACAATAATCCCCCTCCTCCCCCTCCTCCCCTCCTCCACTTCCATCCCTTGAGAACCCTAATCTAGTGAGATTCGGCGGTAGTGTGGTGTGGTGGTAGCCCGGCGACCGGCCTTCCTCCACGTCAGGCTCTGTCTCCGTTCCCCTTTCCTAGATTTGGTCGGTCACGGCTCCACAGCCGCTGCTGATTCGAGATTTGGAGGCGACGGTCACCTTCCTCGGCTTCATCCATCGGATCTGCTTCTTCTCCATTGCCATGTGTTAGATCTGCTTTCTCTCCATCGAATCTTCTTCTTCTCCATCGGGTCTTCTTCTTCTCCGTTGCTCCGTCGAGCCGTGCACCGTCGACCACCCTATTGGGGATGCGCCCTGGGGCCGGAGAGGCTTATTACCTCCTATTAGAGTCTAGCCAATGAATCCAGTGTATCCATCTTGTTCATGTTTGCAGGAACCAAAGAGGAGCCTCCAGAGGTAGGACCTCTGCTGGGAAGACTCCTTCTGAGGCTAGGGAACTGGTCAGCGATGGAGGTCCGGTGGCGTCATCTCCCCTGATCGTGGAGGTCCTTTGGTCATGCCTCCGACTCCCGTGGACGTCCTCCGCAGAGGTGGCGATGAATGAAGACAATAGCTGTCGAGGTGGTGTGATGGGCTGGGCTGAGGCTTATCATCAAGAAGCGGTCATGATGGGCCTTTCTTACGGGCAACGATGGGCCGTGGCCTATGTGTCGTGTCGGTGAAGTGATGGACAAACATGCCCTTGGAAGGTCCACATGTAATAGAGTCAGTATCTAGGGTTTCGAGACTCCCCTTGGGGACACGCTTGTACTTTTAATCTTAGGTTCGACAGTCACTATAAAAGGCGATGCCTCTTTGTGTAATTAGAGCAGTTGTCCTGTAATAGTTACAGTGTGTAACTTGCCCTAGGGCCCACTTTGTACTTCCTCATTAATTTATCAACTGAGAGTTATCTTGGTCACTCCCGTTCATCGTATCCCGAACCTGCTGGAACCGTGTTCCAACAGTTGGTGCCCACCGGTTGTGTCTGGCTGGAGATAACACCCATAGATGCCACCAAAGAACAGGACCTCCGTTAGGAGACGTACTACCGCTGAGGCGGAGGTACCACAACCCTCTGCTCGCGGGAGACCAAGAAGAAACACTCGAAGCACCTACGCCTCTGCACCGGAGGACAGAGGTGACGACGAGAACAACAATACCGCGCAAAGGAGGGACCCGACTGAGCAGCATCCGCCCGCCCAGAACCTAGAAGACAAATTGGCCAGGCTAAGAGATGAGATGCACCTCATGGAAGCTGAAAGAGATAGGTTAAGGGCACAACAAGCCACCACCCAAAGAACAATACAATCATCACATCAAACGGACGAGATAAGGCTGCAAATGGCCATTCTGCAAGCAGAAATACAGAGCATGCAACCTCCAGCAGCAAGTTCATCAGAGACCGCTCAACCAATCACAGCAAGTCACCCCCAGCTATAAATGCGCAAGTTGCGCACACCATAATTCCAAGCCTTCCCACACCATCAAGAGTCTTTGACCCAAACTCACCACTGTCTGAAGGTCTGCAAAGCTCACCATGGCCTCCAAGTTACAAACCTGAGTCTCTGCCAAGATTCAATGGCAATTCAGATCCGAGAGAGTTTATAATGAGTTTTGAAGCTGCAGTAGCCTCTGTAGGAGGCAAAAATCATGTAATGGCTAAATCATTTGTGATTGCAGCAGAAGGAGATGCACTGGCATGGTACTCAATGTTGAAGCCAAGCATTGTATACTCATGGGAGAACCTACGGGACCAGATACTGGCAAACTTTAAAGCCTACACGAGTGAGTCGCTAACATCATCAGACTTGTTCAGCAACAAGCACCTCAAGGGTGAACCCCACAAAGACTATTATCAGAGATTCCTACACCTCCGGGCTAAAGCACCAGATGTCCCTGACGGGGTAGCCATAGAAGCAGCAATCAAAGGACTTAGGATCGGCCCATTTGCTAGTCACTTGGCAAGAAAGAAGCCAACCACAATGGCTCAGCTGCACAAGGAGTTCGAAAAATACTGCAGGTCCGACAATGACCTCCATAAAAGATTAGAAGAAGCAGACAGTCAAAGTAAGCAGTTCTCAAATAATGGCAACAGAAGAGATAGCAGGAACCAGCAAAGACAACAATAAAAGAACTAGCAGAAATAAGTCCTCAATTTGCAGAATAGCCAGCCTCTAAATGCTCAGGACAAAAAAGAAGCCAATTACGAGTAGAGAAATCAAGGAGGGCAGGGCTACAGCAAAAGCAACAAGTCCAAGAACTGGAGCAAGAACCAGAAACCAAAGAAGCCATACTACCTCTTCACGGAGAGGACAAAGGGCATGTCACATGGGATTGCCCGGAGGCCCAAGAGACATTTGACAGGATGAAAAGCAAACAGTCACAACTGCAGCCCCAGCAGCAAGGTAGCAGAGACGTAAATCACACTCACGGTTCGCAACTCCATCAGCAATACAACCCAAGTTTCCTAAGATACGGTCCAGGACCACTACCGCAGCAAAACATGGCCCACCAGTACTACCCAGCATCACTACCAGCCTGGAGACCAGCGTATCAACAAAAGGGCAACACCACTGTTACACTCCGCACAGGGTAGAAAGTGGCCTAACTTACATCAACCCAAGACCTCTGTATATAACATTCATCGAACCAACACAGGTGCAGACACATCTGACAGACCAGCAAAGACAGTCTCCGCAGTATGCCCCATTACCATTAGTGGCACCGAAGGAAGAGCCTCCGATGGAGAACCAAATCAATCCACACTCCGCTTTGCCAACCGTTGGGATGAAACTACCTATAGCCGGAGGCTCAGCATTAGAGTTCGAAACCAAAAAGCAAAAGAAGGACAACCTCCGGCTGGTAAACAATTTGGCAGTCCAAGGTGCTTACAGATCAACAGAATGGTCCAAGATGCCAATAGAATTTACAGAGCAAGACCTCCAAGTTGAAAGCTATCCGCACACAGATGCCATGGTCATAAAGGCAAACATAGCAGCCTAGGAAGTAAGCAGGATACTTGTGGATTCCGGGAGTTCAGCAGACACATCCTCGCCAATGTATTCGACCAAATGAAACTCAGCAGGAGCTAGTTGCAGCCACCGGACACTCCACTGATTGGATTCGGTGGAAAGAAGATCAACGCCCTAGGCAAGATATCACTATCAGTATCATTCAAAGATGGGGACTGTGCCAGGACAGAGTACATCACTTTTGATGTGGTAGATATCTACTACCAATACAATGCAATACTGGGAAGAGGATTCACAAACAAGTTCAATGTGGCAATACACATGGGGTACCTCTGCATGAAGATGCCAGCATTACATGGAATCATCACAGTGCGGGGCAGTCAAAAGGAAGCAAGGAACATAGGGAGAGCAATCTACAAAGCACACAGGAACATCAATACCGTAGCAACAGATGAGCCTCCGGATATGCCCAGGGGAGAGACTAACATGGCAGACCAAGAGGACATAATAACGTTACCATTAAAAGAAATAGTCCCGAACAGAAAAATAACAGTAGGAGCAAACCTATCACAAGAAGAGAGGAAAGACCTATTAGAATTATTGGCAAAAAACAAGGATGTGTTTGCATGGTCAGCATCAAATCTACAAGGGATCAGTCGAGGCATTATTGAGCATATTCTCGACCTAAACCCAAATGTCAAACCTAGAAAACAAAAACAGAGGAAGATGTTCGAAGAGCACATAATTGCAGCGAAAGCGGAGGTGCAAAGACTGCTGGATGCCAAGGTCATCAGAGAAGTAAAGTACTCGAAATGGCTAGAAAACATGGTCCTAGTCCCAAAGAAAAATGGCAAGATGAGAATGTGCATAGATTTCACAAACCTCAACAAAGCATGCAAGAAAGACCCTTTCCCATTACCCAGAATAGATGCATCAGTCGATAAGGCAGCAGGATGCAAGCGCTTCTATTTGTTAGATTGTTTCTCAGGATACCCTAGATATGGCTAAGAAAGGAGGATGAAGAGAAAACAAGCTATTGTTTTGTTAGGATGCCAGAAGGTCTCAAAAACACAGGATCAACATTCTCAAGAATGATTCAGATTGTATTGCGAGCTCAACTTCGGAGGAACATTATAGCCTATGTCGATGACTTAGCAGTGGTCAGCAAACAAACCAGAGATCACTTGGACAACCTCAGGGAAACATTCGCCAATCTCAGAGAAGCAGGGTTAAAGTTGAACCCAGAAAAGTGTATCTTCAAAGTAAGCATAGGGAAAACGCTCGAGTACATCGTTGGCCCAGAAGGGCTAAGAGCAAACCCAAATAAAACAAAAGCGGTGTTGACTATGAGAGAACCAACCACCAAGAAAGATGTCCAGCGGCTAACAGGAAGAATAGCAGCACTCAACAAATTCATCTCAAAATTGGCAGAATGAAGTTTGCCATTTTTCAAAACACTCAAAGCCGCAGACAAATTTGAATGGGGCAAGGAGCAGTCGGAGGCATTCCAGCAGCTCAAAAATTACGTGACTAAAGACCTCATGGTCATAGCACCAGATGCAGAGGTAACTCTGTTACTGTATGTTGTAGCCTCCACAGGAGCAATCAGTGCAGTCCTAGTACAAGAAAAAGAAATCGACAACAAAAATGTCCAGCAGCCGGTATACTACGTATCAGAAGCACTGCAGGGAGCAAAGTTGAACTATTCGGAGGTTGAAAAGATAGCATATGTAGTAGTCACAACATCAAGGAAACTTAGGCACTATTTTCAAGAGCACGAGATCCTAGTCCCAACAGCACAACCGCTAACAGACATCTTGGGCAGCAAAGAAGCATCAGGACGAATCGGTAAATGGGCAACAGAGATTTCCCAATTTGGCATCAAATTCATAGCAAGAACAGCAGTTAAATCACAGGCACTTGCAGATTTTCTAGCAGAATGGACATCTCCACAGCACACAGAAGACAAAGCGGAGGCCTCAATATGGATACTATACACAGATGGTGCATGGGGCATCCAAGGTGCAGGAGCCTCCGCAGTGCTAATGTCACCATCGGGCATCAAAACAAAATACACAGCAAGACTATGCTTCAAAGCAACCAACAACATAGCTGAGTACGAAGGAGTAATCCTGGGGCTCAGCAAGGCCAAGGCACTTGGTGCAAAATACATCATGGTCAGAACTGATTCGCAGATAGTAACAGGACAAGTAGAGAAAGACTATGTTGCCAGAATCCCAGAGTTAGCCGCATACCTAGAAGTAATCAGGGGTCTAAAAAAAGATTCTAGGGTTTTACCCTAAAGCACATCCCAAGGGGGGATAACACGGAGGCAGATGAGTTAGCCAAAGCAGCAGCAAATCAAACGGAGGTACCCAAAGGAACCTTCTTCCAAGAATTGACATCGCCAGCTACTACAAAAACATCTAAGGCATTTGCGGAGGAACTCCTAGTAAACACGGAGGATTGGAGGAAAGCAATAATTGATCATATCAATGGAGTCCATGTGACATCAGATGAAACAAGTGCAACAAGACTGGCCGTACGGGCAAGGAATTACACAATAATAGACGGAGTTCTATACAAGAAAGGCATAGTCCAACCATTGCTTAAGTGTGTCACTAAGTCAGAAGGCAAAGACCTCTTACAGGATATTCACTGAGGAATGTGTGGATTGCACATTGGCCCTAGAACACTCTCAGCAAAGGCAATCAGGCAAGGATTTTACTGGCCAACCCATATCAAGGACGCATTGCACATAGTAACAACTTGCAAAACTTGCCAGAGTTTTGCACCGCACCAAGACTCTCTGGGAGGACAATCATAGCTAATACCTCCGGTCTGGCTACTTCAGCAATGGGGAATAGATCTCATAGGCCCATTACCCCTGGCTTAGGGCGAAAGCAAATATGCAGTAGTGGCAGTAGAATACTTCACAGGATGGATAGAAGCCAAACCACTTGCAACAATCATGTCCGAAATAGTCAAAAAATTCTTCTGGCAAAACATAATTTGTAGATTCAGGGTTCCAAGGACACTCATAGTCGACAATAGAAAACAATTCGATTCAGACAAGTTCAAAGAATTCTGCAAGAGCATCGGCACGCAAATAGCCTTTGCATCAGTCTATCACCCAGAAAGTAACGAAGCAGTGGAAAGGTCAAACAGAATCATATTCTCAGCAATATCCAAGACATTGCTGGATCACAAAAAGGACAAATGGGTAGAAGAGCTATCGAAGGTGGTATGGTTTCACAACACAAATGTATCAAGAGCCACCAGGTTCACTCCATTCAAGCTACTGTATGGAGAAGAAGCAATGATGTCAGAGGAGATCAAATACCAGAGCCTCCGCGTAATAAAATAGAACCTCGCAAAAGATGAAGAATACACCAAAGGGATGACCGAAGCATACAGGCTAGAGACAATCGACAACATCGAGAAATATCAGTACCAAACCAGAAAATAGAGGGATGGAAAAGTGGTCACTAAAAACATTGAAGATGGCAACTGGGTAATGACGCGGAGGCCAAACGCTCAAAACATAGGGAAACTACAGCCAAAATGGGAAGGACCATTCATAGCCAAGCAAGGCAGAAGAAGGGTTATTCTATCTACATGATGCAGAAGGAAGAACATCAACTCACTCCTGGAACATTGATAGCCTTAGGAAATACTACACATAGAATGTAAGGACTCCGTAGTATTATAAGCGGAGGTCCGTAGATTTAAATTCCTGCAATTTACTTTTTCTGCAAAAACGGCTTGCACTCTTTTCCTCACAAAAGGGGCTCCAAATCGGAGGTGAGGTTTTTAATGAGGCAAGACCACATGTAATTAACCTCTAAATGTATAAAGAGGACCCCAAAAACAATACCCGAAACTATCAAAAGCAGCCAGCACCACGGCTGCAATATTCGACAATTATTCATGATTTACAAGGTCATTTCATGCCACCATTAAGAAAAATGAGAAGGCATGAAGCAACCTCTGCGAAACACCAAAAGCCCTCGAAAAAGCCCTGACATATCAGGCATCAAGGAAGGCAATCGCAACCATAAGTTGTGAAGCAACTGGGAAAAGACCTATGAACCAACTCAGGCACCGGTAGCTCAAAAAGCGAGCAACATCACACTCACCAGTAGTGACCTCTGAAATACAATATTAAAACAAGCGGAGGTAACACACACATAGGTATGAGTTCACGAAGTCAAGCAACCTTCGCATCATACACCTTCCAAAGAGAAGGCAATATAATCACAAAAATTAAGTTCAGGAACCGATAAGATCATTTATTATTCAATTTCATGTTTACAACCGATAAGGCTCATTACGCCTTGCTCATAACAGGAACAATGTGCAAAGCACACATATTTAACTACTAGACCAGAACGCACAACCTCCGGGTCAAGATATCTAGCCACTCCACCCAGTTAACCTGCTACCACAAGATATGGAAGTGGCCCGAAGGTTGCCAACACTTCAGCCTACAAAAGAGCAAAGAGTGCAGCCTTCGGAAGTATATCTAAAGGTAAGCAAACTAAGGCTCCCTAAAAAGTAGGCGTTGGTGGAGGCAAGCCCTGATCAGTCACAGAATACCCCCTATCGCCTCCCGGCTGCATACCACCCTGTGGCTCCGAAAACCCAGCCAGTTGAATCAAGTCCAACAGACACTCGGTACGAAGAGAAGGAGGTGACCTCCAACGCCAGCTTGTACATGCAAACTCCATAATCATCTGTCAGCACACCACTTTGCACCTTCCATCGGCAAGCAACCACCGCATCCAAAATCCTTACATCAACCATACTAAATAGGATCACAGCCGGCCGCCATCTCTGAGGATACAAAGGCAATACAGGTAGAGTATCATTGACAAACAGAAGCATCACCATCTTAACTGTTGGCAACAGGTTCACTGATGTGGCTATCCCATTACAAGTCCACACACAGTACCAATGTAAAGACAGCTCCTAGGGTGCAACATTAGTATAATGTACACAACAAAGTAGCCTCAATGACCAAGAGGGAATAGATCTTTTTATAAGGACCACCCAAGCATCATTAAACCAGCTGCAGCTACCTATCATTAAAGGAAACAAGTACAAAATTAGTACATGTGTCATTTTGCCTTAGCAAGCAATGGTACAAAATCAAAGGCATTAAATAACAAAAAAATACTCAAAGTACATAGAGACTCTATAAAAGAAGCAGAATTCAAAGGCCACGAGCACTAGCTGCCAGGAAACAAGTGACCACAAACAACCATGCACAGCCAAATTCCAAACAACAGAGATGGAAGCTGATGTATGCATACGGCCAAATAAAAAACACAAGATACCGTGAAAGAATTCGTAAAGGGTTTAGCAAAGTAGCCAGCCCAGAGGCCATAAGGACCTCTGGAGAAGTGTAAAAGAAGCTAGCTAATAGAACAAGCCAATTCGGATCATCGACAACGAGGAGGCAAGGGGGATACCGCGTAAGAACTCAAAACGTCCCCCCGTCTCCATAGAAATCAACCGAAGACCGTCATCACTGATCAAGCATCAGGACGCGCGGGGACAACTCCGGAGGCAACAAGCACAAAAGCAACAAAGAAAACCCAATGTATGGAAAAGTCAAGGCCAACACTGGTCGAAGAGAAACAAAGACTATCACATCAATCTTGTAACCAAAGGAAAAAATAAATTATACATAAAAAACTTATGTGTACATCAAAACTGTTACATCCTCTGAGGAGGGAAGCGAAAATGAGTCCGGAGGTCTCGACTATGACCCATCTAGAGGATCTCCAATGGATCCAAACCGACCTTTGCAACCCGGCAGAGGTGAAGCCAAATAAACTACGGGACAGCACTCTTATCGTGGCGGAGTGCCTCTGTGTAAATCAGGAAAAAATTACAAAGGCCCAGTCAGGTTACGCCATGCAAGAGAACGAGTAAAGTTAGAACGCTTATCATCTAAGTCAGAGACAACAAAATCAAACATATCGCCCACAGTACGCCTAGGAAACGCTGATTTCCAATAATCCCATAGCTCGCCGCTAACGAAAACACCATCGCGCATAAGAGTAATAGGCTCGATCTCCTGCACAGGCCCAAACTGTAGACCTGCGTAGGATGATTCGACCATCAACAATTTACATAATTTAAGATAGCAAGATGTATTTCTTACATGTGCCCAGCGGCACAACCTCAGTAAAAGACTAAAAATCTATAACTACGAAGTAAAGCTCAATCTTTAACCTCCTCCTCAGTGTTCAGATCTTGGGCCTCCGTTCGAGCCTCTGGCTGGGTGTCCACCTACACTGCCGTCACGTCAGCACTGGCACTTGTAGAAAGAATCTGAATCTCAGAGGTCCAAGCGTCAGACCCCCGGTGCGTGCAGAAGTGTCAGCAGAAGCCTTCGATCCTTGAGGACCGCGCTTGCCATACTTAAGCTCCTAAATCAAATAGAGGTAAGGGAAAAAACCAGTCAATAGAATGTAACAACATAAAAGGTAACAAAGAAGACAACATACCGTGTCATGAGAAATCTTGGCCATGGCAACAGTCTCAGACCTACCAAACTTTGACCAAAAGTTTTCCATGAAACTATGAACAGTGGTCTTCAAACACCGATCTGTCCAGCCAAGTTCACTAGGGTCATTCTTTTATGAAACCTGATAGTTCCCAATCTATGAAATTTCCTCAAGGGAAAAACTTGCACAGACAGGTAGCAGATGTCTTGGCGCTAAAATCAGAGACACCAGTAAGAAATTCAGTGATCTCAACAACATTGGCTCTAATCCAAGACATAACACCAGAGGTCGACGTCTTCGGATGAGGCAGAGTCGCCACACCACCAAAAGCCCGGACAGCGGAGACGTAGGATTCAGCCACTTCCAGCCTGATCGACCTGGCGGCAGTCAGCTCCTTCGCAAGTTCTTCAACTTTAGTCTTAAGAGCCGTCGTCAACCGCCATTCAGCACCCACTTCCTGGCGTAGGAGATTTGAAATCTCAGTAGCTTTGTCCGCCCACTGATTGGCAGTGGCCTTCGCTTCTTTAGCAGCAGTAAGAGACTTCTTTAAGTCATTAGATTGCACCCCAAGAGCTGATAGCTGCTTCTCCAAACCAAAGGCCTTCTGAGCCATTCGTTCCTTTTCATGGGTCTAAGACTCAATCTCCGCCTTCAAAACCTTGATAACGTCATCCTTTTTGACCAGTTTAGCACCACTACTGGTCTCAATGGCCATGGATAAGGTGATGCTCTGGAGATAGCAATGAAGCAATGCTAAAATCAAATATACGAGAAAGAGAAGGTAAAAATATATATAGTTAAGAATAGAGAAAATAAAACCAAACTCATAATAACATGATGATTAATGTTGGCATTCATCAAAGTTTGAAGCGCTAGCCTAGCCAGAGGCTGGTACAGGTCTCCACCCATAGCATCAGTTAGCTGGTCAATACCTTGAGCCCAGCCAAGGAGGGCACTTATGCCCTCATCGGGACAGCTGTTGGACGGAAAAGACCCATAGCCAACGACGTCCACCGGAGGTTGCAGAGCCTTAGGCACCATCTCAGTAACAGCCCTTCCGGGAAATGGTGCACCAGGCGCTGGAGGCGATGAAGGGGCAGTCTGAGCAGCCTCAGCAGTGAGGCTATCTGAAAGTAGATACAAAAAAAGAAAAAAAATATAAGTCATACAAGGGAACAAGAAAATATAAAAATCTCAAAATAAAACATCATATACATGCTCACCGAGCAAGGAAACTTCCCCATCAGAGGCACAACCACAAGAAACCTTCAAAGTCAGGAAATCCACATAGGTCATACTCCGAGTAAGAATGTTACCTTGACTCACGATGTAGGCATCCTCGTAAACCTCAGTATCCTCTGCTCCAAGTTAGGCAGTCTCCGTTAGCTTCTTAGCATGATGAGCTGTAACACCAGCCTCCTCCAATTCATCCTTGTCAGAACTAGTGTCAAGATACGCACTGGCAAATGGCTTCACAGAAAGCTCAGGGGGCACCGTTTCAACATGCTGAGGCAGGGGATCAGCAGACAGCAAGATAGGCCGAACCGAAGGCGAACCGGAGGCGTCAATTATTAAACCATGGGACACCTCCAGGGAAGCAGCAGGTGACAGAGACCGCCAAGACGGGCCCTCGAACCAGGCAACACCAAAGCATCAGCTTTCGTTAGAGTCTCAGTCTCCACCTCTGGATTAGCAATGATGTTCCCTTCATCATAAAGATCTTCAAAAGCGTTCTCCATCTCCGTAGATTCAGTGGAGACCTCTTTCTGTTTCCTCGAGCCTTCGCGTGTCAAAGCGCTAGCTTTTCTTTTCTTCCCCTCGGTGGCCTTCGTAGCAGCACCGACAGCAGTCAATTCTTTCTTCTCGTTATTCTTCTTCAACTTCTTAGGGAGCTCACTCTTAGTGTAGTGAATGCTGAGCTCCTCAAAGACCCTATTGAGGCGAGGCATGGTGCCAGCCTCAGACCTTTGGACAAGATACTCCCTCTTAGAAACCTATCTGAGAATCTCAATAGCCTTTTCCTCAGCAGGCGGACAAACTCATCCTTGCTCTGACCCTCCAGACCATGAAGCCCAAAATGTGGGCAAGGGATACCACCAGCAACTCCAAACACAGGTAGATCCAGCTTCTCTGTGGTAAATTTTTTTTGCCCCGAACCACCAAGCAGGGACCAGTAATCGGAGGCTATCATCTCCACAACAAGATCCCTCCCACCAGAATAGTGACAGGCCATGCTGAAAGCCTCTGTGCAAGACCTTCGCTTATTAGAGTCAATAGAACCAGGCTTTAAACTAGTCAGAGGATTCATCGGAGTCATCACGGAGGTGAAAGAAAACTGAGTAATGCTCCTACCATCTTTGTCAGGGTGAGTAACACTAGGGGTTCGAACGTAAAACCAAAAATCCAACCAATCAGCAGGCTCATACTTTCCCCTCTGACACCAAGAGATTGTAATTTTTTTCCTTACCCTTGCTCGGCTTCCTCTTAGTCATAAAACTACATGATGCAAACTAGGCTATCTTAGTGCCAACATAGCATGGTTGCTTCTGCAGCTCATAATACTCCATGAAAGTATTCGTACTAAGCCCACCTTCGTAAGACTCAATGGCCCATAGAAACTTGCTCATGTTCAAGAAAGCATGGGGAGTCATGTGATGGAGTTGAACCGCGAACCATTCAAGAACATACCAAAGGAAGTTTGTCGAAGGGAAGCGCAGGCCGCAGGTGTTGACACCCTTTTTTGGCACGTGTCAGTAAGAATCAGAAACTAAGCTAATTGGCAAGGGATTGGTTATTATTTTGTCTTCAGCATTGCTTTTGATGTTGCTGATGAGTGGTTGCCGATGAAGGGTGGATTGGTCTGAGTTGTTACTGATAAGGCTGAAGAGCTGTTACCGATTGAGACTGGTAGGGAGCTAGAGGATTGCTGCCGATGAAGCTGAAGAGCTGTTGCCGATGAGACAGGCCGGAGACTAGAAGATTGTTGCTGATACCAGAGAGTATACGGATGGAAAGATAACTTCATCATGACGGAAATGGACAGAGGATCGACATCATGTGAGCTTATGATTTTTGTAGTGTAGTCTGAGTCTAGTTCCTATACGAGTTTTATTCCTTTCCTTTAGAAATAGAGTTCATATAAGGAATAAGTTTATTTTTCTATATTTAAGCTTTTTGTATTCGGTTAGGATTCTTCAAATAGCAGAGTATAAATATGTGCCGAAGGGCATTGTAATGAGGATCGAAGCATCAATAAATAAATCTACTTTTTATCGTAATTTACTTCTACCAGCACTTTACTTTTTGACGACTTCGTCAAGTATTTTCTCCTTTTCAATGATTTTTTTAGAGAATCGACGGGCTGCATCAACTCGATCTCTGGCGACCTCATGAGTTCCATGTTCCCAAGCAATTCGAGCTTTGACGTCCGGGCGCATCGCTGTCGTCTCGTTCAGTTTTTGTTCAAGTTATCATCCTTGTCAATTAACAAGTCAAATCGACTGGCATGCTTCGGATATCGAATTTGGGTATTAGCCTGGTGTGTTTGCAGATAGAACTTTGCATCAACACATATTTTGGCACACCTGGTGGGACCAAGTCAACAAATTTATCATGAAGAACCCTGCTGATATCAATCCAGAGAACATCATCGAGATATCAGTCAGATCTCAAGGAAGATCAGAAGCTAGCCACGGAAAAGCTATAGAGGATTACAGGCAGCTCTGCTTGAAGTCATTCAGCAAGAATAGGGGCGGAGAAGTAATCCAAAAGCAAGATCTGCCGTTGCCTCGGCAGGTAACTTTTGACTCCAACCCTGGTAAATTACAGGAGATGGTTAATTCTGCGTTGAATCATGCTTTGATCAACCACTCCACCGTGCTGTCCAATACTGTTTACAATGTTATTGTGCAAACATTAAGAGAAGGACAAGCACCAGGTTATGTCGGCCTGGCATATCATCAGTCGGGATCGGCATCTGTTAGTTCTCCATCGGCAATTCCAGCGGTTGAGAGTATGGAAGCTCCTACTCCTCCAGCTTTATCAGGATCACCTAACATTGAAGTCACGCCGATAAGATTAGATCTAATGTCTTAGGAAAGGCAGATCACTCAATTGGGTACAGATCTATCGGCATCGGCAATGTCAGGTCCTTCAGGTCAACACAGCCAGGTTGCTGTTAATTGGTGGGGATATGGGATGCCTCCAGGACCATCTACCGCCAATTCTGGATTGCCTCAGGTGCATGATGTAGCAGGAAAGAGTCCTATGGTATCGGCTACTCTGGTCCGACCGATGACCCAGGTATCACATTATTCTACTACACCTCCTACTATACAGCCATTGTCAATGGGATTCCATGCGCCTCCGCAGCAGACATCTTACGCGAATCCATTGGCAAGTTCCCCGCCAATGCAACAGAAGGTTTCTACTGCAGGACAACCCGTAGTGCTATTTGTATCTTAATCTGGGTTACCTGCAAATCAAGGCAATTATGCTGGTTATCATCCAATCATACAAGAGCATCAATTGTTAGCGAGCTATCAGCCATCGACAAGTTAGGTGCCGATGAGTTATAACAACAATTGGTCAGGGCAAGCGCCAGCTCAGCAACATGCTATTCAGCCAAGCTACCATGTGATGGGGACTCAGCAGTATTGTCCACAGGCAGCTTTCCAAGATCAAATATCAGCAAGACAGCCGATGAGCTTTGCTCTGCAGACTGGTGCTGTGAATATGCCGATTCCTCCAAACCGAGTACCACAAGGATACGTAGAAGCATATCAGCCAGCACCTCCAGCAGAGATTCAGCCAGTGCATCGGCAAGATAAAGATGCGTTTTGGACCGATAAGATTGCAGAAGTGATGAAAGAGCAATTTGAAATTCAACCCAAGATTAATACTTACTCTTATCAGACTCCGTACCCTCCAGCATATGACTCAATTCCTTTTTCAAATCGGTACAAGGTACCAGATTTTACTAAGTTCTCTGGACAGGTTGATACATCAACAATGGAGCATATCAATTGTTTCATCATCTAGTGTGGAGAAGCAGCTAATAGGGATGAATTGAGAGTTTGATTATTCTCATCTTCATTGTCTGGATCAGCATTCACATGGTTTATCTCATTGCCACAAAATTCTATTCATACTTGGGCGGATTTGGAGAGACAGTTCCACAAGTACTTCTTTGCTGGTGTCCATGAGAAGAAGCTTACCGATTTAGTGAAATTGAGACAACGAAGTGACGAATCAGTGGAGAGCTTTGTGCAAAGGGTATGAGATATGCAAAATAGATGCTACAGCTTGGTGCTTGATGATCGCTAGTTGGCTGGTTTAGCTTTTTAGGGTCTGTTGTCACACCTCAGAGACAAATACAATTCTCAGGAGTTTGAAAGTTTAAGCCATATTGTGCAGAGGATTTCTGACCAAGGTGCTCGAGCTCCAGAACCTAGAAAGACTTGGAGTAAAAAGGTGTCCTTTGTAGAAGAAGCAGAGGAATCAAACTCAGATGAAGAACCAACTATCGGCCTGGCTGAGTGGGTGAAAGATAAGAAGCCAATATCTTGTCCTTTTGGTCAAAAGGAGCCAGAGAAGTTCACATTTGACATCACGAAGGCCAATAGAATATTTGATCTGCTGCTTCAAGAGGGCCAAATCAAGCTATCACCAAATCATGTGATCCCATCGGCAGAAGAGCTGAAGAAAATGAGGTATTGCAAATTTCATAATGCAACTTTGCACAGTACCAATGATTGTAAAGTATACAAGCAGCAATTGCAATTGACTATTGAGTCCGAGAGAATTAAGTTTGATAACTCTAAAGCTCAAAGGCCGATGAAGATTGATCAGCACCCTTTCCCAGCAAGCATGGTGGATGCCGTGAGCAAGACCAGAGTATTAACATCGGCAAATACTAAGAGGAACGCATCAGTGGATCCTAGAAATCAAGTAACCACCGATGACTTAAGAGGAAAAAGAGCAGTTGAAGAAAGCAGCAGTTCTAGAAGACTTCCTAGACCTGCTCCCTATAGAGTTTCAGGTGATCGCTATCGACAGCGACAGGAAGAGTTGCGTCGAGAAGAGTGGCGTCGGCATGAAGATCATTGGAGATGCCCGTTCTTCATTTATTGCTGGGAAGAAGGCATTAAATTGTCTACTGTTGATAGCTGCCCTGAGTGCAATGGTTACGATCGAGCTGATCGGACAAAAAGAAGACCGTATTATGGTGATCGGAGAAGGTGCGTCAATGAGCCGATTAGAGGAAGGGCATCAGTGCATGATCGGCTGGGGGGTAGAACCAGTGTACATGAAAGGCTGGGTAGGCATGATGACTGCTTTTCAATGGATCAGGAAAAACTCGAGGTGATGGCCAATGCAAGAGTTCCCGATGAAGCAATACTCTGTAGAGATCCCAACATAAACTGCCTAGATTCGAATACGAAATGTTATCAGCCTGTCTGGAAGACAAAGCTTCCTTAATAGTGCCCTGAAGGTCTAACAAAAACTCAAAAGAGGAAGATGCAACGTGAGCACAGAGAAGAAAACTCCCGTGGGGTGAAGTCTCAAGTGTGGCAACCAAAGCGCAAAGATGAAGGCCCATCGGCAGATATCAACATGGTTTTCATGTTGCCGATGGAATTCCTAGCACTTACCGATGATGAAGAGGAAGTTGTTCCTTCCGAACAAGTAGCTCAGTTGACCTTGGATCCAATGATGGACATTTTTGAGAAGCCTACAGATGATGAGAGACAGCATCTCAAAGCTTTATTTATCAAAGGCAGAGTTGATGGGCAGCCAGTATCCAAGATACTCACAGATGGGGAAGCTGCAATTAATATCATGCCATATGTCATGTTTCGAAGGCTTGGGAAAGGAGATCAAGATCTGGCCAAGACTGATATGAAGCTTAAAGACTTTGAAGGTAATATATCACCAGTTAAGGGAGCGCTTTGCACTGAGTTAACCATCGGCAGCAAAACATTGCCGACCACATTCTTTGTCATCGACGGTAAAGGTGCTTATAATCTGCTATTAGGAAGGGATTGGATTCATGCCAATTGCTGTGTTCCTTCTACAATGCACCAGTGCCTCGTACAGTGGGTGGAAGTTAAGATTGAAGTAGTCCCTGCTGATTCATCTTATATAATTGCATCGGCAGAGTCGGAAACTTACGAGCGGTCCAAGTGTATATCGGGAGAAGCATGGGATTCATAGTTTCTCAGGATTGCCGATTATGAGCTACCACTGATTCAAGCAGTCAGCTTCGAAGATGAGTTATAATGAATAGGTTTGCCAATGATGGAAAATTGGGCCATCGGCTGATGACTTAGTAGAAGTAGACATTGGTGATGGCGGTAGGCCGAGGCCAACTTTTGTTAGTGCTAAGTTAGATCTCCAGAGCAGAGAACAATTGATTGCTTTATTGAAAGAATATAAGGATTGTTTTGCTTGGAATTACACAGAGATGCCCGGGTTAGATCGATCAATTGTTGAACATCAGCTACCTATCAAACAAGGAT
Organism: Bothriochloa decipiens; assembly: GCA_023333625.1. Classification (NCBI taxonomy): domain Eukaryota; kingdom Viridiplantae; phylum Streptophyta; class Magnoliopsida; order Poales; family Poaceae; genus Bothriochloa; species Bothriochloa decipiens. The sequence continues at coordinate 15,464,815 of CM041641.1, read as the reverse complement.
TTCAGCCACATCAGCAGCCATCACGCTGATGCAATCCTAAAGTGTTGCCTGATATTAAGGCCAAAATAACAAGGTTGATTGAAGCAAAGTTCATCCAACAATGCCGATATGCTGATTTGATTTCTAATGTGGTTCCTGTCTACAAGAAGAATGGGAAACTTCATGTCTGTATTGATTTTAGGAATCTTAACAAAGCTACATCGATGGATGGCTACCCGATGCCCGTTGCCAATTTATTAATTGATGCTGCTGCTGGACATCGGATTATTAGCTTCATGGATGGGAACGCTGGATATAATCAGATCTTTATGGCCAAAGAAGATATCTCCAAGACTGCCTTCAGATGTCCAGGTCATGTGGGGTTATTTGAATGGATAGTCATGACTTTTGGTTTGAAGAATGCCGATGCTACTTATTAGAGAGCTATGAATTACATTTTTCATGAGTACATCAGCACATTGGTTGAAATTTATATAGATGATGTGGTGGTTAAGTCCGGAGACTTCGGAAATCATCTAGTTGACTTGTAGAAGATATTGGAGTGCACAAGGAAACATGGGTTGAAAATGAATCCCAATAAGTGTGCATTTGGTGTATCGGCAGGACAATTCTTAGGCTTCATGGTGCATCAGAGGGGTATTGAAATTAGCAGGAAGTCCATTGATGCCATCAATAAAGTGATTGCTCCTACCGATAAGACCGAACTACAGTCTCTGATCGGCAAGATTAATTTTATTCGAAGATTCATATCTAATTTATCAGGAAGAATCAAAGCTTTCAGTCCATTGTTGAAGTTGAAGGCCGATCAAGAATTCATGTGGGGAGAAGAACAGCAGTTGGCTTTAGAAGAAATTAAGAAGTATTTGGTGAATCCTCCAGTGCTAATTTCACCTCAACACGGAGAACCCTTCAGGTTGTATCTGTCGGGTGATGATGAAGTCATTGGGTCAGCTCTAATCCAAGAGTTTGAAGGGAAAGAATGTGTAATCTATTACCTGAGCAGAAGGCATTATCTATTAACGGCCGAATGCACTGTTATATGCAAAGACGATGTGGTCAAATATATGCTGTCAATGCCAATTCTAAGTGAAAGAATCGACAAGTGGATCCTAGCATTATCGGAATTTGATCTGCGCTATGAATCAGCTAAAGCAGTCAAAGGGCAAGTGATGGCCGATTTTATTACTCAGCATTGCGGCATAGTAAATTCCTTAGAGATTGCTCCATGAACACTTTTCTTTGATGGTTCTACATGTGGAGAAGGAGCAGGCATTGGCATTGTGTTGATATCACCTCAAGGGAAGAAAAATGAATTCTCATTGCCGATTGCTACCACATCGACAAACAATCAGGCTGAATATCAGCCTGTGTTGAAAGGATTGGAGTTACTCAAGGAAGTCTGTGCCGATGCTGTTGAAATCTTTGATGATTCAATGCTAGTTATTAATCAATTAGCTGGGACATATGAATGTCGAAGTGAAGTTTTAATCTTGTATTATGAAAGATGTCGACGGTTATTGATGGAGTTTAAGGACTTCCACCTTGAACATATCTCTAGACTGCATAATGAAGAGGCTAATCGGCTAGCACAGCATGCTTCGGGGTACCAGTCAGTCTAGGAAGTGCTGATATCGGCAACTAACGCCGATAATTGGAGGAAGGAGATTGCTGATTACTTGAAGGATCCATCTAAGAAGGTCGAAAGGCGTATAAGATTTCAGGCTACTAAGTACGTGCTCCTAGATAATGAGTTATATTATCGAACAATGGATGGAGTTTTGCTCAAGTGTCTTGGTGAAGAAGAATCAAAGAGTTTAATGGGTGAAATTCATGAAGGAGTATGCGGGGCACATCACTCAGCTTTCAAGATGAAGTGGATGATCAGGCGAAACGGATTTTACTGGCCAACAATACTCGAAGATTGTTTCAAGTATTTTAAAGGGTGTCAAGAGTGTCAGAAGTTTGGCAACGTCCAAAGGGCACCCACATTGGCAATGAATCCCATAATTAAGCCATGGCCACGGATGAAGCCAAGAAGAGCGAGGAATGCTAATGGAGATTGAAGACTGCCGCTGAGAATGTCACCAGTCAAGTTCGCCGGAAGACTGCTTGCTGATGTCGCCGCCGGAGAGAGAAAATGCTAGGGTTGAATCGAGAATGAAGGATGGGGCACGGCGGAGGAAGTGTTTTATGGGCCCATTGATACAGGGTTTTTACTGCGGCGCGCGCAATGTTCGAGGGGACGTTCAGGCGGTTCGGTGATGGGTAATCATGACTTGGAGGAAATTTTGGTGCATAAAGTATTTTATACTCCAAAATTGGGGGGCATGTGTTGACACCATTTTTTGGCACGTGTCAGTAAGAATCAGAAATTGAGCTAATCGGCAAGGGATTGGTTATTATTTTGTCTTCAGCATTGCTTTTGATGTTGCCGATGAGTGGTTGCCAATGAAGGGTGGATTGGTCTGAGTTGTTACTGATAAGGCTGAAGAGCTGTTACCGATGAGACTGGCAGGGAGCTAGAGGATTGCTGCCGATGAAGCTGAAGAGCTGTTGCCGATGAGACAGGCCGGAGACTAGAAGATTGTTGCCGATACCAGAGAGTATGCCGATGGAAAGATAACTTCATCATGACTGAAACGGACAAAGGATCGGCATCATGTGAGCTTATGATTTTCGTAGTGTAGTCTGAGTCTAGTTCCTATACGAGTTTTATTCCTTTCCTTTAGAAATAGAGTTCGTATAAGGAATAAGTTTATTTTTCTATATTTAAGCTTTTCGTATTCGGTTAGGATTCTTCGAATAGCAGAGTATAAATATGTGCCGAAGGGCATTGTAATGAGGATCGAAGCATCAATAAACAAATCTACTTTTTATCGCAATTTACTTCTACCAGCACTTTACTTTTCGATGACTTCGTCAAGTATTTTCTCTTTTTCAATGAGTTCTTTAGAGAATCAACGGGTTGCATCAACTCGATCTCTGGTGACCTCACGAGTTTCGTGTTCCCTAGCAATCCGAGCTTTGACGTCCGGGCGCATCGCTGTCGTCTCGTTCGATTTTTGTTTAAGTTATCATCCTTGTTGATTAACAGGTCAAATCGACTGGCATGCTTCGGATATCGAATTTTTGTATTAGCCCGGTGTGTTTGTAGATAGAACTTTGCATCAACAGCAGGTAAAGAAATCTTGAAAGACGACGGCCTCATTCTTCTTAGGCTTTGGCATGGTCTCTCCATGCGGAGGTCGCCCAGAACTAGCAGGGAAAAAGCCTTTTCTGTCAAGCTCCACAATCATGCTCTGCGTCATTCGACTACGACCAAAGTCGTAGGAGACCTTCGCAGTAGCCGTAGCAACCTTCGGAGCCATCAAGTCACCCGGGGAAGCTTCGACGTCCGACAGGGACTCCTCAAGATCCTTAGCCTCCACGACAGCCAGCATGCACTGCTCGAAAAGATCTAGGAAGCCTCTGACTCCGACACCCTAGAAACAGGAATAAGGGCCAGAGAACGGACGACAACGCGCGTAGCAGGGGCGCTAGGTGCCACGACGGCAGGATGCCAAGGCAAAACTAGAGCGGAGACAGCAAGTAGCAGAACAAACTACGCGGTGGCGAGCGAAGGGGAGTACGGGTCATTTTCACCGCCCACAACCCTTATATAGGCAGCAAAGTGGCGCCTCGACTTCTCAGCCCAATGGTCACAACGATCCACGAATTGAATAGCAGCAGACAAACCAACTTAAAATCAATTCCCAAGATTAAAAACTGGGCAACGGTAAAAACGCAAAGCCTCTGGTCCAATGTTCAACGGGCCAGGGGGTCAGAGGTAAGCACAGCCTCCATGGCCAGGAGCGTATTGATGGCTAGACCCACCTCTGCTAGACCTAACCCTCAAGGGGGGAAAGTTGGGGATGCGCCCTAGGGCCGAAGAGGCTTATTACCTCCGATTGGAGTCTAGCCAACGAACCTAGTGTATCCATCTTGTTCATGTTTGCAGGAACCAAAGAGGAGCCTTCGGAGGTAGGACCTCCACCGAGAAGACTCCTTCTGAGGCTAGGGAACTGGTCGGCAATGGAGGTCCGATGGCGTCATCTCCCCTGATCGCGGAGGTCCTTCGGTCATGCCTCTGACTCCTGTGGAGGTGGCGATGAATGAAGACAATGGCTGTCGAGGTGGCGTGATGGGCCGGGCTGAGGCTTATCATCAAGAAACAGACGTGATGGGCCTTTCTTATGGGCAATGATGGGCCGCGGCCTGTGTCGTGTCGATGAAATGATGGACAAATGTGCCCTTGGAAGGTCCACATGTAATAGAGTCAGTATCTAGGGTTTCGAGACTCCCCTTGGGGGCACGCTTGTACTTTTAATCTTAGGTTGGGCAATCACTATAAAAGGCGATGCCCCTTTGTGTAATTAGAGCAGTTGTCCTGTAATAGTTACAGTGTGTAACTTGCCCTAGGGCCCACTTTGTACTTGCTCATTAATTTATTGACTGAGAGTTATCTTGGTCACTCCCATTCATCATATCCCGAACCTGCTGGAACCGTGTTCCAACACACCCCAAGGTGAAATCCAATACCAAGGACCATTCTTCTAGTTGCTTGCCTGTTCTTTTTACTTAGATATTACCAGCTCATCCTTATTGTTCATGGTATTAGCCACTGGGAGTCATGGTTACTCATGCAGCGTGGCTTTGTTCATGCTATTACTCATTGTGTTGATCTTCATGGTGCTTTATGGGTCCATTAGTTGGTTTTGATATGTTGCTGGTTGATGATGATGTCTTTTAGTCACTGGGGGGCATGTTTACTCATGCAGCCGTGGCTTTCTTGATGGCATTATGTACTGTTAAGTTGCTGGTGATGTTGAGGTGGATTTGTTGGGTTTCATGTTTTGATAGTCGATGATGATGTCCATTGGTCACTGGGTGGCATGTTAGTATCATGCTATCATGCCTCAATTTGATGTATGTTTGTTACACAACCATGTTGATGCCTCATTTGGGTAAATATAATTTATGGTTGTGTACAACATTCGTGCATGTAGATGGATGGTGCCCAAAAAAGAGAGGTTCTTGCCAAGCAAGCTTCCACTTTGGTTGTTGTTATGACTTCCTTTGTAGCCAATAGGTGTAGGAGGCCTGTCCCTGAGCCTAACCCACTACTGTATGCACTGAAGTGTGAGGCTGAGCAGCATAGGAAGTCCACATTGCATGCCATTTACCAGTCCACTAATAGGGAGTGTGTGTCCATGATTAGGATGAGCAGAGCACCTTTTTTGCTCTGTGTGATCTTTTTAGACAGAGGGGCCTCGTTCTAGAGACTACAAATTGTAGTGTTGAGGAACAAGTTGCTATGTTCTTGCACATTGTAGGGCACAACCAAAGGTTCAGGGTTGTTCATCACTCATTTGCTAGGTCCATAGAGACTGTCCATAGGAACTTCCACCAGGTCTTGTTTGTTGTTGGTGAGCTTAGAAATGAGATGATTAAGCCTCTTTCCTTGAATACCCATCCAAAGATTCTTAGCAATCCTAGGTGGAACCCTTTCTTCAAGGTAACTATCATTTGTAGTTTTAGTGATCTATGTAGTTGTTGGCCCAACCATATGGCTTGTCACACTTTCACCATTTAATAGTATGTCATTAGCTCAATTGATGGTACACATATCCTAGCTAGGGTTCCTAGGAGCATGCAGCAGGCTTTCAGGGGTAGGAAAAAGGACCCCACATAAAATGTGATGGCTACTGTGAACTTTGACCTGAAGTTCACTTATGTTCTGGCTGGTTGGGATGGCTCAGCACATGATGCCCATATCCTAGTTGATGCAATTGAGAGGGAGGATGGTTTCAATGTTCCTGAAGGTAATTAGAACCCACTGCACTTCACTTCACTTATCTTCACCATGACTTTTTCACTCACAAATCATTGCATGGAATAATTATAGGTAAATACTGCCTTGTAGGTGCAGGCTATGCATGCCGCAATGCTTCCTTCCTCCCTATAGGGGGGTTAGATACCACTTGTCTGAGTATAGCAGCACAAAGAGGCCCTCCAATGCAAGAGAATTGTACAACATGAGACACTCTTCCCTTAGGGTCAGAGTTGAGAGGGCTTTTGGGGCCTTGAAGAACATATTTAGAATCATGTACAGCAAGCCATTCCATCCCTACAAGACCCAAGTGAAGCTAGTCCTAGCCTGCTGCATTTTGCACAACTGGATTCTAGGTTTTGGCCTTGACCAAATTGTGCCAGATGAGGACTGGGTACCACCCAACCCCCTGCTGCACAGCTAGACCAAGACCAAGAGGACTCTGTGTCCATGACCATGAAGAGAGATGAGATCTACGTTGCAATGTGGGCTGCTAGGGGCACCAATAGGACTTGATGCTTACATGTCTATTGTTTCACTAGTTTATTTTTTTACCCTAGTTTGGAACATGTGGTTGTGAACTTATTTATGTAATATTTGATGGACACCTGAGACCATGGATCTATGCAACTTATTCTATCTTTGTATGTGGGATATTTTTTTGGCCAATGATGTTTACCTGTTGTTTCTGACATGAGGTGGCTGGTTTTTATATGATAAACTGGTTTGTGTTGTTGTCATTACTTATGTTTCCACAACTAAGGCCACCAATCTTGTTATTACTTATGTTATTAGGATGGATGCTGAGGAAGGGTTTGTGATTGCTGATGAGGCTGTGTTTGATGCTCTAGCAGAAGCTGTTGAAGCTCCAGCACCTGTTGCTGAGGCTCCAGCTCCTGTTGTGGAAGCTCCAGCACAGCCTCCTGCAGCAAGAGGTGCCATGAGGTGGAATAATACCACTTCTGGCTTTGTCCTTAGGAGGATGTCCTAGCTTGTGAATGATGGAACTAGGCCTGACAAGGTGTACAAGGACAAGGATGTGAACCATGTAGCCAAAGTACCTCAAGGAATACAGTGGTGGCGTAGTTAGCCCTACCCAGGTGTATAACCACCTGAGTAAGTGGAGGCAGAGATGGTCTAGGATCTGCAAGCTAAAAGATCTTAGTGCTGCTTTGTGGGACAGTGACACTAATGCAATCATGCTGGAGCAGGATCACTACCTAGGCCACACCAAGGTAGATGGTGCCTATTGGTCAATCCTATTTCCACTATCTTAATTGTGAACCCTCCTCTTAATCTCTACCCTATACTGTAGGACCACCCTAAAGATGTTGAGTTCCTTAACTGTCCATTAGGTTCTACAATGAGATAGAGGCCATTTTCTCCCACTCCCAGGCCACTGGGTGCCATTGGTTCTAGTGAGCCACTTGGGGTGAACATGGCTGAAAGCCAAGGTGTCAAGGTGGAGGGGTCTGCTATCCCCATTGCTTCTGAGCAGAAGGTGCCCCTTGATGCTGCAAAGGGCAGCAAAGTCACAAACAAGCCCCAGTCTACTGTAGGAGGGAAGAGGAAGAGGTCCAACTTCACTAAGGATGAGATGATCTTGCTCACTAACATGTGAAATGCAGTGAGGGATGTTGCCACTGCACTTAGGGAGACTAGGGCTGGCCTTGTTGACCCTGACCTGTACCTTGCAATTATGGAGATGCCTGTGTTCACCACTGAGGCCCTCATTGTTGCCTATACCTATGTGCTAGAGAACAAGGCCCTTGCCACAGGCTTTGTCAAGATGGAGGCTAACCACAGGGATATCTGGATGAGGGCCTACCTTGCTAAGAACTACTTCATGTAGTTCTGTCCACCATGGATAGCAAGGTCATGAGGGGGTTGACTATTGAGATATATAGTTCCTCCACCTCCCTCAACCACTCTCTCACCTTTTGATGCCTCTTAGGTGTAGCTTTTGTGCAGGCTGATTGACACCTGATCTTTTGTGTTAGTCTAGTTGGATGGTGACTAAGTTTAGTGGAGAGATGGTTCTATATTTGTGCCCGCATAGTTGAGGCAAACATGGGTCTGTAATGCACTATTGGTGGCCTCTGTTGGCTGCCCCTACTCGGCACTCTATATCAGCTACTACATTGCTTCTAAATTGTGTTGTTGTTTTAATTTGGCCTTATAATTCTCTGCTATTGAAATGATTTACCTAAATTTGTGTCATTTGGTGGCATTTTTGGGAAATATTAAAGGCCAA
>CM041641.1:15236139-15456682 GCA_023333625.1 Bothriochloa decipiens | reverse complement strand
CCCTTCTTCATAGTACTGATGGCATAGCATGGATGTGATCATGGGTATCATGTCAACCATGAACTTGCTTCTTCATCTGGTTCTTGTTTTCTATTTGGTTTTCACTAAGGAGCCATCAATGATATATAAACATGCATGACACCACCTGATATGAAAGCTGAGGCCAATAATACCTTTTTGCCAGTGATGTCATTGTACAAGTTCAGTTTTATGTAACTGGGCATGTTGAACTGAGGCTAACTGTCTTCATTCTAGAGAACATGGCTTCCTACTATGTCATTTTCAATGGTAAGCATGCTGGCATATACCTAAGCTGGCATGAGTGCAGCAAATACACCCTGGGTGAAAAGGGAATTGTTCAGAAAAAATACAACAGCCATAAAAAGGCTGTTAGAGCTTTGCATGAATACATTAGAGATAAACGGCCATCTCCTGTAGCAGCACTTGCTATCCCCTACAATCATGTGCCATTTGATCCTATTATTCCTGTCATGCCTGATGCGGGTGATGCTGGTGATGGTGGGTGCTGGAAGAAGGTGGTTATCACCTCCGTTATTGTTCTGGTGCTTGGTTTTCTGGCTGCACCAGGGTAACAAAGGCAGCTACGATTGCCCAAGTTAGGCCTATGTTTACTACCTGATGCAGAGCCTGTTGTGTTGCTGGTTGCTGGGATCTATTATTGTGGCATGTTACTTTTTAATATGTGAACTAATTTCTGCTAGGAACTTAGGCCGATGATGATGGATTCTTGTTATTCCTGAGGCCAATGATGTTAATTGATGTCAACTTCAATTGTTCATCCCACATTCTAGTGTTAGAGCTGATGTTGCCTCTGTGTAGTTGCTCACGGCGGTTGATGCCTAAGAAGTGGTGGGAAGTGGTGGTTGGTGGCAGTTGGTGCCCGAGCTCGCCACCAAACAGCACCACTGCCCGACAGTTGGTCTGTAGCCGAGCTGCAACTTGGGGAACAAACACGATCTCACCTTCGGGCGCGATGTTCTGGGCTGGGCAGTAAACATGGTGCCTTCCACCCCATTGGCCTGGCTCCCCATGTGCCTGGCCGCTGGGCCTGGCTCCCCAGATGCAGCACGCCAAATACGCCCCAAGTTCCACACATGCTCGGCTCCAAAGTGCATCCACACATGCTCGGCTCCAAGGTTGCATCCACACATGCTCAAGACATGATCCTATTTCGTCAGTACATGGCTGTTTTTAACCTCACATCATTTTTCCCGTGATTTTTCCCATGTGTTCTTTACAGTTGCTTCTGAATATCTGGGTCGCAACCGATTGTGTTGCATCCTCTAACTAATTATTTTATTCCAAGCATGATCATACATATGATGTACTCCGTACTATAATTTGGGCTTGCTGCCCCGTGGAGCTAGTATCTGTAAGATTCTACCCATGCACGAGCACGAGTTAATGGAATAGTCTCTTCTAACTGAATTAAGCAATGAGTTACAAATCCTAGCAACAGTTAACTTGTGATTTCATCACTTCACTAAAAAAAATCTGTTTTCTTCAGAAAATATCAAGACAAAAATGGTGATGGTAGACATATGCAATGCACAATTGTTTTGTTTGAGGAATGGAGCAATTGAAATGGAGACTTCATCTAAAATGCGTGACACAAGTTTAAGCACTGTTGCTGCATTTTACTTCCATTGTCGTGGCAAATTACACACTGTCAGCAACTACCATTAGATGGGCCTCTAATATGGGCCAAAGGCCATCAGCGCACACAACAAGCAGCAGTGGCTATAGTGTCGGAGTTTGTACATACACTGGTGTGTGTAATATATGCAATCCTCCTAATAATTAAATAAAGAGAGGTGTTGCTAAAAAAACTATATACCTAAGAAGAGGAAGCATCGAGAGGACAGAGAAGAAATTAAGAATCAGAATACCTTTCCTCTAACTGTTACTGTTCTTCTTCTTCTTCATTAACTTATTTCTCTACTTGAATCAAGTTATTTATGAGTAATCCGGTTGGGTTGCTAACACATACTCTCTCCTTCCCAAAAAAATATGGATGTTCTAGGATTAAAAAGCACTTGATGTTTTAGCTCTTGCCCAATAGATTGAGGTCATATATATCAACTTCTTATTGTGGTCCACATGCCATGCATTCCTTTTAATGAGGGACTGGTTTATTCCTTAATTAGCATGGTTTTTTCAATAAGTAGGAGTCTATGGATAATTTGTTTTGAGCACTAATATATCCTAACAAAAATCCTAACATATCAAGTTTCTTTTGGACGGAGGGAGAATATTGGAGCTAGAGGAAATAACAACAATGCAAAAATCAAGAAGGTCCTTTATTTTCTATAAAACTAGAAGCATACCCACACGTTGTTGTAGGAATTATGGAATGAATTAGAATGAATTTAGACTAAATTACTTATGAGTAATAAACTATTATAAATTAATATAGTAGTGTATCATAAGGCATTACAATTGACCATAATTAAGTGCATGTGATAGAGAATGCTGAGGTGGATGCGCATGTATAACTGCTAGTGGTGTATAGAATTATAAATAATATATATAGATAGATATATAGATATAGATATTCATGACCTAGTCAATGGAAAGTTAATGTTTCCTCAGTTTACAAGGACTCGAGGGCAGTTTGTTATACGTGACTATCTCCATCATTCTCAGTGGCATAATTATCTTAAGAGAATTGACCTTCAATTAAAAGCCTAAAGCAATTTCTGGCGCCTACTTGAGATACAACTGATGAGATAGAATTCCTATCAAAACATTTTTTTCCCAAATAAGAAAGAGGATTGTGTATCATTGCATTAAGGAGAGAGGAATAGTTCAATCAAAATTCAAAAAAGCCAAAAAAGGCAAATGATAGAAAAAAGAGAACAGAAAAAACAAAAAAAAGGAAAACTCGTAAGCGCTACCCTCGCGACATCAAAAGCTGAAGCTCTAGGTCTTGCTCCTGCCCGCGTCCACGGATCGGCCTTGGCTTTAATTATGAGCTGGATGTCGGGCACAGTGGAAGAGGCGTTCCTGCGTGTTACGCTCCTGCCAAATTTACCAAGACACCAAAGCAAAGAGCGAGTCGAAGCCCTCTCTTTTTCCCCTGCCAGCCTGAACTCAGTCGCTTCCACCAATTGAGCACAGCTTGCTCGGGTGGCGGCAGTGGCCGTCCTCACGCGGCTGATGTGGAACCAGACCCGCGCGCATAGGGACAGCAACAGAGCAGGTGACAAATCAGTCTCTTGCACTTGGTCAGAGATGTAGCACTCCTCTTCCTGTCTTCCCTCGAGGCCATGTCCGGCACGACAATGGTTGGTCCAGTGATGCCTTCGGAAATTTAGCCAAAGGAAGATTTTGACCCCGGACAATTAACTTATGGTTTCACAAAAAATAATTATTTTTGACAAAGACAAGCCATGAATGTTGACAGCGGACATGCAGTGTGCATGCCATATTTTCTTCATTCTTGCAATGCTGATAGGAGCAAGTTCCAGTGACCGATGGGTACGGGCATCCTCAGTTATCTTTTGTTGACAATGTGGACCTATTAGATGTGAGGTCTGTATATCTGCCCTTGATTGCATGGATTCAATCAAAACATTCCAATATATATCAGACACAGCACTTCAATAGCTATTAAGGCAATCACCATTCAGTTTTCTAACTCTCTCACACAAAGAGATCCATATCAAGCGAGCAGATTGCACCATATGGAGGCAATTACATCTGCTGCTACTGAAGACCTAATTAGCCGTGCCATCTCCTTTCTGCTCGACAAGTTGACAAATCGAGAATCCATGGAGGTGAAGTTGCAGAAGCTGCAACTCCTCCTGCTGAGAGTGCGTACAGTCGTCGATGAAGCCGATGGGCGATGTATCACAAATTCTGGTATGCTGATGCAGCTCAAGCTGATTTCAGAGAGCATGTATCAAGGGTACTATGCGTTGGAGAACTTCAAGTATAGGCCTATAGTGGAGAATGATGAACAAAAGGTGAGTAGCTCCCGTACACTTGTGTCGTCCATTATTGGACCTTCTACAAAGCGTTTTCGTATGTGTAACAGTACTACTAGTAGGAGCTCTACTGCTGATGATGTCGACGGTGCTTTGCGGAGTTTGGAAACTATGGTAGATACAATGAAAGAGTTCGTCATACTGTTAGGGGGCTGTGAACGTGTGTGCCACAATCCCTACGACACATATCTTTATATCGATAACTTCATGTTCGGTCGCCATGTGGAAAAGCAACAAGTTATCAACACACTGCTGCAGAAAAATCTCAATAATCAGGGTGCTCCAGCCATTCTTGCAATCATTGGTCGTCGTAAGGTTGGCAAAAGAAGTCTTGTGTCACATGTCTGCAATACCGACAAGATTAGGAGCCATTTCTCTTCGATATTGCATATGTCTGGGCATGCCATAAGCAGTATAAATGACAAGCTCCCATGTGTGAGGACTTTGGTCGTGATCGAATTTACATCAGATGTGAGTGACGATGATTGGACGAAGTTCTATTCTTGTGTGTCACGCATGGGTGAAGGAACCAAAGTGATAATCATCAGTAGGCTTGAAAAGATAGCAAGATTTGCTACGGTAAAGCCAATCCATCTGAAACTGTTGTCACAAGAAGAGTACAGCTATCTATTCAGGGTATTGGCATTTGGAAGCACAAACCCAGAGGACAATCCGCAGTTATCATCCATAGGAAATGAGTTAGCAACGGTGATGCAAAGATCGTTCGTCATGGGAAACATTCTGGCTGATGTACTGAGAAAGAATCTCAATACTCAGTTCTGGTTCCATGTCTTGAAAAGGTACAAATGGACCTTAGAGAACAATATGTTGTTGTTTGGTGACCATCCAGGAAATAGTTGTTGGAAAGATCGTCCAATAGACATCACAAAATTGATCTATCGCCCGGCTCCATTTCGCACCTTGCCTCCTCGCGTAGGTGATGTTTCTGCATCTCAACTTCCTAGGGTCAGTTTTGCTGACTTAATAGTAGGCTCAGCTTCTCCTCCAAAGAAGATGTTCGAGCTCATGACATGGGAATCACGACTGCCCCCTTATTCAAAGATAGTCCATATCTGTGTTGAAGACAAGATTCAAGATGCTGCCCAATCGAACAAGAAGCAGCGTCGAGGAGTAGCTATATAATTGACAGCACCATAAAATTATTTTTTATTAAATGTTTAGCTAATGGCCTGTCAATTCTGTAGCTCTCAGCTTTGCTTGCTATCTGTAATTGGGGCAATTAATAAGAACAATGTATATTTGATTGGTGACGAGCAACTGAAGCTAAGTCCAGCGTGCCTGGGACAAAGCAATCTACAGTCTACAGTAGATAGAACCACGGATCTTGCTCAGGATTAATAATAACGGTATAAAACACTCAATCAAGGAGGGGACAAATTACCTCTAATCTTAATTCATTTTAAAAAGTAGGGTCATTTCATCCAAAACTAGGAGAGCATCTCCAATAAACTCTCTAGTTATACATTTTTGAACTTTCTTCGAATTTTTTTAAGATGTCACCGGAGGTGAGAGCCCCACCTGAATAAATTCTCATTAATTCCGACGAATCGGTGCATGGAGGGTCCAGGACAAGTCTTACAAAAAATTACATGGTAGAGGAAGGGAGGAGAGAGGGATTACAACACCACCATCAACGACAAGCCGGAAGATGGAAGGGTGTGGCGCTAGTCCAAATACAATTTGGATAAATTACAACAGTGAGGGGAGAGAGAGAGATTGCAGCACCCCTAACAACATCACCAACAACACATAGCACACCCAAGGATAAATCTAAACCAAGTGGGAAGATGCCACCAAACGTCGATTGGCGCCCTCGCCAAACAACATGCTCGCCGGTTTCACCGTGGCCATTGCGCCCTCCACCATTCTTCAACATATGGTGACATCCTCTAGCACATCTAGGCCCACGTACCATCATCCAACCCCATCCACGGGAAGGAACCCTTAGAGGGGAATGACGGCAATGGTGGAAATACCACCCAATATTTGATATTCTGGCACTATCCAGGAGCGGTGATGGACACGCAAGCTCAGGACCATCGGTTTCTTCGAAATTGCATGATCTTATTTGTCATAGTCTTTTGAATTGTTTTAGAACTAACTTCAACTTTCGTGCTTAATGAGCTAAGTCTAGCGAGCTGAAGTCGAAAGTCATTTAAAATCAACTCATTTTATTTTAATAAAAGGAAAACAAGTTTGATCAAAGCACTTTTTAAAACGAGTCTGTCTTAGAGGGTCCTAATGGTTTGGTAGAGGATCAAAAGGGTATGATATCTGGCTGTTAGCTTTTATAAAGGCCTGTTTAAAAGAGAGGAAAGGCCTAATGTCTCACTAAGTCACAGTTTTTGGAGTAATGAAGATTTAGTTCTGGACAGGGAGAATGAAGAACTTATTGCCCCTTTACTGAAAAAGAAATCAAAGATGTTGTGTCGAGATGTTATGCTAAGGGAGCTCCTGGGCCTAATGGGCTCTCCTTCCTCTTTTACCAAAAAATTTGGCATATAATCAAATCTGATCTAGTGGCCATGTTTAATGATTTCTTTGAGGGTTCTCTGGATCTTAAGAGATTGAATTTTGCTATGATCACTTTAATTCCTAAAGTTGAGGATGCTAGAGCCATGAAGAACCTATTAGTCGCATTGACTATAGCTTCAAAATATTTTCTAAGGTCCTCACTCTTAGGCTAGGGAAGGTCATTAACAGATTAGTCTCTCCACAACAAAGTGCTTTTGTCCAAGGGAGATATATCCTAGAAAGTGTAGTTCTTGCTCATGAATTGGTTCATATTTTGCATAAATCCCAAACCCCAGGCCTTATCCTTAAGTTAGACTATGAAAAAGCCTACGATAGAGTCAATTGGGACTTCCTTTTTGAGATTCTTGAATCTAGAGGTTTGTGCAACAAGTGGGTGAAGTGGATCAAGACCATGGTGGTAGGGGGTTCTGTTGGTGTTAACCTGAATGGTGAAGACAGTAAGTTTTTCAAAACTGGTAAGGGTCTTAGACAAAAAGATCCGATATCCCATCTCCTTTTTAATTTAGTTGGTGATGTCCTTACTCGGATGTTACTAAAAGGTGCTGAGTGTGGTCTTATTAAAGGCATAGCTAAGGTTTTTAGAGAAGGGGGATCATATCTCTGTAATATGCAGATGATACCATCCTATTTTCTATGATAGAGGATGGGTACACCAGGAACCTGAAGGGTATCCAGATTTGGTTTGAGCAGATATCAGGGATGAGAATTAATTTTCACAAGAGCAAATTAATCCCTATGAATGTAGATCCAGACACTACTCATAGACTAGCACACTTGTTTACTTGTCATGTTGGCAAATTCCACATAAAATACTTAGGTGTTCCACTGCATTATGAGAAACTAAAAGTCCCTAGTTTGGTTTTGGATAATTGATAAAACCTTAGGACTAACCTTACTTCTAAGTGGATGATTTAGATAAAGATAGTATGTGCCAAGTAGAGCTCAATATATGAGTCATGACATGGAGTCATGTGACCAAAGGTGAAGATCAAGATGAGGCTTGGCTCAATGGACCGTGTGGAAGTGTGAAGGGCAAGTCGAGGCTTGAAGCAAGGGACCATGTGTGGTGAAGCTTAGGCAAGACTTGGCGTCGATGGACCGACCAATGATGAAGAGCAAGTAAGATGGAGATCGATGGACCAAGACGGTTATATGATGACATGGAGTGTCACGTGTCATGTGAAGACTTGGCGGTTGATGGAAAAGCAAAATGGGCTCAAGGCAAAGGTATAACCTATAGGGCCATTTTGTTTTGCACTCAAGACACCATAGAGGTGTGAGTGGTTTAGGATCGATAGCCAAACTATGAAGAGGGGATATCTTTGGTAATTCAGTTCATGAGTGCCACTAGGTCTATCATTTCATGTTGATCCATTAGGATCTAGTGTGCTAATTGAAAACCCTTGAAAATGATTGTGAAAATGCTAACACATAAGCACATGGAGGTGTACACTTGGTGGTGTTATGTTGAAGTTGATTGTGATCAACTTAGAGAAGAGAGAAAGGTTTGGAAAACTACTTGATCCTTAATGATTGAGATCATGAGGATATGTGGGTTGTATAGCCCTCTAAGTAAGCTTTCCAACAAGTCCAAAAAATCAAAAACAGAGTTCAGAGCTAAGAGATTTGCCCATTTTAGTGCGGGGTCGTCTACTGCCATGTAGAGCGTTGGACGCGTCCATAGAGGAGCGTCAGATGCATCCTATGAATGGAGCATTGGACACATTCAGAGAGCGTTGGACGCTACTCAGAGCGGGCTGCAAGTTCGGGTGAGCGTCAGACGCTGAAAGCCGCGTCCAACGGGGTGCATCAAACGCCCGACTCCGCGTCTGACGGTGTCCAATGGTCGGATTTTAAACACGCATGATTTTGTATAGCATCAGACGCGTCCTGCGATGAGCGTTGGACGTGTCCAACGTGTGTATTTTGGGTTGTTCGACATGGAGGCTTGGCGCACGAATTTGTATAGCGTCAGACACGTCTGACGCAGGGCGTTGGACGCGTCCAATGGTCCCAAAATTGCTGATTGCGGGGGGAATCTTTGGCTAATAGCTAGTTTTGCTTGGATGGCTTATAAATAGGTGGTGGCCGGCCCTTGGGAAAGCACCACGCCCATTCTTTCATTCTTGAGCATCCTTTGAGCAAAAGCTTCTCCCTCCTATTCATCTCTCTTGTGTGATTGCAAATCTTGAGTGAGATTGAGTGATTCGAAGTGTATTGCATGAGTTGATTCATCTAGTGGCACTTGCGATATGTTTGGCCGATGGATTTCTTGTTACTCTTGGAGAGTATCGCTCCTAGCCAGCTTGGAAATTGTTGGAGGCATTGGGAAGAGTTGGTGATTGTTCTTGCCCACCTCCGGTGATTGATTTTTAAGAGGTTCTTGTGCTTGTCCTTGGCGGAGAGCCAAAAGCAACTCCAGTGGAATGCGCGTGTCATTGAGATACCTCACTTGAGAGTAGTGTCTTATGGTTCCCTTGCGAGGGAGTGCCTTGCAAGGCAAGTGGCTTGTGAGTCACACCGAGGAACCTTCTAGGTGTTGGTCGACACAACAGGTGACGTAGCTTGTCGGTGCACAAGTGAACACCGGGTGAACAAAATAATTGTGTCATCTTGTCTCCCGGTGATTGGTTCTTCATTGATATATATATTATTGTCATTGTGATTGATTGAGTATCATCTTGGTGATTGGCAACATCTTCTCTTCACCGTCAGTATTGAAATTACCTCTCTACCTTGTATTTGCTTTCTAGATTATATTGTGTAGCTTGTGTAGAATTAGTTCTCTTGCTAGCTCAATAGAATAGAAAGTAGTGATATAGCCTTTGTGTGACATAGAAATCTTAAGATATACTAGAATTATCATTAGGAGGCTTGCTCAGCATCTAGGCTAGGCAAAACCGCTCATTACACCATTTGTGTTACTAATAAGTTTTGTTTAGTGGTTTGTAGATTTTTAAATAGGCTATTAACCCCTCTCTAGTCATCTAGGACCTTACACATGGTATCAGAGCTGTGGTCACCGTTTTGGCAAGGCTTAACATCCTTCGGTGTTAAAAGATGGCTCAAATTGTGTTCAATCATGTTGGGGGTAAACCACCTTTCCTTGATGGCATTAGTTCTTTTGATCATTGGAAGAGAAAGATGACTATGTATCTAAGCTCTATTCATGAGAGTATTGCAAGTTGCTTTGAAGGATTATGTTGTGCTTGATGTGGATCATCTCACTGATGAAGATAGAGCCAATGTCACTTGCAATAGAATGGCTCTCAACACCATCTACAATGGCATTGATACAAAGATCTTTGAGGGGATCAAGGACTTAGAGTTTGCACATGAGGTATGGACAAGGTTGGAGACCTATGAGGGCACAAAGGTTGTGAAGAGTGCTAAGCTTTATGGCCTCAAGAAAGAGTTTGAGAACTTCAAGATGAAGGATGATGAAACAATCCTAGAAATGTTTCATCGTCTACAAGTGACCATGAATGATCTCAAGAACTTGGGGTACAAGACACAAGATGAAGATTTTTTTGTCAAGTTCTTGATGAGCTTGCCTGGAACATTCAAGATGTTGATCATGATGCTCCAAAGAGATGGGCTTGATAAAATAAAGCCAAATGGCTTGCTTGGAGAGGTGTTGACATATGACAAGTATGACAAGCAAGTTGATGAGAAGGATATAAAGGTGAAAGAGAAGAAGAAGCAAACCGTGGCATTTAAGGCCACCTCCTCTAGTAGCAAAGCTCATATCATTGAAGAGGAAGATTGCAATGGTGAAGATGGAGAGTTTGAAATTGATGATGAGGCCCTTGCTCTAGTGGTCAAGAAGATGGGCCATATGTTCATTAAGAGAAGGAGCTTCAAGAAGAGGTTTGACAACTCCAAGAGCAATGAGCAAACAAAAAGATACTTCAATTGTGATAGTCCTGACCACATTCAAAATGAGTGTTCCTATGAGAAGAAGAAGAACAACAACTTCAACAAGAGGGGCAAGTTTGAGAAGAAGAATAAGAAGAGAGAGACAAGGATGACTCTCAAGAAGGGCAAAGATGGTGCCTTTGTAGTCACTTGGGAGAGTGACGATGAGGAGGAAGAAGAAGAATCTTCCAACAAGGCTTTTGCTTCCATTGCTATCAACAAGAAGCCTTCATTATTCTCCACTTCTCATTCATGCTTCATGGCAAAGGAGACAAAGGTATATGATAGTAGTGATGATGAAAGTGAAATGGAATATGCTAATAATGATGATAATGATGAACCTACTAAAGAACAACTATATGACTTAACGCAAGAAACTAGAGACATGGCTATTGCCAAGGACAAGGAGTGTAAGAAGCTTTCTACGAAGGTAGAAATACTTGAGAAAGCTCTTAGCGAGCTTATGACCACTCATGAGAGTCTAAAGGAAGACCATGAGAATCTCGGTCAAGCTCATTCCAAGCTTGAAAAGGCTCACTTATTGCTTCTTGAGCAACAAGCAAAGAAGGAGGTTGTTGTATCAAGTGATATAGGTATAACATGTGATATCATCAATGAATCTTCCTATCAACCTATTATCATGCATGAGACTAACCCTTCTTGTAGCTCTTCATCCACCACCACCCACTCTACCTCTACTAATACTGATGGTTTCACTTGTGATGCCTCACTAATGGTTGAGAATGAGACTCTCAAGAAAGAGGTGGATGAGATCACTCATGCCTTAGGCAAGGCCTATGGTGGTGAGGCTCGCTTGCTAAAGTGCTTAGGTAGCCAAAGGTTTTCACTCAACAAAGAGAGATTAGGCTACACCCCCAAGAAAGGCAAGGTGGCCTTTGCAGCTCCAAAGCCTAGCTTTGTGAAGAGCAATGGTCGGTATTACCATAGATGCAAGCAAGTTGGGCACCTAAAGCATAATTATAATAAAATAAACAAGAACAAGAAAAATGTGAATGCTATATCTTTTGATTCTTGTTATGTGATTACCAAGGGTGAGAAGGGTGTGAAAGCTAAGTTTGTTGGTAAATCCATTGTTGGCCCAAAGAAGAAGGCAATTTGGGTACCAAACAGCTTAGTTACTAACCTACAAGGACCCAAGCAAAAGTGGGTACCTAAACTTCATTGATTTGCTTGTAGGTCAATTATAAAGTCAGAGGAAGGCCTTGGATTATTGATAGTGGGTGCACTCAACATATGACTGGTACATCAAGAATGTTTGATTCTATCAATGATAATCATAGTGGCATTGATTCTATCACTTTGGCAATAACAAGAGAGGCAAGGTTATTGGGCATGGTAAGATTGCAATATCAAATGACATGAGCATATCAAATGTGTTGCTAGTTCAAAGCTTAGACATCAATCTTCTTTCGGTGGCACAAATTTATGATTTGGGTTTCAAGTGCATATTTGAACCAAATGATGTTGAGGTTGTGAGCATGGATGATTCCAATGTTATATTTAAGGGATTTAGATTTGAGAACCTCTACCTAGTTGACTTTAGTGCTTTTGAAACATCTTTATCAACTTGTTTGATATTCAAATCTAGCATGGGTTGGCTATGGCATAGGAGACTTGGTCATGTTGGGATGAAACAATTAAAGAAGCTATTGAGTCATGATCTAGTCAACGGCTTGTAAGATGTTGAGTTTGAAAAGGATAGATTATGTAGTGGTTGTCAAGCCAGGAAGCAAGTTGGAAGTACACATCCAAAGAAAAGTAGAATGAGCACAAGAAAAGAATTTGAGTTGTTGCACATGGATCTATTTGGACCAACAACATATGCAAGCATTAGTGGGAATAAGTATGGATTTGTCATTGTTGATTATTTCACAAGATTCACTTGGGTGTTCTTTCGTAGTGACAAGAGTGAAGTATTTGACACATTCAAAACCTTTGTCAAGAGAGTTCACAATGAGTTTGAAATCAAGATTAAGAAGATAAGAAGTGACAATGGGAGTGAGTTCAAGAATACAAGAATTGATGATCTTTGTGATGATTATGCTATTGGACATCAATTCTCGATCAAATACACTCCACCCTCCAATGGTATTGTTGAGAGAAAGAATAGAACATTGCTTGATATGGCTAGTTTGGGGTGAAGTAATCAACACGGCCTGCTATTCAATCAATAGGCTCTATTTTCATCCATTGCTTGAGAAGACCCCATATGAGCTACTTCATGGAAGAAAACCCAATATTGCATTCTTTAGAGTATTTGGTTGCAAATGCTATATCTTGAAGAAGGCTACAAGATTAGGAAACTTTGATTCTAGATGTGATGAAGGGTTCCTACTTGGTTATTCAACTACAAGCAAAGCATATAGAGTATGGAACAATGCTAGTGGCCTAATTAAAGAAGTTTATGATGTGCAATTTGATGAAACTAATGGGTCCCAAGATGAGGAACACAACTTGGATGATGTTGGTGGACCTCGGTTGGTGGAAGCAATGAAGAATATGGATATTGGAGATATTAGAGCAAGGCAAGTGATTGATGTTGATGATAACAAAGATCAAGTGCTCACATCTCCCATCAAGCAAGCTAGTGGTTCTCAAGTGTAAGATCATCATGCTAGTTCACTCCAAGATGACAAGCCAAATGATCAACCAAGTTCAAGCAACCAAGTTGAAGTGCTCCAACCCACTCATATTGCAAGAGATCACCCAATTGATAAAATTATTGGTAATATTAAAAGTGGTGTGCAAACAAGAGCTAGATTGGAAATGATTTGTGAGCATGCATCATTTGTGTAAACTAAAGAACCTAAGAAGATTGATGAAGCATTGAAAGATGCTGATTGGATCATGGCAATGCAAGAAGAGCTTAATAACTTCACTAGAAATGATGTGTGGGAATTGGTAGGAAGACCTCAAGATCATAATGTCATTGGTACTAAATGAGTATTTAAGAATAAACAAGATCAAGATGGCATAGTGGTGAGAAATAAAGCAAGACTAGTTGCACATGGTTACACTCAAATAGAAGGTCTTGACTTTGAAGAGACATATGCACCGGTGGCAAGATTGGAGGCAATTAGGATCTTATTAGCCTATGCTTATGCTCATGATATCAAGTTGTATCAAATGGATGTAAACAGTGCATTTCTCAATGGGATCATCAATGAGCTAGTATATATTGAGCAACCTCCCAGATTTGAAGATGACAAGAAATCCAACCATGTGTACAAGTTGAAGAAGACATTATATGGCTTAAAGCAAGCACCTAGAGCATGGTATGAGAGGATAAGGAATTTCCTTCTCTCAAAGGGATTCATAGTGGGAAATGTTGATACTACTCTATTCAACAAGAAGACTGGAAATGACCTATTCATTATGTAAATATATGTTGATGATATCATATTTGGGTCAACCGATGAGGATTATTGCAAGGAGTTTGGTGAAATGACGGTCAAAGAGTTTGAGATGTCCATGACTGGAGAACTTAGTTATTTCCTTGGTCTTCAAGTCAAGCAATTGGAGGAAGGAACATTTGTGAGTCAAGGAAAATACATCAAGGACATGTTGAAGAAGTTTGGCATGCTAGATGCAAAGGCAATCACAACTCCAATGGGCACCGATGAAGGTCTTGATAGTGATGCTAGTAGCAACATGGTGAATCAAAAGGAATATCGGTCTTTGATTGAAAGCTTACTCTATGTTATTGCATCAAGGTCGGATGTCATGTTTAGTGTATGCATGTGTGCAAGATATCAAGCCTCACCTAGAGAGAGTTATCTCAAGGCCGTAAAGAGAATACTGAGGTACTTGAAACGTACATAAGATGTTAGACTTTGGTATCCCAAGGGATCGTAATTTGAGTTGATTGGATATTCAGACTCTGACTATGGGGGATGCAAAATTAATAGAAGAAGTACTAGTGGAACATGTCAATTTCTTGGAAGATCACTAGCATCATGGTCCTCAAAGAAACAATATAGTATGGCAATATCTATCACTGAAGCTGAATATGTTAGTGTGGGAGCATGTTGTGCACAATTGCTATGATGAAATCAACTTTGAAGGACTATGGATTCAATTTCAAGAATATACCATTGTTTTGTGACAATGAATGTGCAATTAGAATGACACAAAACCTGGTCCAACATGGAAGATCAAAGCACATTGACATAAGGCATCACTTCATAAGGGATCATCAACAAAAGGGTGATATTTCATTTGAAAGCATTGGCATAGATGATTAACTTGCCGATATATTCACCAAGCCACTTGATGAGAAGAGGTTTTGCAAGCTAAAGAATGAGATGAACATTCTTGATTTCTCAAATATGAGTTGAATGCACCCCACCCACTTATTGACATGCCTCTCCTTTGACTAAGCAAGGTAAAAGTTGTAATGACATGTCATCATGGGATATTAGGATTTGCTAGAACACGTAGACATACAAGTTGCATCCTAAGTGCATTCATGAGAAATCAAATGAGTTTGATGGATATATAGCATCACTATTGCTTCTATGATTGACTTGATCTAGTGATGATATATGCCATGTTTGTGAGCTTGTAATCCTAGTGTTGAATCTAGAATATTTGCTATAAGTGTTTAATTCAACATAGGCAAGATAACCCTTCTAGTGAGGTGTGAAGAAGCTTGTCTTTGGTTCAAACTGAATTAAATTTCTTTGGCAAGTAAGCTAGATGAGACCAAAATTTGATAAAATTTGATTCTACCTCACCAAAAGAACTAATGTAACTTACTCTCCACAATTTGACCATACCTTTTTAGTAATCAATGACAAAGAGGGAGAGATAAGTCACAAAGATATGTCAATGGAAAGGGATAAATTAAAATTTTATAAAGCATTTGATATGCCAATGGAAAGTAGGGAGAGCAATCTCAAGAACAATTTGTTGCATTTGATTGTGCATTAATCATATGACTTTCTCTTGCACATGTATTTAAATTCATATACATGCTTGTGTGATGAAATGCTAGTCTAGAATTTGAATGATGAAATGACCTACTAGCATGAATAGGTTGTAACTAGGCATGTTTGTTTTTACAAATAGATCAAGAGTCTTTGCTATAATATTGATCTCACGGGGTTCTTGAGTTTTGATATGTGTCTAGTTAACAATGGTGCTAAGGATGATGTAAAAGGCAACTTCGATTGGTATCATGCTTCAAAGGTCCATTTCTTACACCTTAGCATCATTTTGGTAGAATTACTCTCCCACAATTTTTATATCATGCATATGTGCAAAGCATTGAATCCAAACTCTATGCACATATGTAGGGGGAGCTAATCCTACCAAAACTGAATTTGTGATGATTGTCCAAATCTTATTCATGATTCAAATTGCTTGGACAAGCATGACAAGTTCAAAATCTTTATTATAAAATTATCTTTGTGAGGTTGTTATCAATTACCAAAAAAGGGGAGAATTAAAGTCCCTAGTTTGGTTTTGGATAATTGATGTAACCTTAGGAATAACCTTACTTCTAAGTAGAGATTTAGATAAAGGTAGTCCGTGCCAAGTAGAGCTCAATGTATGAGTCATGACATGGAGTCATGTGACCAAAGGTGAAGATCAAGATGAGGCTTGGCTCAATGGACCGTGTAGAAGTGTGAACGGCAAGTCGAGGCTTGAAGCGATGGACCACGTGTGGTGAAGCTTAGGCAAGACTTGGCGTCGATGGACCGACCAACGGTGAAGAGCAAGTAAGATCGAGATCGATGGACCAAGATGGTTACATGATGACATGGAGTGTCACGTGCCATGTGAAGACTTGGCGGTTGATGAAAAAGCAAAATAGGCTCAAGGCAAAGGTATAACCTATAGGGTTATTTTGTTTTGCACTCAATACACCATAGAGGGTGTGAGTGGTTTAGGATCGATAGCCGAACTATGAAGAGGGGAGATCTTTGGCAATTCAGTTCATGAGTGCCACTAGGTCTATCATTTCATATTGATGCATTAAGATCTAGCGTGCTAATTGAAAACCCTTGAAAATGATTGTGAAAATTCCAACACACAAGCACATGGAGGTGTACACTTGGTGGTGTTGGCATATTTGCAAGGGAGGCGATGTTGAACTTGATTGTGATCAACTTGGAGAAGAGAGAAAGGTTTAGAATACTGCTTCGATCCTTAATGATTGAGATCATGAGTATATGTGGGTTCTATAGCCCTCTAAGTAAGCTTTCCAGCAAGTCCAAAAACATCAAAAACGGAGTAAGGAGCTAAGAGATATGCCCATTTTAGTGCGGGGTAGTCTGCTGCCATGTAGAGTATTGGATGCGTCCTTAGAGGAGCGTCAGACACGTCCTATGCATTGAAGGGAGCATCGGACGCATTAGGAGAGCGTTAGATGCTACTTAGAGCGGGCTGCAAGTTCGGGCGAGCGTCGGATGCTGAAAGCCGCGTCCAACGGGGTGCGTCGGACACCCGACTCCACGTCCGACGATGTCCAATGGTCAGATTTTAAACGCGCGTGATTTTGTATAGCGTCAGACACGTCCTGCGATGAGCATTGGACGTGTCCAATGTGTGTATTTTGGGTTGTTTGGCATGGAGGCTTGGTGCACGAATTTGTATAGCGTCGAATGCGTCCAACGATCCCAAAATTGTTGATTGCGGGGGAAATCTTTGGCTAATGGCTACTTTTGCTTGGATGGCTTATAAATAGGTGGCAGCCGGCCCTTGGGGAGGCACCATGCCCATTCTTTCATTCTTGAGCATTCTTTGAGAAAAAGCTTCTCCCTCCTACTCATCTCTCTTGTGTGATTGTAAATCTTGAGTGAGATTGAATGATTTGAAGTGCATTGCATGAGTTGATTCATCTAGTGGCACTTGCTAGTTGTTTGGCCGGCGGATTTCTTGTTCTCTTGGAGAGTACCGCTCCTAGCCAGCTTGGAGATTGCTGAAGGTGTTGGAAAGAGTTGGTGATTGTTTTTGCCCACCTCCGGTGATTGATTTGTAAGAGGTTTTTGTGCTTGTCCTTGGCAGAGAGCCAAAAGCAACTCTAGTGGAATGCGTGTGTCATTGAGCTACCTCACTTGAGAGTGGTGTCTTGTAGTTCCCTTGTGAGGGAGTGGCTTGCGAGTCACACCGAGGAACCATCTAGGTGTTGGTCGACACAACCGGTGACGTAGCTTATCGGTGCACAAGTGAACACCGGATGAACAAAACAATTGTGTCATCTTGTCTCTCGGTGATTGGTTCTTCGTTGATATATATTATTATCATTGTGATTGACTGAATAACATCTTGGTGATTGGCAACATCTTCTCTTCACCGTCAGTATTGAAATTACCTCTCTACCTTGTATTTACTTTCTAGATTATATTGTGTAGCTTGTGTAGAATTAGTTCTCTTGCTAGCTCAATAGAATAGAAAGTAGTGACATAGCCTTTGTGTGATATAAAGATCTTAAGATATACTAGAATTGTCATTAGGAGGCTTGCTCACCATCTAGGCTAGGCAAAACCGCTCATTACACCATTTGTGTTGCTAAGAAGTTTTGTCTAGTGGTTTGTAGATTTTTAAATAGGCTATTCACCCCCCTCTAGCCATCTAGGACCTTACAGAAACTGCGTAGGGAGGACATACAACCGATAATATAAGATGCTTAATAGGATGGCAGGTTGGAGGGGCAAGCTCCTCTCTTATGTAGCAAAACTAGTGCTAGTTAGAGCTTGCTTGGTTAGTATCCCTATTTATTTACTCTCCTTTGTTAAGTTCCCTAAATGGGCTATTAGAATCATTAACTCTCATTTAGCTAAATGTCTTTGGAATGATGACCCAAATGCTCATAAGTTCCAATTAGCAAATTGGAAAAGTGTTAGCATGCTCAAAGAGTATGGCGGTTTGGGTCTGCCTGCTAGCTTCCTGGTTAAAAGATATAATCTAGATGGTCACAAGTTATGGAAACAATTTTTAGACTTTAAATACAGAACTGATAAGCCAAACATCTTTTATTGCCCTACTGTTGGAGGTTCTCAGTTCTTTAAGGGGATGATATAGGCTGCTTCTGCAGTAAAGATAGGATATAGATGGCTGATAGGTAATGGAAGGAAATGTAAATTTTGGAAAGACAGCTGGCTAGGTAGCTCTAGCCTTGCTATCCAGTACTAGGAGATCTATACTCTAGTTAATGAAAAAGCTAACATAGCGGAATCTTTGTGGGCCAGAGTTAATATTAAGTGTACGCTTAGAAGATGCTTTGATGAAAGGCTTTACAATCTTTGTCTAGAAGTAGTCCAGTTAGCTTCCATTATATGTTTCACGGAGGAGGAGGATGCCATGGTTTGGTAATTTAATTCTAACGGTGTTTATTCTTCCCAATCTCTGTATAAAGTCATCAATTTTAGAGGTGTTGTACCTATGTTTGTCCTAATTGTTTGGTCCCTGAAGATCCCACTGTGGGTTCACTTTTTCTTATGGCTTCTGTCTAAGAACAAACTCCTCATGAGAGATAACTTAGTGGTTAGGAAAGATGTCGAGGATCCTTCATGTGTTTTCTGTTCAGAGGTGGATTCGGTTCATCATTTGTTCTTTTAGTGTGTAGTGGCTAAATTCCTTTTGTGTCAATTAAGTGAGGTGCTTAACAGACAAGCTGGTTCAGATTTTGTGTCCGTAGGTGCCATGTGGCTGAGTAATAAGAAATTTTGTGTGGATAACATGTTCTGTGCCGCTGCCTATTGACATTTCTTAATATCATTACTAGGTTTGTTAGTCCCCGGCAATGGTGCTAGAAATGCTTGATGATATTTCTTATGCTCATGTAAAAGATTCCGTGAGTGCATAGAATATTGTTATAGCACTTCACCCAAGAGTATTCTAGGGTATCGTATTTATCCACAGGGAAGCAATGGTTAAAGATAGTGATAGTGAACCATCATGTATCCACTAACTAGTGCACCAACTAGACTAAAGTGGGCTATGTGATATTTAAGATAGGATGACACCCAAGAGGTTCTACTCATAGATAAGTAAGTGATCGGATAGTTAAGAAAGAGAGCATGAGAGTCTTACATTACTTCTAAGCAAGCACAACTCTAGCTATGGATTATTGTGATGTAGATGTACCCGAAATTAGAGGGATTCACCTGCACTTCGGAGCGCACCCGCTCAAAACATCACTATAGCAAATGGCTCCGACACAAGGCACCATGGTGCCCTACTCAGGCTAAACCTATCGTGATGGACTACAAAGGCAAATAGGGTTGTCACCACCTATTGCTACCACCTCCAGAGATTTAGGAGCAAACACAGGTAAGCATATAGCCTAAGCACCATGCTCAATCTATAGACTTACTACTCTAATCGCATATGACTGATTAGAGCACCTTAACCGGGTAGTGTTCCCGCATAGGATATAACCACATTAAACAAGG
Organism: Bothriochloa decipiens; assembly: GCA_023333625.1. Taxonomy (NCBI): domain Eukaryota; kingdom Viridiplantae; phylum Streptophyta; class Magnoliopsida; order Poales; family Poaceae; genus Bothriochloa; species Bothriochloa decipiens. The sequence goes on along the minus strand of CM041641.1, from coordinate 15,436,776 downwards.
CAATCATGATTATCACTAGGGCATAGCTAAAGGACAAGACTATTACTTGAAGTAAAGACTTGAGAAAGAACTTGTAGAGAAAGTAATATCTTTATTACAATATGGAAAGTGTTACCAGAGTGGTACAAGTTATATCAGACTCCTGAAGACTTTCTCCTGACTCTGAGCAGGGCTCCCGCTAAGACTACTACTAAAGTTACATATTGAAGAGTAGAGAGAGCTCCTTCTTGGTGTGTGTTACAAATGAGGGAGAGGGCTGATATTTATAGTGATCTGGAGGTTGGTAGTTGTGGCCCTGGGGGCAGGCGCCCTGGACATACCGTCCATTCCCACCGACTTTGCATCCAACGGTGATGGCTCACTCCCCCAAGTCGGTTGCATGCGAGATAAGTCGGTTCCAGCCAACTTAGCCTCCTTGAGTGCATGAAAATGGGCCCATGAATCTAAGTGACCTCACTCGGGATCCCTTGGATCAAGCCGACTTGGTTTCGACAGTTGGGAGACGTGGAAAGGTGTTGTCACGGATCGGTGACGTGGTTGAGTCCGGGAGCTAGCACCACTAGGGCGCCCACCGTGGCCAGGGCAGCCGCCGTGGGTTTGAGGGCCGGAGCCCTCACCCCGGCCGGGTTGCTACCTTGTCACATTCTACTCCTCTCTAATGTTCCATTTTCATCCATTTTTGGTCCTTTTCTTGCATACAAATAAGATTTCTAAGTACAACTGGAACTAGGTGAATTATAAACATAAATCACTACTTGTATTGTTATTCGTTCCCTTTTTGATGCAATAATGACAGTCAAAATTGGTAGTTAAGGACCGTTAACAAGCTCCCCCACACTAAACCTTTGCTCGTCCCGAGCAAAGATGCAGGTTTTAGTATGTTGGATCAGGAGTTGCTGCAATGTGACGCCCTGAAAAACTCATATACAAACCAATACTCACTCTTGAATTGAGCAGGTTAGAGTTAGAAATCCACCATCAATGTTAGCCATATGGGGCTTATAGCTTTCACCTTGTAATATGCAAAAGTAAGATAGAGCAGTAGGTAGAAACTTTATCCCTTGCTTTGGTAAAGTCGAGACTCTTTCTGGAGGTTTTCAAGATTTTAAAAGAAAAACATGCCAAAGTTCCTCAAATGGTACACTTGATCGCTCAATGGTGTTTGATAATTCTCACCAAGGCCAAAGATAGAGACCTTTTTGCACCTGTACTAAAGCTTATGTGGATCTCATAGGTGGGGAAAGCATAAACAGACTTGAACTAAATATATTGCTAAGTTAGATACTTAGACCAAAAGGAGTAACAAGGCATACAAAATGATCAAGATGTGCAAGTGTGAATATTTGGTGGAACTCCTTTGAGACTTTCTGATGGTAACTTATTTTTGAAGAGAGCATGTGTCACACCCTGACATTTTAACAAATAATAATTAATATTAGTTAAATAAATAGTAAGTTTAGCTTCACTGCATCAGGTTGGTAAATTGATATGATTTGACATGAAAATGCATAAAACCATGTGTTAATTATTTGGGGAAGATTGTGTACAAGTTGCAATCAATATAATGTCTTTGCCTGACACACTACCACCGTTCTCTTGTACATCCAAGAGAAGTAATATAAAACACTGTAGCCAAAACTAAGTAGTACAACACACTCTACCATCGTTCTCTTGCACATCCAAGAGAAGTAATATAAAACACTGTAGCCAAAACTAAGTAGTACAAAGCACTGTACCTAATGTATACCACCAAATGTACTAGTACAAAGCACTGTACCTAATGTATACCACCAAATGTACTAGTTCATGCACCAGGGGAAAGACTTGCCATCTCCTTCTAGAGGTTTTTTTTAAATTTAATCTTTTTTAAACAAAATTTAAAAAAAAAAACCTCACTTGAAAAAATATTTGCACGCCATATCTTTTTTGGTCGCGCCAAAACATTTGGCGTGACCAAAGCACTGTGCCGCGTGTTTTGGCGCGACCAAAGGAGACAATGTGAAGGGAGTTGACCAGGGCCACCGTGGGTTCCACCCCGTTGCGCCATATGCATTGGCGTGACTGACTTGTCACGCCAAATCATTTGGCATGACAGGCTGGTGCTCCTTTAAGCATGCAAACCTTGATCAAAATCTTTACTATGGTTTAGTCACTTAGATATTGGCTAAGTTCTAAATTTTACTACAAAACTTTTACTATGATTTAGTCAATTAGAATTTTTACTATAGTTTAGGCACTTAGATTTTGGTGCAATATTAGGCAAGTGGAGTCTTCTGTGTTCCCCTTTTGATGCAATAGTGATGGTCAATATTGATAGTTAAGGACCGTCAACGCTGCCATGCGGGGGTTATGGAAGCTAAGAAATAATCTATGTTTTGAGGGAACAATGTGGAGGAATGGGCAGATTTTAGTAACAATGTTAGGGAACTGGAGTCTTCTGTGTCCGAAGGAGCACTTGAAAGAGTTGGAGGAGAAGCTGGCCAATTTGCGGAAGTTAGCATCAGGTCCTCCAAGGCTACCTAGATTGACCAGGTCGACAGCAAGTGGAAGCGTGAGCTCTACCTGACAGGAAATGACTAGGGGAATTCATATCTACCTGTTGAAGCCCAGGAGATGTTGGTGAATGATCTGGAAAAGGCGAAGCAAGAGGGGAAGTGGATCGACTTCTCAGAGATGCGCGAAGCCTGGGGCATGTGATAGGTCTAGATGGTGTTTCATAATCTTGTGTGAGTTCATTTGATGGGTTTGCCAGGTTCTGATCCTGATGAGATGTAATGAACTTGAATGATTGGTCTTTTCAATATAAAGGCCGGGGGCCACCCTTGAACTAAAGAAAACAAACTTTTTAAAACGAGGCGCCGAGCTAGTTCAACAAGTTTTTTTGTCCATCCCAATACGAGAACAAGGTGTTATCTTCCCCCAGACCGTCACCAATCACCAGAACGCCATCATCTGCTCAAAAGACCGGCAACAAAGCGCGAGAAGCATGGATCAATCGCATCCTAGACTATCCGTACTCATGTTCCTCTATTTTCATCCTTTATATATCCTAGTCAGCAAGATTCTCTCCCCTATACCCAATTCTCCTGTACTCATCCATCCTTTATAATATCATCTATCCACTATGGGACCCACGTGTTAAGATTTTTTTCCTTTTCTCTTTTCCTTTTCTTTTTTCCCTCTCCTCCTTATCCATTCGCTGGCACCACCGCACCTGTCCTCCTCCACCTCCACCTCCCCGTCTTCCACCTCGGTCGGCGAGAGCGGCGGGCCGACAGGGCGCAAACCCTCACCCCCGACGCCAGCGGGGCTTGCGGCGGGAGAGCACTGGCCATGGCATGAGACGAGCCAAGCCCGACGTCGTGCGCCACCGCCGCTGCGCGGGCGAGCTCCGAGGCGGTGAGGCGCGGGAGGCCGACAAGGTGCGGGTGTCCGGTGCACCGCTCTCCGTCCCGCACTCCCTTCCTCGGCGGCGGCATCCTAGGGCTACGGCACTCCATCCCACGCTCCCTCCAGCCGCCGCTGCCGCAGCCGTGATGGCGCGCCGACCGACTCCCGCAAGCTCGGCGGCGCGGCGCGGCGAGGCACGGCGCGGCGACCACGGCCGCAAGCTAAGCTTCCGGGTCGAGCCCTACCCCCATCTGCATCTCCGGTGGCCGGGCGGCGTCCGCGGCCGCGAGGCAGGGCGCTGCTGCTGGCATGGGGCCGGGCGCGTCCGTGACCGCGGGGCAGGGCGTTGCTGCCGGCGTGGGGCTGGGAGCGTCCGCCTGTCGAGCTCACGGCCATGGCGGTCCTTGCGCTCCTCCTCACGGCGGCTCAACCTCCTCCTATGCTTCTTCGGCAACCTCCTCCCACCTCCCCTGCTTTCGTTCTCTCCCTCCCTGCGTCGACAGAACACCTCTGCTCGCGGCCAGGCGCAGTGGCGGGCCCCGTGTGTGTGTTTACCAGCGTACGTTCGGCAAACTCACCGAACGGAGCCCATCCTAAGCTATACAAGCTCCTTTCCAGGACCCCGCTACAGAAGTTCCTCCTGTAAATCGGTCCTCCAGGACCGTTTAGAGGAGACTGCTGCGGCTAGTCCTGGTGCCAAACACGGCTGCCACCCCACACACCGTACAGGCGTCGGGCCACACGAGCATTAATCCAAGGCCGAGCCCGTCAAATCCGGATGGTTAACTACATCAAACTGGCGACGCCATCGCGTGCACGCTCCATCACCGTCATGTGCAGATAGATGCTCCGCTATAGATCGAGATCTGGGCGCCAAATACGGCAGAAACCACCCGAAAAAGGACAGCGAGAAGCAATAATTCCTAGCTGCAATTATAGGACATGTGCAAGAATCATATCATACATGCCGCAAGCGCAGGTACAGATGTTTCGTCCGGTTAGGTACTCGTACTTCCGTACTTGCCTATGTGCTAGGCTGCTAACTAGCGATACTCTGTACAGTAGCTGCCACAGTCTACAGTAATACATACTACGCGCCAACCATACTTTCTTTCAAACCCCAGCATTATCAGACACATACGTACACTTGCACATACACTTATCTCTACATAAACATATATATACATATACTACGTACTTATACCAACCTAATTAGCTGACTAGTTCAAGCGGCCAAAACAGGCAAACAATACTTGAAGTTTGTATAACTTTAGATATACATGAATAGACTGTATAATGGTGAGAAGATAGCTGGAACGAGATGCGCAGCATGGGCGAGGAAAGAGCCAAAATGCGATGAACATGCTCTGTTTCTCGAACGAGGGCAGGGCATCCCTACTTTAATCATCTTTGCTCGTACGTATATTGCCATGGGACTCAGATTTAGCCAGTGTGGGTTGGTCACTGGGCTGTTAAGAGTTACTACTTTGCTCCAAGAATCTCTAGCGATTTGGATGCAACTCAGACACGTGTTATTTTCCGACCGTATTCAGTACTAAATTCGTTTAGAGGGCTTTAATTCGTCCGTATCTGAGTCTGGATATTCAACATCCGATACCGTATCTGTATCGAAATATTGAAGTCGCATATTCATATTATCGACATCCAACTGTATCCTATCCGGCATAGTTAACACTATTTATATTCGAATCTGAATCCAAATAAAAATATAAAAAAATATGGTATTAACTATATCCATTCGTATCCGATTCGTTTTCACCTAGAACGGGCCTTGTCTAAGTACGCGTCACAGTCATTGACACGGCCCCGCTTGTACAAAGCAACACGGATGTGTTCGAGGTACCGAGCTAGGGGCACGGGCAACCGCGACGGTAAGTATTTGTTTCCCTATTAAAAAGTAAAATAGGATAATAGATGTCCTATTATCAAGGTGAGAATTGAAGAAACCTCGTCAAACACCCTGCGAAAATCAACTATTCTTTTCATAATGTGAGGCCTTAGGAGAATGAACAACGACCTCCTTACCGTGGGTGGGATGCCACGATGCCCATACCGCACCCCACGGTCGTGCCACTGTGGTTCCAAACACGTCTATAAGGTGTTTTCGATACCGTTGAATTAAACAGTAATATCATGGACAGACCTGTTGTTGTGCCTGGGCTGGGCATACCCTGCATTTTGGAGGATAAAATGAGTAGTTTGTACATGTATGCATAGTTGAAGCCTAAAACTGATGCTTTCTGTTATCCTCCGCCTCTTATTTCATGCCAAACACATAGCCAAGAGGCCAGCCCACACCTTCCGGCCCATACAGCTCGAACTCGTCCTCTCCATCGTTGATTTTGATTTGCCCTCATTCAGAAAATCATAGGTAAATCCATTTGTCAATTACAAAAAAAAATCCTCCTATGGGCATACCCAACATTTAAATCCTGGGTCCGCCGCTGAGTAGCATATCAGATAAGCTCTTGTGACCGTGAAGTGATCGTGAGGCAGCGTTCCTCCTCACCCAACACATCAGGTTGTAGTGCCAAGCTCCACCAAGCCCCTATTCCACCTCTCCGGCCATGGCTGTGTCAGGTCTTCTATGTCGTGCTCCTACTAGCCTATTGGCTGCTATGTTAACGCCGATCGTGTTGCAGACAAGCTCTGCCGTGGTCGGCAATCGCCACGCATTTGTCGCTGCCACATGACCAACCCACACCGGCTAAAACTGCACCTCTGCTCTTCTACTACTTCCTAGTCCCTCTCTAGCCTCACGAACTCCACTGCCACTGAGATCTGCTACGCTAGCACAGGTGACACCTTCGTCTATCGCATCCTCGCATGTCGACAGAGCTCCACTGGTCCAAGCTGAAGACCAACCTCCTCACCAGACAGGCATCCGAGAATCGCCCGCCTAAGCCTTCAACAGGAGCACAGCGATGGAAGTCTCCTTCCTATTGCCATTGACGTCGATGAGCATAGTGAAGCTGTGAAGGGTAAGAAAGGCAACACGGATGGGGACGAGAGAGCAAATAGAGGCGAAGTCACATGGTGAGGCTCACTTGGCATGAAGACACGTGTTAGCAATTCACTAACCAATACTTATCTTTTTGATTCTCTCTCCTATGCAGAAGCGAATAAACAAATAAAAGATGTTAAGGACACCATTGTGGGAGCCCTTATACTAGGTTACTATCTACTACCGTCTTACATTATCAAACCTCACAAAATACAAATCTGAACACATCTCAAAAAACAAATAAATAAATCGTGCGTGTTGTAGCAAACAGGAAGAGGTCGGCTGCCGCATGTAAAATCAGCATCAACTTCACAGATATATATGGAATCTTTCAAACATTTTTTTGGTGCAAAAAAAGAAAAGTTATGATTTGCATAAGCTCAAGTAAGAGAAAAAATGTTATCACTGAGCAGAGGTACCGATTTTAAGAGAAGTCATGCTGTCACTGAGCAGAGGTACTGAGCTTAAGAGAAGTCGTGTTGTCACTGACACTACAACAAATAACGATCACTTTGATCATAAACAATCAAAAATCCATCACGGTTAACTTGCCATGACGATCAAAAACTCCGTCATGTATCTCACGTCATACTTTTGCTAATCGTCACCGGTTGACAATTAGGTTCGTCATGAAATCCCTCTGGAAGTCCATTTAGCCCATACGAGAACCAATAGTCTGTGACAAAATTGACTGTCATATGATGCCAATTAGGAAATTTCTTCATCATAGATTTGAGTTGCCATGTAAGAACTATGTGTTCACCAAAATTGGTTACATAATGAAAATCATATAAAGCTCAAGTATTTGATTAACTCAATTTCCAGTACGTACATTTACACATATTCAATCATCATATTGTAAAAACACAAAAAAAAGGCGTTCCGTCGCTGGGTGCTTCCACTAGAGAACCCGATCTGCTTCATAGAGAGGACGAGAGAAAGACGGCTGGTGGGTGGGAGATGCTCAATCCAGAAAACCTAAGTCCGTTTTTATATACTCGCTGCCTGTAAATGGGCCGGCTGTTGGAGTCCAAATAAGCTCATTCCTGATCCATGATGTTTTCAGAATACGTCACTGTAAACTGTCCTGCAAAGACATGATTCTTGTAGTGTGACCAGAGGTACTGATCTTGACGCGATTAAGATGTCCAAATACTTCCTCTTCGTAATGATGAATAAGTTACATAGAACTAGTAGTAGTATTACATGCGTTTGTTGAGCAAAAACAAAAAGAGCAACGGAGAGACCTTTGTAATTAAGCCACTGTTAATAAGCGTCGATCAAAGCCAGCTCTGGGTCGGTTAACCCACAGGCTATATACACATGACGCAACGCCCCATCAAGCGCCGAGCTTGTAGCTGCCAAGGTCCTCCTTGATCAGCTCGAGGTCCCTGGAGGCCACGGCCACGGACATGGCGCGGCGGTGACGCCCCGTGGGCGGCCTCGCCTGCTGCTCGGCGCTGGCGCCGGCGCCGTCCGGCCCGCCGGCCTTGGCGCCCACCTCGCCCGCCGCGTCGACGTCGAAGGAGGCCAGGTTCTCCGGGAGCACGAAGACGCTCTGCGACGCGCGACGCTGGTGGCGGCCCGGGCGCTGCGACGACATCGGAGGCTGCGGCTTGGCACGGTGGCAGGCAGGTAGGTACGGTGTGAAGCAGAGGTCGGTGGCTTTGGGTCGTGCGGCGTGAGTTTGGTTTGAGAAGGGGCAGGGGGGTGTCACGGCTTTATATAGGGGGAGCAGTGTGTACGAATTCCGAAATGAATGAATTCGAAAAAGATTATTATCTGCTAGTAGCTCATTGCGTTATAATAAGTCTCAAACGTTCAAGAGAAATATAATTAACTAGTAATGTGCATATAATCATTCCTTCCGTCTATAGATGAATCAATTTCTAGAGTTGTAATTTTTCTTTTCTCTCATAAACATAAAAAAAATATATCATGAGCCTTTGAAAAGATCTTTCTCTAAAGAACAAAGTTTTACATAATTTGTTAGATTGGTTGTATTATTCATTAGAAAAAAATTATTTTTATTAAAATCTAGATTAGTCGATGGTTCAACTAATCAAACCGTTAATTTTGAAAAACAGTTAAAAAATCTTAAAAGTCTATTTATTCGAAACAAAAGGAGTACTAAAGTACTATAAACTTCGGAAACCTCTAAATAATAACTTGACCTGGTCGGGAGTTATGCACTCACACGGTGTTTTTGCTGCTATAGTTGACAAAAGTAACTCGAAAACATGAAAGATTATCACAACGTAGAAATGGACGAAAGCTCAGCAGCGAGAGGATACCGCGGCAGCAGGAATCGAACAAATGCTTGCATCTTTGTTCGATGAACTGACACGCATGTACAGGGGGAGAGGAGACGAAGGCCCACGCACGGGGCTCTGGGCTAGTTGCGAGAACATTGAATAAAGATTTGTTGGATCTCTGCGACGGTACACGCATGCGGTTGGAGGCCGCGATCTATCACGATCTATCTATCCTTTCGTCTGGTTCCTTCCTCGCGAATACTATAAAAGATGAGAGGGAAATTTTGACAAGAGAAACACGCGACGCAGCTTGCCCGTCCATTTTATTCGCCGTCTCTCACCGTGAAACTTCACATTTCAGTGTCATCTCCCATCTCTTGTATGATCGATCTTATATAAGGTTGTCGTTTGCGTTCCAAACTCTCTGAAGATTCGTACCCTTAACTTTTCATGCAGTTCCCTGTAGATTTCGGTGTGGTGAGTGTCTCGATGGAGGTATTTGTGAACCTGATTACGGAAGATCACTGAAAAGCACGTTTCTGTCGGTATATACAATCCGACCTGAAGGCTGTCGATCACGCCATGTATGATCCACCACGGGGACACACAGACCTGGGCGCTAGCCATTACACGCGTGCGCCGCTGTCACACCCTGGTTTTCAAAGAAAACCAGAGATCGTCATATGTGTGCCTAGAAAATCCACATAAACAACGGAAAATGGTAATATCAGGAAAACAATGTATTATATAGCGGAAACATATATATTTAACACTTACACAATCAGAGTAACGCGGAACGCTGGCTAAGACTTCTCTTCAGTCTTCATTCTTCTCAGGGACCGTTGATTGGGGGCTCCGTATGCTAAACACTTCTAATACCCAACTTCTTTATCCTTTCTTTGAGAAACACTTCACTATAAACTATAGCAAGAGTGAGTTCTATGTCGAAACTCAGCAAGTACAGACAGAAAGTAATGACCTACAACCTAGTATAAGGTAAAGCTGAAAGGTAGACTGCAATAGCATTTTAATGTAACATTAAGATTTAACTTATTGCAACCTATTCTCTAATCATCTTGGTTGAAAAATCCAACCCTTTATTAACAATTAATGTATCATTTAGCATCATAGATATAAACATATATCATTAACAACATTAAACATGAGATAACCATCTCAAAGGAACACAGGATAGCCATCCCGATAAAACCCGAGGTAGCAACCTCAGCAACATCACCACGATTTCACAGCTTAAACCATTTGGCTAATCATGCGAGGATCCGGACCGCTCGTGACCGTGAGCACGGACGATATACCGATTTTAACTCTGCGCAGAGGTGTACACTTTCACTCCAGATCGTGATTACTCTTTATGCCCGAGGTTGCAAGTCTCTTAGCCCATTACCAAGATAGGCTGGCGGAGGTCACAATGAGGTCCTTCACAGGGTCATAGGCAGTAACAACTCGCCAGCCTTGAGTCCAAGCGTATGGGAGACTTCCCCGTGAGGCCGCCCCCATCACGGATCCACAGCCCCTCCCATACTAAATACTTGTAAACAAGCCCCAGCAACCATAGCCATGGCCACCCGTCGGTAAACTGTCTCCTGCCCATGATGGTCCCGCTAATAAACCAAGCCAGAGCCCATTAGCCTGGAGCTGTATGGAAGTCCTAGGTTGCCGCTCCACGAAAGGTCCACAAGGGGGAGGAGATATGGATGCCCCCGTCGCTACGAGCCCACTGACATCCATTCCCCCTTCTTTCACCGCCAACCAACGATGCGGTCATGCATCAACTTCTCCAACGGCCGAAGCCAAGAGCCCACGGCTCCAACATGTTTTAAGAAGCAAGTTTTATCTTCGTTAAGCGGTGAAAGGTGAGATAGAGCACTAGCAATCTAAAACCTAACAACTAATACCCCCATAGGATAACTTTGGGTAAAGTGGCTAGTAAGTCCTATGGTTTGCCGATTTAGGACACATGAAGTGAATTTACTTAAACATGAATAGGCGCAATATGTTCAAAAGAATGCCTGCACTTGCCTTAAATCCAAAGTCTAGCTGCTCTTCTGGCCTCCAACTTCAGCTGCACTTGTCGGTCCTCTGCTTAGTCTTCGACGTTAACAAACCGCTCTTCATCTAGTCGCAGCAACCAAACAACACAAACAAACACATAAAAAGACAAGACTAAGAACAATACACCAATCAAAAGGGGAACTAAAAACAGAATGGTCTAAATGGCCAAACTCGGTGCTACGATCGTAAGAGTGCGAGAACGACAAACGATGGATCTATCGTTAAAGAAAACACGGCTATCGAGGTACTTGCAACAAGCACAGATACAAACTTTAAGATTGATACATTTACTAAAGAAAGATGCAGAACATGTAAGAAAGACATAAAGTCAAATCAGTTGGATGATGTTGAAATGTAAAGTAGGGTTAAACATTAGTAATACTCTATTTATAAGCAATTATATTATCTAAGCCAATTAAACATTCATAATTTATAAAGCTTAGAACATGCGAGAGCATTAAAAAAAACATCATATGGTTAAAGATTAATTTAAGCAGGACATAAACGACAAGACATGTTGATATTAAACATAGAGCATTTATGATTCAAGGTTGAATTAAGCATGCCATTAACAAAAAAACATTATTGCTGATATAAAACATATTAGCATTAAAGACCGACATGAAAGTAAACTAAGTCAAACACTAACATGATCCAACTTATAAGCATGTGAGAACTACTATAAGAAACATAACAAGTTTCAATGTAAAACTACGCAAGGCATAATTAATAAAGAAGCATGTAAATTGGTACTAGTCATATTGACAGGCATATACAAACACTCAAGGTATAAACCTAAAATTACTTTTACACAAGAGAGCATAAATTAATTAAACAAGATTACTTACATAGATACATGATGTGACAAACATTATTCATAACAAGCAACATATGGCCGGCTGCGGTGGCCAGATGCGGCCTGCAACGGTCGGTGGCGGCCAGATGAGGCCTGCTATGGCCGGAGGCGGCAAGCGGCGGCGCGTGGGAAAGGGAGGACCACGGCCCTCGGCCGGGACTTGGTCGGCCGACTGTGGCCGGCGACGGCTGGCTGTGGCCGGCTGTGGCTGGTTGTGGTCAGCTGCAGGCGGTTAGGGTTTGCCAAGGGGCTGCGACACGCTGGGGCTGGCCTTTTATAGGTCGACGGGGAACCGGTGGGGCTAAAGCCACTGGGCTTGGCCCGTTGGGCCGGCTGCGGCTACCTATGGCCGCTAGTGGCCGGACTGGGCTGGCTATGTCCGGCCAGAGTTGGCCATGGCCGGCTAGATGTGGCCACAGGTGGCTGTAGCTGGCCGTGGTTGGCCAGATTAGGCTGTGTGAGGCCAGGTGTGGCCCATGCTAGGTAGGAGCTGGCCAAATCAAGTTAGGAGCTGATAGCCAAGTTTGGCCACTGCTGGCCGGCTGCGGTTACTGCTTGCCTGGCCAGGGTGGCCGTGGCCGGCTAGGGCTGGCCAGGACTGGCCAGAGCTGGCCAGTTAAGGCTAGGAGAGGCCAGATCAAGCTAGGTCGGGCCAGGATAGGTTAGGGTAAGCCAGAGATGACTGGAGCTTGGTAGGGGATGGTGTCTAGCTAGAACGGTGGCCAACACTACAGAGAAAAAAGAAAACTCTCTCTCTCTCTAAGCAAAAGAAAGGATTTTTCTAAAAACGTTCCAAAACCTTCTCAAGGTAAACTTGGGTTTCCGAAGCTTTATTTTCAAATTCGAAGAAAATCTAGACGTGACTTGCTCGAGGTTTAAAAAATTCTTTTTCACACCAGCAAAACCAAACAAAGCACCAAACACAAACCTATTGTATTATTTTCTAAAATATAGAAAAATATATCTTATTTAGTATTTTCTAATAACAACTTAAAATATAAATTTTTAGGGTGTTATAGCCGCTCCCGAGCCGCCGAGCGAACAAAGCAGAAAAAGGTGTCCCGGCGCGTGGGAACACCGCACACCACATGTAGAAATGAATAGAGTCACTGGGTCCGTTAGCGCGACCAGCACACATGGACATGGCCACGTGCAGATCGACCCAACCCGACGGCAATCATGGCGGCCGGCCACCGCAACGACGCCGTCGCCGACCGCCGGCAGAAGCACCGGGACGGGCGACGCGAGCAGGGACACTTGCCGGCTCGCAGTTGCCGCCGTGCGTGCGCGCGCGGGGCACCCGTGTAAAAAAGATTGAGCGGGCACATGCCCGGGGAACCGCCCCACGTTGCCTGGTCCCGGACTCGCACATGGGCACCGGCACCGGCAGGCGGCAGCGCGCACGGGCGGGCGGGGCAACCTGTGCCGGGTGCCGACGACTGGCCGTGGCTGCTGCGCGCACGATGCCTGGCTAATGGAGATGCGGCTGCGTGCAAGCGGGCCGCGGCTGGGCAACAATGATGCGGTACTGGGCTACTGCCGGGCCGGGAAGGAATGTTTGTTTTTGTTGGCTGTCGTCGCCAAGCTGCATTGCTGCTACTGCCGGGCCGGGATACGTCTGGGTTGGGTGATCACGCCACAAAAACGCTGTTGATTAGGCCAAGTGTAATGTCTTATTATTATTATTGCTTTGTGTAAAGGGATCCGGCCTAGTGCCTATACATAAATAGTTTGTCAATTTGCACAAGAAAAAAAAATAACTAAACCACCTTATAACACGTAGTCATATACTCCCTCAGTTCCAACTTCCAAGTTATAGGACATTTTAACTTTTTTAGATATACAGTTTTTATATGCATTTAGACATAATGCATGTCTAGAAATAGAGTTTTTGCTATATTTAGAAAAACCAAAACATCTCGTAATTTGAAATGAATAGAGCAGATGACTAAGATTAAGAGAAATTTAAACCAATGATGAGGCTACAGTAACTAAATGAAATAATATAAGGAAAAAATTCTTCTATAGTTATAGCAGAAGTGTGGTTCTTAAATACCTTCTGTTTCATTGCTATTCTACTTGAGGTGAAACTCCTTGGACAAGAACCAAAGTAATAGTATTCATACATTTTTACTTATGCATCTTGAATAAACTAACATTACTTGTCCAGATCGCAACATCGCTCTCCACACAACGAAAACACAAACACACACAAGCACACAGTTGAAGGGGAAAAAACATGGAGACACTGAATGTAGAATACCATTGATTCATTTGTCTCAGAGATCGTTAGTATTTTTATCTAAGGAGAAAGAGTGTTTTGAATATAAGGAGAGGGGTTGAGCAGTATTGCTAATTTTCTAGCGATATAGAAGCCACCAAAATACATGTCATGGACCACGTCCGAAATATGTCACACAATGCTTGCAACATCGTTCTCCATACAATGAAAACACAAAAACCTCGTTTTCCATATAATGAAAACACAAAACCACATAAACACATAGCTGAAGGGAAAAACTTGCAAAAATCGAATGTAGCATACCACTGACTCATTTGTCTAAGAGATCATTAGTATTTTTATCAAAGGAGAAAGAGTTTTTTAATATAAGACGGGAGGGGTTAAGCCGTATTGCTAATTTTCTAGCAGAGAAAGAAGCCACAAAAATACACCCCAGCATGCCATAATGCCATGGACCATGATCCTCGCCCACTCCAATCTCTCCTCTCATTGGTCCTTGCCCTCTCACATGGATCGCTGAGCCTCATCCAACGGCTCACATCATCCAAAACCAATGCCACGCAACGCTCCAGATCGTAGCACCGCCCTCCACACAACGAAAACACAAACGCATGCAAGCACACGGTGCAAGGGAAAAAAACCGGAGGTGCCGAAGAAGAGAGGAGAGGGAAAGAGCGCGCGGGGAAGGAGAGAGCACGGGGGCTTGATCGGAGATGGATGCCGGAGCAAAGGTGCCGAAAAAGGGCGCGGCGGGGCGTCGCGGCGGCGGCGGCCCCAAGAAGAAGCCGGTCTCTCGCTCCGTGAAGGCCGGCCTCCAGTTCCCCGTCGGCCGTATCGGCCGCTACCTCAAGCAGGGTCGCTACTCCCAGCGTATCGGCACCGGCGCCCCCGTCTACCTCGCCGCCGTCCTCGAGTACCTCGCCGCCGAGGTCAGTCGGACCCCACCCATTCCCCACCCGTCGCGGAAGACGCGGAAGACCTGATTCCTCTCGCGTCGCCTCGCCTCGTCCCTCCTTCCTATTTTTAGGTGCTCGAGTTGGCGGGGAACGCAGCGCGGGACAACAAGAAGAACCGGATCATCCCGCGGCACGTACTGCTGGCGATCCGCAACGACGAGGAGCTCGGGAAGCTGCTGGCCGGCGTCACCATCGCGCACGGCGGGGTTCTGCCCAACATCAACCCTGTGCTGCTCCCCAAGAAGACCGCTGCTGCGGCCGCCAAGGAGGGCAAAGAGAAGAAGTCGCCCAAGAAGGCCGCCGCCAAGTCGCCCAAGAAGTCGGCCGCCGCATAGGCCCCCGGCAATGCCGGTGCCCTGTCTCCCGCTCTCGTTCTCTGTCCGCTCTGAACTGAAACGCTCCTAGCTGTCGTTGTCGGTCAAGGTCGTTGCTGCTTGATGCGCTTGTTGTGGTTGTTCGTGTGTAATTGTGTGCCTTTCGCCCAATCAGCATGTGTTGTGTAGGTTGACACTGGTCTAGGTTTCGATCTGGGAAACGCTGGTTTAGATTCAAGGAGTGTGATCTGTGAAGGACGGGAGGGGGATGGGGCGCTGTTTGTAATAATATTGCGAAGATGTGTAAAATCCGTTCTGTGCTTCCATTCCATGCTTGATTGTCTGGATGCGATATCTTTTCCATTAGTTGGTGGCCTTGTTATGTTTATATGGTTGCATGTGTATGATTAACTGGCTATAGTAATTGCAGGGTGTTGCCTTGTTTCTGACTTTCTGCTATTATTGCTTCCCATTACCTCGTCTTAAAGTTTAAACTAAAATCAGGTTATGATTTGGGCCCTGAATTTGTCGACCTTGGTGAGGGTCATTGACATATCAATTCAAGTGATGCTTACATCACACTATGTCCTGTTGAAGTCAATTAAATAGGGGTGTATGGAATGTTCTTCTGTTAGACATAAAAAAAAAGTAAACGGTTGGTCTTCCATCAATTAGCCAGTGATCAGGCAGAATGTCTGAATAGACACTACTGACTACTACCCTAGAACATTTAAAGATCCTTTAAGCAGGCTTAAGGCTTGTTTAAGCAAACAATGTGTTGTATGTTTTCTTTTCACATTTCTGTTAGTTGATCACTGGTACTACAGTCCATTTGGGATGGTTACAAACCATTATGTGGTGTTAATGTCAATTGAGTATGGGCTTGGCTGTATTGGCTTTTGTCTTAGATGATCAATACTACAGTTGGCCTTTTGTTCAATGAAGCCTGTGTCCGTTGCTACTCCCCAGTTGTAGATAACTGAAACGTGATATCCTGTGAAAGTCTTGCAAAATCAAAACTTTGAAATATGGTGGCTGGATATCATTCTTTTATAGATCTTCTTGTTTTGAAGTGTGATTTCTTTGATAGATTGTGGAAACAAAATTAAGAATTGTTACTCAGACTGCAATTTATTGCATTGCATAGTAGGCATAATATGCGTGTAATTGAATTTGGTTTCTTCGTTTTCCAGCAATTTCCAGCAAATAGAGTCTTGTAGAATACTGTCTTGTTTTGATATCACAGAATGTTAGGATTTTCATCTTAGTACTTCATTTTTCTATAGGTAGTGCATTGGCTTGCAAATTTGGTAATTTCGATACTTGCATGCTTGGGCCCCTGTTGGTATGTTGCGATTTGCCAAACCTTGTGGCACTTTAGGCGTCACACAGCGTCTTAGGTGTGTGTTTTGTTCCACTCCATTAGCCCGTTACTGTGGCTGGCCGAACTTTATTAGAGATTTAGAGTCATGTTCCTAGCGTCTGTTTGCTAAACTTTTTGGACGACGCAGTTTGTAAAACTGTTATTATCACAAAACTGTAGTTTTGTAAGCCAAAGAGAAAAGGTCACGAGTGGAGTTTCTAAAACTCCAAAAAGACTATAGTTTGGGCAAAACTATGGTATTAGAGACTACAAGATTTGTTGCATCCAAATGCCAGTAGTTTTTAAAAAACAAAGTATTTTGTAAAATCATAGTATTTCTTCAATACTTCAAAAATACTTTGCAGCCAAACAAGGCCTTAGTCATGTGCCCCACATAGCATCGGTTCATTTTCTTGCCAGTTTGCAAAAAAAAGTGAGGTGACTGATTTCTTCACCACACTGGTGGTAGCCGCAATTTGTCTAATGTTGTTGCAAAGTTAGATTGTGTCAACTGAAGAGGCCAGCAGCTTTGATGGTTTTCTATTCTATGTGATGTATTGCCAATTAAATTGGTGCAGTAATTGAAAATATGGTGGTAGTTTTGCCTTTTTTTTGTCTTGAATACGCATGAGTGTGTGTATTATTGTATTAGAAGAATAAAAAGGTTTTTACAAAGATGCATTAGATTGGCGCAGTAATTGAAAATATGGTGGTAGTTTTGCTTATTTGTATTGATAGTTTGACCCAATGCGGGTTTGATTTGTACGCTCTCCTTAAAATATTTGCCTTTGGTAAGCATATGTTGCCTTTTGTCGGCTGGAGACTTAAGTTGCTTTTGATTCGTTGCGGATTCTATTTGTATGTTCTCCTTAACATATACATGTTCTTCCATATTTTTTCTAGTTTTTTCTTTGTCAATGGGTTGATCCCTGCCCTGGTGTGATTACCTTGAGTAGTTGAATCTTAGGCGTGGTCGAGTGTTTGTGTTTAAGGGGTGATTTATCATGATGTTCCTTTGTGCTTTCTCGGTGGCCGGTGTAGCTCCGTTGTGAAGTATGTACTCAAAGCTTTGGGGGCGGGGGCTTGGTTCCCTGCCGATTTGCTGCCTAATGTACAGCTCACCATGACCATGCAACAAAAAACTGCTGCTTGGTTCAGGTAAAACCTTCAGCAGCCACAGGTCTTTCTAGCATGATAAGGTAGCTGATGTCGTTTTGTTGTGAGAGAAAAACGTCATATCATGATTGATAAACAGGGCTGATAAGTTCAATTAAACAGGTATCAATTTTTGGCACCACAGCCAGGCGTGGCTAATAGACCCTTATTCTTTTTTTAACGATGACGGTGTTTTTATCTATTTGAAGACAAAATGCAATTCTTTAGAATAGCCATTTATTAACTAGACTAGAGTTACAATGTATGCAATGTGGGTTCAACCAAACTATAACTTTCACAATGACACTTAGCAACATTTTTAACCAAACTGTGACTTCCACAATGGCACTTGGCACCACTCAACCTCTGTAAAAAAAGACGCAATTCTGGAGTTTAATCAAAATCATCTTAATTTCATTTGAAAGGAGAGCTTAATCATATTAACTCAACATGATTACAAGCGGGAGCTAAAGTTACTGGCACGTAGATTGGGATAGCATTGGCAACAAAAACGTCATAAAAGCTCCCTCCTAGTGAATTGATGCAACTCATGAGCTACCTTGTTTGCACTTTGATGGCATTTGGAGACTGAATTCCTAAAAGCGCTAGAGGATTTCCTTTGATCTTTCGATGATAGGGTAATATTATGGAACGGTTTCTACACAGGTCCTTCAGAGAACTATCGACAGTTTGATTCCAACCAGAGACGCAGCCCTTGTTATTAGAAGGTCTGTTTCTAGACTCGCCCATGCAGCTAGGCATCTACCTTCTTAGGCCAACTTGCATTGTGGATCGCTTGACCATCTAGAAAACAAAACCTCATGATATGGTTTCTTTAATGTAACTATATCTTGAGTTTAACTAAGTTTTAAAAAAATAGTATCAATGTGTATGACTTTAATAGGTGTATTATGAATATATGTTTTGTGACAAATCTAATGATATCTATTAGTATGATAAATATTAGTAACTTTTATATAAACTTAATCAAACTTAAACATAGCATTGTTTTAGAATTGCATCGTTTTCAAGACTGTGGAAGCATTAACCGTACTAGACGGCGTGCATAAACACGTATGGAATCTTTTTCTTGAGAAGATCAATCTGTGCAAGGTAACAATTTCAGCATTTGGCAACTAAATTCGGTTACTTAGGTTTGAAGAGTATTACAGCATCTCTAAAGAGTCTTTCTAAAATTTACTCTCTAAATTATCATTTTGAGATTAATTTGCATGAAAATCATTTTTATATTTTTTTCACTCTCCAACATTTTTTTGAAAACATGCATTATGCCCGTATTGCTTTAAGAGAAGGGGAGTGGTCAATAGACTTACACATAGTTGATACAAAAGGAATTATTGGTAATCCAGGGATTACCATTGAAGTACTCAACACAAACACAAAGCAAGAAACATGAGGGGGTACCCTCCACCTAATAACCCTCAGGAAGCTGAACCTAATACAAAGATCTTGACACCCAGGTAGCCAGAAGTGAGTGGAGCCGCAAACTCCAGACGGCAAAGCATCCGTCCAACCCAACCTTGGCAGCAAAGCATGTGCCAGAAAGACACGGCGGCAAAGCATTCGCCCGAACTCCAGACGGCCAAGCATCTGTCCCTACCTCAGCGACCTCAACGGCCAATCTGCCGGAGACGCGTCCTTGGTGGCAAAGCATCCACTGAAAACACCTCGGTGGCAAAGCATCCACCAGAATAATCCACTCCTCCGAGTCACAAGGGCCAAAGCCCTCCGGACCACGGGCGAGGAGGACATCCCTGAAGAGAGCACCTCGGCGGCAAAGCATCCGTCGGAAACACCTCGGTGGCAAAGCATCCACCGAGAAGACCACTACTGCAGCTACAATAGACACTAGCTGGCATACCTAGGTGAGAAGGAACATGAAACACAATTAGACGCAGCACAAAGGGACAGGCGGCGGGCAGCAGGCAATTCTTCAACATGGCATGGACTTCAAATACAACGCCTTCAAGAAGGACTGCGACGCCGTAGCGCCGCCGTTGCCTGCCCAAACTGGGCTAGGTTTTCACCTCGAAGATCCACGCAGGCCGCCAACCTCCCTACCCAAGAGCAGATCGACGCGAGGAACGGCGTGCGCCACCAGCCCTGCCACCATGGCAGAGCCCATGGGCCACATACCACCACCGGTCCTGCCACCACGGCAACACCAGAACGGTGCAAGAAGCGACGTGCACCATCAGCCCTGCCACCATGGCAGAGCTCATGGGCCACACACCACCACTGGTCCCCCACCACGGCAACACCGAAGCACCATCAACGCCAAGCTCCACCGAAGGGGGGTGGGGGTGGGGGAGCGGCCACCGCACTCGCATGGGACACAGCGACCAAGCCCCCGAAGCCGCCAGCGCCAGAACCCACTCCCCTGCCGGATCCGGCCCCCAAGGCGCGGCTCCGGGGAGGCACCGCCCGCCAGATCCGGCCCCAAGGACGCGGCCCCGGTCGTAGCGCCCCCAGCCATGAGGAAGCGCGACCCCCCGACACCGGCGCAGGAAGAGACCGGGGGCGCGTCCAGCAGGCCGCTGCTCACCAGAGGGGGGGCCACGGGGCTGCGGACGGCCATGGCTACCGCCAGCACGGTGGAGGGGTGGGGGAAGCGCCAGATCCGATCGTCCTCCACCCCCAGGCCGCCGTCTCCGAGGGGAGGGGGCCGGAGCCAGCCGACCAAGGCCCGAGGCCGATGGAGAAGGGGGACGGCCGCCAGACACAAGATCGAGGGCCAGGAGGACCGGATCCGGTCGACCGGAGGCTCACCGGCCACCGCCGCCGCAGGGTCGCCGGAGGGGAGAGTGGAGGGAGAGAAGAAGGTGGGAGTGGAGGGAGGCGGTCCTGCACGCGGGATCCCATTTGGGGGACCACCGCCGCTCGCCGCCGCCGCCGCTCACCGGAGCATGGCGACGGCGGCGGCCAGAGGGGAGGCCGGGGGTGGGGGAGTGGCGACGCCGGTGGGGAGTCCCCCGAGTCGCCCGTTGGGGGGCGCTCGTGGGTCAGGAGCTTCGTTAGGGGAGGTGTTATCAACAACATCATCCTCACTCTCCAACATCGTTTCTCTATCTTGCGTCTACTCTAAGTTATCTATCTTTGGCTACCGAGAAGTTCTAAATAGAAGATAACTATATTTGGATAACTAATTAAAGAAACTAATGGGTGTTTTTTTATTAAAATCTTCGTTCCAAATATTTAAAAAGGATATAGAGAGTATTGAAGTTGCTCTAGACGACTAGACATAGGCAAGTTTGTACAGTATTTGCCATTATGCAAGAGGCCAAATACTACGTTACTTTTGCACTACACTCTACAGATGATATATAAAACAAAAAACCAACCATTCATGTCACTTTAGCAAATCATGGTTGCGAAAAGGTGCTGGTCTTGGCTGGACTGCACCAATCGTTTTTAGCCGTGATCGAGCTCCATGTGCGCGCTGTTTAGGCCTGCATGTGATTGCTTAGCAATTCCTTGCTTGGTAGTTACCTCTTCGGCGTAGTTCCATTTAGAATCCTGGCGGTAAAAGTTAGCACGCTTCTTGAAATGGCATCACGTTACCGTGTCACGCCGTTGCTTTCACATCTGGTTACGTCTTGGGCCACTTGCGTGATGTAACTGCATCGATCGAGAAGGACGAATGAACGAAGTTTTCAAAGGGAGAGACCCATGGAGGCTGCGTGACGACTGACGACCCGAATGAGTAAATGGCATTGGAGAGTTGGAACCTGAAAACCCGAAAGCACACCACACCATAGCTCTGCTGCTTTTCGTTTGTCCCTTTCCCTTTCATAATACGAGACATTATTGTCACAACTTGCAGATTCGAAAACAAAAATTGTCACAACTTGCAAGTGCATAGGAACACTGCTGTGTTAACATGATGAAGAAAGGGATGATTGTTGACTGTACATCACGTCCTCTCTATGTCCCGCACAAAGGGTATTATTTTTTTTTCTAGAAACCAAATATTCGCAACTTTGATCGAATATACATGTGAATGTTAATACTTATTGTGTACAAAGTATCATTCGATTTAAGTGTATTTTTATTATAAACTTATTTAGAGATAGAAGGGTGGGAATTTTTTTAATAAATCAAGTTAAGCTTATAGAAATTTAATTGGAATAAAATTTGACAGGACACTCTTTATGGGATGGAGAGAGCGGTCAACCTCCTACCTCTAGCAGAACGGTCACTATTTCGATCAAACATATAAAGAGTAAAATGTACCGTGGATGCTCAAATTATTGAGACACTCTCATCTAGGTACTCAATCTGAAAAAGCTCATATCTAGGTACCTAAACTACTGATGCATTCCTATTTGGGTACTTAAACTAAAAAAAGTCTCATCTAGGTACCTAACTACTGTCATCGTATACCAATAGTCCAAAACCCTCCACGTCTGCACCAGCGTATGACGTGCCCTTGTCACAGTGGCATGTGTGGGCATTGGTGGCATGTGCGGCAGCGGCAGCGACAATTGACACAGGCGACCTGGACGCCGACAATAGACCTCTATGCACACAATCGCGATCGTGGCGGCACGACCGACCGCGCGCACGGGAGCGTACAGCTGTGCCATGGCAACGCGCGGTGCTCCTTGGCGAGCAAGCGGGGGACTAAGAGGGGAGCGAGGTGGAGGTGGTGGTGCCGGTAGTCGAGCATCGGGAAGCTTGGTGGCAGAGGAGCACAGGCAACCAAAGCTCGTCCGGCCATGGCGACATCACATCGACATAGAGTAAGCAAGAGGGAGAGCAGATCGAGGCCTTGCCGCCCATTTCCACCACCGCTGGGCACGCCACCGCGACCAACTTTGCTCCATCATCGTGGTGCCACTGTGGCAAGGGCATGTCAGATGCTGGCGTGAACGTGGCCAATTTTGAAGTGATAGTGTGCGACGGCATTAGTTTAGATACTTAGATGAGTGCTTTTTCAGTTTAAATACTCAGAGCCCCAGTAATTTAGATATCCAGATGTGAGTTTTTTCAGTTTGAGTATTCAAATGAGAATGCCCTAATAATACGAGTACCCACCTTGTATTAACAAGGGTATTTTGTAAAATATTAAGGGTATTTTGTAAAATATTAGGAGTGTATTCTGTTTGTGCTTTTTTTTTTGCTAAAAATGTTAATATTACTATATACAGATGCTGTTTATAATGCATCTAGTAAGGCTAATCTTGAGCTCTCAATCAATATAAATTTTATTGTAGTCCAATGTCAACAAAATTAGATGGAGTTACATTTATGATTAGAACAAGTACTAATGTACTCCGTATTATCTTTCATACAAGATGTGTACCACGCACGCGGCGGCACTCCAAACTTTGAATCGGAGTCGTGTCTCCTCAGTTCTGCACGCACTAGCAGAAAACGGCAATGTGGTAGGCATCTCCATTAGCGCAGCATATCATCCAGTGTCAGGCTTAAGCTCACCGGTCGGTGGCTGTGCGCCTCGGCCTAAGCACCTGCACCGCAAGTAACCCAACCCTGTCTTCTACTGCAAATGACTGACCCGACTCCGACCCATCATCATCATAATCATAACATAACACGCGCGCGCGCGCGCTCATGCGCCCGGCGAATCAAACCACCACCCGATTTGTTTACCCCACCCCCCGGGGAATTTGCCGTCTCCTCGTCTCGCTGCCCCCCCTCCCTGCGCAGCCCCCAGATCCGGCACCGCCCGCTCCTCGATCCCCGCACCGCACGCCCGCAGGTGAGCGCCGGACACCGATCCGCGCGCGCTCGCCGCCGCCATTCCTTCCTTCCGTCTGCTCACGACGCGTGCGTGCGTGCGTTCTCTCTGCAGGCCGGGACCGGTGAGGGCGCGCGCCGGGTAGGAGCAGGAGGAGGAGGAGAGGAAGGGCGGCATGGCGGCGCCCCCGGCGAGGGCCCGGGCCGACTACGACTACCTTATCAAGCTCCTCCTCATTGGGGATAGCGGTGGGTGCTGCTAGATCTCTCTGTCTTAGTAATAAACGGGTCTATATATAAGGGCGTACACCGTACTCGCGCGCGCGTTCGTGGGATCGGAGTTGGATTCGGGCATATATGCGGCTTGGATCTTGCTGCTGTTGCCTCTTGTCGTGTTCGCTCGATTGATCCGTCTTACGTCTGGGGTAGAGAGCAAATGAGATGTTGTTGCTTGCTGGTTCTTCAATCATTTGTGCTTTCTACCTAACGTACATACCATACGCTAATTAGTAGGTTATTACTTATTAGCATCTGGTGCATTAGTCTGAGATGCGAAATTGGGCACTAGTGAGGAGGATGGATTGTGCCTTCCTGTGAGTTCTGAACATTCACTTGTTAAATTGCTGTGTGTGTGTGTGTGTTGATGAGCATTCATTTGGTTCAAGCAAGATGCACATTGGAAATAGTCCAGTTTGTGGAAATGTCCTTTCAAGGCTCCATGTTCTGCAATTGTAGACTGGTTCAAAGGTTGACATGTTGAACTGAGACTTCCTGGTTAAGTGATTATTTGTTTAACCCATTCTTGCATTGAACAGAGAGATTAGAATATTCACTTCAAACTCACCCACTTTAGGGGCTCTAGACAATGTAGAATTGTTATCTTCTATAATTATTTTCTTGTTGGGGTGTGTGGGTGTGTGGGTGGGTGGGTGGGGGTGTGTGTGTGTACCATGTAACCATGAAATTTATGAAATCTGCTGTGAGATTTTGTGGGGCAGATAACTCGTAAAAGTGGCAGCTGCTGGATGTTAGACGGAGCAGTAAATGTTTTTTTTTTTTGAAACTCGCAGTGAAGTTTTGAATGAATATTCCCGGGTTGGAAACTGCCTCTACAGAAATTAACTAAGGTCTAGCCTGGAAATATACTGCAACTAAATAAGAGCATTGTCATGTTCTCTCTATTTTATATTTTATTATCTATATTTCCATCTTTCCTGGATATCCTTACTGCTGAGACCAACAAAGTGTTTCTCGGCACACAATGGTGATGCATTTCATTGTCATCCATGTCTATATGCATTGCTTTTGAGCTTATCTAGTTTTTGATTGAAGTTTGTTGATTCCTGACATAACCTTGGCATTGTACCTATTCCAGAGTCTTTCCAGTAGCTGTATTGTGATAAAATGTAGAGCTTAGGTCATGGTAGCTACAGTAC
Source organism: Bothriochloa decipiens (assembly GCA_023333625.1). NCBI lineage: Eukaryota > Viridiplantae > Streptophyta > Magnoliopsida > Poales > Poaceae > Bothriochloa > Bothriochloa decipiens. The sequence goes on along the minus strand of CM041641.1, from coordinate 15,411,990 downwards.
AAGTTATGTTTATAACTGAATAGTTCATTCAGAAGCTAGTGGCATGTCCATCAGTAAAGTTTTTTATTGCGTGACTTCTTTTAATCCTTATCTATGATCAGGTGTTGGCAAGAGTTGCCTCCTGTTGCGGTTCTCTGATGGTTCCTTCACTACAAGTTTTATTACCACAATTGGGTAGGTCCCTGGTGTTGTCAAGATTGTTAAACTGCCCATCATGCTTTCTTACATCAAATAGGAATTCAGGATTTGTTATTTACACCACAATGATTTTGGACCTGTTGCTGTGCAGTATTGACTTTAAGATACGGACAATAGAATTGGATGGAAAGCGTATAAAGCTACAGATTTGGGATACAGCGGGCCAAGAACGCTTCCGGACCATTACCACTGGTATGATGTTTCGTTTCATTTCTGATTGACACTTTGAAACTATATGATGACCCTTCTGATCCAATGGACTTTATTATATCTCAGCGTACTACCGAGGAGCTATGGGCATCTTGCTGGTTTATGATGTCACTGATGAATCTTCTTTCAACAGTAAACTCTTCTTAACCATATACTTTAATTCCTTAATGCCTCCATTTAAAACTATTTTACCATTTGTTCACAACTGGTTCATCTAAAATACAGACATCCGAAACTGGATTCGGAACATTGAACAGCATGCCTCTGATAATGTCAACAAAATTTTGGTTGGCAACAAGGCTGATATGGACGAAAGCAAGAGGGTACATGCTTGAACTTATTGTTTTCCTTGAATGTTTGACTACTTTCACTCTGCATTATTTGTTTGAACATTGAAATCAGTAGTTAGATGCTTAATTTTCCCTTCAATTAGCTTAATAATAAATCTTACTGTACTATTACTTCAGGCTGTACCTACTGCAAAAGGACAAGCACTTGCTGATGAGTATGGGATCAAGTTTTTTGAAACGGTATGTTGCTTGCCAGACTTGAATAATACCTTCAGTGAACAATTTTTTTAATAAAAAAAAGAGTTTGCAGTTGTTTTAATCTCACAGATTACTGTCTTTCAGAGTGCCAAGACAAACCTGAATGTGGAGCAAGTGTTTTTCTCCATCGCACGTGACATCAAGCAGAGGCTTGCGGAGACTGATTCAAAGCCAGAGGTACAAACAACTGTGTATAGTTATGCTTGACATTCCATCATTCATCGTGTTCAGTGTTCTGAGCAGTATATCCTTGCATTGTAGGACAAGGCAATCAAAATTAACAAGCCAGACCAGGGTTCCGAAGCACCAGCTGCCCAGGGATCTGCATGCTGCGGCTCATAAGCTGAATGCGAGATGGCCATAATGATTGGTTATTTGACATTATTTATTTCCCGCTTGGCTGTTATAGGAAGAATTCGAAGAAGCCACTTATGATATACTGATGTGGTTGTACTCGTGTTTGCTTCCATTCTTTGAAGCAACCACCTCTTGCTGTTGACGTAGCTATTGCTATTGCTGGGAGCTATTGCACTCTGGATTTGGATCCGTTGGTAAAAACCTCTCCCCTCCTTACAGTGTGTAATGAATGAAATCCATGTCGTTGGGTTTGCATCTTACCGATCAATGCATGGAATAACGTATCGCTCTCGTGTGAATTGTTGTGTGCCGTTCTATCATGTGTCTTCTATACCTGGAATGTCTGTATCCACGGAAAGTCTGAATCTTCGATTTAGAAAAAAAAAAGAAAAAAAAAGGTATCTGGAAATGAGAGTGGTGCATGTCGTAATGTTTGAAAAAAAAAATTCTAATATAATAGAACTTATACAGTTGTATATACTCCTATAGTAATTGTATGTCCTAATTAATTGAATACATAAGGTAGCTTGTCAAAGAGGTGGGCAGTCCAATATCAGCGATTTCCGTGCGCCGTGCACCGTGTTGCTGAGCACAGCGTTGTTCCGGCACTTGGCGCAGTTCTCCGACGGCGCCAGGCTCAAGTCCAAACAGATCCCACCTGCACAGCCAGAGCCAACGTCGGCTTCCTCAACCGACGTCGCGTTCGCGTCCCCAGAGCGGAGTTCACATTCGGATTCGGCTGCCGCGGTCCGGCCACGGTGCCGACGCATGTGCCCGCCCAGCGCCTGGCCGACAGCGAACTCGAGACCGCAGACGGGGCAGCCGTGCAGCCTCGGTGCGCACTCGCCGTCGTGCGGCTCATCCAGCCTCGTCCGGCGTAGCCTCGGCTTGGGGTGGTAGGGGTAGTAGGGCTTGGGGTGGCGCCTGTGGCTGGCGCGGTGCCCACCCAGTGCCTGAAACGTCGGGAACCTCCTGCCGCACGTCGTGCACTCGAACACGCGCCGCCCGCGCGCGCCGAGCCCCGCCATCGTCCTCGCGCCGCCTTGTTGCTGCCGCCGCGAGAGCCGCATGAGGACACTGGCCGCGTCCACGGCGCCCACGCCGGTCTCCATCTGCTCGCCGGTCTACTGCACCGCACGGCCGAGCTAATCGATGGATGGTGCAATGCGAATGCGATGCGCTGTCCGATGAGAGGCGCCATTCGACGTCGTTGGAGGCTATATATAGCGCGACGTGCGGGTAGCTTTACTTCAGTGTTAGCGCACTAGGAATTTGACTCGAGAGTGTAAAAAGTTTCTAGATGTCGATGTCGGTATGCCTTTTCTACGCTCCCGTTTGAAGGGCTTAAATTGGGCTCAGTAAGAAACGCACACGTAGAGGTCGAGCGCAAAGCCCACCGAGACCAAGCTGCCTTATTGATGAACGCGAGCTGGCGTGCGAGCGTCGTCGTCGGCCGCCGTTGGATCGCCCATGTTCGGCATCCGCGCCTGGAGCGAGCGAGCCCTCCCGCGTCCGGTGGCTCGGCGGCGTTTCACACCGCACCTGGGTTGGTGGCTCAAAACTGGACTGCGGACTGCCGGAGTGGCAGTGGGTTACTGGCACGTCAGCTGGACCCTGGCCTAAATTCTTCATGTCTCGGAAGTCAGAACGCAGATTCAGCATTCAGCAAGCGAATTGTTGGTTCAGGACTTCATTCAGGTTCAATGGCCTAGTCAGCGGTTCTCGATCGATCGATCGCCTGAGGCCTTGTTTAGACGTCAAAATTAGTATCCAAACTTTGCATAGTAAATATACCGTCACACTGTAGCAATTTTGTTTTTATTTAATAATAATTGTTCAAATATTAATTAATTAGGTTTAAAATATTCGTCTCGCAAAGTACAATAAAACTGTGCAATTAGTTTTTTATTTCATCTATATTTAGTACTCCATACATGTGCCGGTATTTTGATGTGATGAGAAATAGGAATTCTGCATAATGAATTTTAGATGCAAAGTTAGGCATCTAAACAAGGCCTGAAATTCCTAATCGGGTTGGTGCGGTTAGGCCCTCCGGTCTGGCCGGCTAAACATAATATTTGACCAACTGCAGGGAACGTTGCTTGACAGTAGATACTAGTACACTACTACTTATTGCACAAAGTCCACCAACCACCAGTCGATCGGACCACGACAGCGCATCAAGGACCCCGGGTCAGGTTGATTCTGACCAGGTTGCAGCCACACCAACCCCATATGGCTAGCATTCATGATTCATTGTACAGCACATGTATCAACGAGAGCAAGCCTGAACCGAGCTGCACGTTTGGGAAGGCCGTGACGCAGCGAGACAGACAGACGCACGCAAGCCAGGGGCAACTACGCAAGTGGTTACTGGCTTTCACCTTTCAGTTCTGAACCGGGGTGAAGTGAGGCTGCGCGGCACCCGGCTCATCGCTGGATGCACGAGATCAGCTGGGCGGTGGGCGGGGTGGCGCGCCGTGCGAACGAGATCTGTCAGGCGGCGAGCACAAAGCCACGCAGCGCAGGCTGCGGGGAAAGCGCGGCCGGTCAACCAGCGGCGGTCCTGTTCGACTTCTGAGCTTTTCCTCACCCCGCGACTTCAAACTTCTGAGCGATGACGACGCTCGCACGTGTCAGGTGGTCATGGGAACCGTCCAAAAACAAGACCTAACCTTTTTTTTCACTCAAAGAATTTCTTTTTTCTAGTAAAAGAGGTGACAAGCGGACCTACAAGCTTAGAGTGGCTAAAAATGATTTGTCACTTGATCGGGTGCATTCGCCGTGAAATCGTCGAAATGTTTTTAAAGTTTTAATTTTTTTTACTCTTTTTACATCACATCAATTTTAACCGCTTGCATAGAGTATTAAATATATATATATATGTGTGCGTAAAAATTGAAAAATTTGTGCATGGCGTGTACGTCGGCCTAGCATGGGAGACACCAGGAGAGACAGTTTGGGCCGGGCCTGCAAGCCCAACGTAGACTGGGCTACCGCCAAGTGCCACCGTGGCACGGCAGACGGCACGGCTTCCCGGCTTCCCTTCCGTTTCGTCCACCACCTACAATCGCCCGCACGCCGTCTTCCCCATCTCGCGCTGCGCTACTGCCGGCTGTCCCGAGTCCCGACGACCACCGTCCTCCGCTCCCAGCCGCGAATCCTTCGTCCTCCCGCGATGGTATGTGGCCCCGTCTCCCTCCCTCGTCCTCCCCCGTTCCTTCTCGCTCTACCGCGCACGGGCAGCGGCGCTGCTGCCGGTCTCTTGATCTGCCCGGATCCATCGCTCCGAGATCCAGCCGTTTGTGGCGGGCAGCGGGCTACCTCGTTCTCTCCTCGCCCGTGTCCCCAGATCCGGCTGTCCTTTTTTTCTCTCTCTGCAAGCGCTGTGGGATCTGCGAATGGTCGGCCTCGATTTGTTTAAAGGTTTGAACCTTTGTTTGATGCAGGAGACCTGCCCCTCGGTGAAGAACATCCTCTTGCTGGACTCCGAGGGGAAGCGCGTCGCCGTCAAGTACTACAGCGATGACTGGCCTACTCTCTCCGCGAAGCTGGCCTTCGAGAAGTCGGTCTTCGCCAAAACCCAGAAAGCGAATGCTGGCACCGAAGGTAATTTTACATCTGATTTCTCTTATGCGGATACGGAAGGAGTTGTTTTCCACCGATGGTGAGCCTCGGTGAGCGTTGTTGTGCTCGCTTGAGGTTGTCCAGAGTACTTGATTTTAGCATTATCATCTCATATGAACTCATGAGACTTATGTGTTGTTATAATCCATTCTATATATGCTGATGCTGGGCGAGAATGCTGCCATGGAATATGACTTTTTGTATAAGGGTAGAACCACTTCTTCGATGTTAGATGACAGTATTGCACCATTCTTATTTTGATTCTTTTGCTGTGCGCCATGTTCATTTATGGTCCCTATGCCATTTTATTCATCGCTTATTTGGTATGGCTTATATTCAAATATACAAATCATCTACTCCACTACCCCTCCATTCCAAATTGTAAGACGTTTTAGCTTTTTGCTTTTGCTATGTACTTGGATATACACTGTGTAGATGCATAGTAAAAGCAAAGTATCTAGGAAAGCCTTGGAATGGAGGGAGTATATATTTTTCATGTCCTCCTTTATCCTCTTTTAACCTCAATCACGGCACTGTCTGTACTAGCTCCCACTAACACCACAAATTTGTAAATGAGCCTGTGCTAATCTTACATCTGACTAATCTTAATTTGTCCTTAAACATGCAGATGTGACTGTTTGAGTTCTTTTTTCTTCAAATATTTAATATTTTTTTGTTTCTCTTTATCAGCTGAGATTGTAATGTTTGATGGTCAAATTGTGGTATACAAGTTCATCCAAGACCTGCACTTTTTTGTTACTGGAGGAGAAGAGGAGAATGAGCTTATTTTAGCATCAGTTCTTCAGGGATTCTCTGATGCTGTTGAACGACTTCTCAAGTTATTTCCCTCTATTTAAGTTTATCTTTTCAACCGCTGTTTTTTCTGTTATATGCTATTGTGTTAATGCTGATTGTATATAAATGTGTTTCCAATTTTGGTGGTTTCAGAAACATGGTTGACAAAAGGACAGCACTCGAGAATTTGGACCTGATCCTATTGTGTCTTGATGAAATTGTTGATGGAGGGTAAGGCTTTGTCTTACTACATGCATGATATTAAGGCTTCTCGCTTCTCAAGAAGTCAACTCTTTTAAAATTTGACTAATTGTATATAAAAGAATATTAATATTTATAATACATAATTAGTATCATTAGATAGGTCTACTTTCATAATGAATTTATTTGAAGATACAAGTGTTGCACGCATTTTCTACAAATCTAGTCAAAGTTGAGAAAGTTTAGCCTACACGCTTCCCATATCGTCCTTCTTTTTGGGACGGAAGGAGTACATTTATTATCCTTCCTTTGCTCAGAAATCACCTCACTGTCATCTGCCGCATGTTTGATTTTTGGAGTGGGACCATGGCAATAGAGTTCTCTTAGGGCCTCTATTTTGTAATGGTTGTATTCAGTGGATTCAAAGGTTTAGTCTGGTGTTCTGCTTACCCCAAGCCCAAGCATGCCTTACCTTTTAATGGGGTTATACACAATTTGATATGTGAAACAATGGCTTATTCTGCTAAAGACATTAACAAAATAAACATCCTATTCCATTGATATTTTCGAAATGGAACAACATTGATTATCTACATGAGGAATTGTATATATTTGATTTTAAGTTTGAGATCATTGCACTCGCTTCATTGTGACTTAGTTAACCCCCCATTGATGTTGAACTCTGAAATGTGAGAGTGATAGGATGATTCTTTGTCAAGCTTATAGAGATATGAATAATATCGAACATTGTAAGCAACGTGTAAATATTTGCTGCATTATACCTAATTTTCTTAAATGATTACACAGGATTGTACTTGAAACAGAAGGAAGAGAGATAGCTGAAAAGGTGTCTGGTCATGGATTGGAGGGTGCTTCATCAGCTGAGCAGGTAGGCTGCAGGATGCATCTACTTAAAATTTGAACTGAAGAAACTGGTTTCTTTAACTAACTAGCTATTGTTATTTGCGTGCAGACTCTAGTCAATGCCCTAACGCAAGCAAGAGAGCATTTGGCGAAGTCTCTTCTCATGTGATGCTGTGCTTTATATTTTGGGGGTGGACGATGGAGTAAATCTATTATTGTGTCTGGATAACACATTTTTTTGTTAGCAATGGAGAAAGAAAAATGTCTGAAATCTATGAATGTGTAGAATGGCATGATATTCCAAAAATTCTCATGTTCATTTGTAAGCCTTCAAAGTTGTGTAGCATGATTGTTCTAATTTTGACTGGCTCAGTTATTGGTCGTTTTGTTTAACCACTCCCTGTTGCGAACGATAAAATACATGCTTACATGTGATAACTTGGTATGGCCTACCTTAACGAATTAGGGCTACACCTACACTTCTTGAAGATGGTAATAGACTAATAATGTCTCGCTGAAACCAAAAACATTATTGGGATCTGCCAAAACTAACTTACAATTCTGTATCAATGTTCTATATTAATGGGTGCAAAAAGCACAAGGGAACCAGGAAGCTGACGGTGAGTGCTTACTCGCCGGCGGTGACATGCTGAGACAGGTCATCTCTCTGCTTGACTGCATTGTCATCTGCGACGTTACTGAACTGCTGCTTGTAACCATGGTCATGGTTGCCTGAAAACAGCTTGTCTTTGCTTGGAGTCCCTTCCATGTCGATGATGATGTTGGTTATCAAGCAGCAGACGAAGATGATCCTTGGCAGCCGATGTTTGTCAGGCCTCCACAGCTCTCCCTGGATGACGCGCCATGTCCCCTTTAGTGTCATCAATGCGGTCTGCACGACCGCTGTCGCTGCTGTGTGCCGCTTGTTGAATTCCACCTTAGCCGCCGGAAGATCATGTCCCCCGTACGGGGTCATGAGCCACGGAAGTAGAGGATAACTTGCATCTCCGACTATGTACTCCCTGACCGTGGAACCTCCAGGAAGCTCCATCTGCCCGTCAAGCCTGAGGCCTTTCTCACACAACTTGTACAGGCCTGACGTGCGAAGGATGCATGAGTCGTCCATGCTCCCAGGCCAGCCACTGACGATGTCTCTGAACCGCATGTCTGCATCCACAACAGCCTGCAGCACCATACTGTTTTTCTTCTCATTGTCCAGCCAGACCTTGCTGTTGGGCTGAGCTGAGGAACACATGAGGATGTGTGTGGTGTCAATGGCACCGCAGCAGTTAGGGAGTCCGTAAATCTTGCCAAATCTTGCCTTAATGGTTGCCATCTCCTCAGGGCTCGGCCATTTCAGGTGACAGATGGCACGCTCCTCCACAGACTCAATGAACCGCCATGTGATGTTTGAGATGGCGGAGTGATTCATACCAAACCACATTCCTATGTTCTGCAGTGATTCACCAGTTGTCAGCCTCATCAGAGCCACCGCCACCTGATCCTCCACCCCTAGGACTGTCTTATCACCAAACCTGAAGTTTCTGAAACCGTATGTCTTTGTTGTCAGGTCCTTCTTAACAAGTGAGCAGACATAGTCGAAGGTCTTTCTTGACATCTTGAGGACAGACTCCATGTTCTGGTGTTCTCTTGGAAAAGGGGAATGTCCTGTGAAAAGAGAATATCGTAGTACTGTTACTAGTGAAATATTGCATCTCATAATTTATATTTTCAGAAACAAGATTATTTAACAGGAAACGCTAGGCACAACATGTTTTATATCTAGAGTGAAACACTAATGACACTGACTGTTATGAGATCTTAAAACATAAACATTTTAAGAACAGCATAATAGATATGTATGCAGCATTCTACTACAAAATCAACGTTCAAGGCAGATAAATTATTCGACAGTAACATGCTATGTCCATGAATTTTGAAGATTACAATACATTTTTACAATATTCCCCAAGAAACGTGCAGAGATGCACATCTTGGAATACAAACTCAAGGATATAGTTTCACCTTTAACCCATAAAGCATTCACTAAAAAAATGAACTTATATATAGTTAAAGGCCCATATTTCTACAAGTTGACGAGTCCATTTGATTTAAAATCTGAATGACTTCTAATGCTTGGCATATCTTTTAAAATACACCTGAATGATGCAGGGTGTACCAGGCATTCCCAGCTACTGGTTAGTATCAGTTTAGCAGTCAGGATACCTGACATGTATAGAACTATGGCATCCAAAAATTTTCGACAGAAATGAAGGACATTTTTACAAAAAGATTTCTTGTGGTTGCCACAATTGACCTCTGAACTTGAGTAGTCACACTAAACATTGTGAGGAGATCTCGCAATGAATAGAGCAAAAGGATCATGAAAACTATCAAACTGCATGGCCATTCTTCCTTTAAGCTCATCTGTCAAACATAAAAACTGACTATTCACCAAGCACTGAAGTTTCAATATAAGATGTAACTTATCAAGCATCAGCAAGTCTGCAAGTACACTTCGAGCTCATAGTGTTTGTACGAACCACATTAATCGTCTCCTAATTAGTACCCAAGGCTAGCAAAAATTCAATAAATACTAATGAATAATTAGTAACAGTTACACCATTATTTGAGTGTACCTGGCCTTCAGTTCACAAGATTTCACTGTATAGAGGTCTATGTCTAATAAGGGGAACCCATTCAGTATTCACACCAAAATGTCTACAATATGATGCTAAAAAAAGTCTACAATATTTTCACAAATAGCTCAGAAATTGTGATATAGCTTAAAACAGCAAAATCACAGCTCGGATGCTCAGTCAGCAATCCATCAAGGAAATTAAAGAAGTAATAGGTTCTGGATGGCATTGTTCTTTCTTTTCCTTTTGTGTTCACTACTTTACTTTCCCTTTTGAAAATCAGCTTCCTCGTAGCTGGTTCTGGATTGAATCAACAAAAGTGAGCAAAGACCGATGGTGCCAAGATTCATCGTCCGCTCAAAGTGCGATTTCTGCAGGTTTACAGATCTGGATTCCGGAACAAACATGGGTAAACAAGAAGAAATGGAAACCACACGCTGAATTCCCAAAATAATCCTCTACTCAAAGGATGCTACAGAAGCCACGAGCAATCGCGGGAGCTGCCAGGGTCTGAAGCTCTCAATCCACAACACACCATTCCAATGCATCAAGCCCCTATGCACCGGCATCTTCAACGCCCATCTAGAGCAATCAACCGATTAAGCTACACATCGACTCTCACAAACTGCAATTCCAACTCCCTCCAGATCCACCCACGAACTATGCCAATCTCTGGGGTCACACACACGCATTACCAAGAACTAGATACTTTCCTACCATGCCACGGCGATCAAGCTTACAGCGACGAAAGGAGCACGGAAGCGCACATGGTTAAACTCTACAGAGCACAGCGATGCAGGCAAGGAAGGAGGGTAGGGAGAGGAGATGAGACCTGCAACCCTTCGGTAGAAGACGGTCCACCAATCGCTACCGTCCGGCAGCGGCGGCAGCGGCAACCCTGGAGCCGGCGCCGGCGCCGGCGCGGGCTTCTCCGGCCGCTTCCTCTTCTTGGCACCTCGCACAGGAGCCATGGACGCGAGGAGATCAAGAAAGGCACAACGAGGACTCGAAGACTGGAGGTCTCAGATGTTGTGCCCCCGAAAAATAAAGTGGTTTTCAGAACGGGTTGGGTGTTGGCCGTGGTCTGCAGCTACGAAAGCGCTGTGCAGAGCATGCAAGGAAACTCCGAAGCCCTACGGGTCCGGGGGCTCTGTGTTGCTGTGCAGTGTGCACCCTGCGTGACCGTGTCTGCGTGGAACATGAGACCGTCACGCGACGCACAAGATTTGTTTACGTAGCGGAGATCGGCTCAGATCGACTGCCTGGCGTGTTTTGATCTAGAGCCAAACCGGATCTTTAGCCCGTAGCAAAGGGACGTGTCGCGCGGTATACCATTATGCTATCAGATCTATATTAAATTAAATATATGTAAGTTAATCGGTACATGTCATATCTAAATATTTGCAACTAAACCACATCCCTAGTCCCTAGCCCATAACAAAGGGATGCGGCACGCGGTATACCATTTGCTTTCAGATCCATAAGTTGATGAGTACACAATATATTATTTTTCTTTTAGTCCATTCTATTATCATATTTTTCAAGTTAGTTTTGAATGTGGTAATAACACGCTAATTTACTTCACATTGTTGTGAACTTTAAAAGATAAAAGTCAAGCAACAGAGGGTATGACACCTACGGTATGCGCATATATATACATAGTACTCCTTCCGTTCTTATAGTTCACTTTGACTTTTTTGATGCATGTATTTTGTTATGTATCTAGATAAATAATATGTCTAGATACATAGCAAAATGCATGCATCAAAAAAATCAAAGTGAATTACAATTTGAAACGGAGGGAGTAGCAATTTTGTTTGAGCGTGTCTTTCCTTTCACCAGATGCGTCTATAACATGTTATTGGCTTATGATGACACCATATCTCTAAGCTAGGACATGCAGTGTATTACTTATTTTTCTTTAGATCCACACTAATTTGGATATCTCTAAGCTAACTTATGTGTAATAGATGGCATGTGGTGAATCATTTGTCTTATTTTGTGAACTCTAATGAAAAAATCATTGAAAACCAACATGCAATGAGGGCTATGTTCTCATATCAACAATTTGTGCAAGATATTCGCCTTTGTTTTTTTTAGATTACTCTTGTAACCACCTCACTACATGTCCTTTCACATTCGCCTTTGCTTTATGCTACACTATGATTACAAACTAATAATGTGTATTGATGAGTATATAATATTGTATGCCACCTACTACGATGTTATGGTAGCATTCTACCTCTTAAATGGCTTATAGTTTTGTGGTTGATAACTTGTCGCACATAATAAAATGTCTACATTTATGTTGTGATGTATGCCCATTTGTCTATATCATTTTAACCTCTATAAGTCCACAAACAAGTGGAAAGACAAAGTTTGGCCAAAAAAGCTATCACAAATGGAGGGGGTAGGACTACCTGTATGACATAATCATATTTTATGAAGTATCAATGCATATTTGTCATTGCAAAGTGTGTGCATGCCGCACATAGTTGTACCAAATGTATATTTGTCATTCGTTCTAAAATTTTGGACACTTCGCAACCAAGCGCTTGGTTTTCGAGGCTTGATTCAGTCAAATGTTGCTGTTTGGTTAAAGACAAGGTAGCCACGATAGCAACCAAACATCCCCTAGCAATAGGGAAGACAAGAACATCAAGAGGTGTTCATGGGATTGGTATTGTTTTAGAGTCTATTATAACAAAAGCATGGGTTCATCATGGGTGTGCGGCACAAAGGATACAAGTCACTTATACGAAGAGGGTACGATAATGCTAGAAAATAGGAAAAATGATCCCATAGTCATCGTTTACTCGTGCACTTCTTGGGATGTGATTTGATTGAACAATGAGAAAGGTTGTAATGAGGGCATCAATCTTTTGCATACACATCACGTATCAAGAAGAGCCAATTGAGTTGGAGCAGAGCAATTTAATTGCTCGGAGAGTTGTTCCTAAGTACTTATTTTTGTAGCTACGGTTATAGATTGCTATCTAATGATATATTCTAAGGAACTTTGGAGAGACAAAGAAAGTACTTGGAGGAGGAGAATACGAGCATAGGCGTCCGAGCCAAGTTGAATACCTAGTCCAACTTCAGGTCCATCTTAGACTCCAGAAGCAGTCTACACTAAATCATTATCTTAGTCATATACGAACTTTGTTTTTTATGTTCTACACAGGCACAAGAAGCTAAGAAGATGATGAATACATCCCTCCTTTAAATACACATAACACTCCTCAAGTTTTCATGTGAGACACAATTACTAGAGGCCTAGAGCTCGAGCACGATAACTAAATTTCTAGGTGAGCTTGTCCCAATATACTCTTTTTCACGATTATGAGAATATATTGCTACTTGCCGATATTATTATTTGAAAATATACAAAGGATAAGAATTTAGCAAGAGGCATATGGAGTCTGAAAGCTAGCGTGGACGTCCAATCCCTATCAAGTTTGGGAACATGAACATCTCGGACTCCACACCACTAGAAAGCCACCGACCACTCTCTTGCCCAACTCCAAGAAAATACAGGGGGCAGCTGTTTTTTGGGAGTCACGCTTGGCTAGGCACCAGGAATGGTTATCCTACCGATTACCAACTTCAAGCTCTCCTCTCCCTCTCACCGACGGCGAGCTCACTTCTCCCCCCTCGCCCACACTAACATCGTCGAGCCAGTGGCGGAGCCAGGAATTTGCAGTTGGGTATGCCAAATGCGTAAAAGTTTGAAGCAAACTACACGTAGCTCTCATTACTATCAATCTTAACAGAATTAGCATTTTGTGTGGATGTAGAGTTTTTTTTTATTTTTGCCTTTGCAGCTTTCTCCCATAATGCAAATATACTAACACCCTTCTTCTTTATCTACATTACAAAAATGAAGAATACAATCAAAAGAATGAGAAAAACAAGCTTTCAGTAGCTCACCGAGGAGTGAATCTAGGGTGTTTAGTGTTCTGCATCTGCTAGACTGCTATATGCCCACCTTGCTTGTTAAATCTGTCGAGCAGAGAGGGAGAGCCCAAGGGTGCTGCTGCACAAGGGGCGGTGCCACTGCTACTGCCACTGCCAGGCCGCCGCCAGTCAAGGAGGAGGCAGCAGGAGAATGGGCAGGGCCGCAGGGGTGGCAATTTGGGAAGGACCGAAGGAGAAAGGGTGGCTTCCCGCCGCGCTGCTCGCCGTAGTGGAGGTTGGCCGGTCGGGGGAGGTGGCGCCATGGCGGCGTTTCGCACTTGTGTTGTCGTGCGCCTGTGTGCGGCATGGAGCAGCAGAGCATGAAATGCGACTACGCGTACACGAGCAGAATTTGGACAGGCGGACGGAGGATGGTGAGCGCTCCAAGTTTGGGCTTCTTTGACCCTTCGTGGGCTGGCAGAATTGGTCGATGACTATGCATGAACTGGGAACATGAATGCAGTGCCCATGCTTGAACTATGTACAAATATATATACTTATTAATTAATTGTTTTTGTGAAATCATGGGTATGCCATGGCATACAGGTGCATACCCCTGGTGTCGCCCATGCGTCGAGTTCTCCTCCCCCTCATTGACAGTGAGGTCCTCTTTCCCTCATATGCTCCTCCTCCTCATCTTCTTCCCCATCCCCCTCACCGATGGCGTCCAGCTCACCTCCCCCCTCATTGGCCGCGACCATCTCTCTCCCTCATGCTCCTCTGCATCTAGTCATCCTGCATATGGAGTGTCGTGCTGGGCTCACTGACGAGAACAAGGAGAGGCGCATGGTGGAGCTCATGAAATCTTTGTTGGGTGTTATGGAATCTCCTTCTTTGCCCACACAGCTCCTCCGCAAAACTGGCCGCAGTGGATGGCGTACTCCATTGCCTCCGAGGAGGGTCATGCTCATCCTGCTCGCCTACTGCTCGCGTGTGTCATGCTTGCTGAGTATGCCTACCACTTGTTCAATGAAATCCCTTAAATGGGTGAACTTACCATTTTGAATATGAGGTAACTCTATTAAAGCAAGTCAGACAACCAACACACACTAGGCAGACTTATATAGTAGATAACAAAACAATCAGGGTTTGGCTTTGTAAGAGCATGCTAAAACCGTCCAAAGAAGTTAATCAGGCTAGAAAGAAGCTAAGAAACCAAACAAACCCATAATCAAGTTTTGCTAGTTAAGATTAACCAGCCTACTTCAAAATTATAGCAACATCGTCAAAGGCACAATGTTTTGGTCACCGGGCACGGAGTGGCACCCTCAGCTATCTTCTCAAGAGAGTCTTGACGAGTGATGACAGAAGTTCAAAAACAATGCTTCTCAAATGTTGCTTGAATAGTGACAATTGTCTATTTTATTCATGTTGTTTTCTAGTGGAGTTTATATATTTTTTTCTCAAAAAGAATTTGAACACACTCTACAATCGTGGCTTTAAGGGAATACCGATGTAGTTGAAACCTCCACACCAATGAGATTATGTTTTAAATAGATATATAATGACATCTGGGATCTATATTCTTTCTCCGTTCTAAATTATATGTTATTTTAACTTATTTAATATATTTATTTTGTTATGCATCTAGATAATAATAATATTTAGATATATAAAAAATAGATAAAAAAATCAAGCGATTTATAATTTAGATAATGTTGAATCGGCATTCTGCACGTATCTTGATGCTATACACAAAATATAAATCCGTGCGGTCTACTGCTCCAAAATAACGGAGTAGACCGGTCTGGAGCGCGAAACAGTCACATCTGCCTGGCCGGTGTCGAGACCACAGCCACACAGGCGGCCGGCGCTGGGCCTCCGGCAGCACACCGCGGCAGCCATGGGTCGCACTTCGAAGCTCTACCTCGTCTGCTACAACTCCCTCCAATCGCTCGGATGGTACGGTGGCTACCAGCAGCCAGAGACGACCGGCCGGCCGGCGGCCGTTGCTTCCATTACTAATTCTTTTTTGTTTATTTCCTGATGAATTCAGGTTCATCGCCCTGGTCCGCCTTCTGCCCTGCCTCGCCCCTCCCTTCCATGTCCACTCCGCGTACGCGGTCGCCGGCGACCTCATCTGTACTCACCCACCCACCCTCGCTCCTGGCTCCCCTCCTTTCGTCTCGGTTGTCTCCAGTCTCATCTGAAATTCTGCATTGTTCTCCTTTTGTCCTTTTGCTGTTGTTTCCAAGGTTTCCTGCAGACATGCGCGTTCCTCGAAACGGTGCACGCTGCCATCGGTGAGATAAACTGTTGACCTCCTTCGTGAGATGTCGTGATTATGAGAACAAACTCAGACTGGTGACGTTTTGGTTCAGGATTGGTGCCGACCACGCCACTTCTTGCCTTCTTGCAATGGGGAGGGAGGACCCACTTCGTCCTGGCTGTGGTCCGCCAAATTCCCGAGGTGTGATGCTTGGATTGGGTTAAAAAGCTATGAGAGGGATTCCTCTTGCGCAGTATATAAAAGATTCTGATTTTGCTAGGGTTTCTGTAACGTTGTTGTGTTTCGCCTCTTGGAGAGTTCAATCCTGTCTGATAAGTTTCAGTTAACGTTTGGCAATTGCAGGTTCAGAGGAGTCCATCTGTGTACATAACATTTATAGCTTGGAGCATATCTGAGGTGTGACAGAGCCCTTTCATTTCATTTTCTTTCTGTATTATGTCTTACTCTCGCCAACAATTGCAAATAGTGTTTAAAGTTTAAACTATGTGG
The DNA here is from genome assembly GCA_023333625.1 of Bothriochloa decipiens. NCBI lineage: Eukaryota > Viridiplantae > Streptophyta > Magnoliopsida > Poales > Poaceae > Bothriochloa > Bothriochloa decipiens. The sequence goes on along the minus strand of CM041641.1, from coordinate 15,395,875 downwards.
TGTGATGTCTCGTCATCTTAAGATGAAGGTAAATAATTGGTCTTTGTTAGTGATTGAGTGCTCTTATACCTATTCGTTTCCATTTAAATATATGCAGTTTTATGGAGCTGCTCATATCATAACAGTATAACAATTGTTTCAGCAATATCAGAGTAGATAGTCTGTTGGAAACAAATTGAGTTGATCAGAATTCAGAGGACAACACTGTTCTCAAATGTCAATGCATCACCATGCCGCTATTCAGATGAAAAGAGTACTAACATCCATTGATACACATTGAAGAAAAATCATGATTAGAGTAGTATTAACATCTAAGCACTGATGGTGTGCAGGGTAGGAATAGTGGGAAAAATGTTTCACTTGAAGGAGATGATGCAGCAATTAAAAATATGTTATCATCTGTTGAGAAGAGACTCTTGACTATCTTGTTTCCTAAATAAACTCTTGGAAATCAGACATATTTCAATTGATGATCTACCATGTGTCTGGTAATATAAGAATGCTAAGTCCTTAAGTATCTATTAGTACTTAAATCTATCTATCCAACTTTAGGAATCCCTTTTGTTTCATAGTTCTCCTCAAGATATGGTTTAAGGATCATCTCTATACAATGATAATTTGCTTCGTGTTTTTATCCTACAGGTCATCCGTTACTCTCACTATGCTCTGACTACCTTAAAAGTTTGTCCAGGATGGCTGACATATCTCAGGTTTCATTCTCCAATTCAATGTGCAGTCTAATGTTACGAGTTCTTGTATTTTGGTGCATACTGGGAAAGAAAATTTGCAGGATATCTTTGTTGCCAGGACCTCTCTCTCTCTCTCTCTCTCTCCATTCGCTTGTTTGTGTACTTTGTGTGTGTGTGGTGGTGGTTTGGGGGGGGGGGTGCAGAGGATTTTCATTGTTACAAATTATGGTGATGAAGTTTCAATTATTTTTTAAGTAATGTAAGGGACTAAAGGGAAGGATCACTTTACTTTCAAAAAAAGGGGAAGGATCACTGAACAGGGACAATAGCAGGTCCTAGGTTTAGGTTGTTGAAGATTTGCGCATCACCCTGTAAAAAAGCCCCTAGTTTAGGGTTTAGGAAGTTCATGCATGTCCTTTTTTTTCTCGATCACACAAGAGAGCTGCATATCTTTGTATTACATAGAGGAAAAAGTGGGGAAAGAATACAGGACAGCCCTCTTATCCCAGCTATGAGATAAGATAAGGCGGGAAAAATTACAAGTTAAAAGGTCACCAGTTTTCCAATTACAACGACCCAAACAAAGCAAAGGCTCAACCTATGCCTTGAACATGACCAAAAAATAACTCAAGCTTTCGGGCTCCAGCCAAACACCACAGCCTCATCTCTTCTTTGAAGGAGTGATGTGCAGTCTGGAGGGAGGAAGAATCTGCATAAAAAATACAGCCATTCCTGTGGTTCCATATAATCCAAGCCCCAAGTATGATAGCACTGTTAAATCCTTTTCTTTAGGCCTTGGCCTTCCCAATCTGTTTACTGACTTTTCTCCAACAGTCTGCAAAGCACTTGCCGTGGCGACTAGGCATTGTATGCTCCAGCCCAAGACTCAACAGATTGAGCCACAACTGACTGCAGTGACACAATTTTTGAGAATGTGCTGCACTGCCTCCTCTTCTTAGTCACATAATACACAATACTCAGAGCAGGGCAGACCCCTTTTTGCTAAATGATCAGCCATCCAACTTTCTAAAGGAAATCCATAGACAGACCTTGCATTTGGAAGGCGCCCATGATTTCCAAAGCTGCTGCCATTGTTCAAACATTATAGCACCATAAAAAAAAGCCTTATAGGTTGACTTGGAAGAAGAAACACATGTCCTGAGTTGCAAAGCAATCCCAAATTGTTTCTATAATAATTTAGCAATACAGTAAAATGACCGCTTCACCCCTTCTCAAACTGCTTCTCAGTTTTTTTGGGGTATTTATTTGCTTTGCAGTTTTTAAAAAATTCATAGTTGAGGTATTACCTATCTGTTATATAGTTTTTTTTCGAAAACCTTATCCATTTTTTGGTTTCATTCACCTGTCCTTGACTTTCAGACTACTGCATTTCCAACTCTCATCTTAAGCTGCTTTTGTGTAATATGTAATACCGATATCATCATACATATGGAAGAATAGACTCATGGGAGCTCCCTGTAGGTACACTGCTTTTATCCCACTGTATCCAATCGGGGTTGGACCAGGAGAAAGTAAGCTCAAAATGTCTCTCAACAGTGTTACTCTTGACTAAACCTAAACTGAGGTTGGTTCTTGCTGTCCTTTCAGTGTGGACTATGTATCAAGCTCTCCCATTTGTGAAGAAGAGGAACCTTCACTCAGATTTCTTCAAGAAGTTCTCCATGAGCTATCATTCATTTCTAGTGGTAAGTCAAGAAACTGGAACATCATGTACTGCTGATGCGTTCAGTTCAGTTCGAGTGTTTGATTATTTTCTTTACTCTGGTATGTGCTTGGCCGTGACACAGGGTGTGCTGGTGATCTATCCATTCCTGTGGCTGAAACTGTACCTGCATGTGTTCAAACAACGCAAGTCCAAGCTGGGAAAGGGGAGCAGGAAGAAACGAGCCTGAGAAATAACCTGGCTCAGTCAGGTGCCATTTGTCGCCGTCATGTGAAACGCTGAAGGGTCATTTTTTTTTTGACGAAAATCATTGTGAGTTTTTAACTGATGCAATGGTGAAGGCTTTACTGGATCGGCAGCAGCTGGATATGATGTGCTTGATTGTTTCTTTAATAACTTCTTGGAGCCTTTTCGTCACCTACCTTGATGAAAAATTACCACATGTATTTATGTTGCTCACTGAAGCAGTAGTGCATTAGCATCTACGGTCTGATATGTCTAGGTGTGGCAGAACCTCCTAAATTATATGGCCCACACGCACCTATCATTGTCTCAAAGACTTCTGTTAGCCATGCATGTGTTCCAGATAACTTAGAAAGCCCTATCGGGTGCTCTCAAAGGACCCCGATTAAACCACATTTGTCAACTCATACTAGGATCAACAACGGAGTAGCTACAACATTACCACATTTATGATAAAACATATATCAGAGTGCGGAAGAATAATAACATTAAGTTTATAAAATATATGAAAAGTTAACTTTTACAAACTTGACTTTAATTGCGGAAGCGACGAAAGCAGAGAAGAACTTCAGAAGTCAACTTAGGTAGAGCGCCTAAGTCGGGAGGGGACAACCAGATCACGTCGAGCCCACCGACATGAACTTGATTTAAACATCAATTAGTACCTGCAACAGGGGTTCAACAAACCCTGAGTACAAAAGTACTCAACAAGACTGACCCGACAAAAAAAAAGAGGGGTGAAGACTCAGAAAATGCAGGCTAGAGGGACAAGGTAAGGCTTGCTGGAGATAAAAAATTTTGCGGAAAAGCTTGAAAGAAAGAAACGTTGTCTTGTTTAAAAATTACCAACCAACTTCATTATTGATCCTTAATTTTTGTTCGAGTTGTTACTACGATGATGAACACCGATCGAGTCTTCTTCTCCGAGAAGCAACGGCGATTCGAATCCATTTTCATACCCAGCTGGGACCTAGGTGACTGAGCATACCAGAGACTTTAACTCCGAAGCACCCCAGGTGCACTGATATACCGGGATAACAACCTCAGCCGTATATCACCACATGATACACGTGAGCTCTGCGGCCCAGCGTACCGAGATACATGGGAACTTAAACCCCACAGTAAAACACACTATGACACAACACTATGACACAGATGGGATTCTCTGGCCCCACGCTAGGTCACTCTATGGCATACACGGCTCCAACCATCCGTATACCACTTCATGCATGTGGATTTCTAAATTCTCGATATCACCAGTTCGCCAACGGACAGGACCTAGGGCATCAACAGACGAGAACACTACAGAGGGACTCCATTCCCAGTGCAAGTTCGCCGTCCGGACTCGATTTATTACTATCATCAAGATTTCAACAGAAAAACCAATCTCATCTTTTTCATTCTTTTGCCTTTGAACAATTAAATAAATAAGCAGGGCTAAGCATTACTACTTATCTTCTGAGCAGGTAACAAGGAACAAGGAATAAGACGGGTAATGCAATTTGTGGGTTTTCACTCAACTCCTATTACTTAATGCAACATATCAGAGCTGAAGCGGTAAAACTTTTATAAATAGAATAGGGTTTAAATGCATCCGGGGCTTGCCTGTGTTGCAGCGGTAGTTAGTTCCCGTCAAGATCACGGGTGTTACGCTTGACATAACTCCAGGATGGATGACACCACATCATGGATCCGCAGCTTCACTTCGATGGTGGATGGCATTTTTCGGAGATCGTGCACCAAGATCCACTCACTCTCGAACAACTACACGTATTTAATGATGCATGTTTTAGCATGATGAACTCATGACATGATGCATGAAAATGCATTGGTGCAAGCATAACAAGATTAAACAACTAGCTAATTATAAACTATTTTAAAAGCATTACAGAAGATAAATATAAAACTCCATATATTATAAAATTATATAGTCATATTAGGTGTTAATATGACATAGCAGAATCATATAAAGGTAAAGGAACCATATTTTTCATTTATACATTTTTATTATAATTATAAACTATTTAATAAGCAATAAGCAAGATAAATCAAAAGGTCAAGCATACGATATCCAATGACCACAATATTTTTACTACAACACACACATAGCACAAGAAACATGTCATAAAAATTTCAAGTCAAAAGGGGTCACATAGCATGAGATATGAATTTCCTTTTCTTTAAACATTAAATACAGGCATGAAACATAGCTAATTATTTTTATATAAAACATGGCATGTTTCATATTTTTAATAAAAACTAAGCATTACAAAGAACATAACAAAATTTGGTTCACCAAAAACGGAGTTACGAAACTCCAGATATGAATTTTTGAAGTTTATGAAAAACTGCTACAAATAGGTTCTCAAGGTACTATTCACCTGAGTCTTAGACTGTGCAGTTAGGACCCTGGCTTTTATCGAATTCAAGAACGAGGTCCTTCACGTGGTTTGGACAGAGAAGCTCACTGGGACTCGCGGTTTTTCGACGATGGAGTGCTCGTCGACAGCAAGGAAGAGACGGCGGAGCGAAAGTGAATCCGTGCGCATCCGCCGAGGGGCTCAGCGTGACCGGGACTTGCCCATGGCGTGCTGGCCACGCGCTCAGCCCAGGACGCGGCGGGTGGCTATGGCAGTGGCGAATTCCGGCGGCGCTCCGGGGCAGGGACGGGTGCGCTGGGTGCAAGGGATGGCGGCGCAGCCAGCGGTGGTGCTCGGAGGGCGCGGAATTGCTGTGAACGGCAAAACATGGCAGTGGCTGTGGAGCTCGGCGCGCCGGTCATGGCGGACGGCCGTGGCAGAAAAATAACGCCCAACTTGCCATATATATAGACGAGGGCGAAGCGTATAGATGTCTAGCAGACTCGCGAACTCGGCCACAGCGACGCCCGTGCGAGAAACGCCGCGAAATCGCGACCAAACGACGCACGGCGTCGACACGGCAGCAAAACAGAGTAGCAAAAACGGACCAGAGCAACATCGGACCAGCAAAAACGGACCAGTCACTCGCGCGGGTACTGTTCATCAAAATTACAGGACTGCCACTCGTCAAAAATTGTAAATTACTCCCAAATTTATATAGGAACTTAAAAATCTCTAAAAATAAACTTTGCATAACTTTTCAAGAGCTACACTTTTCATTTAAGAAACATTTTCAAATTCTTCCTAGATTTTGAAATATGAATTTAAATTTAAAAAGAATACAAAAAGGGTCAATTCTCTAGAAGCAAACATTTGAAATTACTTTTTATTTTTCTAAACAACTTGAAAATCTTCCAATCTATGAAATGTTCAGCTTATCAATCCAAACACTTTTCATAGAGAAAGTTTTCCCAAATTTTGAATAATTTTTGAAATATGAATTTAAATTGAAAAGGGGATAAGTGTTGGAATACTGTATTTTTAAATTTATTCAAAAATTATTTTTGGAAACTCAAAAAACTTTGAATACCAATATTGTAGCTCTTATCAAGATCTACAAACTATATTTTGAGAGTATCTCAAAATTCCTTATAGATTTTAAAACATAGAAAAAGGGATAAAACTAGGTTTTGAAAATAGTTTTTAAATAGCAATCAACTCATCATTTCATGTATAAAACAAAGCACCACATAAAAGATATTATTAAAACATGAATGCATTTATATTATGATGCTCAATGATTATTTTTAATAATAAACTTAATTATAATTTTAATTGCTTACTAACATACGGTAGGTCTAGCCAGACGTTTCCAATTTGCAATCCCGAAAAATGCCTAGCCAAGCGGCCGGGGGAACTGATTCCGCCACCGGACGGCAGCGACCATCACCTCCCAAATGCCAACCTCGCCGCCGCTGGCCAAGACCTCCACGCCCCCGCCGCGGCAGCCACCGTTCCACCCATCAGCCGGATCCGCATACCTTTCCCTAGTGCCCCTGCTGGTTGCGGCCGCGACCATGTTTTCGTTCCTCAAGTGGTGCTAGTGCAGCCACTTCCCCTACGGGTTTGGTTGTTCTGTCCCCAATGCAAGCGGTGGAATTATTTGTTCATCAAAAGAAAAAAAAACGGCGAGATAAAGGAGCCAAAGGTGGTTAATTTTCAGGTTGGCAACTGGTTTGGTGCCTGATTTTTGGTAGGATCGTTTTGCTACTTTTCAGTGCAAAGTGCCAACACTTCCAAATTCAGGAAACTCTGGTCTCAAATGTTGCTTAAGCATTTAGTTTGTTCAAATGATGTGGTCACCGTTACTACACATAGTAACTGATGAAATTGCTATTGTTTTTGCAATGTGGTGACCATTTCTTGACTGAATGAAAAAAAAAATAGAGGCCCCAGACCTTCTAAGTTCTAACCACTTTCGATGGAAATTGACCTGAAAAAAGTTCCACATTATCTTGTGAAACCGTCCAAAAGATGCTATCTGCAAAAATATCTTTCAGTTGTCATTGTCTTGTCCAACTTACGTACTTATTTCATTGACCCACAACAGAAGGCATTCAAAGCGTGATATCTTGGCCTTGGCATCACCTGAAGTGTGCGATGTGTCGATATGGCGGCTTCTATCTTGCAGCTCAGATATATGTGGTCAGTTTTCCTCCACTTTGTTGTATTTCCCCCCCGTTATCTGCATGAGCAGATAACTCCAAATGATAGGCTGAGAGGTGTTGTGACACTGCAGGCGATAAAGGTATATAAACGAAATAAACGCTTTCGGCTCTGAGATCCCGAAATTGATAAACTGGAAAGGCTGGGATCACCAAATGGACCGTGTTCTTCTGAGCTCCCACTTGCCATCTCACGCCTTTGCAAACACAAGGTATTGATTCTCCCAACTCTTTTGTCTGTGGAAGGCCATCCAAATTTCTCCATGATTATTGTCAGAGTTCATACCTTCTCTGTAACCTGCCAGTTATTTCCAATCTTTCAGGTTGCAGCAAGGCTCTGGTGGTCTCAACAGTATAGGATTTGCAGTCATCAGAAAGGGATGCTTAAAGTTTAGATGTTATGCGATTGGCGATAAACTTAATGGTCCAGGGCGCTTTAATAAGCCTTTTAACAAAAACAGTAATGGACCTGTTTTCCAAGGATTCGCATCTGGTGCTTCTTTTAGAACTGTTGGTGCTGAAATCACTCAGGATACAGGAGATTTCTTTGTCAGTGATGCAGAGGGCGATCCAGACAAACCTACCGATGGATTCGCATCAATCGACCAGGCTATAAATGCTTTGCGTAAAGGAAAGGTAGGTGAATGACTACATTAAGGATATATCATACCTTAGCGCTTTTCATCACTGTAATTTGTATCTTTACTATATTTTGTATCATCATAGTTTAGGTTTGAACTAGAGGATGGAGCTAGTACTCTTTATCATATTCATCATAGTTTCAGCCTGTACTTTTCATCCCTGCAGTTTGTGCCATTCATGTGGATGGAATATGCATGATCAGGCTAGATTGAATTGTCCTACTTGAAGATCATATTCCATATGTACTGCGTAATACAAGAATTCTTACAAATATAGTAGTAGCTTCCAATCAAGCGCGATTAACTGAATTCAGCAGCTGAACTAGATGGGTGTCCTTGCCTAGTATTTTTGTTATAAATACCACAATGTGGCATTGTGCTATGAGTCCAGTCCAACAGTAGCAAATTCTGCCCTGCGTGCACTTTTCTATTGCTCAAATCTATTTACTTTTCTTTAAAATGTTAAGACTCAAAGTGAAACAATGTAACACTAACATGTTCATGGAGCAAACTCCTTTGCTTCAAAACTCAGAACAGGACCTTGAATGCAGAATGTGATACCTACATTAGCATTGTTTCGGTAATACAGTTGAATTTAGCTACAAAGTTAACTATTCATTCTTCTCCAGTTTGTTATTGCTGTAGATGATGAAAACGGCGATAATGAAGGTGATCTTGTGATGGCGGCCACTCTAGTGAACCAAGAATCAGTTGCATTCATGATCAGAAATGGTTCTGGGATTATCTCAGTAGGCATGAGAGAAGAGGACCTAACAAGACTGATGATTCCTATGATGTCCCCAATTACAGTAATCGAAGATATGACGGCTGCTGCTTCCACGGTGACAGTGGTAAAGATATATCATCTCATAGCCTTTGAAAATTCTCAGATGTACAAAACTTGAAAAGATATTTTTCAATCTCTTCAGGATGCCAGGGTTGGCATATCTACCGGTGTCTCGGCTGCAGATAGGGCAAAGACCATCCTCACTCTAGCCTCCTCTGATTCCAAGCCCAGTGATCTGAGGAGACCAGGACATATATTCCCCCTCAAGTACCGGAACGGGGGTGTGTTGAAACGAGCTGGCCACACAGAAGCGTCAGTCGATCTTGTTGCATTGGCAGGTCTCCGTCCTGTATCCATTCTCTCCACTGTCATGGACCCCAGGGATGGTTCAATGGCAGGCATAACAGTTCTGCAGCAGATGGCTATGGAGCATGACATACCCATCATTTCAATTGCTGATCTCATCCGGTTAGTATATCTTAAGGTGAAGCCTTTGTGAACCTAAAAGCTTCCGTTGTTTTATCTTTCGATTATATACTATACTGCTTGCATAACTCTTCAAGATCAAACATGTATACCTGAAAACTGAAATGTATTGGTTTGGTGTTGGGATATTTCCAGGTTGCAAATATCCTTTACAATATGAAGGTTTCAACAAAAATGTTTGGTTTGGTTCAGGTATAGAAGAAAGCGGGAGAAGCTGGTGGAGCTGATTGCTGTGTCTCGCCTGCCGACGAAATGGGGCCTCTTCCGAGCTTACTGCTACCAATCCAAGCTCGATGGAACTGAGCACATTGCTGTTGTGAAGGTAATGCAATCACTTGTCTCCATCTTCGAGCCGTTCTAGGGACATTGATACTGGACGGAAACAGAATATGCAAGTTTTGCCTTGATTTCCAGTTGGTCTCTCGTGTGATTCTCACCATCCAATATATGTTTGCGACGCAGGGCGATATTGGCGACGGTAAAGACGTCCTGGTGAGAGTGCACTCAGAGTGCCTGACAGGGGACATCCTCGGGTCAGCTCGCTGCGACTGTGGCAACCAGCTGGAGCTGGCGATGCAGCTGATCGAGAAGGCCGGCCGTGGCGTGCTCGTGTACCTCCGCGGCCACGAGGGCCGCGGCATTGGCCTGGGCCAGAAGCTCCGCGCCTACAACCTCCAGGACCAGGGCCACGACACCGTGGAGGCCAACGTCGAGCTCGGCCTCGCTGTGGACGCCCGCGAGTATGGCATCGGCGCCCAGGTAGCCAGCAGAATCCAGAGCAATTCTTGCCTGATTTCTTCAAGTTTGGTTACGGGGAGATTGATTGATGTGTGTTTTTCCATCTGAATTTATGTACGTTTCAGATACTCCGTGACATGGGCGTGCGCACGATGCGGCTGATGACCAACAACCCGGCCAAGTTCATCGGGCTCAAGGGCTACGGGCTCGCCGTGGTGGGGAGGGTGCCGGTGATCTCTCCCATCACCGAGGAGAACCAGAAGTATCTCGAGACCAAGCGCACCAAAATGGGGCACGTCTACGGCTCCGACCTCCCGGGCAGCCTGCCGGAGTTCGCCGATCCACAAGATGCCCCTACGGAACAAGAAGACGATAGCCAAAAGGCCCAAAACTGATAAAAATATATGATTTTTTTTTTTTTGGAGGAAAGATACCAATACAACCACAACCATAAATTCTCATTTCACTTCGGTGTTGCTCATGCCAAACAAAGTTCAGATTGAGTACGAGTATTGCAGACTGTCATCAATTGCCAAATTACAGTGATATAATACATTCAGATACCAAACATAGCACTAGCATTCATTAATTCATTTCTTGTTCGGAAACCCTGTGTCATCATCGATTAAAAAAACCTCGGCCCTTTGCGTAACAAATGGAGAACTGTTACTACTTGCGAACAAGGTCACTTTGATTTTTTTTAAGTACTCTATACATTGTAAATTATAAATTATTTTAGAAAATTTTGAGTCAAAGTTGATCAAAACTATAGAGAAAACTATAAAGAGTTAACATCAAATGGGTATACCATGAAAATATAATTAAAAAAATTAATACTACTTAGTTATAATCATAAATGCTATTTTTTATCATATAAATTTGATCAAAATTAAGATATTTCAACTTTTTAATATTTTTAGAATGATTTATGATTTAAAATATGTAGATAAACTAAAAAAATCAAAACAACTTGTAATGTATAAATACATAGTAAAATACAGTATTGGCCATCAGACAATGCTGGGCACAGACTGTCGGAAGAAGATGCTACCATCGATGACAAGTGGGTCCCATCTGGCAAAGACCTAGCCATCCAGCATGGTGACGGATCAGTTGTATCCTGTCAGTCCAACCAAATGTAGGACAGGAACATGCCCAGCCTCCACAACAGTGTAGAGCGCACCCGGAACTAACTATTAAAATATTAAAATTCTGAGCTGCTTAGGTACGCAAAAGGGGGGAAATCTGAATACCCAGCGAGGGAATGACCAGGACACATTTGGCAGACCGCAGACATCACTTCTTTCTTATGATGTTCATATGAAATTATAATTAGGTGGCAGCATGTTCAAAATATTCTTCGACATCGACCATTTCATGCCACACAATACAATCGAATTTTCAGGATAAGCAACAGTCCCAAGTTTGTCTAAAAGAGACCAAAACCACCATACGAATGACGCTGAATGGAAAATATACAGGGGAAAAGCAAAAGAATGCTGGCATGAGGTAATTGGTTGTGAATTGCAGCACTCGTTCCCCATATGTTCCTCCTTCAGAGCATTTCCTGAGATCTGCGGACACATTGCCTTACCTTTTTCTTGAACTCATCCCGCTTTTCTCTCCAATCCTTCTGCAAGACAAATTCGTCTACAACTTCAGAAACAAAAGGTATCTGATATAGAACAAAAACCTACAGTTTTTCAATATGGTGTAGCTTAAACTAAATGATTAAAAACCTTCAGAAATGCGTAAAGTCAACTACCTTGACAATAGTAGAAGTGCTATGTGCTAATCAAGGAGAAAATGGTCACATCACAATAAATATTTAACAGGTAAAGTTAGTGTATTTCAAAGGACCCAATACTAACTATTTATCCAACAGGAAAACTAACTAATGCAATTGCAGAGCTAACAACTGATCACTTTTAATGTTGCACTGGAAGCAGCACAAAAGAACTTCTGTAGTTTGCTTTTCTATGCAACAAAAAAAAGTAATGCCGTATGCAACTTACAGCAGCTTCAATATTCGCTGGAGACTCGTCGTTTGGACTAGAGAGCATTGAAATGATGCTCAGAACTATACTTTCAACCTGCATTAATGAAAGCACAATAAATAAGCAAGGCAACATGCACATTTGGCTAGTTTCTACTGATGTAAACATAAAGTAATAATAGGCTAGGGTACTTATCAACACAAATTTCAGTCATATAGTATTTTGGCTAGTGTGAGTGTGTGTGTGTGTGTAGAGAGAGAGAGTGCCAAGTAAACAGTTATGTGCCCTGAACAAGAAACCCCACCGTGTGCACTGGTGTCCACCGTTCGCTTGCAAGCTCATAACCATTGGGATCTTCGCCAGGTGGATGAAGAATAGAAATGCAAACACGTCCATCAGGATAAACTGAGAATTCAAAATAATAAGAATTGTCAGAACTTTGAAATGAACAAATAGTAGACACAAACATCAGTCAGATAGCAAAGCGTACCATTCGGATGCCACATCTCAGAAGTAAATCTTACTGATGGTGGGCTGTTGGGATAGTTCTGGGGGAAGGTCATTATTGCATTGAAGTAGCCTCCATCACTGCAAAAGTAAAATGTCGATCCTCTTAATTCCATGAAAACCCATGAAAAAATTATGTGAGCTAGTAAATTCAGTAACTTCAAAATCTGCAAGGACTATTCGTTTCTTTTCCCCCAAAAAATGCTTACACTATTTTTTTTCCAAAACATATATGTAGTTCCTTAATGGCTTAATCCTTTCAAGGTGCTGTTATATTGGATGACAAGATCACAAAAAAGTTACTGCAAGTAAACTATTACCGCAGGTGGGTGGAACATTTGCAGACATTTGCAAGAAAATAAACTACAACTGCAGGTGGGAAGTAGTACAACAGATCAATACAAACATAAATCTGCAAACCCTGCTAGCTGTGCCAACAGAACATGCAGGCAGCAGTTTGATTCAGCACTATGTGATACGAATCAGAATCAAAACACGGAATCCATGTGGTTACACTGCAATTCATCAATGCAGGCTGCTAATTGGTATCAAAGGCTCGCAACACAGGATGCCCATAGCATACACCATGAAAACCGAACTCAGAAACGGTGTGACTACACGCAAGTGATGATACAGATCACCATCAAGACACTGAATCTGCTTGGTTACACCATAGTTCATCAATAAGGGCTGTGGATCAACATCGCAACACAGAATTCTGATGTGCCATAGAGATCAAGCAATTGGGACTGCAGGTAGACACACAAATTATATAGAATCGGCATCCAAATGCAGAATCAGCTCCATGACACCACAATTGATCAATATGGGTTGCAGATCGACCTCACAGCACGGAATTCCTACAGTACGCACCAGGCAAACCAAACAATCTGAACCTGAAACGACTATGCGCACCCATCAAGCATGCAATCTATATCCCAGGAGCAATCGTGCAGTAATTATAGGGCAGGCAAAATTCGAACTCACTATAGGGTGTCAGGCGGGCCGATGATGGTGACCTGCCATTCGAAGACGTTGCCATCGTCTACAAGACCCGCGGAGAACCCATCCACGGGGTTCTTGGTAAGATCTGTGACAAGCAACAAAGATCGTCAGAGAGATCAGGAGCCGATCGCGTCAAATCGGAGCGAAAAAGGAAGAGGAAAGCGGAAGGCCGTTCGGATCCGTACCCTTGAGCTGCTTCTGGAGCAGGAGGCTCGCCTGGCTAGTGGTGCCCGCCATGGGTAAGGAAGCAGCGCTCCTCGACCGGATCGGGGCTAGGGTTTTGGCGATGGGAAGTGGTTCGCCGCCCCCCGGAGGAGAGCTGCTGCTTTATTTCTGGGGGCGAGAGCAGCTTCGGAATCGAGAGGAAGAGGGTAGAAGGCAACAGGCTGGACGATTTATAAGAATCTTGATGGACGATTTATAAGAATCTTGATGAGAGAGGGTTCCGGGTTAGTTAATGATGACAGCCGGATTAGTTTCTGCGGCTAAAACATCATGTATTTTTAGTTTTCGTTACTAATTTCCTCGCAAAGAAACTTACTTGCCATTATTAATTTAGGAGCCCCACAGCAAATAATAAGTTTCTGATGTATTTGGACGATTTCCTTTTTCATACTAGCAAATCAAAATATCTTACAACCTCTGTTCTAAATTATAACTTATATTAATTTTTTTGTTGTAAAAGAAAAACTCATATTGATTTTTTATTTTTTGTTAGATATATATATTGTATGTCTAGATATATAGCAGTTAGAAAAGCTAAATTAACTAATAATTTGGAATAATGGAAGTAATATAAACAGTAAGAGCATCTCTAGAAGTTCTGTAAAATAACTTTTTTACTTTTATTTTTTAGCGAAAAAAGTAAGTGCTCTCCAACAGCAACAGTTCAGTAGAAGAGCTCCTAAAAAATAAAAAGTTGTCGATGTCTTCTCCAACTGGAGGAACATTGTATCCACTCCCGGTTAAATTGGATGCATGAGTAAACTAAGAAAAATAAACGGTTCTGGATGAAAACGGTGAACTAGTTAGTTAGATCTATTAGTTTGGCAAAATAAACTATTCCAAATTCCCCCGGGACACTCAAGTAAATTTGGTAGAAACTACTTGACACATCTCTTCCTAGCACAAGGGTAACGTAAATGAGCATGTTCGGATATCTACATATGGCTTTATGCAGGATAGCACTATTATGAAATCAGCCTGGTCCTTCATCCCGCGAAGTCTGGGGTAACAGGTGGCTCGGGGTTGACACACTTTGTAGGAAATCACCGTGTTATTTTTACCTAAATCGAGCAAATCAACCTAGTGATCCCCATAACATACCATCCACATCTCCACTACATCAATACTGAGGATAGGTTCAAAAAAAAATACTGGCGTATCTACTTATGCTCTATTGTGATATGATTTTGATCCTATGAAGTTTTGCCTATTGATACACCATGTTTTTTCTTCTCATAATCAAATATCTGGTTGAATGATGTCAGCATCGAAGGCACATCAACGTCTAATAGCTCTAATCAAACCAATTTACTTTAGTTTCTACATTGTGTAATTTGTGATCATGTTTAGTGTCTAACTACATGTTTATGCAAGTTAGTTTCAACATCCAAAAGATGGCATTTTCGAGACCCGAGGGGGCTAACCAAATTCTGCTAGATCAGTTTTCATTACCTTATAGAGCACTGACTTCATCATCTGAAACACAGCACCGGTGCACAACCAACAACACAGCAAAAAGAGTACCAAGTAAAACTTCATCTGTTCATTGAGTTGGAATTGCCAAGTTTCATATCCAAAACTAGAAATTCAATCCTCCTAAGGAGTCAAGTATATATATGGGGTCCATTGCTTCTTACACAACTCAGAAATACAAAATTCAACTGGTGAATCAACCTGGAACCCCTACCCTGCAGAATACCACATCCAAGATGGTGATTTCTGTTAGTCTTCAAAATGTGATAACTGCCTTGAGGCAAAAATCTCATTTTACACCATCACTTTGATGAGCCAATGAGCATATAAGCATGATTATTCAGACCTCCCTGGTTCGCATGGTCTCCACACTGTACCAGAAGGTTCGTCCATTAGGGCGATGCCCTTGGTAGCAAGGTTTTTCCTGATTCCATCGGATACCTCAAACTGCTTATTCTTCCTTGCAACATTTCTCTGCTCTATCTGCTCTTGCAATTTTTCTTCAGTCAGCCCCGCTCGCTTTAATGCTTTGTCCTTCAATTGCTTCAGTACCTATTGGACCAACAGTTTACTCGTTAAATATGTAGGTGGTCATCATAAACAAAAATACATTTCTAGACACTGGAATTATTTTATTTATGGACAGGCACATCGGCTTCAGTACCTCTGCCAAAGATGATGATGGCACCAGACCAAGTATAGACAGTTTATTTTTAAGTTCTGTTTCCAATGCAATCAGCGCTTGAATATAATCTTCCGGCTGCTTTTGCAACTGCTGTTGCTTCTGTTGCTGCTTCTTCTGCTGTTGCTGTTTCTTCTTTTGCTGTTCTATTTTTTGCTGCAGTTTCTGAAAGTAGAAATGGTGTTATGGGCAGAAAAAATAATAGCGCCACAGACAATTTCAAAACACTATAACCTTGGAACTTGGAAGCACAAGAGACAAGAATACCTTCAAATCATTCAGATTGCTGTTTATGGTCTTCAGCAGCTCCACGAAGCAACGATCCAGAACATCTGTGGTTTTAAGATCATTTGACATATATTTCAAGAATTCTGAATGGTGCTTATCAATCAGATTTTGCTCCTCAGATGGCACTGGGACAGCAAGACCTGCTTCACGATATGTAGCTAGTACTTCCTCACAATCATATAGAGTCTACAAAGAAAAAAATGGGGTGAATTAGGACACAAGGATAATCAATGCTCATACACAAATCCAATAAGTCACTGAATGACTAAAATTTGAAGCTAAAATCACGTACCTGATAAATGTAGTAGGCACGATCAGATGCAATCTCAAGTGCTTGATCAGAGTGGTTCACATCTGATCTATAATGTGTGCGCATCAAGAAAAATCTTAAAGCCATTGGATGGTAAAGAGCAATGATCTGAATAAAAACAACTGTTATTGATCTCAACAGGAACCATAAAGTTCAAACTCATGCAAAGAACTAAAGAAAGCAACAGTAGATCTGAAGGGAAACCCAAAGGTTAAAAGTTAAAACTAATCACAATGACTTAACTAAAAGGAGCCATGTGTTCACCACTTACATCTCTAATCGTGAAAAAGTTATTATCTGATTTTGCCATTTTTTTATCATCTTTGTTAACGAAGCCGTTGTGCATCCAGCACTTGACCTCGCTATCAGGATAAGCCGCTCGGCTTTGGGCAAGCTCATTCTCATGATGAGGAAAAATCAAATCTTTGCCCCCACCATGAATATCAAATACATGTCCTAAATAGTGAGCACTCATTGCGCTGCATTCAATATGCCATCCTGGTCTTCCACGGCCCCAAGGGCTATCCCAAAAAGGCTCACCCTCCTTTGCAGCCTGAAACAATTATTGAAGAATTAGAAGAAAGTGGCAACACTAAATTAGATATGAGTTTATATCGCAAAACTACAGCTATTTGTGCCTATGCAGGTTTTAGGATTTGTTTCACAAAACTATAACTACTGCAGCCTCAATTAACAAATCTACAGCATTTTGCATGGACCCAAATGTGTAGCCACACAAGTTATGTTTGGACTCGCATGTGGACTTGGATGTGGACGAGTAGTTGTAGTTCTGTGAAAGTGATCCCAGAAGTTGTAGTTTCCTCACAGTTAGACCCAGTTGTTGTAGTTTTGTGAAATCAAACCCTAGCAACATCAGTACTTCAAACTTACCTTCCAGAGTGCGAAGTCTGCAGGATTACGTTTTCTCGTATCAAAAGCAACCCGTGCACCTGCCTGATTTTGATCAAATTTCCTTCCAGATAAACTGAGATATTCAGGAAAGCTATCGACTGAAAAGTACACATCTCCTTCCATAGCATAGGCTTTCCCATTCTCCATTATCTGTCCAGAAACATAGACAACATGGGAAAGACATGTGACATAAGAAGAGATAAAGGGGGCATTTTTTGTACCATCAGGAATTATATACAGTAAGTTATGCATGACAGTTGAATATCTTAGAACTAGATATAACGAGTGAAAGAATGGGTATAATTTGTATGGTGGCAAATAATGCAATCATCAGTGTTGATTTTTTTTACAACAGCCAGAGTGGTGGAGTTTCCAATCAAAGCCAAGGGACACCAAGATTACTAAAGAATTCCAACCACAACTTGCTATTAAACAGAAACCTATTGTGTTAATAGCAAAATTTCAAGGGTGGGACATAGCCACTGAACTAAGCTCATCCCACTGACAACAGCTGCAAAGTATCATGAAAGCAAATAATTAAACACATATTTACATCAGTTAGATTTGGAGCAATACTGTACCTTTGTTATCAATTCTATAATATGCTCAATGTGCTCTGTTACCCGTGGCTCGCAGGTAGGAGGCAAGCACTGGAGCTCAGTCATATCAAGAAGAAATTCATTGATAAACCGGCTGCTCAAACTTGTAACTGTTTCACCGCGTTCATTTGCACGCCTAATAATCTGTAAAAAAAGTAAGGAAATAATTTTATCCGAATTTCTACCAAAAGATGTTGGTATAGAAAAACGAAAATTTATATTAAACATGCAACACATTGGAAAATTAAACTATTTCGTGAATCCTGTTGTTTGATCTATGAACAATGCCGACAAAAAAGAACAGATGTTGGAATGAAATGGCACTGGTGACAATCCGGTTAAGAGGAAAGCACAAGATTAGTTGAACCCAGAAACAAATTAGTCCACAGATGACACTGTTACAAATAAGAGCATGCTCATTCCACTTTGATACCTAAAAAAGTTTTCCTTCCTTCTCAACTACTAAGATGCAACTCTAGAATAGTGCGAACAAATTGTTACCTTGTCATCAATATCCGTGAAATTACGGACATATTCAACTTCATACCCCAAGAATTTAAGGTACCTACAAGGAATATGAGACCAGTAATATTATAGAATTAAATATGTTATCAAAACTTAAGGCGCAAAGATAGCAACATGACTAATATTATGCTCTAACTTGGCTAGACTTTTGAAAAATGCATTTGAATATTAATGTAATGTATAAAGACCATTGTAGGTTTAATTCAAAACAGCACCATATGACTGTAGTACTAACACACACAGGTTAGCTTGCTCCAAGCGTTCCAAGTTGCAAAGAATCTCATATTGGCATGTTGTATGTACTCCGTCTATCCCAAAATAAATCAACTTCTAGAATCATCCTAAGTCAAACTATCTTAAGTTTGACCGATTTATATAAAAGATCGCTAATCTTTTTTACACCAAATTAGTATCATTGAATACACCATGAAGATATATTTTTTACTTATTTGGTGACATAACTATTCTTCGTACAATTGATCGAACTTAAAATAGTTTGACATAAAACAGCTCTAGAAGTTGATTTACTTTGGGACCCAGGGTATACGTAAAAATAATTCGTGACAATGAGAAATAGAGCATGGCCAGAATACAAATGCACAGCAATAGTTAGTCCATCAAACACGTATATCTAGATGCAGATTCCAGAGGCAACTAGCAACTAATACAGTTTAAACATAGCCTGGATCCAGCTATGTTGAACATCCAAACAAGAGCATGTCTAACAACACACAAACCTACTACTACAACACTTCACTGGGACAAAGCTACTAGACCATATTTCCCAACCGCCAACACTAATTGAGCAATCACCAACATGTCAGCACAACCGGAGTCCAGAGAGCGCCCAATTCTAGAACTAAAACCTTACTCTGCACAATTTAGAGCACAAACGGATAGCTCTCTAGTAGCCGATCCGGCTAACTGCGTGTATACCAAGACAAAGGGCCACCAGATCCGAGGGTTGCTGGGATTGCTACCTGTAGAGGACGTCGAAGGCGACGTAGGCACGCGCGTGGCCGATATGGCTGAAGTCGTAGGGAGTGACGCCGCAGACGTACATCCCTACCTTCCCCTCCACCCGGGGCTGGAAGGGCTCCTCCCTCTTCGTCATGGAGTTGAATAACACGAGCTGCGGCGGCGCCGACGCCGACGCCTCCGCTGCGGTGGCGGGCGGCGGCGGCTGGGCCTCCTTCGCCATGGTGGCGGACAGCGGAGCCTGGGCCTCCTCGGCCATGGTGGTGGGGGGCGACGGGAGTGGACGGCACGTGCTAGCCTAGAAACCCCAGCGGCCAGACAGACGCGGAAGGGGAATTTGCGGCGGCGGCGGGGGCCTGCGGGATGCGGCGGTCGTGACGGGACTTGGGGAGTTCGTCGAGAGAAGGCAGGGGAAAGCTCAGGTGGAAGTGGCCAAGTGGTTTCGATGGGCCAGCTATTAGCGGCCCGTCTAGCACGAAAGCTTTCCTCGTTTGGGCCTCGTTTAGATTGTCTCCAAATTTCAAGTTTTTTCACTCTCTCTCCGTCACATCAATTTTTAAACTCATATATAGAATATTAAATATAAATAAAAAATAATTAATTATATAATTTAGTTTAAAATTACGAGATGAATCTTTTAAGTCTAGTTAGTTCACGATTAGATAATATTTTAAATATGATAAAAAAGTTACTATTTATCAGATTGAAATTTTTTACGATCTAAATAAGACCTTGGTTAGCTTTTTCTCTTTTTGAGAACCCTCGTTTGGTTAGCTTTAAGAGCAACTCGGTTGCACTGAACCACGGTTTATCCTTTTCTCCGTCACCTGAATCCGAGACCACTGATAATCTCTATTGTCTATCAATTTACATAATAGAGAATTCCACGGTGGTTTCAATCTGGAGTGTCATCCTGACGGACGGGTGTTTAAAGACTTTTTCATTTTTATAAGATTGAGAGTCTGCTGCAGTCCACCTCAACGTCGATGGCTTTCTTCGGCTTTAGGTGCTTCAGGTTTGACGACATTGGCTGGTGACGGCAGTCTTCATCGACAACGGATGAGGCTGACTTCCGTTCTCAAATGGGCTACAGACCAGTCTGTAATTTCTCTTTTTATTGAAATCCTTGTAGCATATAGGATAGGCTGTTGTTCTCCGTACGTATTCTTATACGTTGTTGTTGTATCTATACGTTTTTGTTTTCCCTACTTAATACAGATATACTTTATAAAAAAATATATATTATTTATTTATGTACATTTTTTATAAAATATTCTATTTCCCAATTATATGTATTCTTTCTGCCTCTACTATCAATTACTCCATCTATCCATAAATAAAACTACGCATTAGCTGCAGGACGGAGGGAGTACATCTCAATCTCTTCATGGCCTGTGTATATATCGCCTTGTTCGCTTAACTTATCATATCTACTTATTAGTTATAATAAAACCATCAACCCAACACGACGATAGTTTCTTATTAAAAACTATTTCTCCATCTCTCTCGTTAAATCGTTAATCACACTGGATAATTATTAATACACATAGAATTAAAAGTATAGACTAAGAGAACTTTTTTCCCAAAACTGGGAGACAACACAACAAGCTTAAGAGAGATTTATGGTATGTACTTATTTTTTAACGGTTGTGGGCTGCTGCTAGTTTTTTTTCTTTGATGAATAATATTTTCGCAAAAAAATGTCTCCGAGTAAGCCCTTGACTATTTGCCGCAGTTACGATAATAACTTTTTCGATTGTCATTGTTACACAGATTTGCATCTTGCCACTAGAGAGAGGATATACTAAATTCTTGCCATTTTCACTGATGTGGTATAACAAGTTTGACGTGGCATAACAAGTTGGACGATTAGCGTGAAAAGCAGCCACGAGCCCTCGGCAAGACATGCGAAAAGACTAAAATGTCGCTACTTGTCCTAAAACGCCTCTACTCGCCATCCTCACTTAAGGTGTGATGCCTAGGTGGACCATCTCGACCTAGGGCAATCATGTCGCCACAAATGGCCGTCAAGTAGAAGAGCATGGTTGTCTAAGCCACTATGGATACAACGTATTAGGGAGAATCAGAAATTTGGCCTCAGAAAAAAATTGCTTTTAAGAATCAAGTCTTTTTTATTTTAAATTTAAAAATCAGGCCTTCCGTCAGTTTTAACACTTAACGTTAACTATGGGGTAAAAAGACTATTTTACTCCTGAGAAAAAAATTAAAAACAAAGACCACATATATATGTTCAAAAATTTCAAGCACAGCTGCACATATATATATATTTCAAGCACATAACCGTCGGAAGAATTACAAATTTGAACTAAAAAACTTGTACTAAGAAATTAGAACCTTTTCTTTTTGAATTTGGGAATCAGGCCTTCAAATAAAAATCTCTTAGGAATTAGGCCTTCCGTCAGGATGTGAGGCCATTCCGTTAGTTTAGACACTGTACCATGAGCAAAAAGACCACTTTGTCCTTCATATTTGGAAATTCATAACTAGATTTTGATAACTCCAATTTTGACGAACCAAATTTTGTTATGCTCCTTGAGATGTCTAGTTTTTATTAAAAATATAAAACTAGCCATATCCTATAGAATTATTTATTTAGCAACTTTAAAAATATATGTGATTATATCAAGTCAAGATAGTCCACTCTTTCATGTTTTTATACCTATCTATAAAAAGCGAAAATTTCTCCACCTAATTTTCTTTCACCTCCATGTTTGGATCAGTGACGGTAGGTTCCTCTCCTCTACGTCCAGTATGTACAGAATTAGGATTATATTTAATTTTCTGCCTCTCCTCCAGTTTGCGTTCAGAGTCCGTTTAGAACTAGGATTATTTAATTATGGCATCCTAGCTTCTATTCGGACGATGAAGATCGGATAAAAGGTAAATCCAAATCCAACAAGAATAGTACGCAACAACAAAGATGAAAAGAATAGTAAAAAAACTTGACATGAATGAGAATTGCCTGTGTTGTTGTCGTTCAACTTTGACACTTATCATTATGGATGGTCTCCCATCCAAATCCAAGCTCAAATGAAAATAGCTTCGAAAACAGAAATAGCTTATAAAATCAAATCAATCCACCCATACACAAATCGATCGATTTGGAAATCGGATCAAGCCTCCAGGTCGCCCAAAGTGCTCGCGACGTGCCTCAGCGCCGCCATCAAGGTCCGCTTGTGCAGACAAGGCAGCGAGCTTGGCTAGCACGAATTGATCCAAGTGAAAATCAGATCAAGACTCCGCGCCCCGGCTTTCGCAGTCTGCATTACCAACCAGGTCCACTTGTCCAGGGGAGGTGGCGAGCTTGGCTAGCTGACGCTGCGAGGACCTCGTCCGCGTTGGACTGGACGTGGAAGGCCATGATGGCGGTAGCGAGGCACACAAGGCCAAATGAACGGGAGTCGCCACTGGCCTTAGCACCGCTGTTGAGGGCAGCTGCTGCCACCGCACACTGTAAAATGAACATGTGACGCCGTTAGCCATAGACATAGCCGTCTATACTCATAATTTATATTCATGCGAGTTAGATAGCATATGTCCAACCAACGTACGCTATATGGTTTTAAAGTATACTAAAACAAATAACATAAGTTATAATTCTCGTTACAACACACGAACATATTCGCTAGTTCATGAAAAAAAAAACCAAACACAAGTTTTTTCGTCCGTTTTCATTCCCACGTGCCACCGCGCAAATGAGGCTGTTGAAAGCTGCGACAATCACAAGAACTACTTGATTATTATTATTACTAGTGCTTGTCACGATCTCGTAGCATATACAAAATTTCATGATGGGGCCAATCACCGGTAAGTATATACTCCGTACTTATAATATTTGCAAAGTTTTACTGTAGATTGATATTTTTTTAAAAAAAATTATATAAATAAAAAAATATATATAGAGAAAAAACAATTCACCTCTCGTCCCCGATTCACCCGTGGGTCCGGAAGTAGAAAAAACTGCGGGACCCATACGAAAGGAATTCCAACACCGGCCCTGCCTCTGGCTCTGGCATTGGCCCCATCTTCGTGCACAGTGTAGAAGCTACCAAACGGGAGAAACGGGCGCTCCAAAAGGCGCGCGTAGGGGCGGGCCCACCTTAACAGGCTGGCCGGTTCCGTAGACGCGCGCCACCCGCCGTGTCCGTGTCGGCCTGGGCCCGTCACAGACCCTGAACCGGCACCCTCCCGAGCATTCCAGAACCCCGATCCAACGGCCAAGATCGCCCGGGCCAGAACTTTCTAGAGCCACCGCCTCCTCAATAAAACCTCCCCGTCTCCTCCCGTGTCCCTCGTCTCTCGTTTTTCTGAGAAAAAAGAAGTTCCCACGAACAAATCTCTCTGCAACTGCAACCCGCAGCACGACCCGCGAGGGTTCGAATCGAAGGAGTAGTGTTTTTCGGTTACAGAGAGGAGGAGAGGAGATGGCGAAGGGGGAGGGGCCGGCGATCGGGATCGACCTGGGCACGACGTACTCGTGCGTCGGCGTGTGGCAGCACGACCGCGTTGAGATCATCGCCAACGACCAGGGGAACCGCACCACGCCGTCGTACGTCGCCTTCACCGACACCGAGCGGCTCATCGGCGATGCCGCCAAGAACCAGGTCGCCATGAACCCCACCAACACTGTCTTCGGTACGTGTCAGAAGTCATCCTCTTCCTCTGCCTTGTACTCCGTAGTACTTTGAAGTTAGAACGCCAAGTCGCCAACTAATCATTGATGCTGCGGGGTTTTACATTAATCTTGACGCTTCAGATGCTTGTAGATCTACTGGAATTTGTTTTAGTGTGCAATTTCTACTCTGTTTCAATTGGCAACATGAGCAGCAGTAGCCTTAGACATCTGATTTGTTCAGTGTGAGCAGTAGCTACTTTGTTTATATTCGCTATATGAATAGAATAGTTTAATTTAATTAGGGGATGTGAGTTGATCTGTGGAATTTTTCACTCAAAATTAGATGCTGCCGTCTTCATGCAATGCTCTGTTTTTCGAACTTCCTAACAATAACTGCAAAGTTTTTTTTTATCAGATTTGCAGTGAGTAGTCACCATTGTCGCCTCTGGTGTAGCTAGTACTCTGCCCATTTAGCGATTTACTGGATTGCACCGCGTAAAATTACATTTTTTGAACTGAATTCGTACTGGAACGCTGTCCTGTATAAATTTCCCCTGTCACCAGGAATTTCAGACTGCAGCATTCGAAAATGTGCCTTACCTGACTATATTGATTAAAATGTGCCTTACCTGATCATTGATCTTAATATTTATAAGTGATTTACTGCATTTTTCTACTGCGTTTGACGGCCCTGCTGACTATTGCCGCTCGTTTTTCTGAATGCAGACGCGAAGCGGTTGATTGGTAGGAGGTTCTCGGATCCGTCCGTGCAGAGTGACATGAAGCTATGGCCATTCAAGGTCGTGGCTGGCCCTGCCGACAAGCCGATGATCGTGGTCAACTACAAGGGCGAGGAGAAGCAGTTCTCCGCCGAGGAGATCTCCTCCATGGTGCTCACGAAGATGAAGGAGATCGCCGAGGCTTACCTCGGCTCCACCATCAAGAACGCCGTGGTCACGGTGCCTGCCTACTTCAACGACTCCCAGAGGCAGGCCACCAAGGACGCCGGCGTCATCTCCGGGCTTAACGTGATGCGCATCATCAACGAGCCCACTGCCGCGGCCATTGCCTACGGGCTCGACAAGAAGGCCACCAGCAGCGGCGAGAAGAACGTGCTCATCTTCGACCTCGGTGGTGGCACCTTCGATGTGTCGCTCCTGACCATCGAGGAGGGCATCTTCGAGGTGAAGGCCACCGCCGGCGACACCCATCTGGGCGGGGAGGACTTCGACAACCGCATGGTCAACCACTTCGTGCAGGAGTTCAAGCGCAAGCACAAGAAGGACATCAGCGGCAACCCGCGCGCGCTGCGGCGCCTGCGGACGGCCTGCGAGCGGGCCAAGCGAACGCTGTCGTCCACCGCGCAGACCACCATCGAGATCGACTCGCTGTACGAGGGCATCGACTTCTACACCACCATCACCCGCGCCCGGTTCGAGGAGCTCAACATGGACCTCTTCCGCAAGTGCATGGAGCCCGTGGAGAAGTGCCTCCGCGACGCCAAGATGGACAAGAGCAGCGTGCACGACGTCGTGCTCGTGGGCGGCTCCACCCGCATCCCCAAGGTGCAGCAGCTGCTCCAGGACTTCTTCAACGGCAAGGAGCTGTGCAAGAGCATCAACCCCGACGAGGCCGTGGCGTACGGCGCGGCTGTCCAGGCCGCCATCCTGAGCGGCGAGGGCAACGAGAAGGTGCAGGACCTGCTCCTGCTCGACGTCACCCCGCTGTCCCTGGGCCTGGAGACGGCCGGCGGCGTGATGACCGTGCTGATCCCCCGCAACACCACCATACCGACGAAGAAGGAGCAGGTGTTCTCCACCTACTCCGACAACCAGCCCGGGGTGCTGATCCAGGTGTACGAGGGAGAGCGCGCCAGGACCAAGGACAACAACCTCCTGGGCAAGTTCGAGCTGTCCGGCATCCCGCCGGCGCCCCGCGGCGTGCCCCAGATCACGGTGTGCTTCGACATTGACGCCAACGGCATCCTGAACGTGTCGGCGGAGGACAAGACGACGGGGCAGAAGAACAAGATCACCATCACCAACGACAAGGGGCGGCTGAGCAAGGAGGAGATCGAGAAGATGGTGCAGGAGGCGGAGAAGTACAAGGCGGAGGACGAGGAGCACAAGAAGAAGGTGGACGCCAAGAACGCGCTGGAGAACTACGCCTACAACATGCGCAACACCATCAAGGACGACAAGATAGCCTCCAAGCTGGGCGCGGACGACAAGAAGCGCATCGAGGACGCCATCGACGGCGCCATCAGCTGGCTGGACAGCAACCAGCTCGCGGAGGCGGACGAGTTCGAGGACAAGATGAAGGAGCTGGAGAGCATCTGCAACCCCATCATCGCCAAGATGTACCAGGGCGCTGGCGCGGACATGGGCGGCGCAGCGGGCATGGACGAGGACGCACCGCCCGGCGGCAGCAGCGGCGCTGGCCCCAAGATCGAGGAGGTCGACTAAGCTGGCCCTGAGCAATGGAGAAGTGTCCCTCATGCGTGCTTCCACCTGGCCCTTTTGCGATCGTGTCACTTGCTAGTCTACTTCTCGTCGTTCTCGTGGCAGAAGTTGAATTAGTTGTCTGGAACTCTGGAAGCAGTGAACTTTGAGGTTGTGGTTAAAAACTCATGCTGAGCTTTACTCGGCCTTTTAATATGTGATGATGCTTCCTTAATTGTTTTTCCCTTTACCTGTGAGATTTGATATTTGTTTGCTCGTTTGCATATTTCTGGTTGCTTTTTTTCGTGATTATATCTTTGGTCGCTTAAGCTGCAGGGTCAGCCGAGCAGAGGCGCACTGACAATTGCGCACAAAATTGAGTACTTGATGGTAGCGATACTCTCATGCAAGCAGTGCAGAGAGTATCGCATCGTTGCACAGCAGGGATGCTTCGGAGACGGAGAAGCTCGAGCACAATTTCAATTGCATTCTAGTACCACATTCCGTGATTAGCACCACATCAAGTTGTGACAAATTGACAGGTTGCCAGTATGATTTCGATAACAAACAGTTTCCTATGCGTATTTCCGTTGCATCCAAGAGCATGCGTGTATGTCGTGCATCTAAGGCGATTGTGTTTCTTGAGTGATGGCTGCACCGATAATGGCGTGCGTGTATGTCTTTGCAGTGTAAAGTGGCGGGGAGGCATTGTTGGTGAGAGGCGATGCATATCATGTGGCACTATACCATTATTATACCTACTCCTACATTCTTTTTTCTATTCCTCACCTCTAGTTTCTTCTAACGTCAAGAGATTTGCCGAACCATTTTAGGAGAAGAAAAGGTTCTTGAAAAACAAACCAAAATGTCTTGGAAAGAAAGAAAGTACTGCCAATCCATGGATGAATGAATAATCTAGTGAGTGAAAACTAGGTACCAAGAAGTATGCATGAAGGAATAATAGGATCAAATTCTTGGTTTGTCTAAAATACTTCTTTTGTTGCAAATTGTAAAAATTATTTTGGGTTTTCTAGACATAAGCAAAATTTATGTACCTAGAAAAACTAGAATGATTTGTAACTTGGAATGGAGGAGTATAACACAAATGCAAATGAATTCAACACACCTAAAGATTCCGGATCGAAAAAACACTCTTAGGCCCCCTTTGGATTGTAGGTGAAACAAAGAAAAATTATAGGAATGAAATCCATAGAAACTTTCCTTTCCTTCAATTCCATAGGAAAACTAGAGGAAAAAAATAATCCACTTGGAGCTCATGGAAAGAATCCTGTGCACGAAGAACGAAGCACGTAATGGACTAATGGTGGCTGGTGGCGTCTAATCAAGGGAGTAGAATGGAATAGTAGGATGATTAAAGAAATAAATATTATTTAGCTCTTAAGAATCCTTAAACGTTCCTGTGTTTTTCCTTTGTCCATCCAAAGGCTTTCTCATATATCATTGCAATTCCTATAGGATTAGAGAAACAAGACACCTCAATTCCTATAATT
This sequence comes from Bothriochloa decipiens, assembly GCA_023333625.1. Taxonomy (NCBI): domain Eukaryota; kingdom Viridiplantae; phylum Streptophyta; class Magnoliopsida; order Poales; family Poaceae; genus Bothriochloa; species Bothriochloa decipiens. The sequence goes on along the minus strand of CM041641.1, from coordinate 15,367,933 downwards.
TTCTTAACCTATGTTCCAAAGGGGACCTTATACAACATAAATTAAGTAGTCATCATGACTCCAAAGCTCTCACGCCCATGTCACTACTTGGATGAGTAACCGCAACACATTTGATTCAGCTAGCCCTTGCAACGACCATATGGACAAAACCCAGTTGTACAGCACCGGCCGGTAAAAACATGGTGTTCGTCCTTAAGATTGGAATTCACTTCCGTAAAATAGAACAGATCATCATTGGTTGGGGAACATGCAGTGAAGTTATAGTGACAGAAAGTGGTCCACTTCTCGGTGATCTCTCCGAGCTCATACTTATCTGGATATCTCCTGTTGATGACATGCGCAGAGCTATCTGGACATTCTTGCCAAGCCTGTCCTCAGCCCTCGCCAGACAATCCGCCCTGGCAAGGGAGCCGGCTCTATAAACCGGCCAGCTGTGCGCACCGTGAAATGTGCACTTTGGCCATTGACTTTGTTCAATTGTTCTCCTCCTTGGCTTGGTGCACTTTGGCAATACTCTTTTTCTTCCAATTATGGTTGTCTTGAAATTATGGTTGTCTTGAGAGAAAATAAATCTTAGGCTATCCGCACTCATAAAACCCTAAATCCTAACTTTTTGTCCTAATTATTAAGATTCTCTCCTCTATACCAGTATCTCTCGCACTTATCCAAACTTTATCTGTACTCTATAGCAGTGGGACCCATGTGTCAGTTTTTTTTTCTTTTTCCCTCACCCAGCAGCCCCATTCTCTCTTTCTCCTCACCCGGCCGACCTCCCGCCGCTCCTTCTCTTCTCCCGAGGGAGCTCGCGGCGGCGGACCACTGGCCTCAGGCACAGCGGCCTCGGGCGCGGCGGCATCGGGCTCGCCGGCCGCGGGCACCACCGGCCTCGGGCTCGCCGTCGCAGGAGCTCCCCACCGCTCGCCGCCGCAGGAGCACGGAGGGGCTCGCGCCGACGCGGATCGGCAAGGGGAGGTCCGCGCCGCCGCGGATCAGGGGCGGCCGGCCAGCGCTGCCGCGAATCGGGCACCGCCTACCGTCGAGGGAGGGAGCACCCGTCCATGGAGCTAGGAGAAGAAGTTTCGGCGGCGTTGAGCTCCTCTGCCATGGAGCTCGCGCGGGGACGGCAGCCATGGACTGCTCGCTCTCCATCTTCACTGTGGCGCGCCCATCCTCCACCCTAGCTCGGCTATGGAGGCGCGGGGCGAGCTCCAGGCCCCCGTCCATGAAGGGCGGCGCGAGCACGGGGAGCAGAGCACGGCGGGTGGCGGGCACGGTCGCTGGGGATGCACGCGGCTGCGGGCGTCGTCGCCGGGCGTAGAGGCCCTCCCTCCCCTGCTCCTCTGCTCTTCGTCTCCGGCGGCTCCTCTTCGGCAAGCGAGAGGTGACCGGGCGGCGCGCTGCTAGGAGCGGGAGGCGAGCGCGTCCGGGAGGCGAGCGGGTCGGGGGAGCCGACAAGGTGGGACCCGTCCGGGCGATAGCGAGCGTCTGTACGCGCGCGGTATTTGGCGTGTGCCAGCTGCTACTGGATGGTAGCGTAGTTTTTACTGTGCATGGGTGCTGTTGGGGGTTTTCCAACCCCAGTGCAGACAGTCTTGCCCAAAAAAAGGTTTCCTGGTTGACCTTGATTTCGGCCTTGCAAACCAGATAGCCCAAAGCACAGGAAGCCCATCTGCCAAAGGGGCCCAAAAACAATCGAAGCCTACCCAACACCCAAATCCACGGCAAACGCATTCCATTTCTAAACCCAAATCCACGGCAAACGCAACTCCGGCGAGGACCGCATCAGCGGCCTCCCCCACGCGCTGCTGCACGAGATCCTGGTCCGCCTCTCCGCCGACGCCGCCGCGCGCACCAGCGTGCGCTCCCGCCGCTGGCGCCACGTCTGGGCGCACATGCCCGAGCTCCTCCTCGTCGCGCCACGAGAGGCAGTGCCAGACTCGTTCCCGGGCACCGTCGACGCTGCCCTCGGTGACTACTTAGCCCCTACCCTCGAGCACCTCGGCGTCTCCCACCGCACCGGCCAAGTAGGCCGCGACCTCCGCATCTCGGCCGGACGCATTGCGCCTTGGCTCCACTTCGCAGCGGAGCACATGGTGCGCGAGGTCAGTCTCGATCTCTGTGTGCCTCAGACCTTCTCCGGCTACTACTTCTCACCAGGGGAGGAGGCGGTGCTCGAGCTTCCGGTGTGTAAACGAGCGAAGCGGATCGAGCTCTATCTTCAATATGCATTTACTACGTGGCTCCGCCCCAAGGCATCCGGCCTGTTCAAAGCGCTGACATACCTGAAGATAGGTGGCCGTGTCCACATGGAAGGCAGCGATGTCACAACCCTCGTGAGCACGCAGTGCCCGTGCTTGAGGGGCCTGAATCTTGCCATTTATCTGATTGTCATCTTTGATGTCTTCATTCACTCCAACTCGTTGCGCACGCTGGTGCTCCGCGTGGTAGAGACAAGGCGGCTAGAGATTTTGGCCCCAAGACTTGAAGAGCTCACTATAATTATTGAACCAATGGAGGCTCATATCTCTGCTCCGAAGCTTGTCAAGGTAGACTGGGAATATGACTATGACCCTCATGTCCATCGGTTTGTTGATCTTGGCCGTAGCCTCCAGCTATTGCGAACTTCAGAAGCGTCGTTCTCCCTGACTAAGTGGTTCGACGAAGTTGATGATTTGAGTCTGGGCATCAATCTAAATTTCCCAGGTGTGTTGACATTAACAAATTGCATCAGAAGTTGTTTTTAATTTTGGGACAGTCTAACTGATTATTTTGTCTACTCATGAGTCATGACAGATGTAACATATGAAAGCTTCTTGAATGAAACAAATAAGCTGCCCAAGTCTGAGAGCAGCTGTTGTGTATCCTTGTCGTGGCAACACCATACCTTGGTGCCTATCATGTTGCGTCTCTTGAGGAGTTGCAATGGTAAAAAAAGCTTCGGGTACATTTGTGTGGTCCTTTGTCCCGATGGGAGGTAACTTCTATTACCTTTAGCTTTATAATATGCCATAAAATTGTTGCTTGCGAGCTTTGCCTTGTTCTTTGATAATTTAGAGTTTTGCAATATGTTTTTAGGTGGAGTGGTTGAGGTTCTGGACATGTTTATTTATCATTTTTTAATTGTGGATACAACAACAACATAGTCTTTTATCCCAAGCAAGTTGGGGTAGGCTAGAGATGAAACCCAAAAGAGACATGGAACAAAGAACACATAAAATGTACAAGAGAAAGATTACGGTTCAGGCACGTTAATTGCTAGTCTCTAAGCGCTCCTATCCATGGCTAAATCTTTAAGGATATTCCACTCCTTAAGGTCTCTTTTAACCGACTCGTCCCAAGTCAATTTAGGTCGACCTCTACCGCGCTTTACATTATTGACCCACTTTAGAATCCCACTACGCACCGGCGCCTCAGGAGGCCTCCGTTGGACATGGCCGAACCATCTCAACCGGTGTTGAATCAATTTCTCCTCAATTGGTGCCACCCCAACCCTATCCCGAATATCGTTGTTCCAGACTCTATCCCTTCTTGTGTGCCCACAACACCATCGTAACATACGCATCTCTGCTACACTCAATTTCTGGATATGTCGCCTTTTTGTAGGCCAACATTCAGCACCGTATAACATCGCCGGACGAATCGCTGTCCTATAAAACTTACCTTTTAACTTCTAAGGCACCCTTTTGTCACAGAGGACGCCTGAAGCCTGACACCATTTCAACCAACCGACTGAAATTCTATGCCTAACATCTTCATCAATGTCGCCATCCTTTTGTAGCATCGATCCTAAATACCGAAAAGTATCCTTCTTGGCCACCACTTGCCCATCGAGGCTAACGCCTCCCTCCTCATTCCCAGTCGCGCTGAAATCGCACCTCATGTACTCGGTCTTGCTCCTACTAAGTCTAAATCCTTTCGACTCTAACGTGTGCCTCCATAGTTCTAACTTCCTATTAACCCCTGCCCTAGTCTCATCCACTAGCACCACATCATCAGCAAAGAGCATACACCAAGGGATATCACCTTGTATGTCCCTTGTGACCTCATCCATCACCAAAGCAAATAAATAAGGGCTCAATGCTGACCCTTGATGTAGTCCTATTTTAATTGGAAAGTCACTGGTATTGCCATCACATGTTCGGACACACGTCACCACATCCCTGTACATATCTTTGATGAGGGTGATGTACTTAGTTGGAACTTTGTGCTTTTCCAAGGCCCACTACATGATATTTTTCGGTACTTTGTCATATGCCTTCTTGAGGTCAATAAATACCATATGCAAGTCCTTCTTCTGCTCCCTATATCTCTCCATCAACTGTCGTAATAAGAAAATCGCCTCCATGGTCGACCTACGAGGCATAAACCCAAATTGGTTTTGGATCACACTTGTCACTATTCTTAGACGATGCTCGAAAACCCTCTCCCAGAGCTTCATCGTATGGTTCATCAACTTAATCCCACGGTAATTAGTACAACTTTGAACATCTCCCTTGTTCTTGAAGATCGGTACTAATATACTTCTCCTCCATTCTTCAGGCATCTTGTTTGACCGAAAAATGAGGTTAAAAAGTTTAGTTAACCGTACTATCGCTCTGGCACCTAGGCATCTCCACACCTAGGTCTCATTGGGAACACACGCAACTGCAGAAGGCGGCGACAGCGCAGGCAAGGGGTAAGGCCAAGCATGGAGAGGACGCGTCCGACGGCGTTGCGGACGACTCCGGGTAGTGCTTCGTGCTCCGCCCCTGCTGTTGCCGCGCTCGCTAGGCCGTGCCAGCGGCGGTTTGTGTCACTGCGGACGATGCCAGGTAGTGCTTCCTGCCCCGCCTCTGTTGTTGCCGCGTTCGGTAGGCTATGTCGGCGGCTGTTCGTGGTACTGCTCCCATGCTACAAGGTATCCAACAGCATGTGCTCCACCTGTTTGCTCAAATGACTGGGAGAATGAAATGGCCTAGACATCTATAGAATCCAGGATCCAACATATACATCTCTGTAGACTCTGATTGGGCGATGCAGGAAGTGAAAGCATACTCCTATACTGTTGTAGTAAGGCAAAATACAATTTCCACAAGCTACGATGGATGATGGTAATTACAAAAGATGCTACCTGCCCTCCTTTACATTTGACTACAAGTATTATCATAATACTGAATATATCATGGACAAGAAACTTTCTTGAATCATGAATATATAAAAATTAGAACTAATAAGCATGGCCTCGATTTGAATTAAACAAAACAAAAATTACGGTCAATATACATGTCACTTTAGTTTGGTTTAGTTCTACAATGTGTTATGCAATATGTGAGTTAACCTTTTTGTATGATGTCGTAGGAGAGACTGATTTCCAAAAAAAAACATTGACTTATTAATAGTTCCATGTTCCCTTCCTCATCAAAGATTTTCGAGTACTTAAGACTCCTCCTCTTAAGGCAAATAAGTGCTTTCCATATAGGTAGGCAGCTGCGCACCCCTAAATAAGTGCTTCTACCATGAACAAACACATGCTACGAGTGATGAAGATACAAAAAAAAAAGCATTGTTATTAGATCAAGTAGCTAGAATATGTCTGATATGTTTATTCATGCAGTGTGTTTGAGGAATCCTTGCCATTACTGGATGTATAACATATGCCCTATGCCTTCTTTTATTGTAATAATCTGCTCCATATCTTCTGCAAGGACAAAATCTTCAAGCAATTTCTTGATATGATGATAATAGGATCATTGAAAAAAGTGGCCAAACCCTTATCTTAGAGCATCTGAAAGTAGTAAAGAAATCCATTTGTATAATTTAGCGGATGCAGAGACATTTCTTGATTATCTAGACATATTGAACATGGACACCATTGGTAATCTGATGGATCGAAACAGATGGCATCGAAACAAATGGAAGGGACTGCTATCCATTGCAAATTCCCAATACTGGCTTTAAATCTAGGAAAGATGTTTGAGGGCAGGCGCGGCAACGCCGCGCCCTGGTTTCTAGTATAAATCATTACTGGACCAAATTGAAGATTTGTGCTTTAGCTAGTGAACATTTCTTTTGTGGTTGCTTTGCTTATTTGAATTTGTGTTATCTTGACCTAGCTGTGAAGGAGGTGACTGTTTACGTAGCAGAATAAGCTGGTGTGGGGCTCGTCACTATGTAGTGCTGCAATGTTCTATAGATATGTTTGATTTATTACAGCTAGCTGAACGTCGCACCAACAAAAGCAATCTTCGTTGATTTATGAATATTATCAATATTCTTCACTACTAAAATGTTGCTGCATTCCCTTTTTATTTTCAGACGCATTCTTGCATGCTGTCTTCCCCTTGTCGTATGGAAGAGAGTCGCAAGATTGATGGCATCGATCTCAGTTCACTTGAAGTGGTAGAAATCAGAGGTTTTTCAGGTTCTCATGAGCAAATAGAATTTGTGGAGTTCCTATCCAGCAATGCAGGAGTCTTGAAAAGGTTGCTAATCAATGAGGAGTATTGTCGTAGGCCCAAGAAAGCAGTCCGTGAGAAGGTTCGTACCATGTGTCATCCAAATGTTAAAGTTGAATTCTCTGTGTAATTCGAGGGGAGGCATATAGTGGTTGACTAATTTCAGGCGTGTGGTAAATGTAATATTGTGGTCTTTAGTCTTACTAGATTGTGCACAATGCGGGAAGTATTGTATGTTTCTGGCCTTTTTTAGGATTCATCTTCACTCTTCGGTTCAAATTTGAACCTCGATCAATTAACTCTACCCCAAAGGGCTTATTGTTGTTTTTCTTCGTAGACTTAGATCATTTACGTCAAATCTTGAGATTGCAACATATAAGTGACCTGATGCTGGTGCGCTAATCCTGGCCAACACGTTGTGTCTTGGGAAAAAGTCTACACCCCCATACTATGGGGTGGTGTCTACTTTACCCCTAAAACTATGAAACGGTCTAATTTACCTCTTGAACTATCTAAAACCGTTCAAATTACTCCTTCGGCGGTTTTACTACAGTAACCATAATTTTGCTACAGTAAGTGGTTTTGCCTTTTTCTTATTTATTTTCGTTGAATCTTTAAAAAATTATAGTAAATCACAGAAAAATCATAAAATAAAAAATCTAGTTTTGTTGGACTCCACATGAGTAGATCTACGCAATGAATATATAATATGGTATACATTAATATAAATTTTTTGGTAGCTTTAAATTACTTAGAGAATCAAATTTTATCTGTAATTAATTAGAATAATTCATAGTTGCAGCTTCTATGGTCTAATTGTGGTAAAATTTTTATGGACTAATGATTGTATGCTTGAACTGTAGTAAAAATTTCATACTCATTGGATCATGTATAACTTAGTTATAGATTTATTTATATTTAACAAGCATAAACCTATATAAATCTATAACATAAATCTATAACTAAGTTATATATTATCCAATGAGTATGAAATTTTTACTACAGTTCAAGCGTATAATAATAACGCCACCATAAAATTTTACCATAATTGGACCATAGAAGGTGCAGCTATGAATTATTTTAATTAATTACGAATAAAGATTTTCTAACTCATTTAAAGCTATAGAAAAAATTTGTACTCAAGTATACCATATTATATATTTAATTATATATTCATTGTGTAGATCTACTCATGTGGAGTCCAACAAAATTAGAATTTCTATTTTATATTTTTTCTATGATTTATTATGATGTTTTAAAGATTCAACGAAAACAAATAGAAAAAGAAAAAACAAAACCGCCGTTAGTCAAAAACCGCCCAGGGAGGGTAAATTAAAATATTTTATAGTTTAGGGGGTAAAATAGACGCCACACCCTAGTTTGGGGGGTGACGTAGACTTTTTCGCCTTGCTCCGTCCAGCAGTTTCCATGTGCCTTGGCTCCGTCCAGCAGCCGGGTTGTTCATACACCGTAAGGAATCTGGGCAAGAGTGGAGGAGGAATTGGAGTATGGATAGAATTGCGGGGAGTTGGAGTATGGATAGGATTGCAGGATTGATTTGTGCATAGCAGGAATCCGAATTCCGGATAGCTAATAATAGCTAGTACTAGCTAAGTAATAATGGATGTTGGGAAGTTCCATCGTTCGTTTAACTCGGATCGAAAAACAAAATCACGTAGGTTTAGGAACTAGCTCACATTTTGAGTAACTTCATACTAGAGCCACAAAGTGGTTTAAATAGCACTCCTTTAATTAAACAATGTCACAACCTATAGATAAAATAATGTCACAACCTATAGATAAAATAATGTCATCTAATGTGAAGGCAACTCTCTTGAAACAAAATATAGCATAAGAAGCACAAGCGGTAATGGAACAAAGATTACCATAACAAAAGATTAACAAACCATGGATGCATTGAAAGTTGGAGCAAAATCCCATGAGGTGGTTCAATACATAGCTAACAACACAATATTTCGCTGACTGAAAGTTTTGACATGTCTATCAGGTTCTGGTAGGAAAAACAGACACTGGAACTTTCTCAGGCCGCCAGCTTCATGAAATTGAAATGCTCTATTTCTTCTTATCAGTGTGCGTACCAGCCGATCTGCAGAACCACCGAACAAAAGATCAAGTTAGAGATACTGACAGTTATACCACAGAAAGTGGTCTTTTCTTAATAAGCCAACTTGAAAATGCGAATAAAAATAATGTTATGAAACAATTCAACCATAATACAGACCATTCCTATCAGAAGTATAACAAATGCTCTAATGATAGTGTCAACTGACAACTGACGAGATAGTAGAAAATGACATGTACAAATAATTAGATCACAATCAAGACATGTATAAGATCAGACAAGATTGGGATAGTATGCCACAATAGGCACAACTAATAAGCACTAGTCATCTATACACTAACTCATTCCCAGGTAATGTGAATGACAGGATCAATATGAAGAACTTAAATTGAAGTGCATTAATGAAATTACACATGCAAAAGCATCTGTAGGAAAAAAATGACAGGCTACAAAGCAGTATAGTTTTATCACAACAAAGTTTCACATTTACATACCTCATCTTCCTGAGGACACCAGCCATCTCCTCTCTCTTCTTCTTTGCCCTCTTGTGGGTTCCAAGCTTTCTCTTGGCAACCTTGAGAGCACGCTTATCCTTGCCAACCTTCAGAAGCTCAGTGATACGCTTCTCGTAAGGAGCAAACCCAGCAACCTCCCTGATCAGGCCCCTGACCATGGACACCCTCTTCGTTGCTTTCTGCATAACACAATTAACTTAGAATAGAGGACACGGTAAATCTACTACATAGGAACACACTACTTGTACTAGTCATTTACAAGTGCAGACTATAGGCTTTCACAAGATAAACAAATGAAAGCAAATATCTCAGTATTTCAGAGGGCACACTACATCAAATTCAATATATGAGAAACAAGAGGTAAACTTAAATCCGCACAAGCCTTTAGGAACAAATGTCTACATGTCTAACACTATCGTCAGAATCAAACCTTCCATATGCATAAAGTAAACTGGAGCTCCTAAATCGGTACTAGAGATCCATCAAACTGCGTTTTGTCCAATTGGAAAAACGAACAAGGACAAGATCAAAACCACGTGACTTGAGATGGTGAAAACGAATCCTCAGATTCCTCCATACAAGTAGCAAGCATGAACCTAGACAACCCTATAAAGCGAATCTGACACCGTACAAACCATCAACTTCTCTTCATCCTAAACCGACAACATCTAACACATAATCACACCACCACTACCACCTGCAATATCAACATGATGACACCAAAAAAAGCTGGAAGTTGGCTTACCCCCTTGCGGTGGGACGGGCGCGGAGGCAGCTCGCGCTTGGTGACGACATGGCCCTTGTTGATGCCCACGAAGAGGCCGGACTTCGGCTGCGGCGGCGCCATGAGGACGAACCCTTTCCTGTGCTCACAAACAAACAAGCGAAGATTAGCGCGTACGCAAGGAGCGAGGGGCTAGGTTTCAGATCGGCGGCGGCGGCGGCGGCGCTGAGAGGGGAGACTTACCTTTACCTGTCGAAGTGAACCGGCTGCTACCGAGGAGAAACCCTAGCGGAATGGACCCCTTTATATAGCGACGCGGAGGTGGCTTCGCGGCCGGAGGATACTGGGCTGGGCTGAGATTGTTTCATTCTCCTTTCCGGGCCTATTTTGTTATCTGGGCCCAGGTTACCATAAGAGGGTAGTGATTAGTACGTTGGGCTCTTGTGGGTCGTTATAGCCTTATAGGGTTAGTTTGTTGGAACTTCTGGAGTTCAGAATTGGGCTGAGCTGAGCTGGTATGCGATCGACTCGTATAGTTTTTTTTTTAGTATAGTTTTGGTGAAACAATGCAAGTGAATTAGTCGAATTTCTACAAGGGACTATAGAGGTATTGCTCTAAATTTGAAATCTAATATTGTCAGGATCGTGCGATGGTTTGACAATACAAGATGAAAGTTTTTTAAAAGCGCTAGGAAGAATTGCTCAGATACCCATAGGCAGGCTTACTTGGATCGTTTTATAAATGCTCTCGATAAACCTATTGATGAGAGAGGTGAAATTATCGCTTCAGAAATTCTTCTAATTGGATCTGTTGCTCTGTGCATAATTTCCATGTGTCCATATATGAACCCCTTCAAACAGGGCTTATTGATTCGGTTGAATCTCACTTGAGCACCTGAGCCTTTCTCATTGACCAACAGAAACAATTCTAGACATAAACCCACGGTATATGGAAGCAAAATAAATATGTGTTGTAAACTATTTTTTTAGTGCAATCATGAAAATCATCTTTGAATAGATAAAATTTCAGATGCATATGGAAGATGAAGTTCCTAAGAATTTGTCTTGTACTTCATCTTATAAGACAAATTCTTAAGAGTACTTTACAAATTCTTAAGAATTTGTCTCATGCATTACTCATAAACACATACATGGAGTAATGCTTATGCATCTGAATTTTGTTATTTTTGTATAGATTTTTACAATACATGTTTGATCTCAAATTTTGTGGCAATGTCATCAACAGATGCACCATGTATGTATTTCTTTTTTTAAAAAAAACACTTAAGTGCGTATTCAAAGAGATTTTTCACGATTATACAGTACGGTACATCAGCAGAGCAGCTACACGGACGTACTACTACCAACCGCAATCTCATTAAGACGGGCCCCGGCCAACTCTACGGATCGACTCTGGTACGGTACATATAGAGCTCGCTGCGAGTTTTCATGTCTAGTACGTTTGAACCTACAACGATAATTCTCTGCCAAGTGGCATTTTCGCTCTGCGTCTGTGCGTACCAACTCATCTGTGAGTTGCCCCATTATGTTTTAGTACGTACACAACACACTACTGCTGTCAACTTGGAGTAACAGGGAGTTAATTAGCTATAGCACAGGCCGCGGCATCGTATAATGCAGTTCCAAATAACCCAAGCAGTAAATTGAAGTCTCGATCTCATCGCCGCCGCTACGTACTGCAGCAGCAGCACCACCCTGGGCCAGTGGCCACAGTAATTAACAGGCCAGCGGCATTGCACTTGAGCGTGTGACAAGAAGCATACACAGCGCGACGGATCAGTTCCCTCGTACTACAACCACTCTACAAAGTACATAGTACATACGTACAAACAAAGGCACCGTGCCCAAATGAAGAGCTAGCCCTGCTCATCGCCGGACGCTGGAGGGCATGCGAAGCACGCGCTGGAGGAGCGGCCGGCCGGCCCGTCGCACGCCGCAACCGACGAAACACGGGTCCAACGCACAGCCTTGATTCACAGGCCTCTCTCTATCAGCCAAGGAATTTCCAGCGCTGCGCCGCGCGGCGGCGAGCGGCATGGACCCCAGGCCCAGCTCACTCGCGCGCGCCGACGGTCGATCTGATGAGGAGCTGATTACTGACTACAGTAGGCGTCTCTCGCTGATTACTGACTACAGTAGGCGTCACGGAGAGTGTAGGCTTTGTTTATATCCCAAACCTAGGTGTGCAAAGTTGGCATTTTGTCGCTGTAGCGTACCGTAATATTTCGTTTTTATTTGATAAAAATTATTTAAACTTTGACTAATTAGGCTTAAAATATTCGTCTTGTCGTAAAGTATAACAAAACTGTGTAATTAGTTTTTTTATTTCATCTATATTTAACACTCTATACTTGTGCCGACATTTTGATATGATAGAAATCTTTTTTATAATAATATTTAAGGATAAATTTGAGAAACTAAACGAGGCCAGTTTGCAATTGCGAGCCGAGGGCCCGACGCAAGTAATTCAGCCTCAGCTACGTGCCGGTGCGGCGCGCTGCGTTTAGGAATTTGGGAACGGACACGGCGTGCCAGGCTTTCACATTCTGAACCGATAAGTCGTCTGCTGCCTCTACTCTCTTCTTCCACGTAGAAGCGCCGCCATGGGTCCTCCAACTCCAACTGGATTATTCGGCTTGCCACTTGTAGCCGCAGCTGTAGGTAACGCTGGCTGCAGGGAAACTCATGCTTCAATAGTTCCACGTGTCCCTCACTGCCTGACGTTGGCATGCATGGATGATTGATGGATCGGCGGGCACACTGAACTCCACTCCACTCGAACTCTTTTTCTTGCAGGCGTGTGAAAGATCGATGAGATGGACTCGTGGTAGGCGAGGCCAGGCCAGGCCCCCACCCCCCCATGTGGCGGAGGTCCTGCCGTGGATGAATGTCCCCGCCGCCGCCGGGGAGAGTTCCACCTGCCAATGCAGTAGAGAGAGGTCCGGCCAGCTTGCAGCAGCTGAGACTGAGAGCGATGCTTGTTTTTTTTGCTCCGCACTGAATGATTCCCACAGTCACACACAGCTCGTTGCTTCCTCGGCATGAAGTCACACTCCGTCCTCCAATCATTCAGCCCATCGATGGATGATCGATCTCACTCCAATGGCCGTGAACGCGTAGCTCAGGAACAACCAATCATCAATTTACCATAATATAACAGAGTAACAGGTACGAGGACACTAGCTAGTCCTGCAGCTACACCGGCTGATGGCTCGGTGGACCGCTCTCGTCCCCGGCCGTTTTGGAACGCCAGAAATTACAGTGCACGCCGTTCCCTTCCGTGGCGTTCCAGCCGGGTCCCAACTCCCAAGGGCCAAGGGGCCCAAGGGACTGGCCGGCCGGTTCCTTTCGTCGTCCTCGCCGCGAAGGATGTCATCGACACCCCAATCATGTGAAGTGTAGCGGCGGCTCATGATGGAGCAGAATTGGGGCAACATGGTTACGAGGGCTTTCACTTTTCACCGTGCCTGGCTCCCCCCTCTAGCTCTCCTGCATTGCACGCACAGCCGCACGCCCACGCGGTCGCCTGGTGCCGGAATTCCTGCCGGGGCCGTGCCGTGACGTGGCGGGGGCGCGCGGGACGACAAGAAGCAGACGCGCGGGTGCCAGAGCACCCGGTACGTGCTCGTCTGGCGATGATGCGACGCAAGCGAAAGGCCATCGAATCTAGCCGCCGGGCTCGCTGACGCCCTGCGCCTGACGGCCGCGGCCCCACACCCCCGCCCGCCAGCTCACTGCCAGCCACCGACCACCACCACCACCACTCCCCTTACCGTCCGGTGAGCATTGTCTGCAATGCACTGCAGCTTCTTGCTCCCTCCGTCTAAAAAAAACGCATATTTTGATTTTCCACTTCCAGCTTGATCAATCATCTTATTTAAATTTTTTATATAAATAATAAATAAATAAATTATTATGAAAATATCTTTAATGGTAAAATAAGCCATAACAAGATATCTCCTTCGTTCCTTTTTAATTGACGCTTGTGCTTTTAAGAAATAATTATCAATAATTATATATTAAAAAATATTAATATTTATACTATATAATTAGTATCATTAGAAAGATATAAATATTGTACATATTTTCTATAAATCGAGTTAAATTTATAGCACGTACAACAACAACGACAATTAAATAAGAACAAAAAAAATAAATAATATTTACTTAAACTTTTTAAATAAGTCGAATGATTAAACTAATAAAATTAAAATATACGTTTTTTTAGACGGAGTGAGTACTCCTGTTGGTACTTCCAGACCCAGCTCCACGCTTCCAATTCATCAGAGCAAATCGACAGGGCAATGTACTAGGACACGGATAGTAGTTTTGATGGTAAAACACAATGTCGGCTGCGCTATGGAACAATTGGAGCAAAAGGAACGTAATGGATTTTGATTAGGGCCTGGTTTAGTTCCCTCCAAAAGTTATAATTTTTTCACTCTCTCTCCATCACATTAATATTTAGCTGTTTGTATGGAGATATAGGTAAAAAAAACTAATTACACAGTTTAGTTCAAAATCACGAGATGAATCTTTTGAGCCTAGTTGGTCCACGATCAGACAATATTTGTCAAATAAGACGAAAATAGTACTATTTATCGGGTTCAAAAAATACCACGATCTAAACACCCTCTGGATATTTTACAGAGCGGTACTGTTATTCCCCTTTTGATGATGATGGCCAATAACCAATTCTGTTTCTTCTTACTTAGAAAGGCTGCTGCATTTTCTTTCTTTTCGCAGCTCAATCTTGTTCTTCACCTCCCTCACCTCATAGTGTACAGATTCTAGCAAAACCCAAATAAGAAAAGAAAAAGAAAAGACAAGAGAAAACAAAAAGAAAAGGCAAAAATTGAGCACAAGAGGAATGTGGCGATGGACTGACCAAGTCGTCCCGGATCTCATACCAGATGTGGAAGTAGATACACCAATGCTATACACCACCACCCGATTCCGACTCCGATCCCGTGCGCCGGCGCCGGCGCCGACGCCGTGTCGTAGCCCCGACCGCCGCCGCGGAGCGCGGGCGGGGAGGAGAGCTTTGTCGGCGGCGTCCGCGCGCTCTCGGAGGCCTCCGGTGCTGTCGCGGCTGGCGGGGGCGAGGACGCGGCGGCGGTGGCGGCCATGACGGACGAGTCGTCTCCGCCGCCGCCGACGCCTGCTGTGCGGGTGAACATCTCCTTGGGGAGGAGGACCTTGGAGACAGCGAAGACGGCGACGGGGTTCTGGTCGAAGACGGTCCGCGTGATGGTGGCCTGCACGACGCCCGTGTCGATGGCGACCGAGCCGTTGGCGCGGGTGATGTTGAGGGTGAAGCGGCCGGCGTTGCTGAACTCGGTGGCCAGCGTCGGCTGGACCGGGTTCACGATCGACTCCAGCGACCCCAGCGGGTAGTAGGAGTGGAGCACGTGGAAGCGGAGCACCACGGCCTTGCGGTCGGCGGGGAGCGACTGCAGCCGGTCGCTGGCCGGGAGACCCGCGAAGGCGTCGTCGGTGGGGGCGAACACCGTGATCCCGGCCCCGCGCTCGTCGTCCTCGAACTCCGCTGCCACGCCCGAGGCCTCCAGCATCGACGCCGCCACGTTGAAGGCGCGCGCATCGGCGAGCACGCGGGTGATGTTGACGGCCGCGGGCGGCCGGGACTCGGATGCCGCGAGGTCGAACCCGGTGGGCACGATGAGGCCGCTCACCGCCAGCACGCTCAGGTTGTACGGCACCGCGGTGATGGCGCCGAGGACGGTGGCGTTCGAGCCCGGGGACGGCGCCGGCGAGCGGACCACGGCGAGGGAGGCGCCCGCGGCGGTGACGTTGACGGCGCCCAGGTCCGCGGGGGCGCGGCCCGTGGTCTGGAACAGCGTGGTCACGAGCTTCCCGGAGGCCGGAAGGCGGCGGAGGTCGGCTGGGGCAAGGTACTCGAGGAGCACGTGGTAGCGGAGGACGTCGGCGAGGTCGGCGCCCGACGCGGCCGCGAACGCCGACGGCGACTGCGGGAGGTTGCCGTTCGGCACGGCCAGCAGCGTCAGCGACGACCGCCCAGCGAGCTCCGCCAGCACGGGGCTCGACGCCAGCAGCCGCGTGAAGTCGCTGAGGTCCGGGAACGCCGACAGCACGCCCGTGACGTTGACCGCGACGGCCACCGGTGCCGGCGACGCTGCAGACGCCGTGGCGAGCAGCGCGAGGAGTACGAGGCAGGAGACGGGAGGGATCTGTCTCCGCATCTCGCCGCCACTGCTGGAGTGAGCGAGAGCGAGAGCGAGTGAGGTGGTGAAGCTCCAGATGCGGCGGGGTGGTGAGCGCAAGGGATTCAATATTTTATTTATTTCGCTTTTGTCAAAAAAATGCTGGATGGTATAATTATTTTATATCCGGAATGGATATTTGAGCTCGTTCACAAAGTTTTAATCCCTTCGTGTACAAATGATAAAAAAGTTTTTTGATAAGTTAAATTTTGTATATTTTCACTGAATGGGTGTTTAGTTACCCTTTCATCCAAACATTTTTTTTGGTTTTGATCCATAATTTTGCAAAATGGAACTAAACATATATGAATTTTTTGCAAAAAGTGCCCATTATCCATTTTGGATTTGTCCCCAAGAGAAAAAAAAATGCCCAAAATTAAGCACATGCCCCACCTGCATTTGTCTCATGAAAAATTTAGCATTTTGGATGAAACTAAAGACACCCATAAAAAATTGGCATTTTGCATTTTATGCTTCCAAAGTACTTGCCATTTTGCATTTCATGGAGAACTAAACACACGCTACTACTAATTATTTAAACCTTTTAGTTTGGATATAAAACTTGTATCGGTAAATTTTATATATTCAAAATGTCGTTAAGATATCATGATTCTTTAGCACTTCATAACATATTATAGAAAAATATAAATAGTTAAAACCTACTTCATCCGACTTTTCTTTAGTAAAATAAATTTATTATTGCTGGACATACAGTAGGGCGCTATACCGCCAGCGCGATGTGATTTGTGTTTTCATGAAATTTATGGCGTGAGAGGGTCCTGGTGGGTAGCTTGGACTGTAGTAGCCTGTAGCAGCAGCAGCAGCTAGGCGGCTAGGGCTGGCCACCAGCTCGGCAGTTCTAGCCCCACGATGCTCAACTCGGCGGGACGTCGGATTATTTTTCTCATAAACTCATCTCAATTATGGGTGGTCATGTTCTAGTGTTATAAATCAACTTTTGATAATATGGCATTCTAGATATAAAAAAATAAATAAAGAATGAATATCTTAATAATTTAGAAATAGTTTAGGATTCTCAATATAAATTTGTGTAATTTTGAACATGATCGAATTTGTCATTCTAGATGGGCGAGAGTAAAAATATTAATAGTTGGACGGATATATATCTAGTAGATATAAAAAAGAAGTAAAATAAGTTCCATATAAATGAAACCCCACTATGTTACAAGTCTTAATTTGTCACAAAAATCAAATACAAATAATGCATATAAAAACACAAGAAATAAAGCTATGCGGCATACTTGTAGACAAGAAAACGAAAGTATCCATTGACATTTGTCTAAATGATTAATCAAGCAAAAATACAAGCACCCAAGCATCCCTTCAATTCAACCAGATAAGGTCAATCATTAGAAATTTCATCAGTTCTAAACACTCAGCTAGCACAATGATTTTTAAATGAACCAACAATGGACAAGAAGCCCACTCCAATTTTAATGTATTCATCAAATAAACTCTATATTTCGTCGCATCATATATCTACATAGCATATTTTTTATGATATCACATACATCTATATAGCATTTTTTTATGATTTCGTCATGGTTTTTATTTATCTGACCTGAACTCCTTTTCCTTACACGAAGTGAAAGGTGTTGCCTCCGTCACAGATTCCGGCTCCACAACACCAATGAAAATGATGTTTGCATATAGGCTATTTCAAGTAAGATGTGGGTGTAGTAAAACCTACCTGTGGCGAATTATGTAACAGATAATTATTTTTTCATAATTGCACCCCTATTTGTACCGGCCTATATACTAACATGTGAAACAAAATCCGCACATAGACGAATGGGTAGAATTTATATCCAAAACTACACCCACGAATGAAATTTTGTACCAACACCCACTCCTGCGGGTACCCACGTCTTGGCAAGTACTACATCCCTGGGCACGACGGAACTTACCTTAACCTCACTCTCAGATGCCCGACCATCGGATAATGAAAATTAAACTCACAAAAGCAGCTTCTGAACACATTATTGCAAATAAGCAGACACCTTGCCTTCTATACTGATGAAGCAAGAATCAAGTTCCACTGGGCAGTTTCCATTGTTAGAATTGTGAATATTAGTGTCAGAGACAGTTACAACAGCGAAGACCTAGCTAAAAGAATACAGGGAGACTATTGCAACAATGCCAAATTTTGGGCAAGATGAGAATTTTTTACAATGCCTGTCTTCCATTCAAAATTTGTACATGATGACAGAGTGCTAATGAACCATGTGCAACAGCAATACTACCCAAAACCAATTGATACTTCATTGACAATGGATAGTATCCTACTGGAGTCAGATCTGTTGTTGAGGATTATAGTCAGTTGATGTATAGTTAGCATCACAATTGGTCTAATATTCCACGGAGGAATCTGGGGTTTCCATGCTGGCATATGCTATACAAGGAAAAACCGCTATAGATTGCTTTCAATGCTGTGGCAACTGGTAAGTATCCTTGCAGATGAAGTAATGAAAAGCCGCACAGCAAATGAAGAATGAACAAACTAAACTGGTTGTCAGAAAGAACAGGGTTAGTCTGGAAATGCAACTATGAGATACTATCTACTGTGTTTGGATTTCGAGTGTTCTGTTCTGTTCAGGCGGCACATGCAGTCAGGACATGGGAAGGTATATATGGATTCGTTTGGTCTTTTCATTTCAATCCCCTTGGCATCACTGTGTGCTCTCATATTAAGCAAGTGCCGCTTCAAAGCCTTCCACCTGCACATAAATGAAAATTATGATTTTAACAAACAAGATGGTCAAGTGTTTAGAACTCAAGATAAACCAAAACAACACTATGGGAAAATAGTGTTATTATTACCCTATACGTGGATTATCAAAGAGTACGGCAAGCCTTCTTTTGTCTGGTTTAATTGTTTTTGAATGCCCACCATACAAGTATCTCCTGTGACCCATAAGGAAATGCGGGAAATTTCCACCTTGTGTGGTCACAAAAACTTCACTTTGGGCACAAACACTATAGTCAACAGCAGCCATCCTTGAGGAGAATTTCTGGCAATAATGAGTCGTTTCAGAACAATCAACATATGGAAGTAGAGAACAAAAAAATGTAGCTAACCCTGCAGTTCCTACCTTGAATGGAGCAAGTTCCTCCTCTGATGCCAGTGTCTCTTTGTCCTGTAGGAGAGGAAACATTTCAAGAAGAGAAGCCATGTTCTTTTCTGCTCTGTAAATCTTTCCAGATGCCAAAAAGATTGCAGTCTTATTGCTGAAACCCATTCCACGAAGCATTAACCCAACCTAAAGATCACAAGATAAGCATCTCAAGACAATTTCTGCCTGATCCTAAATTAATTTATTTTAAACTGAAGAAAACAAAATGAACAAAGCATGGACCAGCAAAATGTGCTTGAGAGCAAATCTCTGAAATGTCAATAAACAGTTGTTCTACCTTATGATATTAGAAACCGACATACCTCCAAAGGTGTAAGAGGGCATTTTCCATTCATTCTGATCACTCCTGGCCTTATTACCCGCCCTCTCTTAGTAAATTTCCCTCTCCAACCTATTTCTCTGGCTGCATCCATTTCCTTTTTCTCCTCATCACCACCATCATATACACAACATGAGAAGGCAATCATATCCTGCAATATAGCAGATGCCACACTTCAGAACACTGGCAGCATATCACGCACAGAGTCAAATACATAATGGTGGATCCCTGGTTCCCAAACATTATAAGAATTGAGTTTCATGAAAGAGATCCAACCTCCTCAAAACGAAGATGCACTGAGATATATTTTCCACCACTTTCAACACTTTTCTCTCTCATTCGAGAAACTAAGGTTTCAGACAAAGACACAATTGGTTTAGAGAATTTTAAGGCTTCAAAGTTTGCCAAGCATCTTAACCGCTGAACAGCAGAAGGTGCATCAAACGAGAGTCGGTTGGCAAAGGGAGAAATCCTGATGAATCTGCACTAAAGAGCATAGCATCAGAAAGAAATGCATTATGATTCAATTGAACACTTCATGATACTTATAAAAAAAATAGAAACTCCTAGCTAAATAGTAGTGCCCTTTTAAACAGGGAAATGATTTCACACCTAATCCATCATTAAAGGGAGTGACAACAATTTAGTAGTCCCCGAAAGTAAGCTTCCACAAGAAATAGGCCACAGAAACTTTGATGGCAAAGAATGAAAGCATTGATCGAGCTGAGGAAATGGTTGCTGCAGATAAGTTTCAGGAATAAAGAGGTAATATCCTTCTAGAATAAATTTAAGAGGATATAGTTGAAGAGATGCTCTAAACACTACTACTGATTTTCAATATAGGATATCCTACACTAACTATATATCAATATCATAGCAAGTCCAAAAAAAAGGTTGTAGTGGTTATAAATATATCATACATGTTTTACAGATTCCCATGTCAAGTTCAATTCAAATTCATATCCAACATACTAGAAGTGCTCTCTATTCTACAGTAAATTATAGTAATCAGATACAGAGGTTGTGTTACCAATTAATAAAGCTATAACATTTGAATTAGTACACCAGTTAAATCATACAGAATGTAAGCAGCTGATAACTAGATATAACATTGTTAGACTAGCGCCTATATGGCTGGGCCATGGGCCTAAGCACCCACGCCTGGTGGTTGGGCTGCCCTGAGATTATAGTAGTTGATCTCTGTTATATTAGGCAAGGAGCTCCATTGATTGGGTGTGTTATATAAACCCTACACCGATCCTTGCCCATATATGTTGTACCCCTTTGTACACAATGAATCAATCTACAATTTCCTATGCCATATCTGTCTTACAAACATGAACTCATATAAATACTCAGCCATTGGGGGAAGACAGCCCCCACGGTTTTTACTCCGAGAAAGAACGTAACTCAGACCAACTATCAAGCCCCTGCTTCACCCTATAGGCTGCATTTTTTTCTCGAACACACAGGAGAGCTGTGTATCTTTGTATTAGGAATAAAAGGGGGCTAGAGCCCTTACAACACACACCCACACTCCTAAGCTCTTAGCAAACAGCCTAACAACTTCACCTCCTTAAAAGAATCCTACTGGCTAGGCTCAAGACAAGGGAAAGAGCTTCCCTGAGCCTTTGCAAGACCAGTAACACTGTTCCGCACTTTGCGAGCAGCAATGCTCCAGCCAAGCTAGTAGGAGTACCTTAAAAAACACATCGGTTGTGATGGGTTCCAAATTGTCCATGCCCCAAGGATGATAAGCGAGTTGAGTCTTTTTTGTGTGAACCATCCATTCTTGACTCTGCCTTGGCCTTCATATGGGGCTGCATTATTGATCATATCCAAACCCAATGGACTGCCAACCGCTGCAACTACCCAAACCAACCACAGGTGCCACAAGCCCACACCCTGCCACTATTTTTCAGGTTGCCAGCAAGAGGATTTTGTGTGTTTGTGTGCCAAAAGAACAGAAGATTAAAGAAGTAATAACTTAACTGTATTTAAACTCACCTTTCTTCAACTAGTTTTGGAAGAACAACATCTTTGTAATACTGAACGCGTGCCCAAGCCTTTATCTTGAAATTGAACACATTGCTGAGATTATGACCAAACCGCTCCATTATAAAATCTGGAATTTTGTCAACTACTCGAACATCATTTTGTAGACGTTGTACAAAATGGTCTTTATCATAGATATCACTGAATTTGCTGTATCCAAAATGAAATGTATGATATCAGTACAATTTACAAGCAGAAAAGTTTAATACTGACAGGTAGCGTTTTCATCAGCTAACACGAAGCTAAATCTCACTGTGCACAGGAACAATCAATAATAATCACACAACCACCTGAATTGTCAAAGAATCTGAAGAAAGCAAAACAACTCAACAAAAAGCAGAGCTATCCAATCCAACCAAGTGCCAAATGTATACGACTCCCAACAATAGGAAAAGTAATCCAACAGTTAAAAAAAATCCCTCCTAGAACTAATTGATATAACCCTTTTAGAAATTTCTCAGCAATAATAACAAGAAACTGCAATTCAATCACTGAAGCGAAGTTTTCCCAACATGACATGTAAACAAGGATAACAACCAATACCAGTTTTGGTTCTTTATGGTGTGTTAACTAGTGCAGTCAACAACAACTAGCATGTAGTGCACAACTAACTTCAGATCTACATAATTTTGTCCATTGTGCAGTACACTTCCCTCAGTCTCACTTGAAATCATACTGTAATGCAAACCCATGTTTTTGCGCAGGAGAGCTGCATGTCATTACATTAAGAAGAGAAGAGATTAAACAAGGGAGAGAGGCAGAATGCCTTCTCCCCAACCCAGCACACACACATGCCTAGCAAAGGATTAGCTAAAGACGCGCCACCAAACACTAGAAACGACCACCACCAGGACCTCCGCTATATAAGAGGATTAATTGACCATGGTAAGCGACCTTAGGATCAGCTCCCGGTCTCCTAGAGCACTAAAGCCCTAGCAGTACACCATCAACTGCTCTCGAGCGCAACAGCCTGCAGAACAGCTCAATACATGGTCTTGCTCGATCAAGTGATAATGATGCAAACAAGAGAAAGTGTGAATTCAACATTCTATAGAACTTAAAAACTCAAATGCTCTGCAGGAGTGTTTGCAAGAATGAAAGGCCACATCTTAAATTTGCATCAAGCAGGATCACCATGCATACTAGAAGAAAATGACATATTGTTTTATATCATGAGCTGGGGAAATCCATTTAGCTTACAGGAGTTAATGGTATATTCCAGTACTTAATACAAATTTGAGTTGAGAGGTGGGGAATGCACCTAGGATCCCTCCAAATGCTATGGAAATGGAAATTTGGGATGATAAGAGTAGCATTCAGAAAACCAGCAATGGCGACTGCATTGCATATCTGAACAAACAGAAAAAAACAAAAGAAATAGAGGCATGAGTTAGTAACTCAAGATACGACATAGCAGTTAACAAAAATATAAAATATCAGGAGTAATAAGGAACACTGAGGTAAGGGGACTACCGATGTCCTTTGTTGATTTAAACCACCATTTGCCTCAACGTATATGTAGCCATTTGATTCAGGTAAACCTAACAGAAGTCATGTAATAAATTATTAGAGAAAAGGTTCAAAAAAAATTATTAGAGAGAGAGAGAGAGAGAGAGAGAGAGAGAGATCAGGGGAATATGCAAGTTTTCTAAATGGAACTAACTCCAGTCACAAAAAAAAAAAAATGATGTTTCCGCCTTCAGAGAGTGATATAATGACACTTTCATTAACCTCATTTTCGTATGTCCTTAAAAGATTTTTAAAATTGGATACTATTAGGGTATAAATTTTCATTTGTCTAAATAACCTAGCCTATAAAATATCTTGCATCCAAATCAATACATTTTGAATAATTTCTGCACCATGAGTATAATAACAGAAACAATGGAGGTGGTAACGCATCTGACTCTTCCAAGTGTAAACTTGGTAAAAAAGACAAATCAGAGAAGGAAGAAAACTTTTCTTATATCAGGAAGATGATTAATTAACCATAAACACTTGTGAATCATATGCCGAGAATCATAGCCCCAATATGTGCTGCTTCCTGCTTGTAAGTTGTATGATAAATTCTTTATGATATCTCTGAAATCTAGCTTTCTTGTGGAAGGGGTCTTTGGCTTGTCATCCCTTTACACTTAGTTCAAGCTGGCAACCCCAGCTGTTCTGTAACCAGATATTGCTGCCTAGAAGCAGAGTTATGCTCTTTTCCTTTTTTTTTCTTTTTTGTGAAACTCATTACAGTGGAGCATAATAAGCAGTAGGCCAGTAGCAACTCCTGTTTGCCATTTTGCAGTTCTATATAACAATGTAGCTGTGTGCAACAACTGGTCATTTGCTAAAATCAAAACATAAGGCCATGTAAATTAACTTCTGTAATGATCGAATACAAGAAAAAAGTCTTCCATTCAGAAATATGAATTTGTTCAGGGGTTTTACAATCTACATATCAGAAAGGAAACAAAACAACCTGAATTGCATTGAAGACGCATTATAAGTACCCTAAAACAAGACATTAGAAGGAACAAACAGAACCACAAATTACAAATGCACGAAATCTGATCATCGGATGCACTATATTTAGTCAAGGTCAAACAAATGGAAGAACGGCAGGAAAGTGGCATACCATTTGTCATGTTTTTTATGCAGGGTCGCCATGTGCCACCTTTGGAAGTGTGCCTCCATACAGTTGCTAGCTAGAAAAATATGACAATGTGAGAGAAAGATGCATGAAGGGCGGCCCTGGTGCAAGCGGTAGAGCTTTACCGCCTGTGACCAAGAGGTCCAGGCTTCAAGCCCCAGCCTCTGCACATTTGTGCAGGGATGACTGCTAGTTATTTTCCTTTCCCCAGACCCCGCAGTGCGGGATCCTACGGCACTGGGTAAGCCCTTTTGAGAGAAAGATGCATACATGCAAAATTAACACAAATAAGAAGCAGAAAATTATAGTCATCAAAACATGGAAAGGCCTAGCTGCTGATAGATTTGATGTTGTATATTCTGTGCCTGGATGCCATCCAGTTAATATCTTCTGTAGGATATTGTAATGGAAGATGTAAATAGATGCAAATATATACTCAATGTCCTTATTCCACTTGACATGATAACAGGAAAGGCCTAGCTGCTGATAGATTTGATGGTTTATCTTCTATTCATGCAGTGTACCCCATGCACATAAACAGGTTTCAGCAGATTGCATATTGAAACTCGTTTCTTTGGTCCACTCAACAAGACTTTACTTTGGTTCATTTGGAATTCAGTTTATTGGTCCATTCAACCATATTTTGCATCGGATCATTTGAAATTCATTTGTTTTATCTGTCAAACCACGGTTTATATTGTTTCATTTGAGGACATAATAAAAGGATGTTATAAGTGATACACGAATAAAAGGTGGTGAAGATGACAGCAAACAAGATGCAGAACACTTAAACACCAGAAATGCAGGTGAGGTTTGCTTGTTGTGGTGTGAGTGCAACTGGAGCTTCTTGATCATGAGTGTATCATATCTGGTTTCAGGCGCCACATGATTTCCCTTGTACAGTATCCCATTATGTGTGTGAAACTGTAAATCTTTTTTTTTTAAAAAAAATATTCCCATACAACGAGGGCAAGCAAAACGAACATCACTTATGACAGCATGGTGTAATAATGAATAAAGAAACCACACTTTTTGCATTTATTAAGAGCAAAGGGCAGGATAACACATACTAACTTGGTTGAGACAATTTGACTAAACCAACCAGTGACCTTGCAATGTAACAATGACCAACAACATTCTAACATGCCTGCCAACCTGAACCAAGATCAAAAAGATGGGACAAAATGGCCGTTCATGTCATCCCATGGCACAGAGCGATCACATGAACTGATGAACAAGTAAATAACACTAAAAACCCAAGGTTCAAGCACATGTCCACTGTCACCCTTTTCCTCGCTATTAGAAGACGACCAGGTGCCAGTTCCGTGATCAGTACAGCCAAACATGCTTCGACCATTCTGTGATCAGTACAGCTAAACAATCGCCCCACATTGCAAGCCCCACAAACAAAATCAAAATGCTGCAACTGCAACAAACGTGTAAGGAGGAAGGGGGAGGCACTAACCGCGCCGGTGGAGTTGTCGGCGTCCATGTCGGCGCGGAGCCGCGCGTACAGTTGCGGGCTGCGGTACACCGACCCGGGCGGCTGGCGCTTGATTATCCGCGGCACGGCGTCGAGCGGGAGCGAGCCCATGTAGAGCAGCATCGCGGCGACGTACAGCAGCGGCGCGAAGAGGAACACCGCCTGCCTCCGCAGCAGTGTCGCGAGCACCGCCCGTGCCACCCTCCGCGCCGCGCCGCCGCCGCCACGGTGGGCGAGCCCCGCCCGCGCCGCCGCCGTTGCGGAGGCCGCGGCCCCCGGGATGCCCCTCGCCGAACCCGCCGCCTTCACGGGCGTCCGGCTGCCGCCACCAGCGCCGACCCCAGTCGGGACCGGGGACGACGGCGACGGCGGCGGCGGCGGGGACGGGGACGGCGCGCTCGCCGCGGAGCCGAAGCTACCCAGGCGGCTGTACGCATGCCCCTGCATTGGGTCGGTGCCCCTCGGCGGGCTAGGTCTAGGCCTCCCCCGAGCGCGATCGCTGCCGCCCGCGCCGCGCAATGGGGGCGAGACGGGCGAGGAGGACGAGGTGGCGCGTGTGCAGGCGAACGAGCGGGGTGAGTGCGCGGCGCGTGACCGACCGAGCGCGGCGTCGCGGTCGGGCACTACGAGTCGAGTTGGGATCCTCTGGTTTTGGGCTTTCGAAAAGCGCTTGGGTTTCTGCCGTTTTGATTTGAGTTTTTGACGCGGACGATGACTAGGACATTGATCTCGCAATCTCATCTCAAAAAAAAAAAAAGAAACTCCCCCTAAAAAGGTCGAAAAAAAAGACATTGATCTTGACGGAGATATACAATGATCGTTTTTCTTTGGGAACAGATACAACGATCGTTGGCCACTGGAGTCAAAGAAACTTGCTGCGTGAATTAGGAAAAGGTGGACAACGAAGCAGCAAGAGGTACGTGAATTACGGCGTGCTATGCGGCGACGTCTATGCGTCTCTTGTACTCTTCACCAAACAGACCGTAGTAGCAAGCTAGTGTTTGTTTATGACAACCAAGAAATTCTTATATAAGTTTTGATGAGAATGAAGCAATTCTCTCAAATAAGAAAGGCATATCAATATCATGATGGGGCATTGCACATTGGTCTAATGGAATTTTTGCGCTTCAAGACACTGAAGAAAGTTCAAATGAACACTATGGGACCTGTTTGTTTAGTATAACTCCATGTGCCTTGGCTACTATAGAAGTTTAGTATCTAGATCAAGGACGAAAGTCTATGGTTAAATGGCGTCACATCCAAGGGACTGTTGTCATTTGGCAGTATGCCGAAGAAAAGGATTGATGTTTTCTCCATGCCTCAAGCTGTCTCCTTGCATAAACGGCAAATTTTGGTCGCCGGGTCGTGTGCTAAACGATCGTGTACTACAATGCAACATGTCCGTCCTTTTCTACGTTTCTCTCGATGGTGGCCGTTAGTTGCGTGGGAATGGCAATTACATAATAATGATAAGAGAGCCTTAGACTGGAAAATTAACAGAAGCCCGTCTAGCTCAGTCGGTAGAGCGCAAGGCTCTTAACCTTGTGGTCGTGGGTTCGAGCCCCACGGTGGGCGATTTTTTTTTCCATTATTTTTGTTCATTCCATTTTTGTATAACCTTACTTTTGTTCTTTCCATTTTTGTCTTATTATAATATTTTTACGAGCAAAAAGAGTTTTTAGTTAGTCATAGTCAAATTACAATTAGCATTTAGGAAGTCCCAAGTGCAAACCGATGTTTGTCCTAACCTAACTATGTCGTTGAATGTTTACAACGTCAAGTAATAAAGCTATGGCATTCGCTACTTGATTGCAGTCCCTCTTTACTAAAGAACACTTCCAGCCATTCTAACAGCCTAGCGAAGCCTTTTGCCTCTTCTATGATTCGGCCAATCTCCGATCAATCCAACGCTTCTTGGGACGAAATAATTCTTGCACAAGAGATTCAACGATCACCTGTGAGAGTTTCCAATGGGATGAACAACGCAATCCCATGTATATAGAACAGACGAGAGGCTAAGACCGGTGTTGTTGCCAGGGATAGCGTGGTTCCGCACAGACAAGAGCTTCTACCTCTGGTGTCTGGTGCGCTACCACGCTATCCCTGGCAATAACACCGGTCCTATCCTCCCGTCTGTTCTATACATGATCCATCAACATTGATCTTGGACACCCCTCCAAATGGTACTCCCAACGCTATGCCGCTGCACAAGAGGAGCGACGGTGCTCAGCAGGCCTCTCTTCGCTATGTACTTCTTTTTTTTGTTTTTTTTTTCTGAATCAATTTACTTCCTGCTTTCCCTTGCTGTCATATGGGCATGGACTAGCTGGAGACTCTAGGCTTTCACGGTAGCTGAGCAGGAAAACCGGCCGAAGCCACAATTGGAATATGCCCCGTACTGTGAGTTATAAAACCGTCTCACAAAACATATAAAATGTTCGAATAGCTCGTTCATAAAAATTGTGCCTGCGGAATATGTTACACCATTATCAAATGAACACTTCCTGCGAAACATGTAATCATTATCAAATGAACAAAAGTGATGCTCGACTTCATCATATATAAAATTTTCGAATGGCTCGTTTCATAAATACTCTGCTGGACGTAAAGTAGAAGCACAACTCTGACAGTTTAGTTGTTCAACACTTCAAATGCAATTCTACACACACTTAAAAGGGAATCTAGTTGAAAGCAGCAGCAGGGCACTGCCTGAAAGTCACCAAAAGAAAGATTGAACTAACTTCTCCGTTAGCAGCACAAGCCAATCCATTTAGCTGTTACACCTATAAATGTCTAGCGCCAATACAGCATCCATTTAGGTCATCATTTGAAGATCCCAGTGGCCGCCATCTTCTTTAAGATGTCTTGGATCTACAAGCAAAACGAACAACAAAGTCAAAGGCATTAAAAGTGATATATAACTTTGGCCAGAGATGCATGCCATTCGCCTTAATAGATGACACAGAAATTACCTGCTTTGATGAGAGGCCGATGTTTTCCAAATCTTCAAGCTGCCCAAGGAAATTGTATTAGAAGGCCATTTGGCTCCTTTTTTTTTTTCTTTTGGAAAAAGATCTGGATCACTTCAGATTCTACAAAAACTTACAGTTTTGAATGGTCTTGGTGAGTCCTCGCGTAATTCCAGGATATATTCTGCTCTCCTTGCACCAATTCCCTAGCAAACAAGAGGGAAATTTACTCAGAACAAAAGGCTTGAACAACAGTGATCTAAATGCTATTAAGATGAAAGGTTCATACTTTTAGCAGCTGTAGCTCTTCCCTGCAGTCATATGTAAAGGGAGAGAAAGATTAGAAAGAAAGACTGGAAAAAACTGGATATTTCTTTTGACATAAGGTCAACCTAAGAACAAAAAGTTCATGTATTCTGCTATAGAAAGTTCATGTATTCTGCTATACTGATAGGCCAGTAGTCAAGAGTATTACAGACTATAAACATAATACAATGAAGAATGGCAGGATTCCTGCTGAAGTTTCATAATGTGAAGAAATGTGGCTTGTCCTCTCATTTGAACTGACACCTTAGGTAGCAAATTACTTGAACAAAAACTAGGAAACTGGGGTATCCAAACAAGCTCTTAAAAATCTAGAACTAGGGTGCCAACAAAAAAGGTGACTTACTTGTTTGCAACATTTAAAACTTCAAGGTACTGCTGAACAAGAGCTTCCTAAAAAGTTCATAATGTCAATTGGTAAATCTTCAAGTAGCAAATATCTTATAGAATGAGAAGGGGGAACTATACAAACCTTCAGGTTACACTGTAGCACATTGAATGTCTCGAGTGCTATTGCACTAGGAGTCTCCTCGACTATGTTATGTGTTTCTATTGGAGTTTGGGGCTCCAATAAATTATCAGATATTTGCTGCATCACAGGCACCATGTTTGAAGAGATTGGAGAAAGGGCTTTCCTGAGTGAAGCTTCATGTTTTTCATGGCATTGAGTAACTGAAGGAAGCACCGCTGCATAAGACTTTAGACATCAGATTCACACGTGAAAACACAGGTGAAAAATCTCAAGGCGTTTAGACAATTAGACATCAGATTCACTTAGTACATTTCAACTAAATTTTCAAATTTTGTAACACAAAGATATAATACTCCTGAAGTTTTCTAACGTACCTTTCTTTGGTGTTTTTACTTCTGTCTGCCTGCCAACTCGTGGTATACTTTCAGTGGGAACATGGACTTTTGGATCAAAAAGTACCCTGTGCAGGAGAAGACAAAAAGATAAGTACTATATATGGTTCCGTGTAATATATAAAGAGGAAATGATAATAAATACTAACTTCTTGATTTTAGCACCATCCTGATCCATTGCTTTAGTAGCTCTACAAGAGATTCTGGAAGATGTTGGTTGCTTCATATGGCTCATAGACAATGAAGTCTTGCTGGAAATTGGGGACAAAAGACAATCCATTCTTTGGATACTCTTTGTTTTCCCCTTCGATTCCAACCATGCTCTTAATTTGGCTTCCATGTCAACCTTGGGGGTTTCTAGTTTGCTTGTACTGGTGAAGGTCTCAATGTGACATTCACGAGCAACCAGACTTATTGTGTTGGCTGACTCCTGGTATTCTGCAGGATTCTGAAACAACAAAAAACAATTAGCCTTCTACAATATGAGACATTCATAATCATAAGAAAAAAGATTGAGAAAAGTCACCAGGCAAGCTATCATCACAGCACGGCTACTGCCTCCTAAAGAATCTCGAAGTATGCGGGTGAGTTTACTCTCTCTATAGGGAATTCGCTGCTCGTTCCTTTTGAGAGCTGAACAAACATTGGACAATGCAAGCAATGATCGGTTGATCTTAGAACTTTCTTGAAGGCGAATGCCTTCATTCAAAGTCCTTCTGTTGTCTTCACTGCCTAGAAACAACAATCAAGCACAATGAGTTCAAGTAGAGGCATACAGCTTAAGCATGTGTGGCTCAATCAAGACTTCCAAAGAGACATACCAGCCAAATCAATGAGGTTAATTTTTCCTTTAACAACATCAGTACTGACCCTAAGCGAGAGAACAGCATGGCTGCGACTGGAAACATCATTCAGTCCAGTGTGGGCGACTTTTCTCCTTTGCAGACCTATGGAATAGAGCTCCTCGAATTCCTCCATAGATTGCACAGGGACCTTCAAACATTAAAGGGTAACAGTAAACAACCAATTGAATTCCAACAAACACATTCAGAAATCACCAAGCAGCATCACATTACCCAGCTCAAGCCCTTCAGCTGCATGTTACCATCTTTGTCATCCAAGGCCATGATTTCTTTGGCTTTAGGCTCCAACAGGTCATAGCACCGTTCCATGTATGCCTCATAGTATGATATCTCAACGGAGCACCATGTGCCAGTACAATGTGCCAGGATGGTTGAAGCAGCCAATGGGATTAGCCCCGGAAGATCCTCCGTGCCCTGTTCAGCAGCCACTCAGATATGTTTCAGTGAAAGGTTGTTTTGCCAAAAGTGGCATTTAATCAAACAAATTGGAGTCAGAATAATAGTGGGCACCTGCATTGTGTAGGTCTTGCCACTGCCGGTTGCCCCATAGGCAAAGACCGTCGCATTGATCCCCTCGAAGATACCTGGGATCAGTGCGCGAACCTCCTGGTTAAAAATCTGGGTGATGCAGTCCTCTTGACCGAAGAACACATCCACTTTGTAGAGTTCACTCCGGCTGCATAAATGGATCAGTACACCAAAGCAAATAAGGTAACACAATCAAACATAGGAGAAGACCTTATCAAAACCAAAGGGATTGAAAGGAATTGGAGGGTGATTCTGACTTATAGAGGATTTATAATCCCCCAATCCCTCCCAATCCCCTTGGTTCTGGGGTCAAACTAACAGGCCCACTGTATTAGCTAGGAAGTATCAAATTTCGATGCAAGCACATAACCAATTCCTGGTAGGGTAAACGGGGCTACCAATCGTGATGATCTGCAATAATTTTCGATCCAAGGACAAAACCAGTTCCTGGTAGGTTAAACGGGGCTACCAATCGTAATTATCTGCAATAATTTTCGATGAAAGCACTTCACCAATTCCTGGTAGGTTAAACGGGGCTACCAATCGTAATGATTTGCATAGCGCAGGAACAAATCCGAGGGCTCCAGATCGTGCGCTGAGGAGGCGTCGAGGCGTACCTGGAGTGCTGGTCCTTGAGCTGGACGGTGACCTCGCCGCCGGGGTGGCCGCCGAGGAGGGAGACGCAGGGCGCGGTCGCCGAGGCGGCCTCCGACGGGAGGAACGGGCGCACGCGCAGCACGACGCGCACCGGCAGCGAAGGGCGCGCGGAGGAGGAACGGGCGGGCGTGGAGGTGCCGGCCATCGGATGCACGGAGGCACGGGCGGGCGTGGAGGCGCCTGCCATCGGATGCGCGGAGGAACGGGAGGGCGTGGAGGCGCCCGCCATCGGATGCGCGGAGGAACGGGCTGGTGTGGAGGTGCCTGCCATCGGAGCGAGATCACGCGGTCAGCGCCGGCCGCCGGGGAATCGGAGGAGGTGGGGCGGATCGAGAGGGGATTCGAATTCTGGGCTCGGTGGTGGCAACAAGGGAAGACGAGTGGCCGAGCGGGGTACCGGCGTGGGGAAGATGGGAGATGGGACCGTTGGGGGCAGCGGAGGAAGTTCGTATTTTGAACAGCGCAAGTGGTCAGGCGGTGTGCGCCTGTGCGGTGGAGGGGGTAGCCACGTCCGATTTTGCTGCCGTTCGTAGTACTTGGCTCGAGGCAGTCCTGGAAAATTTTGGTTCGACAACACTGCGCTTTAATTAAGTACAGTATACTGTAACTAGTTAGATAGAACTAGATTGAAATCAGTTCAAACTTTAAAGAAATTGCAACCAGATGAAATTGACAATTGCAACGTATTGAAAACAGTAAACACCTAGCGAAAGCAGTTGCAACTAATTACAGTGACCTTATCTTACTCTTTCACCAAATACTCCATCAGAGGATTGAGAAGTACTGTACGGTTTAAAAATCAGAAAGCAGAGTTTGTACCAAAGAATCCCTTGGGCTTGTTTGCTACCAGGCCAGCTGCCCACCAACCAAAACCGACGCATTCGACCTGGGCCGCTACCTGAAAAGTAGAGCTCGGTTCACAGGCTGGGCCAACCGCGCGCAATGCGGCGTGCATTTGTTGTTGTGACGTAGGGCCGCTTCTGTTACAGGCTTGCAAATGAAGCCCACTTTGAACTGGCTTCAGAGAATTTAATTTAATGTGAATATATAAACCAATGATGTTGGTAGGTACTGTACCCACCAACTTTAATCTTCCATCGACTTCACTAGTACGGTAGGGGCAGCTTTGCCCCAGGAATTTCAATCAAAGTTCTCATCATATATCATATAAATGAAACCGAAAGGTGAAAGCGAGGAGGGAGTCCAAAGTTGTCGATAATAGAGCGTGGATGTACAAACGATAATGCCGGGACTTAAATAGATTCTCCCCTTATACTAAGCAAATAAACAAGTTTATTTAAGGACAAAATATTGACCAAAAGAAGCCCTCGATCCTCTTGATCACATTTGTTGTGTGCAGGGTTTTCCGGGACTCCACCATCGCCCTCATGAAGTCGCGACTCGCGGACCCATTGGACATTGGCCGCCAAGCTGGTGCAGCGACACGAGCGCGCTCTCCCAGTCCTCTCTCTAGCAGAGAGGCAGGCAGTTGGTGCTCAAACAGTCAGACCGTACCCCAGCCCAGCCGAGATGATGCATATGCATGGCAATCCCACGTTGCGCTGGTTGTCTATGACATTTTTTTTGGGTGCACCAATCGTCCCTGCTCCAGGCCATGAGATTCCAAAAATGCCATGAGACGAACCCGTAGCAGAGCTCGTTGCCAATGTCTGTCAAAAAAAAAAAAAACCAGGAGGCAGGCAGAGAAGTCTTTCGCGATTGGAAGGGCGCCTGCGAAAGCCGATGGAGGACATGCGCGCGCCAGTGCCAGCCAGTGTTGCCACCGGCACCAGCCATGGCTGGCTGGGCTCGCTGGCTCGCTCGCGACGCGCCAGCCAGCCAGCCTGCCAGCAATCAGGCAGGCGGTTGCCCATGCACCGCCACATGAGCGCATAAATACGTCTCCGTCTCGATCTGCTTTCCCTGCCCGGTCGGCGGGGCCCCGACCCCCGCGCCATGATTGAATGAATTGATCGAAGGTCTGCTCTCCCATCGCCACGGTTTGGTTTGGACGACGACGATGATCGAGCGCACGCGGCCGGGAGCCCGGGACGGCGAGTCAAACCTCCGGCCCTCCACCCCCCCCCCCCCCACCCCCCGCCCGCTCGGCTTTTTCGGCGTAAACCCGGTGGTGCGCCAGAAATTAGCTGGGGCATGCCGGGGAGGGAGAGATGGCTCGGCAGATACCGAACCTCGCGACGCTGCCAACGCGTGGCGTCGAGGACCCCAGAAGCCAGCTCTGCTAGCTACCGCTCGGCTACAATTACACACGAGCTGCCAAATTGTGATGCTGGTCATGCTGAGATGTTCCGCTGCGTGGCTCGCTGGAGGACTGTGATCTCGATCCATATCAGATGTTTAGACAAGGACACATTCAATCGTATCATCTCTTGGTACCCAATTAAAGCCTGGTACAACTTTAGCATGTACACAGACGCTTCCAGGTCCTGCAATTTATTCCTCAGTTTTTTTTTTCACGGATCGAGTAGAAACTGTGCGAAATGATGAATTTTGCAGCAACGAACGTCAGTAAGCTGAAGGATGAACCGACTCAGTCGGTTTTTCAAAAAAAAAAAAAAAAAGCAGAGGCAGCTCGACCTCGGTTTATTTGCTTTGCTTACTACTAATGCGCTGATGCGGAATCCTGTTATTTGGTTATTACACTTCAGCTTCAATAAGCTTGGTTGCAAGCTGCGGTCAGCAATGAATTTAGCAGTACAATCTTGGTGCTTCATTACCACCAAATTAAAAGGGGACCCAAAGCAGCCAAGGACTACTACTAGAAAGCGATGATCCGAAGAAGCAGGCTGCAGTAGGGACTGCACCGTCCTTTGGCACCGGGCGACCCGGAGACGGCTTTGTTGCTCATGATTTAGGGCAGGGGGGCAGGCGTAGTGGGTGGCCCATGCGGCCATGCCATGCCATGCCGTTCAACCACTCATCATGCACGTCACTGAATCGAGTGTCCTCCTGCCCAACTAACTTTACCTCCCCCATGATCATGGCGACAGCGCCCGCAGCATCTGTCTGTCCCGCCGGGCCTATTTCTATCGGGGCTCTCCTCTGTCGGTCAAAATTTTCTGCTGCAGGGGAGCATGTGTGGAGCAAAAAATGCTCCAAAAGTTATTACATTACATGATGTCTACTTCCACATAAGATAAGAGCTCCTAACAAAAGAGACAGCATAATAGCATTCGCTTTCTTTGAGATAGTGAGATCCTGTAGCGTTCATCTTCCTCCTCTGGCAGCTCCATTTTCTTTTTTCGAAGTAACACTGACAGCTCCATTTGGCAATCCTAACAAGCAACAGTAACCCTGAGAAACAGCTGTGCAATAGAGTACGCAACTGGGTGCAGTTCTAGGCTCTAGTACCAAAAATCAAAGGAGTTCACAATGCTGTGGAACAGGGAATGCAGAGAGGAATGCCACGGTAGGAATGAGGACAAAAAAGAAAAAATTCCAAACACTGTATTGTACCGTAGCTACCTACAGCAGTCAGTACGGCCAGAAATGCCACTAGAACAGATGGCTTCATTGATGGATTGTTTCAGGGGACAAGACTACACCAGTATACCAACATGTAAGTAAGATCCAATTCAGGGAAAATTGCCTTTGGGACAAAAGAAATAAGAAAAACCTATGCTTGATTTGCTGAAACACTTTTTGCTCAACAGATCTATACAGCTGCTCTGCTCCGAGCAGAGGAGGTGAACACTTGCACCGACACTGAACAAACGAATCCAACCGAGAGAGGGGAAAAAATGAGGCCCTCTGAAGATTACAACAGCTGCAAGCCGACCGTACCTGTTCTGCGATGCTGAGCCGATCGAGCCAGGTTCGTCGTTCTTGTGGCGTCATCAGATCAGAGGAAGGAGACGACATGCGCTGTGATCTCATCTCAGCGAGCCACAGCTGTCCGGAACTGCAGAGTGATGCTCTTCTGGCTCGGGATGGCGAGCATGGCGGTGTGGTCCAGGAAGTCCTTGAGGTCCACGACCGACTGCAGTATCCGCCTGAGGTCATCGGTGCGCATGAACCCGGCGGCGCCGAGCCGCCGCACGGCGTAGACGTAGATGGTGAGGCAGCCCTTGCGGAACTTGAACCGCGCCATCTCGCTGCCCGTGAGCCCGCGGATGAGCTTCTTGTTCACGTCCCCGAGCGGGATCATGGCGGGCCACAGCTGGTCCACGGCCGCCTTCATGCTCTCGGACTCGAACACGAAGAGCACCACCTTGGACTTCTTGGTGCCCAGGCCCAGCGTCAGCGTGTGCCACGCCTGGTGCGCCAGGATGGTGAAGCTGGTGGGCATGTAGGTGGTGGTGGACGGGAACGGCAGGCTCTGGCACTCGCTCAGGTACGACGGCGGGATGTCCAGCAGCCGCAGCAGCTCCAGAGGCGACGCCCGCCGCACCGTGAACGACTTCACGATGAACTGGCCCCCGAACCGGATGCCCTTCACGTCGGCGCACGGCTTGAAGTGCGCCGCCTGCTCCTTCTCTTTTTCCTTCTCCTTCTCCTTGTGTTTGTGCTTGTGCCTCTTCTTCTCCTCCGCCATGGCGTTGTGCTTTCGGCTAGAGTGAGCTGTGCGGCTGGAGTGGTGCCCGGGGAAAAGGCTGTAATGACGAGTCCCACAGCTTCCCTCCCTCTTCGTTGTGCTGTGGCTGCTGGTACCATATCACAAAGGTGTTGTCAGAGTGAAGGGCCATCCGCTTGGGCATCAAGGAAGAGCTTAGCTTTACCATTTTTGTAATGTAATCCGGTTGGTGGGTCAGGCAACGGGAGAGGAGTTATTGGCATTTGACAACGCCCCCATCTTTGCCATATTCTTATATATACATATAAAACGATCTAACACTTGTTTATTTCAGAATCTTTGTACACGCACGCATGCGTGTCTACTTCTGCGCTTATGTTACGTGTATGTGTAGAGTTTCGGCTGTTCCTTTTCGTGTAGTGTAGCACTGCGACCCAACTAAGATGATGCTTCTCTGTGCCTACTCAAAAGGTAGCACATGATTCTAGGTTCTGCTAAGGAAATAATGAGACCCCATTGGCGCGGCGTGCACACCAGTAAGCCTAATTCCAAAATTTCTTTCCAGATGTTCTTGGACTAGGTTCAAGATGATGAAACAATTTCTCGAAGCAATACAAAGGAAGTACAAAGAGACAAAGAAGGTTGATCTAGAGGTGCCAATGAGAGAATCCAAAAATAAAAAGCTATACAAGATAGGTTTCGAAACACACCTGTCCACACAGTTGCAATAGATGTTGTAAGGAAAAAAACCAGTGTTGCTGTCGGCGGCCTACACAAGCAGCAGCAAGAAGAAGTCTCAGTAGATCAGGTGAGCCATTGCTTTAGCTTTTGTTGTCCTCTCCACTTCTCGGGTCACAACAGTTATGAAAGCGAGTGATATCACCGATCTGTCGGAGGCTCAATAGGTAAATATCTTGACATGTAAGGTTATCACCACAGATGGATGTTCCCACACTTGGAAGACTGCTATTCTTAAAAGAGAATTCATTAAGGAATTACTTCAACAGCGACAGCGCAACAACTTATGGCTGCCCAACACAATTAGATCTTGCTGAATATTGAAACTGTACAGCACGCTCTCCCAAATCTATAACCAATCCTTTCATTTTGTATTTAATGTCTGCTCTTGACACATTATGTATCTAAGGTTC
Source organism: Bothriochloa decipiens (assembly GCA_023333625.1). Taxonomy (NCBI): domain Eukaryota; kingdom Viridiplantae; phylum Streptophyta; class Magnoliopsida; order Poales; family Poaceae; genus Bothriochloa; species Bothriochloa decipiens. The sequence goes on along the minus strand of CM041641.1, from coordinate 15,330,374 downwards.
TTTACATAAGAGAATTATCCTACAGCATTTGCAGTACATGTGGACAGATTCAGATTTATGGACCTGGTAAAAGGCTTACATGTCGTAATCAATTCCAAAATAATAATAATAAATCCATAGAACATGGGTCAAAATTGCCGACATAAAAGCATCAATTTACTGCAAACTCCATTTTGAAGCTTTTCTGTTTCAGATGTGATCCCTTTTGCTGTCAGCTTGGATCACAGTGGAGAGTACAGCACAAGAGTGAGCAGACACAAGTACCTAGCGGCCATCTGGTGGTTGATATTAAGCTAAGTACTACATCGCAAAGGTACAGCTGGATAATGATTTCTCCAGTGTACCAACCAACCAACCAACCTTAACATATAAATGCCCTAGTCTAAAGCTCTAAATTGAAATGCATTGATGTGTACGTTAATGAATCAATTTAACAGAAAGCTGATGATCAGAAAGCGTACTGGCTATTCTCAATATGGATACCAGAACAGATGTCATGATGTCGAAATCAGAATTCAGAACTACGTGTCTACTAGTAGAATGGAAGAAAGCTGTGAATGAAGCTCGAGAGAGTTGGCTCACCAACTAAAGAGTCAAGCCCCTGAACTGAGGTATTACCGAAGAAAGGATGATGAACATCCCCTGAAAGATGCTGCCATAAAAGGAAAAAATAATCAGGAGCATGTACATAAATGCATCAAATGTAAAGTAAAAAAAATGTACCAATACACTTCATATGTGCCTTTTAAGCTAAGCATACAAAAAAAAGAGGGGTCATCAGCAAGTAAACTAATACATCGAATCGAGATGCAATGCTTCTGTAAAGGAAGCTCATTGTGTCACCTGAACCAAAAGTACTTCCGCTTCAATTGTTTTGGACTGAAATGAGAAGTCCAGTGTTCTAAAGGACGACCATTTAGGTGAGCATGTAATATGCACAGAGCCAAATTAAAAAGAAGTGCAAGAAGCAGGTTACTCAATGCAGATCGCTGTCACCAATGAGTATTAGTAAATTTGTTCAAAATCTGGAGTTATCAGGTGCACAATCAGGTGACCAGTGCTCCACACGACATATTGCTATGGTTCCTTCGCAGTCCATTTTTGAGCAATGAGCATTTTTTTAATGAGGAAAAATAAAACACTACAGAATTGCATTTTACTCTGTCTCGGCAAATAATAACAGAGCCCAATTTTGGCTTCGAACTGTCTTTCCTGTGTGTAAATGAAAACCATGAATTTAGTTGCACAAAAAATCAGGCTAAAAGCTCGTTACTTTCACAGCAGAAATACTGGTCCACCAAAGGACAGTGGACAAAACAACCAATGACCAGAATTGATTGTTAAAAGGAGCAATCGTAGCAAACCAACGTCATCGCAATTTGCACCAGATAAGCAGGCAGATACAAGTCAACCGATGAGCATATGATAAGGAATCACCTACGGGCAAGCGAAAACACTCCGATTCTACAGCTGTTGTATTGGATTTAGAAGGGAGCATCTCTGCGATGACTTTAGCAGCACATACGATCCTACAATCATACCTCCAGGCAAAAGACTGAAGACCGGACCGAACGCAGGCCTCTTCTCAGGGGAATACCATCGAACGCCTGGGGTGCATCCTAAAGCGAAACCTTATTATCCAACATGAACGAGAACGAAATTGCCACCCTGCTTGCCTCGGGAGCAAATGTCAATTTGCTCATGGAGGGCCGGAGCCCGGAAGGGAAATGAGATCGAGGAAAGAATGGACAAGCTCTCATCCTGACAGGAGTCCGGGTCCGGGTCTGGTTGGCTGACTGATCCCGGTGTGAGACGAGCCGACGCAGCATTGCGTTGCTGGCGCCATCGCCGTGCAGCAGGACAGGTCAGACGTCAGACTCGTCAGCGACCGAGCGAGAATGCAGGGGGAGACCGGAGATTTCTTCGGCAGTTCCCGCGGGGTCTGCGAGCCTGGGAGGCGCGCTCCAAGAGTGGAAGACCCCTCTCCCTCGCAAGTCGCGAGTCACAAGGACACCGACCAGGCGACCACAAGGACCCAGAACTCATCAAGTCAGCATGCCGCGCTCGGCGGTGGCCCTTTCCGTCCTGACCAGCCATTGCGCCATCACAGGCCGGCCCGGGGACTGCGTGGATAAGCCCCATTCGTGTAACAAAAAAAATACTGATGGAACGTTTCGGTTAAGCACATTGATCACACGACTGATTGGCTTGCTTAACTTTGCTTCCTTGATTTACTCAAAAAAAAATTTGCTTCCTTGATGGACTACATGAGATCATTATACTTTACAATTTGAAACGGACAACAAAGAGTTGGTGAAGCTCTAGGAGATGGGAGAGCTACAATGATCGCGTATTTCTTCGGTCATCGGGGAAATTAGAGAGCTTAGTGCTACCTTTACTGCTTTTTCTTTGATGTATGGTCATACATCATGTAACAATAATGTAGCTCATACATAGCGAAGCAAGTCTCAGATAGCAACAGGGTGGGTGAGTGGTAATAATCAGCCCCGCCCTGTATTGCTAGTTTGTTGACTGAAGATTGTAATCATGCCGCTTCCAAATCATGCATTATCGCAAAAAAAAAAAAAGATCATTACACTCCCATACAAAGCCATTCCTTCCAATGAATGAATGCATATATGCAGTTGGAGCTCGCAAGGCCATTAGTAGGATGTTAGTACATGACTATCTCATTGACTCGTCCTTTACGATTGGAACAAACTACGTGACAACTTTCATTTGGTCAAACTTTATTAGATTATAATAATACGTCCTATATTGTGTCCATACACTACGGTTTGTCAAAGTCAAACGACTTTTAAGAGCATCTTCAACAGTTTTATAAAATAGGTTGATATCTTTAAAATTTAACAAAACAAGCAAAAATAGCTCTCCAACGGTTTGTCATCTAACTTTAAAAATTTTAGCAACTTGCTAACGAGGCCTTCCGCGCGTATCCTACTGCGTATCATGACTCTGCGACTCCGTCCCGCGCGGAGGAAGCCCGGCCGCCATATATCTCGACGTATCCCGCCTGGCCGATCAGTTCCTGGCCGCCTCATTCATCGTCGCGAGACGAGGAAACCCCGGTACGCCGTCGACCTCCTCTCGTGTGAAGACTTCCTTCCCGTCGCGGGAAGACTTCCTTCTCGTCGCATGATGCCCAGTTCATCAACGCCCCGATCTTCATCTTTCCTCGTCAAGAAACCCACATCGACGCCGGCGGCTGTACGATCTTCCATCGTGTATTTCCTGGCCGTCGCCGATCGTCATCTGTCCTCGACGCAAAAGCCCCCATCTTCACGAAAGGATCCATCAACGCCGGCGGCGGGTTGTCGCTAGGGTTTGTCATGCTTGCGATGGCGATCTCGAGGCCGCCGCTGCCTGCTGTGCCTGCTGGGCCGACCGGCTGATGGTTGTCGCGCTGCTGCCTTTGTTGCGGCTGCTGGTAGATGGCACTTTTGTTCATGGCATTTGTCATTCAATTTTTTCATCTAGCACTGTTGCCTGAATGCGCAGATTCATTACTGGATTGCATGAATGGCCGGACGGGCATGGTACTATGGCATCGTGCATGGTCCTGTACATCGTGCTTGTCGAATTGTTAGCTAGAGCTTCTCAGTTTGTGCTAATGCAAGCTATTGCTTTCTTGTTTGCTAGCTGATGCTTCTCTTGGCCGGGAAATCCTCTGCTGCTACTTGTTCAAGTCCAAATCCAACTCTGAACTCTGAAGAGAGATTTTACCATGGCAGCTCGTAGGCAATGCATGCCACAATGATAAGGCATCACCAGTTGATTCTTGTTCCTTCTCTGTCTATATCCAAATCACTGTAAAACGTGGGTGTAACAACCCTAGAAATCCGGTCACCAAAAATACGGGCTTTTAAAATTTTTCTAAAGTTTACCAGTGAATGGTGGATATCATGTAGGAAACCCGCCAATAGTTGCACAGATAGCACCCGACGTTAGCCCGAGCATTGCATTTAAATAACCAGAGTTTGATTCGCCTCTTATTCGATTTTATGTGATGTTAATAAAATCGAATAACCTTTAATGTATGTATACATATATGCCTGCTACCGAAGCCCCCCCGCGCTGGCCCAGCTCGTCCGCGCGCTCGACCGCCGGCCTGCTGCGAGCTCGAGGCCCAGCTCGACCGCCTGCCCGAGCTCGAGGCCCAGCTCGGCCTGCTGCGCGGCCGCCTGCCCGCTCGCTCGCGCGCTCGCCCGACCGGCCTGCCTCGAGCGTCGGCCCAGTCGCGCCACGCGCTGCCGCGCCTCGTCGATCGCCCGCGCGCGCTCGACCGTCCGCCGACCGCCGGCCCAACAAGGCGGCCCACCAAGGGCCTCCCGCCGGACGCGCCCGCGCCCCTCCCCTTTCTCTCGCTGACGCGTGGGACCGTGCTGTCAGCTCCTACCTTTTACCACTTCTGGTCGACCGCGCGTCGCGTCCGTCGCACCATTTTTGTGCACCGCGCGCCTCCGCCGTCCGCCCGAGTACGGCCGCGTCCCGCGCCGTCCATCTAACCGCCTGCTTGCACCGCGCTTCACCGAACCCTAACCCTAATCGTGGCCGAGCACAGCCGCCCGATGGGCATCTTCTGCCTCCGCCGTCCATGGCTGGCCGCCGTTCCTATTTAAAGAGGAGCACCCTGGCCTCTAGGGTTTCCCCATCGCCCCGCCGTCTTTGTGGAGACCCGCCGCCAGATCAGTCGAGCGAGGGAGAGAGGGAAGAAGGGAGGAGCAGGAAGGAGGCGGAGCTAGAGCGCTGCTGCCGCCGCCGCCGTCCGCGCGCTGAGGAGGACCTGGAAGCGCCGCATAACCGCCTCGACGCCCCGGCTTCGCATCCCCTGCACCAAGCCGCCACCAAGCCCGCGTCACCTGCCTCGACCGTCGCTACGCGAGTAAGCATCCCCGCCCTCGCCCTGCTCGGCCATGGCCACCACCAGTACATCGTCGATGTTCTTGCTCCCCTTACCCCTGTTTCTTTCCTTACCGCGACCGATAGCTTCGCCGTAGTCTAGAGCACGTTTTTGACAACCTCTAGGAGCCGGCACAGGCCACAGTGGAGCCACGCACTTTTGCAGCTCCGGCCTCCCCGGACTCTGGCCGCCGGAGCGTCCGCCGTGGCCGCCGAGCCGCGCACGCCCCGCCGTGCCTCGACTAGCCCCGGTAGTTAGCTCATGGAGATCCCAGCTTCTCCAATCGAAGGGCAAGAAGGAAGATGGAGACCAACGCCCGGCTTCGCCGGCAGATTTGGCCTCGCCGTCGCCAGACGCTGCTGCCGCGCCTCGCTGACCGCCACCGGCTCGAGGGTCGATTTCCCCGAGTTAGAGCACCTAGCCGACCAGCCACGTAGCCCAGCTAATGCTCCGACATTCGTCGAGGGTCCGCCCGACGAAGTCGAGGGTCCGCCCGACATTCGTCGAGGGTCCACCCGACAAGTCGAGGGTCCGCCCGACGAAGTCGAGGGTCCGCCCGACGAAGTCGAGGGTCCAACCGACGAAGTCGAGGGTCCGCCCGACATTCGTCGAGGGTCCACCCGACAAGTCGAGGGTCCGCCCGACATTCGTCGAGGGTCCGCCCGACGAAGTCGAGGGTCCGCCCGACGGAGTCGAGGGTTCACCCGACGAGTCGAGGGTCCGACCGATGGAGTCGAGGACCTGGCTCTAATCGAGGTCCTGCCCGAGTCGAGGGCCCGGCTCGAGGTCAGAGGGTCAAGTCTCGAGGGGCGCACTGTTCTCGAGGGCTGCCCCTTTCGTGCGTACAAGTCCGTCTTCGAGGGCATGCCCGTTCGCCGGGCGAGGTTTCGTTCTCGAGGCCAGCCCGTTCGCCAGAGCGAGCTCCGTCCTCGAGGGGTCGCCCGGACCGCACCCTCGAGTGTACAGTGCTGACCTAACCTGACCCAGAACCAGCCCCGACCAGACATCCGAGGCCCGGTCGAGACCGTCAACGTTGACCGTTGACCTGGCCCCACCTGTCAGTGACCAGACCCGTGGTCCCCACCTGTCAGCCACTAACTGGACCGTCGACACTGACGTCAGCATGACGTCAGCACATCCCCAGCGGCACTGTTCCTGCGCGCCGCGTGGCCCAATCAGGAGTTGCCACGTGTCAGCTCCAGGTTAATCTGCCCTTTTTCTTTTTCCGAAAATAGAATAAACTTCGGAAATTCATAACTTCTTCATACGAACTCCGAAAAATATGAACCAAGTGTCCAAATTTTCATAAAAATAAGCTCTACGTCATAGGCTTGTGTATGAGTGCATTTGGAGTTATTGAATTTTATTGCTTCTTTGTGTTGACTCTATAGGAGCCGCTAACGCGGCTATTATGTCTCGTTTCAGAGGAGGATCAGCTTGAGGAGGACGACTACGAGTACGAGGAGGAGCTCGATGACGACTTCACAGGTGCCACACCCCACCCAACCTCGTAGATCCTATTACGCATGGCATAATATCTAGTTGCTAGTGCTTTAATTATGAATATCACCTGATGATAGGTTGCATGGTAGAACTGCCTGATGAGCCTTTACCTTGTCGCAACCTTACTCCTGCACACCTGCTGATAGGCTAGACGCTTGCTTATTTCACTTATGATGCTTTACCTCTACTACGCTTATATCTGTGTGACGATGATGCGTGGTGGAGAGTATGGTCATATGGTTAAGGCACGTGGTGCCACTTTACTCGGGGAGAGTGCTGCGTGCGTCTTGGGTGTGTGGTGAGGGTTGAGTCGATTGGACAGGATTCTACGACGAGCCATGTGGGCGAGTCTTGCCGGGGAATGTGTTCTGGGCATTCCCGTGTGAGGTGCTTGTGGCGGGCACATTGTGATGCATAAGGAGATCCCGGGGGTGAGAACCTTCGTGGAGCGAAGCCCCGGGAAGGAGGTGCTGTTGTAGCACGGACTGTTGTAGTCCCAAAAGAGAAGATAATCCTGTCTGATCCCCCCTAGGACCTGATATCTCTTGAGGACCGGAACCTTGGGACTTACGTGCTCACCACTTGCTCTTGAATGGGCGGGAGACGGATGTCTGACTAGCTAGGACGGTGCCACTACTACTAGGCTGTTAGCAGAAAGTGTCGGGAGGTACGGGCGTGGAGACCCACACCCTCCTTAGACAGCATAGTGACCACGGGGGCCCGGTACTATGTCTCACAGTCTCAGTGTGCCGGTGGTACCTATCCGGGATGTCCCAGTACTGAGTGGTAGGGTGGCATCGCACCGGTTAGAAAGCAGCCGGAATCAGCTTAGGCGGGGCACCGCCGATGATAGTGATCTTGTGGTTACAGGAGTACACGCTCTGCAGAGTTTATGAATCTATATATAGTCCGCGAGCCACTGGTATGGCTCTTTCCTAAGACCCACGCTTCTCGGGAGTAGTGAGAGGAGTCCTTCTATTTCTCCCCCTGGTGTTACCCTTCCGGCTGTGAGCCGCTGAGACAGGCTCCGAGAGGGAGTTGGACCTGTCGACTGAGTGCGAGAGGGTGAGATGTGTGTGATGGTGATGGAATGGGTTGGATGTGTGGATGAGATGGATTAAATTTGATGGATTATATTATATAATATTGGTCACTGTTTGCATAGGAAACTATAGCCACATATTAGGTCGATTTGATTATATCCTTTGCATCCCACCAAATACTACATAGCAAAAGCAAAGCATAGGGTGGGAGATGTGGCCAGTACAAACCGTACTGAAAATTATTTGGCAGGTGAGCCCGACTACGACTATGACGACGAAGAGGAGTAGATGTCTCGTTCCTACGCTCAGGCTTCTTTTTGGAGATTTTATTGTACTTCCGTCTTCCGCAGCTGCCCCAGAAGCTGCTGCTACTCTGATGATTCCGCCAGTGTGGCGATGAATTATTTATCTAATTCCCCCTAATTGTATTCTTTTGGACGATGTATGGATCCTGTATCGACTACTGCGGGATAATGAGATGGTTTGATGCTTCAAACTATTATATTATCCGCCATTCTGTGTATTTTCCCTTCGTGGAAAATTGAGGATGTTTCAGTGGGGATCGGGGATGATGGCCGGCTTCGAAGGAAGTCGTCGTAGCGGCGACGCTTCACGGACGCGAAGGAAGTCGGCGGCAGCGGTTCACGGGCGCGCGAGGAAGACCAGCGGCGTGAGGGGAGGAAGGAGTCGCGCCAAGTACCGGTCAACTACTTATGTGGTGGGTTCTTTTTTTCGGTTTTGGCAAGTTAAAAATAGAAAATTATTAGAGAGAACTTTTTTTAATTTGACATATTATTTTAATAACTTACCAAAACAACAACATTTGACAAGTCAATTTTACTCAACTATTCGTCGTCAGCATCCTGCGGCACGTCGAGAAACAAACAAATCAGCAGGGCGGTGGAGAACCGAAGGCCCAAAGCTGATCGCAGCCGCACAGCAGTTGACTGACCTTGGCTTGCAGCCCCGTGGTGTGTAGCCAGGGCAAGGAGACCACCGAGGAGGCGAGGACCGAGGTGGACTACACCAGACCGAGGCACCGGGCCACCGTGGCGGTGGCGGCAAGCGGCACCCGGTGGCGGCGCGACGCGAGGGATCGGACGCGCCGTCCGCTCCGGCCTCAGTCGACCGATGGATCAGATCGGATGCGCGAGGGATCGGACGGCCCAGGAGCCCTTGCGGGTTTAGTTCAAAACCTCGTGCCCGCTACGGCAACTGCCGGTTTGGGGCGTTGCGTCGTGACTGCGTCCACGCATCGCAACTACAAGTAGCACTTTTGCACCGAGGCACCAACGACGCACCCTAAAATTCGGCCGTCGCTTTCCACGTCTGGTGGCTGTGCCTTCAGTTCCTTGGATCGTGTTTCCACTTCGCCTGATTCCTATTTCTCTACACACTCGAGGCCCTGAAAGATTGTTAATCGCAAAACGGTCCTTCATTTGGGACCAAACACAAAACAAGCCTCCCCACCGCTCTACATTTGCTTCTTGCATGATAGTAATAGTTTGGAAAGGCCTCTCCTAGCTTCGGAGAACACCGCTTAAGGAGTTGAAACTGGTTTCATCAGCTTTCCGTCTCGTTTTGGAAAGAGAGAACAAAATTTTCAAACCATGATTTTTTTGGAATAAAACCATGATTAATTTGTAATTTTTCAGTATCACGAATAACTATATATTAGTGTATAATCACCAATAAGTAGGAGTATTTATGTATATATGCTTGGATGGAACACGTGATTCACATTGCATAGTGTGGAACTTTCTTCCATTTGCATCCGAAGCATACTCCCATTGATGAACTTGTGTAGAATAAGTACTTTTATCATCTAATAGAATATGTAGAGCACTTTGAGCTTAACTTTAACAGACATAATAAGGATAGAAACTTCAATTATACTCCTACATACAAACAACATTTATTCTCATTGAATAGTGGTACTACTGGCTATTGCCGCGTCTTAGGGAACTTTTAATGGTGACTTACAAGCTAGCTCTCTAATTCTATAGATGATTTCACAGTTTAATACTTCCTCCATCCTAAATTATAAGTCGTTGATTTTTTTGACACAAAGTTTAATCATTTTTCTTATTCAAAGATTTATGTAAAATATTATTTCTTTTATAGTGACAAGCTTTATTAGTACAAGAATGACTTAATTTAACTATGTTTGCAAAAATTATTTTAACAAGACAAACGATCAAATTTGAGATAAAAAAATCAAATGACTTATAATTTGGGACAAAGGAAGTAGAAGAGAGAAAAAATATCACTTTATAGCTAGTCTCATCTCATTCACATACTCCTTCTGCCAAAAAAGTAAAAATTAGCAGCTATAGCTAACTGTTTTTTAATGGTAACCGATTTAATCAAGCCCTTAAGAAGTCGATGCATGCCATGATTCAACAGCTTCTCTTGACACGGTCAAAGGTCGACAAAAATGGAAGTTGGTAAATTCAGTTACACAAAAGCGATCAATACTAAAACATTCAGGGGGTTAAGTGCAAACATTAGAAGTAAAATGATTCCTCTCCACTTTTGCTCAACGGGCGAGGTTTTTTGAAAGCCGCCTCCTTTCCTATCTTCCCCTTCCCCTGGGCTCGTCCTCTCCTCTCCCCCAACGCAACTGAAGCCGCCCGCGACGCGGTGCCCGACTGCCCGGCAAAACGGTCGCGCTTTTCTCCCGTCTAGGGTTTCGGGCCGCCCTCCCGCCTTGCGTCCCTTCGCGCTCTCTTCGCGCTCTCTTCGCGCCATCTCCTTCTCCGGTTCGATCCTCCCCTGATTCCCCGATCTGGGGGTAAAGCGCCGGCGCCCCTTTGATTCGGTCTTTACAACCGTTTCCGTGGGGGAATTTTAACTGAAGTGTTGTTTGTTCCCCATTTCTATGTGGTTTTAGGTGGCAAGGGTGGTGATGAGGTAGTTGCGGCGGTGGATGGTCGCCATGGCGGCGGTGAAGGTGGAGGAGGACGAGGGGAGCGCGTGGAACTGGCTCAATCTGGCGGCATCGAGCGCTTTGCCGTCAGCTTCAGACGCAACAAGCTATGGAGCCGGCGCCGGGATGTCGCCGGTGGTGTTCAGCCCGGCGGACTCGGTGTCGGGTCGCAGGTAGTACTCTCCGCCGCCGTGTGAACCGTTCGAGAATTGACACACTGCTGCTGTGTGTTCTAGTGGTTGTTTACTTCCTTCGGACGCTTGTGTGCTTATTTTATCGGATCGTGAATTGGATGCGATTTTCATTTTCCTTGGATTGGAAAAGTGGTGTTTTTCTTATAGTTTGTCAAGTTTGCTGGTGCGGTTCGCCTGGTAGTTTTATTCTCAACTTGTCGTTTCCTTTCGGAAGTCAGTAAACCTTACTCCGACGCCCGTTAGCATACTGTTGTTGAAGCTCGAAGCTGTAAGTTGTCTCGAGCTTGTCATGCTCTTGTAATGTCGAGAAATACATGGTCTTGCTGAGTTTAGTCTTCTTTGACTGAAACTTTATGTCATTATATGGTGTACTGATATTGATTTTGTAGGAAAACTGATTTATTAAACACTATTTTATCGAGGTTTTAGTGGATATAAAATGACAGGTTTCAAATGTGAGTGTATTTGTTGCGGAGTATATTTGTAAGACTATGTGACATATCTGTTCTGTTATTAGGAATAAGGATGCAAAGTGCATTCATTGGTTTGGACATTATATTTTTGAGGTGATGGGTTGTAGTTGTTTGGGAAGGACACAAATACAGGCATTTCTATGCGTCCATTTGTGGATATGTGATGTTTCCCTTCTGCCATTCTTTTGTTGATTCATTGAAAGATTTCGTTGAATTGCACGTTTCTTAACTCTAGGAACTGCAGTTACTTTTCTTGCCAGAGGCCATGGTTTTAACATCGGAGAGAATGATGATTTATGTTGGTTTTCGTGTTGAATAACTTTTGCAAAGGCTATCATATTCAGTATGTAGATACATTTTTTCTTTTTGTTAACACTGACGATTTGTGATGGAGAAATATTGTTCATGATGTTTATGGCTAAACTTTACAAAAGTATATGTAGACTCATTCTTTGTTTTTGCCATCAATAGTAGTTTATACAAATTTTCTATCATGGAGTTCTGCATCTTTATAAATAATAAATAGTAGTTGATTAATTTTACTAGTGTTTATGTTTCTGTAAGTTTTACATATAGCTGATAATTGCACCTAGTCATATAGGAAACTAGGAGTGCTATATCTTTTGGTTTCCTTGCTCTGATGACTATGTAGGAACAAATTTTTAAAAAAGAGTACTTTTGAGGTAATTGTAGTTATAAATAATGGTGATCAGGGAGATACACTGACAGTAATTCACACTTATTTTATAACACAAACTCCACAACTTTCAAAAACTACTTTTTTTTCCCAAGAGAACATGTTTATCATACTAACCACTAACTCCCCACAAGCAAATGTTCATTATGTCAACAATATTAAGTTGTTTTAAAGATTTTCTCATGTTTCAAATCCTGATAAATCATTTAATGATTGTAAGCTACATGTTGAAAGAAAACATAAGTTGAAGCTGACACTTGAATAATGGCTGAGAAACCCAAGTTATTAGAATTTATTTCTTGGCTGTGCTGTCATAGATGTTGCTTTTTACAATATGCGGTCAGTCTATCCATTGTAACTTGTCCTTTTTTGTGCTCGATCCAAGTTAGTTTCCCATTACATGAATGTTTATATCTTACTTTAATGTTACTGACCAAATCCTACATGTCAGGCTAAAAAGTGGCCCTGTAAGGAGAGCTAAGGGTGGCTGGACATCAGAAGAGGTACATGATGTTCCCTGAACTCATTTCTACATCATTTTGAGTTAATTCAGTGTATGTTCAATAGAATTCCATCTTACGTATCTATATTTTCAGTTACAATTAACCATCCTCTTTCCTTTTTTTTGCATATGAGTATATATATAAAAAATACTCAACCTTTCTTATACTTGCATTTTACATTGCTTTGCATCACAATTGCATCCGTTGCCCCATCACGGTAGGCCACTAATTCTGCACTGATGCTTGATTTTCAATCTAGGTATTCAGCGCAAAGGCTCAACTCTTTGCTTATAGCCTTTTTTGTGTGGCTGCAGGATGAAACATTGCGGAATGCAGTTTATGCTTGTGAGGGAAAAAATTGGAAGAAGATAGGTTTGCTTTCTCCTTTATGCTCTGCATCCCTTACTGTGTATTGCAACTGTCAATTCTGAGAAAACTAGTGACCATGATTTTTTTTCTTATGTGTACAATCTTGTGTCACAAAGTATTTCTACTTATTGGGTGCAGAAAGTTCTGGCATTATTATTTGTGTTTCAGGGTAGAAAGTCCTCAACTTGTTTTTCCTCTGAAATTAGTTGTCTATCCGCTCATATGCGTGCATGCTGGATACATAGACTGAGTTCAGTATTGCAGCAGTACTTGAAGTAGCCTCAGATTTTAACTTGAAGGGTTTGAAGCCTGAAGGAAACAAAATTAGATAAGTAGGAATTCTTAAATAAGAATGATTCTGAAGATAATGTCATTAAGTTCTGTCTTGGACATTAGAAATAGGGCTGGTGACTGCAATTCCAGTGAAGTCCTTTTACTCAGTTTTTTTTTTTTTTTGACAACATACTCCTTAGCTTTGTTGAAGGGGATTCAACATTCAAGTGTACTTCATTACAATGAAATTGAGTTACTTAGACTTTGAGTACCTAGTAGGTTTCATCCTCTCTTTGTAACTTTACAGAAAGAAATCATAAATGTATTAAGCTAACTTCAGATTTGTTGTCTGTATGCAGCTCAATCTTTCCCTGATAGAACAGCTGTACAATGCCTGCATAGATGGCAAAAAGTTATTAATCCTGAACTTAAAAAAGGTCCTTGGACCCAAGAGGTTTGTCCAGTTCATAATCTCAGTCCTACAAAATGAATGCTTGCAAATTTTGTATTTATAATAATTTATCATTGGGTCCTTACAGGAAGATGATACCATTATCAATATGGTACAGAAGCATGGCCCCCAAAAATGGTCCATTATAGCAAGGTCACTAGATGGTCGGATTGGCAAACAATGCCGAGAGAGGTATTCACATAATGATGTACCACGCATGTGTACTTTTTTTTCTGGTTGGAGAAAAGACTGAACGTAGTATGCTTTCTTTCTTAACCATATTAATTGAAATATCGTTTCTTATTAAACATGATAAAATGGTCGGCAGTCTTTTATTTCTGAAGTTCTTTTTGGGGTTGTTATTCCCCAACTGTGGGACTAACAAATATGAGATATTAGTTAATATGAATACGTATAAACATTGTAAGATTCCATGTATTTTCCACGTTTCTTAAGAAGTGTCAATCTCATTTCATTTTTGATGGTACTCACAATTTAGGTGGCATAATCATTTGGATCCTCAAATTAATAAGAAGCCATGGACTGTTGAGGAGGAGTGTGTGGTTGTTGATGCTCATCGTTTGCATGGGAACAAATGGGCAGAAATTGCGAAACTTCTTCCTGGAAGGTACTACTTCACAATACCATCCTCTTTAACATTTGTTTGTTTACTTATGGCTTCCTACGTATTCATCAAGAAAGATTTTTTTTTACTTTATGGATTTAGCCATATGTTGGTTTTGATGTTACTTGAAATATTTGCATGTTGTATTTAAAAGGCCAGTTATTCATTATAGAAATGCAGGAATTGTACTAGTCATGAATGAAGACTTCATGTTTTAGCTCCATAGAAATGTAGGTCAGCTGTGTGATGAAATAATAGGACCTTTTTCTCAACATGACTACTTGGTATTTACCCACTGCCCACTGTTGATATGCGTGTTAGGTGTGGGAATATTGTCCGGATGTCTCTTTTATCACCAGTTTAGTTTTATAGCCAACCTTATAAAGTTTAGGACAGTACTTTCAACATTTAGTTATATTTTATTTTAGGATTATGAATTTGAGTCCTTTTTTATGGGAAGCCATCTAGTTACACATTTGTAATCTTTGTATCTGATGTGCAGTTCATACGTTGCTCCTCTGCTTATTAGTGCCAAAAACATTATATTTATAAGTTGAAATGGTTGGAAAGTAACTTTACTTCGTGTTTACATCCTCCTAGTATACCATACATGACTGCCAAGAACTACTAGTGATTTGCTGCTAGATTTGAAACTATCAACAAAATAGTGAAATTTATTTCTAATTTTCTATTCTTTGCATTCTTTTGCAACCATAAATTATCTCATTGAATTAAGCAACTGCTTATACTTTCAGCCTGTTATGATGTAAGTTTGTTCTTGTCTCCAGGACAGATAACTCTATTAAAAACCATTGGAATAGTTCATTAAGAAAAAGGCTAGGGGACTACAATGCCAGCAGCACTGCACCAGTTTCTGTGCATATGGTTCGTAACACTTTGAAGCATGCAAATGCAAAGCTGCCAACTTCTGGGAACCATATTGACTTGAACAAGGAGCCCAATATCTTTCTCAAACAACCCCCAGAATCTTTTGATCATTCTGAACATACAACTCATCAGCACTCTTCCAATTTGAAAAATATCAAGAGCTATTCAGATTTCCTTTCTCTTTCTATGCCAACAACTCAACCAGAAATTCCGTGTGAGGCATTAGAAGCTAATTGTTCTGCTGTTGCTTTAGCAATACAAAGGCTGAAAATGGATTCTGTTCATGATAAAGGCACAGAAATAGATTTCTTTTGCGAGGATCGTCCGCTCAATGTGGATGCAGTGATACTTGATAGTGTAACAGATACAATGGGGGGGTATTCAGGATCAGCTAGGGCAGGAGGAAAAACAGCCAACAATTGTGGATTATCCTTGCTGAATGAGTC
Source organism: Bothriochloa decipiens (assembly GCA_023333625.1). Lineage (NCBI taxonomy): Eukaryota > Viridiplantae > Streptophyta > Magnoliopsida > Poales > Poaceae > Bothriochloa > Bothriochloa decipiens. The sequence goes on along the minus strand of CM041641.1, from coordinate 15,315,059 downwards.
TAATTCTTTTGGTTCTCTTTGTTATGAGATACCTAAGCTAGAAGATATTGTCCCTTCTCATTCCCCTATTTTTTCTACACATCATGTATTGGAAGGCTGTGGGGATGGATTCCAATCACCCATTGGCTATAGTACCTCCCCTGTGGATGGAGAAATATCAGACCAGCTAAGTGTTGAATCAATATTGAAGAGTGCAGCTGAAAGTTTTACAGGTACCCCTTCAATTTTAAGGCGAAGAAAAAGGGAGAAACCATCACATGCTCAAGATAGTAATTTGAAGAGCAATATATTAAAGAGTGATGGTTTTCATACTCCCTTAGAAAAGTGCACTGCAGAAAGCTCGCAATCATTCAAGACTGCAACATTTTGGTCCTTGGGTCCTGCAGACGATGAAGGGTTATCTGCTGCTTTAGGGAGTTTTGATGTTTCCCCTCCATATCGACTAAGGTCAAAAAGGTTGGCTATCTTGAAAACTATTGAGAAGAAGCATCTTGATTTTTCATCAGATGGGATGGACAATTGTGATTCTCCTGATAATATGAAGAAGTCTGTTTCCTGGAATACCGAATGCACCAATTCCCACTCAGATGTTTCAAGCATGCAAGAAAAGAAAATGAAGGAGCATATGATTGGCTTGGAAACTTTGGCCAAGGAATCTGCACAATCAATCAAGTATTCAAGTTAGATCTGATTTAGTTCTACAGCCTCCAGGTATTATCTAACTCTCTTTTATGGAATTCTATCAATTATACCTGGATTTTACTCCGCATTATACATGCAAGGTCCTTGAAATGCTTTGGTCCTTCAAATGCCTTGATCATGAGACTTGTTACTGAGGTGGGCAACTGGCAGCCTAATTTTCTCCGTATCTTGCAGAAACAAGGTGGGCAAGAATACCTGACGTGTCTAAACTGACGGATGCTCCTGAATACAAAAAGAAGCATCATCACCTGGAGAAACAGAATCTCCTGCGGTTGGGCTGATCCACCCAGCCATTGTACAAAAGCGTCTCTTAGTCTTATCCTAATATACTTTTCTTTATACATATATTGGATGCATTTCGATAGTTACATGATGTGCATTCACAGATACTAATTCAATATTAGAAGGTGCCATAGCTTACAGATAGCTTCAGGAACTTACAGATGATGAAAAACAAAACTATCAGTGTTGCCTCCGGAGAGCGTTTTTTGTTGTTTTATACTCTTACACTCTTAGCAGTGATGAAATGAGGCTGCCGTGCGTGAAGATTTTTATAAATAATATAAATCTTGAGGATATACATAATTGGTTCATCAGTGTACGCATATTTATGTTATGCCCTTTTCCCTCCAAAGTAGCGTGATGCCAAATCGTGCTAACTACCACGCAGCACGGAATTACAAATGCCACGGACCTACCGATATCGTTGCCAAGTAAGTTTTGTAGGCATAGGGTGAGATAATGCTTTCTGCAGCTGCCCAAATTTGCCGTTTTCATGTGAATTTTACAAAATGCTTTTGGATATTAAATACGGATGATAAAATTTCAGAATTTTTTGAGAACTTATATATGGTTTCTAGAACTTGGTGATCCTCAATAATCCTGTATAGCGACTACACAGACGCAAATTAAACGATAGCCAGAGCACACCATTATGATCCGTGGACTCGCCTGGGACTGCAAGCAAGCAGAAGGGCAAATTAGCTCGAACATCGGCTGGCCGGCGTCTAGCACTTGGGCCGGTCGGCCGCCGCCAGCGGCGTCGTCGTCCGGCACCAGCTATATGCATGCCATTTTCAGGCCCCAGTTCAGGTGGATCTCCAAGACTGGCAGTGCATGTGCCTACACGCGCGAAGCCTCACATGCAAAGAGCTACCAACGAAAAAATTCTTCTCCCTCTATGTAGGAAAACATAACCTTATTCATATTTAAAAGTTTTTAGTGAATAATACTTATATTTATGACGAATGCCATTTATTTGATGTTATAATTTTTTTTAGTTTTTTATTTATAATAATAATTGGTTAAAAATAATATAATAAAACAAGGTACTGTGCTATAATGGCACGTTTTTCTAGACGAAGAAGTACATCCCAACAAAACAAGCTTGGAATCCATGTTATCAGCTCGAGCTGTCTGCAAGCACATGCCATACGGGCACACTGCTACTAAAACAAAAAAAAAGGTCTCGTCATAAAAAGACAATATGAACGTATATACGTTCAGATAAGGCCTGTTAATATCACAGATACTTGGAATTCATGCCACACGGCTTCAGCATAACTGCTACTGAGTTAATGAACCACTATGACAGCCAATCTTAACAGAAGGTATATAGGTTCAAGTCGCTTAGATAAGGCATTGTTAATTGTTAATACCACAGATACTTGGAATTCATGCCACAGGGCTTGAGCATAAATTTGTAACTGAGTTATTATTGACTTAAAGTTGTAAAGTTCACCATCACACCAAAACACTAGCAACTCCTCATAATTTTCCTGCAATAACCACCCATGACATGATCGAGAGTCAGCAAAACCTGCAACAGGAAAACATATCAAGTCTCAGATTAGAGAAATATAGCTTTTGCATTAATTTACAGAGGCAAGTATTAGATTGGAGAAATATATGAACACTGTAAATAGATAATCTGATGATTAATTTATTGCTTCTGTTTGCAACTTGCAGAGACAGCAACTTTAGTGTTATTGCTGCATTTTCATAAGTACTTAGTAAATTCCGCTATCAATGACGTGTTCAAACCCCAAAAAAATTACAGGATAATCAAATTTCAAGGTGCTACAGTCCTATGTACTCCCTCCATCCCATAAGTGCACTTCTAGCATTTAAAATTTGTCTTAAAATAAGTTCACTTTCAGGTATGAGGCTACCTGTTCTAGTGGGCTTAGCCTTCTCTATTCCTAAATTGCAATTATTGCTTCATAACTTTCAGTGGAGAAAGGCTAACAAAAGAGTAGTGTCGCGCCTATGTCTTTCTAGTGTGATTGGATTATCTTATTTGCGTACCTTTAGAGTGTATACGGAGCATTGAAATGAACAGCAAATTCTTTGGGACCTAATACATCAAAGATCACGGCCTGCAACGTTGGTATCAATAAAGGGTATGAAGTGATAAGTATCTTCTCATGTTCTTCTGCAGAGACAATTATTTTGCGCTGAAGCCGATGTGAAATCCCATTCCTAACAAACTCCAGGAACTTGTCAGCTACATGAACTTTCCTTTTGTGGTCAGTCGCCTCATGTGTTATCTCTGGGTAACTGTCTGATCGATGTGTCAATGTATCATTGAGTAACTCATTTGATTTGGCAATCTCTCTCCACTCTAAAAGGTATGGCAATTGGAGATAAATCTGTTCTCTTTGTGAATCAGAAACTCTGAATTTAAGAACTTCATACAACTTCAGAAAGATCCAGCTTGCATCAAGACACATTGCAATGGATGGATGAAGTCCATACAGTACCTCTTTTTCCTTGCAATTTTCTGATCCGTGATTGCTCAACAGATCGAGCAGATGCTGAAGGTCAGGAGGAATTTGTTCACCATAGAGCTCCGTAATCAGATCCCTCACACTGTGGTATGTCACAGTCTTCGCAGGTCCATTTTTCGGTACTACTGCAATTCTTTTGAATCGTACCTCACCAGTGTTAGTGAGGACAATATTTGACTTGTTGAACTTAGGAAAGCAGTGTACATCCCTCATATTCTGTTGCACGGCTTCAATCAGTGTCCGCACAAAAGTCTTGCCCTCTTCTGTGCTAGACGACTCAAACTCCTTTTTCCACCTGATTCCAGGATGTTGTGGATAAGGTAACTTTCTTCCTCTTTTGGGCCCTTTAGAAACAGGTTCAGCCCATTCTTTGAAAGCATCAAATGACATGACATTGTCTTGTACTTGTAGCCCAAGTGCATTGTCAGTGTATAGATCATAGCTGTAGTAGTACTTCGCTGCATAAATGAATATATCAAAATTAAAAAAAGGTCCAGAAATTGCATAAAACCTGTTGAATAACAAAGCTATAACAATAAAACTGAATAAACTAATAAGTAGCATAGCTGGTCTGATTTTACTACATGCTATTTTATTATTGTTATGATCTGATCATATCAATCGAGTAAAATGCTCAGCAACAATTGTAGTAAAAAGAAGAACAAAGAGTTGTTTATACCTTGTTTATGCTGCTGCTCATCAAATAAAGAGCTCGAAGCCTGCATATTAGCTGATCCGAAGGTGAGCAAGCTGTAACAAGTGATAATTTAGAGCAGAGTCAAAACACAATAAATGAATTGTCTTATTACCTATGCAACAGTAAAAAGAAATTATAGGAAAAACTTATTCAGATCTGACCATCATGAGACTTAGTGGAGAATAGTTTAGACAACACTAGCGGGATCAATCCTAAACCTTACCTAACAAGACCTCAATCCCCAAATGCCCCTAACATGATCTCAATCCCTTGACACTTGATTTGATTGGATTCGTTTTCTTTGTTAGGTTTTGAACATAAGTGTGGTTAGGACCATCACCATCGTTGGTATTCACATAACTAGCTTCCCCATGTAAGTTCCAAGCTGTGTGCCCTTTTAGAAATACATCACATATCAACTGCTCTCGTATATCACTTGAGTCCCCCCAAAATGAGTTGACACACTTTATGCAAGGGAGTTAACACACTTTATGCAAGGTTATAGTATCTTGTCCCCTACCGCTGAATTTCTAAATGCAAAAGCTAGGAAACAGTTGACCCCTTTTAAGTATGCCTTCATGTGCCTAGCATGCTAGTGAGTCTTTGTGGGGACTGAGCATGTACCTGCAGTGCTTGAATCTGTCGCTGCAAGCAGTGAGAAGAGGATGACGATGACGTCGATGCAACAGATCTACAACTATGCCTGCTTGTAATACTGAAATGAATCAGAAAGAATAAATCAATTATGCCTGCTTGTAATACTGAAAATCTACAATCTCTAAGTAAACTAAATATATCAAGGCCTTGGTAATTGTCGGATGATCTCTTGAAATTAGACATGCTGAATGTACTCAAATATTAGTGAAATGGAACACATTCAGAAAGCATGGAAATTAATTTCTTCAGTAGCTAGCGGAAAAAAAATTGATGCACATAGATGCATGTGTGACAGCCTCAGAATTGCTGCCATATATACATACATTCAGAACTAACATCACTAATAAATAGCTAAGGAACATAACTGCTGCAAAGAATCACCAATCGCCACCAAAAGAAATTAAACAAGCTTATTTTTAGCTTTCAGCACTTGCCACCAGAACATGTAGAGTTGCGTTATAACTCAGCATTACACGAGTCACCTTATGGTTAACTTGATTCATTAGAGAGAAAAAAGCACGAGCCTAAATTCTTCCTAGTACACCGTATGGCCTCTAAAAGAATTAATCTGGACACAATGTGATATTATGTTTTTTCCCCTTTACCATCGCTAATTAGGTAAAGCAGATTGGCAGAAGCTCTCAGACCAGAGACAATGGTTGTCAAATCCAATTTACGCACAAGCCTCAAATAAACCAAATTCCTTAATCTGTCTCTTGTGCTATTCAGGAATTTTTCAATCTCCAATCTAAGCTCCGAAGACACCATCTAAAAAAAATTAGCGCAGATAGACCATGTTGCGAAAGAACTGTCATCACATAAAACAAATGAAAACGACTTGCAAACCAATACGGGGCTGTTTTATACAACTTCTACGCTTCACCATCGTTTCACTCAGCGACCGATGCAGAATGCCAGAACTTTACACTATCTGGGATAGGACGGAGGATGAAGGGCAAAAGGATTAAATGGCAGACCCAAATATGAGGTGATCCCAGATTAGAACTGAAACATCCTCAATTTTTTGCGAAGGAGAAATACACATAATGAAGGATAAAATGATAGCTCAGAAGGTCAAATCATCAAATATCCGATAACAGTTGATTACAAAGCCATACATCGAATAAAAGAATACAATAGAGGGGTTTACATAAATATTACATCGCCACATGGCGAAATCATCAGAGTGTCTAGCATCCAGAATAGCTACGTAAGTAGAGGGGTATCGCGGAAGCAACATCTTGCACCATCTTGAGCGTAGGCACGAGACCATCTAATCCTCGAGCCCCCCATCGCCGTAGGTGTAGTCGGGCTCACCTGCCAAATAAGTTTCAGTACGATTTATACTGGCCACTGGCTCCCAACCTATGCTTTGCTTATGCTTTGTGGTAGGGGGATGCAATGGATATAATCAAGAGACCTATTATTTGGCTATAGTTTCCTATGCAAGTATCATCAATATTATATAGTAAAAGTTCATCAAGTTTTATTCCATTCCCATCCCATAACACCATACCACCAACCATCATCCTCTTAGCTCTCTCAACAACACGCTCACACATGGCGGCAATGGACAACTCCCTCTCATCCATGCCTAATCGGCCATCATGCCGTAGGGTAACAACAACAATATCACTCAGGGGGAGGTAGAAGGGACTCATCTCACTACTCAAGAGAAGCGTGGGTCACGGGATAACCATACCGAGGCCGCGGACTATATATAGATTCGAATCAACTCTGTAGAGTGTGTACACTATAACCGGCTAAAGCCGACCATCCACAAGATAACCATCATTGGCACTCTAGAACATCTAGGCTGATATTAAAATGACCATCTAACTATGACGATGCCACCCTACCTCTCAACCCTAGAACACCCCAAGTCTGATCTGGAGTGGCTGAGAATGTGAAGTCATGTACCGCGCTCGGAGGGCCGATGCACGGAGAGGGGCTACATGAACGTCTTAGAAGGGTGTGGGCTCCACCCATACCTTCCTACACTACATACGCTGAGTAGTAGTGGCACCGCCCTAGGTAGCTGAAATCATCCGTCCACGGTTCATCTGGGGCGAGTGGTGTGTACGAAGGGGTTCGTGGTTCTGGTCCTCGAGAGACAACAGGTCCTAGGGGGGACCAGACAGGATATCTCCTCGAACAGGGCCATCAGTGCCCTCTGCCTCAACGACATCTCACTCCGGGGCCCTCGTTCCACGAAGGCTCTCGACCTCGGGATCTCCTCAAGTCATCATGTACCCGCCACAAGTACTCAGATCATAGGGGTGCCCAGGTCGCACCTCCTCGGCAAGACTCGCTCCAAAAGCTCATTGTAGATCCTGTCCAGTTGACTCAACCCTCACCAGGCAACCCTCCCATGTTATATTACCTGGAGACACCCATACAAACACCAAATCTGGCATCCCAAGCTGAACGCACCCAAGGTCCACCATCCGCATCATATCTCCAAACATAATGCAAGTGGAGTATAAGTAGCAAGTAACAAGCATTGCATGGCGTGTCTATCCTATAAGCGGGTGAGCAGGGTGAAGATTACGACAAGGAATAGGCATACAAGTAATCTACTATGCAATCCTATCATAGCATATCATAGTATTATTGCAAAAAGTAGAGCACTAGCATTCTATTATGTTGCATGCGTAATAGGATCTACGAGGTTGGATGGGACATGGCACCTGAATAGCTGTCACTCAAGTCCTCCGTCAAGTCCTTGGCACACTCCTAGTCCTCCTCCTCAAACAACTCCTTCGTAGGATCTGAAACCGATACATAATGGTTGTGGGAGTGACCCCTATAGATTAATCATAAAGAACTAAATGAAATCCAATAACTCCAAATGCAATCATACATAATCCTATGACATAGAGCTCATTTTTATGAAAATTTAGACACCTGGTTCATATTTTTCGGAGTTCGTATGAATTAGTTATGAATTTCTGAAGTTTAAATCATTTCCTAAAAAAGAAAAAGCCTGATTAAACCAGGGGCTGACACGTGGTGCAATCTGGTTGGTCCACGTGGCACCGCGGGTCCAGCAGTGGTGGCGCAGGGCTAACGTCATGCTGACGTCAGCGTGGGTCCGGTAGCTCAGTCACTAACAGGTGGGACTGGGTCAACGGTCAATGCCGACCGGGCCCAATCTGGGCCTCAGCGGGCCTGTGTAGGGCTGGATCCGGGCCGGTTGGGCCAGACCGGCCCAAACACATGTCGAGTTGAGGACTGTCCGCATAGCGGGCTGGATCCAAACTGGGCCGAGTCTGCAGCTTGCTGTTACATGGACTTGGCTTACGGTGGACTGAAGTGTGGTGGGCTGCGTGGCGATCTTTGACTGGTCTAGCTGGGTCCACGGTGGACCCGGTGGACGCGGTCCACATGGGGCAGGGGATTTTTCCCCATCTTCTTCCTACTCGCGCGTGCGTGGGCGAGCGGCGGTGCTGGCCGGCGCGGGCTAGGCAGGCGGGCGGCTAGGGTTTCGCTAGGCTAGGGCGGGTCCCATAGCGGCGGTGCGGCGAGCTTGTGGCTCCTCGGCTGGCCGGTGCACGTGTCATGACGGAGCGGCACGACGGCGCTGCGGCGTCAGGGCACCACGGCGCGGTAGGGCCGACTTTAGCGTGCGCAAGAACATCGTGAGGACGAGGCGAAGGAGGCTGCGGGGCTCAAGCTGGCTCGTCGGCGCACGCGCTACGGCGGCAGCTGGTGGCGAGGCCGTGGCGGCTGGGTGCTGCAGCACTTTGGAGGCGGCCCTGGTGGGCGCTACAGGTTCGCGAGGCCAAGGCGGACGCGGTCATGAGTACTAATTTGGTCAGGAGGTCCCTAACTCGGCCGGAGGCGACGGCAGCGGCGGCGGAGCGGAGATGAACTGTGACAATGACACCGTCCAAAGCTTCGAGTTGACCTCCATCTTCACCTCCATCTTTTGATTGGAGCAGCTAGGAGCTCCATAACCTAGCTAACGCGGTGGCGCGGGGCACGGCGGGGCGCGCGTGGCTGTGAGAGCCACGGCGGCGCACCGGCGGCCAGAGTCCGAGAAGACCGGGACCTGCAAAGCGTGCGGGTCCCCATTGTAGTCCATGCCGGCTCGAAACCTTGCCAACTACATGTTCTCAACAACGGCAGACACGACGATGTAGCTAAAGACTCCTATGGCGTTGTGTACGATGGGAACACAAGGGGGCGCTCTAGGTGGCCATGGACGTTAGTAGAGCAAGCTCACCTGCGCGCGGTGCTCCGGCGGCTCGCGGTGAAGCGACAGGTGACGCAGTGGCGGCTTGGTGAAGGGGAAGCAGAGCCACGACGTTGGGGAGGCGAGTCGGGGTCGCCGGGGCTCCTCGTTCGCACGCGGGTGGCAGCGCTAGTGGTGCTCTGCTCCGGCTTCGGTCTTCCTACTCCTCGGCGTCAGCAAGGATGAGGTTGAGGTCGCAGCAGCGGTGCGCCGGTTCCCGAGAAGGTGGTGGTCCCGGTGGTCCGTGGCATCGGCAGGGCACGGCTTCCTTCCTGGTGGGGATGGGTGCACGCGGCGGTGCTGCTCTCCTGCACTCCTCTCCTTCCTCTTCTCTCACACTCCCTCGGTCGTTGAGGGAGGGGCTTACCTTTCGTGGCGGCCGAACGATGGGGAAACCCTAATGGCGCCAAGCTCCTCCCTTTATAGAGCGTCGGCGGCCATGGCAAGGATGGCAGACAGCTGAGATGCACGATGCCCATCGAGTGGCTGTGTGCGGCCGTGAGCTAGGGTTAGGGTTGTGCGGGCGTGCGTCGCGGGCAGGCGGACGACATCGCGCAGCGCGATGAGGATCGAGTGGCGGGGCGCGACCATGGCTTTTTCCGGTAAACGGATGGGATGTCATGGTGGACAGAAAAGGGAAAAGGGAGCTTGTGACAGGTGGGGCCCATGCGACAGCGGCTCAGGTGGTGCGCGGGCGCATGCGGAGCAGGCGGATGCCTTGCTGGGCCATTTGTCCATCGTGGGCTGTGTGCGGGGGAGGCAAGCACGGGCCGCTTGCTGGCCGGCTTGGCCGCGGGGTGCGCGCGCAGAACTGGGCTAGTTGGCCTTGCTGGGCCGTGAGGCGAGCAGCAGCGCAGGCGAGGCCAGTTAGGCCGACAGCGCTGGTGGGCCGTGAGCGGGGCAAGTGGCGTGGGCGAGGCCAGCAGGCCGAGCTGGGCCGTTAGCTGCGCCGGGCTGACTTTGCCTCTTCCATTTTCTTCTTTTATCCTTTCCCTTTTCCATTTCAAGTTAAACTATACTATGGCATGAGCTTGTTAGCAAAGTGTTAGTGCATGGAGGTTAATGACCATGACACAACCTCATGCTAAGTCCACTAGGGTCTCAAGGGATGCTGGTAGTCGTGTCCATGGCTAGTAGCATATATATATACATGTGTTATAAAGATGTTGATTTTATTATTCATTACATAAAAATCAACAAGAGGCAAATCAAACTCTGGGAATTAAAATGCAAATGCTCCAACTGACATTAGGTACTACTTGTGTAACTATAGGATGTTTTCCTACATGACACTCATCAACCACAAGTTATTTTAGAAAAAAATTTGTTGATTGTGATTTTTGGTGTTTGGATTTTTATGGTTGTTACAAGAACAACAAGGCAGCAGCCTAAAAGAAAGACGCAGGGGAGGGTATTTGGACATACCGGTGGATTTGTAACAGAAGCAGGAGTCATAGTCGTGGAGATCCGTCTCGAAGCACTCTAGGCGGCGTGGTCAGGGAGGTAGCCTCAACCGGTCCCTTCTGCGCCCAGTACGGTTGTCCATGTAGGTTGTGGCTCCGCGGCAGTAGATCACGCGAGGGAGCCGAGGGTCACGACTTTGGTCTAGGGGCGCGAGGGCAGCAGCTGAAGCCGCAGGCGTCACCAAGCGGAGCAGTAGGAGGCGTGTCTCCACGGCAGAGGGGCAGCGCGCGACGTAGTTGTCACCGGACGGGTGGGCGGGGCTTTCTCCGTCGAAGCGCTCGAGGCGGTGCGGTCTGTCTCGACACCAGGCGGCGCAGTCAGGGAACAGGCGGTGGGTGTGGCTTCGAGTTACAACGGTGCGGTCAAGGAGCTTGGGTCGAGCGGGATTTCCTCCGTCAAAGGGGTTAGCAGGGGACGGCGGCGTGAGCAGTAGCAGAAGGTGGGCGGCGCGGGGCGGGCAGGAGCTAGGAGCGGGCGAGATTTGGACCGGAGGGAGCAGAGAACGGCGGGCGTAGGAGCTATGGGGCGAGGCCAGCGGGATTTGGAAGGGAGGGAGGGAGCTAGGATTCGGCGGATGCCATTTGCGGGGGTTGAGGGCGGCGGCGACAGGCTTGATTGAGAGGAAGAGGCGGCGGGCGAGATAAGTTTCACTCGATTTGGAATTTGGGATTTGGGATAAGGGTCTAGGGTTTCCATTGGTTTTTTCCATTGGTAAGGGTCTAGGGTTTCCATTGGTGGGCCATGCCAAAATTTGTGGCGGACCTCAATGTAAAATGGACGCGCGAGATCAATACTCCCTCTTGTGTGTCCTAATTGAACCGTCTCATGCATAAGCTTTAACTTAATCTATATCTATATATTTATCGATACTATAAAAGAACAAAAAAAATTAAAAAATAGCTATCACCCAAAATTACGTACCCACATCTTTTCACAGCCGTTGGATGATTAGTTATCTTAAAATCTAATGGTCTATATTAATTTGATGGTGGGCCACATGGGACCTTACATCTTATATTTGCAGTCTTCCGCGTTTCTGCCGTTTATTGAAGCCGACGTCCCTTCCCTCGACGTTTTCTTTTCTCACTGATGGTTTGCCTACCCACTCATGTACCCCGTCGGAGAAAAAACGTCGGTCTATGATCTTTTCCTTCCTAGCCTCATGACACAGTGCTTTTCTTTTTCTTCACCCGTCCATGCGTTCGTGACTAGGGTCTTTTTTAGTTTCTCAAATTGGGGTGTGCAAAGTTGGCATTTGGCGCTGTAGTTGTAGCATTTCGTTTGTATTTGGTAAAAATTGTTCAAATATTGACTAACTAGGCTTAAAATATTCGTCTCACAAAGTACAACCAAACTGTGCAATTAATTTTTAATTTCATCTATATTTAGTACTTCATGTATCTGCCGGTATTTTAATGTGATAGAAAATTTCTTTTCTATAGTGGATTTTGATGTCAAATTTAAGGAACTGAACAAGGCCAAGGGCAACCGCCGTCGTCCTAGGCTCCTAGCTATGCCCAGGTTGCCCTGCAGGTCTTTCTCAAGGACGCTTTGCCGGTGATGACTGATGAGAGCCCCACCCATCACCCGTCAGGTATGCGCCCCCTCTCTTACCTTCCTGTTGTGCAAAGCTGAACACCAGATGAACCCCTAATTTAAGCTAATTGGTTATGTGTATTCGGATCTGATCTAATCACAAGCATATACATATATATCATGCCTATTGATTTCTTTTTAGAGAGTGAACATGTGTGTATGCTGATATATGGTCATTGGCATTGCCGTCTCGTCAACGTACGCCTGCGAGCATCTAAGCCTTCTGCTGAATAGATGCAATACCTATTTATATGGTCCTATGTTGTACGGTTACTCTACATGGCGTCTAGCTTCCGTGTCTTGATGGAAACTAGCCAAATGTTGAGCAGCCCGGCGGCTATGTAGGCCACCAACAACTATGTTTGTAGTATAATATTAATAAGATATTTTTTGATTGATAAATATGATCTAAAAATTCAGAAATACTCAATTATGCTTCAAATTATAGCTTGATTTTTTTTGTCTCCCTTGATTTTTTCTTGTCTCCCTTGATTTCAACATGGACATCCCTGGTTGTTTGTTCTTTCTTTATTCTTACTAATATGACTGAGTTCATCGGTAATCGTTTTATTCGATGTTGTTTTTGTTTGTTCAAGGAGTGTGGATTCCATTGCGTGGCGATTGAATCAACAACACTTGACTGCTAGGATGAGATGCAGATGACAGTGCCAGGCGATCCAAACATTGTCACCGACTCCATGTACCGTCGTCGTTCCCCTCTTTTTGGAACTCCCATGTACCGTCGTTCCTCTTTTTTGAAGTCCTCACCATTGGTGCAAGCATGAGAGCAGAAGACGAGCGAGGGGAAGTGCAGCACATACAGATCGGGATCGTGTTCGTTGAGCATCACATCAAGAGAAGGTGAGTCTATTGACAAGTCACTTTTTTTGTACGTCTTTCATTTTAATCCCTCTATATTCAACAACATCCCATGTCATTCAGTTTAAAAACAAGTGGTGGACCGAGACAAATACGCTGTAGGAGAGTGCAGGCAGACCTTTTCGGTTTATGGCCTTGTTTAGTTTTTTAAATTTGGCATCAAATTCTACTATGTAAAAAAAAAATTCTCGTCACATCAAAATACCGGCACATGTATGGAGTACTAAATATAGATAAAATTAAAAACTCATTGTACAATTTAATTATACTTTGCGAGACAAAAGTTTTGAGCCTAATTTGTTAATGTTTGGACAATTTTTATCAAATACAAATGAAATACTACAGTTACATTATAGTGTCAAATACAACACTTTGCACACCTCAATTTGGGGAACTAAACAAAGCTTATGTTTTCTTTAGCCCCAGTGACAAGCTCATTTTTGGGGGTTTTTTATATAGAAGTATTGTCTAACAATAGCCCCACTATCATTCATCTGTTTGGAAAATAGGGTCATATTTTCATGTCGCATAGAAAACATTAATGCATTTATCCGATCATGTTGTTTATCATTCTGATTAGGAATATGCAACAGAAAAAATAATTAGCTGTAGGTTCAATACACAATTAAAATTTTAAATTTTTCTTAGCGTCTACAGCACAATGAATATGAATGATGACGGTGTTTCATCTCTAATAAAATGATTTTTAATAGATAAGTTTTGTTCAATAGTCATCATTCAAATGAATCTTCTATATTGCTCATCCGCTTTACCTATCCCGGATATCAGATGAATCCAAATTGAAATAAGAATATTGGGTGGGTTCTATTTTAAAAGTTTAGGCTATCAAAAATGTTGAACTAAAAAAACATGCAAATAATAGGACAAGAAGATAACGGCAATCATGTTAGAAAATGGAAATTAAAAATAATATATATCTTCAACGCACGTGCGTAAAAGAGCGAAGACATTAAAAAATAGTTGTCACCCAAAATTCATACCCATCCTATATACCCACCTTTAGATGATTTAATATCTTTTGATCTAACGGCGGATATTAATCTTACCATGGCCCATGTAAGGAGGCGGAAGAAATCTTACGTTCCTGCCATGAGAAGCCGTGAAAATCTCTCCCTCACCTCTTTTTCTTTTTTTCTTGTCACCGGCGATTTTCCTACCCGCCCGCAAGGATCTTTTTTCCAACGGAAACCGTCAGGGACGGTCGTCCGGACGGCCGGACGGCCTGCACACGGGCCGGCCCAACTTCGCGGCCTAGCCCAGCTCTCGGGTGCATAACCCTGTCCCCGTCTGCCCGTCCTCGTACCCGTCCCCGTCTCCGTCTCTCTCTCACTCTCTCCCCGTCTCTCTCTCACTGGCGAGCGGCCGGCGAGGGACGGCCGCGCCCACGCCACCCTCTCCCGACCCAGGTAGGCCTTCTCCTCCTCCTCCTCTCTCCTCCCTCCCTCCTTCTCTTCCAGCCCCGGTGAAGATCTAGGGTTCCGGCAAGCTCACCCCCTTCTTCCCAACTCCGGCGGGTATAGATTGTCGACCGGACGAGGGGAGGAGACAGGCGGTGGGGAGGTAGGAGGGCGGCTTAAGGTGCCCTGGAGGTATGGGAGGCGGCCGGGCTAGGCCTAGGGCGGGGGTGAGTTCGCTGGAGTTGAGGAAGACAGCGGCGAGGGCGCCGGAGGCGCTGGGGGAAGGGGAAGAGGCCGGCCGCCGCGGGCGCTAGGGCTTGCCGGAGCTCCGGTAAGCCCTAGCGCCCGCGGCGGCGGGGCGGTGGCCGGCGGCGGGGGCGAAGGAGCAGGAGGAAAAGGAACAGCGGCGGGAGCGAGGAGCCGGCGAGGGCAGGGGGCGGCGCTGTGTGACCCACGAGCGTCCGGACGGGGTGGCCGCGTCCAGACGTCCGGGCGCTAGTCCTTCCGTTTTTCCAACTTAATTTCCCTTCTCCCTCACGTTTTGTTTTTCACCCATGCATGCATATACCTGCCCATGTGTACTCTCGTGTGCGTGACTAGGGCAACCGCCGCCCTACGCCCAGGTGCCCGGCCACATCCTTTTGTTGGGCGATTTGCCAGTGTATGAGAGGTATATGCGCCCCTTCTTACCTTCCTGGCAGGCTGCCGTGATTTTCTCCTTGATCAATCTTTCATATTTTCTCTCTTTTTCCCCGAGCATATGACGAGGAAGGTGTGGTACCGGCGTAGACACACGACGCCGTCAATCGCGGCACGTTTTTGTTCCATACGTTTCGCCAAGAGGTAGCCCTTCTCCGTGTCGTCGAAGCTGTTCCCCTGGTGAGATTGCTTTCTCGACCGCCTTTGTCTTCCGCGTGGACGTGCATGAGATTGCATCTTGCATTGATTATGCAATAAAATTGCATCTTGTTTTTTTTTCACCAGAAACGCTTCAGCCATGGAATGAAAGATACTTGCACGCAGAGTACGACCATATATGCTGGGATCCAACTGCATGTATGCACACGCAAGTAGAAAATACAAATGGGGTATGTATAATATTCTTGTTTTAATAATAATTTTCTAGATGATACATGATAGTAGAAAATCCAAATGGGGTAAGTATAGTATTCTTTTTTTAATAATAACATCAGATTTGAGAAGCTAAATTCTCATATCAGCTATATCAACATTCACTTTGAGATATCATCACTGGAAGAAGGAAACTTTAAGAAGGATTTGGATGAAATAGTGTCTGTGGGAAGAAGCTGAGCATATCTTCTGCTCTGAAAGAGGAATCCAGAATCAGAAGGACATTGTGGAATATAATGTGATGATAAAGGCTTATGTTCAGGCAAAGCAGCATCACAAAGTCTCTTCGCTGCTTGAGATCATGGAGGAATCTGCTGTTTCATCAGATAAGTGGACAAATAATTATTTGATTCAAATGCTTTTTGTTGGTCGATTTCTGCACGGAGCTAAGAAGTTGTTAGGTAAAATGAAAGATGCAGAATTTGAACTAAAATGTGAGACAAAAATTATAAGTCCTGTTAAATTATTGATAGAGATAAAAAATATTGGTTTATAGGTGCCATACAAATCCGTTTAAAAGAATTTCCTGCTTTGAGGTTATTAGTTCTTCACAAGCAACACTGTGATATATTAGATGTGCAAGTTCATTTCATGAGGTTATACTAAAGTGATAAAATTGACCAAACTATAGTAGGTTAGGAATTAGGAGTTTAGGACCATTTACACTGAATGTTCGACAAAAGAAATACTCTTTATTTTTCAGGGCTAGGTAACATTTATCATGCTACACAATCTACTTATTCTGATTTCTAAATGTGAGACATAAATTGTAAGTTCATGTTGAACTACACTGAGATAAATATATAAATTAATTGGTTCATATGTGCCATATGAATCCATTTAAAAGAATATCATGCGGTTATTAGTTCTTCACAAGTAACTTTATGATATATTAACTGCAAGCAAAGCTAGAATGTGGCAAATAAAAACGGTAAATGTTTTCTAAGCACGTGCCGCACGTGCATTTAAACTACGTGTAATATTCTCTAATAAATTTATTAAAATTAGATTTAAATATATATCTAATGATATATAACTACTCCATATTTTTAATATAGAAAATTGTATTTCTGGCTTTAGTCATCCTCTTTCAAGAATGCATCAGGCTAAATTATTAATAGAAAAATTAAAATAAAAAACTGACGAAAGAAAATACATCCTCAACAATGAACTCAAGTAGTCCTACGTATTGGCTTAATCTGTGATATCAACTCCACAAGAATATGACCACCAACATTGAGACAATGTCATCAAACACGTCTGTCAGACCTAGTAAGGGTATTGAAAGATCGTTGGACACTGACCATTGTTGAAGACACCAGATGTTGGATCCTGGCAACAACACATGAAGCACCTGGTATATATGCAAGGGAACCACCATCTCGTTGCCGGCACCAAAGCCGACAACCCAAAGGATCTTCCTAGAGCGACGTCTCCAATGAGAAAAATAATATCCACAGATGCCATCATCGCCCACACTAGAGAACCGGATATGGGTTTTCACTCGGAGAGATCCTCGTGCAAGACGACACCTCTGTAAGGTCGAGATGGCGGACTAGAGGGGGTGAATAGTCCTTTCTAAAATTAATCGTGACGGCTAGCCAATGTAAATGTGGAATTAAATCTATCGGTCTAACCAAGAGTACACCCCTCTATCTATAACTTTAGAAACACCTTACTAAAAAGATGCCGGGCTAGCTAGTGCTCTCGTAATCAATTCTAGCTTACAAGGTCACACAAACCTAAGCAACTAGTATTTTATGAAACAAGGGAGCACCTATATAATTCTAATGAGAAAATGCACAAGCCAACCTAAGCAAGGGACTCTACTTCTAACTGCACAAGTAAGAAGATGATTAGCGAGCTACATAAGCAAACTAATCACTAGAGCAATAACACAAGCAAGATAAATATGAAAGTAAAGACAATGCTTGTGAAAGAGATTGCAACCACCACGAATGTGGACACAAGATGACACGATGATTTTTACCAAGGTTCACTTGGTTGCACCAACCTATGTCCTCTTGTGACGATACACCCACTTGAAGGTTCACACGCTAATTGGCGTTACCTAGCCAAACCCTCAGTGGGTGCGATGAAAACAACATAAGATGGGGATCCTCCAAGCCACACTACTAGAGTTGCTCTTCGCGATCCCCGCGGAGTGAGCACAATACCCCTCACAATCTCTTCTCTGGAGCACCACACATTCTCCTTGCGTGCTTCAACGGAGTCTCTTGCCACCAAGCCGTCTAGGAGGTGGCAACCTCCACGACTAACAAGCCCACTTGCTTGCAACATGAACACCTAGTGTCACTCGATGCAATCTCTCAAGGAAACGCACTAGAATCTCTCACTAACTCAATCAGATGAACACTATCAAGCTCATATGAGTTAGAGGGCACCTGAGCACCACCACACAAGCCACCAAGGCCTTAGTGTGCTCATACACTGGCCACAGCCGAGCAACATCTCTATTTATAGCCCAATGTGCTAAACTAGCCGTTACCCAGTGAAACAACACTTTTGGGGTCGTCAGACGCGCCAGACGCCAAGCGTCAGACGCGTTCAACTCAGCGTCGAACCAAATTGGCCATTAGAGCTCTAGACGCTCGGAATAGCGTCCGATGCTGTGCTCCGGATGCATTCGATGACTGCCCCCTCCCGAAAAATGACCTCTCTGAGTAGCATCCGATGCTCTCCGGACACGTCTGACGCTTCACCTGCCTAGCGTCTGACGCATTGAAGTTTGGCACGCTCGCCACCTAGTTAGCTCTGGAGGCTGACGTCACACATCCAACAGTCACCTCCAGACGCGTCTGGCAGCCAGCTCCAGCTCAGTGTCTAACCGACAACGGTCCGGATGTAGGGGCCAACATCCGATGCTCAGCAACCCAGCGTCCGACGCTCTCTGATGAGCGAAAACACTTCTTCAGGCCTCTTTTTCATCAAAAAATTTGCCTCCAGCGCAATAGAAAATAGACACTTCATTTTCCCAAAAGCGCCGAATCTCATCTCTACCCTGCAAACTCCACCACCTTTGCAAATGTGCCAACACCACCAAGTGTACATCACCATGTGCATGTGTGTTAGTATTTTTCACAATCATTTCCAAAGGATTTTCTCATGTTCTCACAACGCAACTCGATCCTAGCATGTCGCAATGTTAGATTGCTCAAGTGGCACTAGATAACCGATATGCAAACAAGTTTGCCCTGCTTGACAGTACGACTATCAATCTTAAACCCGGTCATCAACTTCTCTGCACACCTATGACTGGTGAAATGAAATGCCCTAGGTTATCTAGTGCCAATGAAACACATGCACCAATACGATCACTAAATGATATGATCCACTTTACATCATCACATGACCTTCTTGGTCCATCGATCTTGACTTCACTTGCTATTCACCGTTCAGTTGGTCGATCGGCGGCAAGTCTTGCTCAAACTTTATCGTCTCATGGTCCATTGCTTCAAAGCCTTGACTTTCCCTTCACATATCCAACCGGTCCATCGAGCCAAGCCTCATCTTGATCTTCTCCATCTTGGTCACATGACCTTCATGTCATGTCTCATATTCAATGAGCTCCTTCGACATCACATGTGTGAGCCTTGCAACATCTCTAAGCCATTTCCACCACCATGGCATATATTGTTCACACACATGTACCTGTGGACTAATCCCTATGTATCTCAATATAAACACATTAATCCAACTTAAAGTTGTCACTCAATTATCGAAACCAACCAAGGGACCTTTCAACCTCCAGCAACGAAAGTGGCGCCCACAGGTGTCACCGCCGTCGAAACTTGGTAGTACTACCATTGCCCACCAATTGCGAACTATTGCGCCATTGACTGCCACATTTGTTTTGATCTGGCCGTCATCGTACATGCCTAGACCGGCTGCCACCGTTGAAGTAAAGCCGCAGATGCCTAGACATGCGACGGCTTTGGCTCCGCCTCACTCGTCTTCGGCGGCATCGTGGCGAGACGCTGCCCGAATCGATGCGGGGGCCGCTCCAATTTTTGCGATCACGGAGGGCCAAATCGGACAAGCCGCAGACGGATCCGCGGCCCACGCAGGCGAACGCCATCTCCGGGCGCCTAGCTTCGCCCCTCCTCCGTCGTGCCGGAGAGAGGGCATCGCCGAGGCATGGCCTCGTCGCCTACTCGATATGTATTATAAATATTATTATTTTAAAATACATACTAGCAAAAGTAACCCTTGCATTAACGTCATCTAAGTTTTGACATATATGTGTTTGGAATATTTACATGCCTATATTTTTTTAGGGAGGCTTTATCAGTCTGTCAACAGATTTTCCATATATCAGCTTTTTTAAGTAACGAGGAAATAAACACAATGACAAAAAACAGCAAATTTGTGGCGCAACAGATTTGTCAGATTATGATAACATGCAAAACAGATATATGCAGGTTAACAAACCAAAACACATTAAAAGACTATCCAATAAAAAAGGCACACGACAAAAAGTAAACCCACCGTAAGGAGCCCTTTTCCCACGGAAGAAAGACATGACACAGGATATCTTGTACAATATAGAAACAGGGAAGGGAGAACACAGACTCGTGGGCTAATGGGTGCGGAGGAAAAAGTACATAGATCCAGAAACACACGAGATTGAAAAAAAAAAAGGTACACAACTAAACTGAAGCATCCCCAAATCTGTCTTGACCACTTTAGTCTTCTCTTGCTATCTTGTTGACACAAGGAAACGTGAAATAAAAATGAGATAAATAGGTATTTGATTTGGAATCTAATGAACCGTGGACGTGACTTTTTCAACAATTTTTCAAGAGATGGAATGGACTACACGCTTGTTAGTAAATAGGAAAGCAAATGTTTCTAAGGTTAGGGAAGATCAATGAAATTCTGCCTAGAGTATGTGCGTGTTGCATCCTCGGTTCCTCATTAGCAGCAACACAGTTTTTGGGTATGCCTGAAAAGAATCTAAGCGGCGTCAGGAAAGAATCTGAAGAACATTGAGAATTAGGCTCTCTGTGGGCAATATACAAGACTTGCACTTGCCATATGAATTCTCCTCCTGAAGTTTGCATAACTCATCACAACAACCTGAAAACTCGTACATAGAAATGAAATCAAGCAATAATGAAAATTGATGAACCTTAAAAAGAAAAAGGAAAAATGGAAATTATATTTGACGGCAACTATCACCAAAATATGTGTTAAGATCCTCGCTCAATGAAGCTGAATCAACATCAGACTTTCTCTTTGCACATGACAAAAACCACTCACTTCTTGAGAGAGAGGGGGGGGGGGGGGTCCTTGTGGAAATTTATTTTCTAGATGTATTTACAATGCTAGTATATAGAAAAAATGAGAAATATAGCCAGTGCTTGGGAATTAAGAAGATCACCTATAGCAGCTAGCAGCCAACAAAGTACCTACTGTTCAGCATAAGTGTAGAATCACTGCAAAAATGTTGCTTGAGTGGCCTAACGTCATAAATAGGATTTTGTCCATGTCACCTTAACAGCTCGCTTTTGTTAATGTTGTTCATTTGTTATTGTTGTACTCTGACAATAATTTGTTTTTTTTACCACAAATCGATAGACATCCATGTTTGACGAAGCCAGAGAGTATCTGAAGCAACCGCAGCTCCAAGTGGAGGTGAGCAAGTAGAAGTAGGAGTGTAGGCATTGGTTTAGTGAATGAACGGCGTTGTCTTTTTTCTGATAGGCAGGCTCAACTAGGATTAAATTTTTTTTAGCAGGCTCGTTGTTCCCATTCTAACTTTGTTTAGTTTTTTTATCTGATGTTGATGATGCTTTCCATCCCCTATGTGTGTATAACCGAGGGCGAGTTCAGTGTTAGCCACCCGAAAGGAGCCGTCAACATCCCGTACAATAAACGCCTCTCCCAAAACCATTTTTTTCACCGGTATTGTTTGGTCGGTTCTGTTCTTGTTTGAGCTAGCTACTTCAGTTGAACTGTGTTTTTCTAAGAATCTCCGTGTTCATCAGCTGCCGGCTTGCTTGCTTCTTGCTTAACACTCAGTGGAAATTAATTTTGCCTTTCCTGTTTTGTTCCTTCCCAGGGCTGCCAAAGTACTCGAGAATCCAAACAGCTCAATTCAACAAATTTTTCAAGATACATTTATAGAAATCACCATCAAATTAAACTCACTAGAATTAGTATAGTACTCAATAAGACGAAGATATGTTGTGGAACTTGGACCCTTGGTAGAGGTAGGAGTAACCTCAACATGAAGGTACACATGCCAAGGACACCAAATGCGCACATCCTGGCCGCCATCAGGAGATTCAAGACAAAAATGAAGAACTGATAATTCACTACCATTGCCAATCATAAGTAGCCTTTACTGACGAAGTAATAACAGCCGGTTATATATACACAATACTATTACACGGCAACTCAGATCAGCAGCAACATTCTGTCAGCAGACTAAAGTGCAGGCTGCTTTTTTTTTTTTTTTTGACGCGAGGACGAAGACCCATTTCCATTGACCCCAACGGAAATACATTGTAGCGTTTACAGGAAGCAAGCAAAAAGAACAGTTAAGGAGAAGGTTGGGGCATTCCCCCTAACAGTACTAGCATCACACGATGCAGATAACGACAAAGAACCAAGCAAGAGACTATCGTAACGACAGTTATCCATAGGGGGAGGTGTTCAAACACAGACATTTCCAGTATATCTTGTTGATAGGATTTGTCAACGGCTTCATCATGGATGTTCTTCATCTGGGTTTTCCTCCAGTGTCAGACGGGCCTTCTTCTTCTTCTGCTCAGCAACCATCTTCTTTGCAAACTCCAGCACTGATTCAAGTCCTTCATCCAAAATGACCTTATCGCTTTCCACAAAAAATCGTGCCCAATAACCCATGAGCGCGCAGGCATGACAACCAATATGAATATGATTCAAAAAAAGGTTTTCCCTCGAAGCAAACAGCGTTCCTGGTCTTCCAAATGGACCAGCAAACAACAGAGATAGCCATAGTATAAAAAACCTTTCCGACTGGTAGCCAATGCTCACACCAGCTCCAGGCTTGGTATAAATTTCTTGGGATACTATTAACCCCAATAGATCCTGCAAACAAAGCCCAGACCGCTTTGGCAGTGTTACAACTGAAGAACAAGTGATCACAAATTTTTATTTATTTCACAAAAGTGACAGGATGGAGAGCCTGTCCATTTTCTTTTGATCAGATTGTCTTTTGTCAGAAGCATTATTAATAACTAAAAGTGCAGGCTGCTGACTCTATTAAGATATTGTCTCGGTTATGTATAGGATCAGTCCTTTGCTTGTACGTCAAGTAGATAGAAAAGATCATGTCACGATCTCTTGATTGTTGTATTTCTAACCGACTCTTGTACATGCCATATCATATCGGGGGCTATTCCCGGTCCTATATAAACATGGAGATGAGACCCCAAGGGCAACTCATTCAAGCCATTTTTACATGCTATTCAGAGCCCGTATCCTTACGGAATGCATCCATGGCCACTTCCTCGTCTGCTGCTCCATTAGCAGCATCGCAATACTTCTTCCTTCCTGTCACCGACAAGCTCACCAGGAGCAATCACGCAATGTGACGCCTTCAAGTTCTATCCGCGATCTGTGGTGCTCAGCTACCTCAATCTAGCCGCAGCGCCGCCAGAACAATTTGTTGTTGCGAAGAAGAAAGATGGTTCCATTGACGACAAGAAGCAGTCGGAGATCAACCCCACCTACAAGAAGTGGATCGCCAAGGACCAAATGGTCCTGAATTACTTGCTCTCTTCTCTCTCGAAAGCGATCTTCTCACAAATAACTTCCTCGGCAGATACTGTGGCCAATGCTTGGGCTGCTATTAAGGCTCTCTTTGCCTCACAGTCTGGGGCACGGGTTATAGCCACCCGGATGGCCCTGGCTACGGCATCCAAAGGGACGTCCTCCATATTAGAGTACATCCACGAAGATGAAGAACCTTGTAGATGAGATGGCATTTGCAGGGAAGAAGCTGGGGATGATGAGCTTGTCTCATACATCTTGATTGGCTTGGATCTTGACTATGACCCGGTGGTGTCCGCCATCGCCGCTCGGGTTGAACCGATCTCAGTTGCGGAGGTGTTTACCTAGCTGACCAGTCATGAGCAGTGTCTCAAAATTCGCTAGGGCAATCAGATGTCCTCGGCAAATATGGCCGCAATGTAGGTGGTTGCGGTGGCTTTGGATGCGGATACTAGAAGGGTGGCCGTGGTGGCAGTGGTGGCCATAGCAGCAATTTTCTTTAGGGCATGTTTTGCCAACTCTATGGCAAATAAGGGCACACTGTGGTCAAATGGTTTAAGAGGTTTGACACCTCTTTTACCGGCCCACCATAGAAAAGCGCTTCCACCGCAACAACCTCATCGTATGGAGTTGACACAAATTGGTATGTCGACTCGGGCGCCACCGATCATGTTACCAGTGAGCTAGAGAAGCTTACCATCCACGACAAATATGGAGGACATGAACAGGTGCATTCTGCATCTGGAGTAGGTATGGTGATAGATCACATTGGCTCAAGTATCTTGCATACCCCATCTAGTAAAATTCATCTTAATAAAATCCTTCATGTTCCCAAAGCCATGAGGAAAACACTTCTTCGAGGCAGATGTGAAGGAGGCCTTTACCCCTTGAAGTCAAGTTCATGCAAGCCGAGTCCAAATAAACAAGTCTTTAGTACTGCCGTCAAGCCGTCTATCTCATCGTTTAGATCATCCATCCAATAATGTAGTGAAGCAAGTGCTTGGTCGTCACAATCTTCCTTTTGTTAGTGAGTCCAATAAAACTATGGTTTGTGATGCCTGTCAACAGGGAAAGAGTCATTAGCTACCCTATCCTAGATCGACTAGTACCTCAACTGGTCCCTTGAATCTTGTTTATTCTGATCTATGGGGTCCTGCTCCTTCCTCTGTTGGTCGCAAAACCTATTATGTGAGTTTCATTCATGATTATAGCAAGTTCACTTGGATTTACTTTTTGCGGCATAAATATGAAGTCTTCCGATGTTTTCTTGATTTCCAACAAATTAGTAGAAAGGCAATTTGATTGCACAATCCGTGCTATGCAACTGATTGGGGTGGTGAATATCAAACTTTAAATTCTTTCTTCAAACGCATAGGCATATCACATCATGTATCGTGTCCTTATGCTCATCAGCAGAATGGTACAGCTGAAAGAAAGCACTGTCACATAGTCGAAGTTCGGTTATCTTTGTTCGCACATGTTTCCATGCCACTAAAATTTTGGGACGAAGCCTTTGCTCTTGTTGTTTTCCTCATCAATCGACTTCCCTCAAAAGTCATAGATAACCAAACACCATATGAGTGCCTTATTAAAACACCACCTGATTATTCCTTTTTAAGATCTTTTGGTTGTGCTTGCTGGCCAAATCTCCGACCTTACAACTCAAGAAAGCTCCAATTTTGATCTAAGCAATGTGTGTTCCTGGGTTATTGTGACATTGTTGGGGTTTCTTAGCGCAACCATAAAGTATGGAGGTTTTAGTCTATCCCTGATAACGGTGCTAGAAAGCGAATTGGTATAGTAAACGCAAACAGAGAAATCTATAAGCGAATGGATACTATTGTAGCTTTCACCGAGGAGTATTCTAGGGTATCGTATTAATCTTCAGGGAAGCAATGTGTAAAGAAGCTGATAAAAACCATCATGTATCTACAAGCTAGTATACCGACTAGACTAATATGGGGGTAAAAGATAAAGATATGAGCTTTGATAAATTACACACAGGAGAACTTCATAAAAAGATAGCGGAGCAGACTAGCTAAGTTAGAAGGTCATCGGGAGAAGTCAATATTCCTATTTTCTCCTTCATTACTAAGGTTCTACTCTAGTTCACACCAAAGGGATAACTAAGCAAAGAACATACATAGAGGTTACACCAAGACACTTGGGAGCAGCTGTTCCTTTTTGGTTCTTGAAAAGACTGGGAAGGGGTAACCGGGGTCAGTCAGCCAAAAGCTCTATGAAGACACCAGCTAGAGCGTGGTGGAATACAAAGGCCTTGTCGGTTCTGTCACCCCCGAGGCTACCACAACTATCTGTGGGGCTGGGTGCAATCTTAGGTAACATGCTAGCCTAGACACCACGTCTACGCTAGCGGTTACTACTCACCAAGAGCCTGCACCGGATATTTTACCGAGGGCCCAGTGTTCCAGAATGGATCCATACCTAAGATTATGTAGCAATGTAGGAGCCAATCCTAGATAAAATTAGGGTGCTGCTCGAGTAGAACACATTGGCAACGACGCCAATTGTAGATGGACCAACAATGGAGTCATCGTTGCTCACACACTACCAGCTAAGAAATGGCCTGAATACCTCCTCACACTGAATCTTCAACAAGAGCAAATCTTGTGTGTGTGGATGCTAGGAAGACTCAGGGGATGAAGATGGATTTCAACGAGAAGCAGAACTAGTGAAGAGGTGACACCTTGGCTTAGGCCTAGCTCGAGGTGATCTAAAATTTAGGGGCAGCATGGTGGAGGACTGGAGTTGTTGGTGCTGGAGGAATGAACCCGTGTTTGGGAGGAATGGTGGAGGACCAGGGTTGTTGGAGGTGATCACGAGATGCGAGGAACCCTAGGTATTCAGTACGACAGATCTTGGGTCGTCTAAGCTTCACCGGAGGCGCGACCCGAAATGGGAGATGACTGGAGATTTTCACAGATGTTCCTTCGAATAGGGTATTCCACGTAAAATGCTCAATGAGGTGGGGGTTGCCAAGAAAATTTGCTAAGAGGAAGAGGGATTCACATGTGTCGCACATTTCAAATCGGACTATAGACAACGAGTTTGCAAAGGCTTCACCGAGAGCCTAGTTTGCACCAGATATTTTTTACAACAGACAAAACAGACATGTTGCACAACAACACCCAACATGTCTACACTAGAGTAAGTCTTCTGTGTGAGAAAAGGCGTGTGCCCGAAAGTTTAAACTTTTAAGCCCTAATAACTGTCCATTGGGGGTAAGCCGACGAGAAAAAAACTAGCAGCTCATATTACAGTACCATACTCTGAAACAAGTTGGCAAGAATTGGGATGGCTCCACTACAATAATGAAAAATTGATAAAAAACAATTTATCCAAAGAGTGCAATCTCAACTTCCTTTCTCACATGCTGAGAGTGGCTATATCTCTCAATTTTCCTATTGCATGCAGAAGATGCACAATCTGCATCTAGTAACTAGGTTGGCTTCCCCATGGAACTTTGTATACAATAAATGAGATATTTCATCAACAATTTACACCCATCAGTGGTCAATCAGTTGTAAGAGAAAAACAGGCATGCAAACACAAACACTAAATTTTATACCATCTCAAATACGTAAAATGATTCAAAGCCTGCTTCATAACACTAAATTTACATAATGGTATAACCTTGGAAATAGTTCATAATGCAAAAAGGATACTGGTGGTGCAACAAATTAAGACAATGGAATTGGGGAGGGCTCCTAGAAGAGGCAGCCTGGCCACATCACCGTAAATTCCATTGTCCGTTGGATCTTTGAATCAACGGTTGAGGTTACTCCCACCGGATTCTTACCAGAATCAGATTCTACTTCTTTTCACAGCTTCTACCAGCTCCTCCTCATGTCTTTTTATCTACAACAGCTTCTGCTTACCTAGCTTCTGCTTCTCTTTCTAGACAAATATATACTTTGGCTTCCAATTCTCATTCTAGATTCTTCCCCAACTTCCTCTTTTCCTCACCTGCCGGTCTTTCCCTTCCCCTCTCGATCCCCACGCGTAGGGACGCGAGCGGGCATGGTGGCTATAACACCCCTGGTATTAAGATTTCTTTAATCATGCATTAGCACTTGCATTCATTAGCATAAGCATTGTTATGCATGAGCATTAGCATAAATCATGTCATGAATGTTTGTGGTTCTAGATATATTAAGGTCCTTGCCCTTCTTTTTTTGAAAACATGATAACAATGCTCAAGTGATTGATGGTTGTTCGATAAAATAATTTAGATATACTTAGGGAACAAAATTAACCTTTGTTTATGTTAATGACATTGGCTAATTATGCTTGCATGGTTTGACCTTTGGAGTGATCTAGTTTGACCTGCTTTGAATGTCAAGTTAGAGTTAAAGCATGTGTGTACACCCTTAACTAATCTTATAGATAATTTTATAAGGAACAAAAGTTATAATTATTGCTTTTCAGGAAAATGATTGAAAATGTTCAAAAAGGTTAAAAAAGGCAGGTTTGGTGGCTATTTTTTAATTAAAATGAATTTATGAGGTGTTTTCATTTGGGATCTTGTATTTCAAAATCTTGGCAGAATTGGACTTGGACCAAATTGGATGAAATGTTCTAATCTTCATGAGCTACATTTCACTCAATGTAAGTTTTGTCTAATTCAGCTTAGTTTGGGAATATTAGGGCAGAAAACAAATTTGTTTTGGGAAAGAAAACTGATTTTCAGTGACGGCTATGGATTTGGCCGTCAGGGAAAAGAAGCTGAAATTTTCGATGGCCGACAATGGCCAGAGGCCGCGCGCCACGTGGTGGCTATCAACCGGCGACGGTGGGCGGTGCCACGACCCGACGCGGCGTTAAGGCGCCCACGCGCTCCTACCCACCTGCTCGCCCAACTCCATTCCATTCCACTCGCCCCACCTCCACTCTCCACTCTCCACACGCGAGCGAACGCGGCCGCGGGAGCCACGATAGCCACCGTGTGGAGCTCTACCGCTCCACCGCGCAATCCTCCCTACCTCTCATGCCATCCGCTTCGCCTGGCTACGCTCCATCTCGCCACATCAACCGCTGTCAAATCACGCCTAGGTAAGGGCCATTTGGCCGGTTTATTCTCCGCCGTCGTGAGCAGAGCTCCGGTGAGCTCATCGTGCCGTCGTTGTGAACTCGATCCATCCTCTCCTTCCTCAATTCGCATCCGCCTCGCGTCCACGTACCCCATGCTCTTCATGCATGGTGCGATGGCTGAAAATGGTGTCGGCGACCGCATGCATGGCCGCCGGCGA
The DNA here is from genome assembly GCA_023333625.1 of Bothriochloa decipiens. Classification (NCBI taxonomy): domain Eukaryota; kingdom Viridiplantae; phylum Streptophyta; class Magnoliopsida; order Poales; family Poaceae; genus Bothriochloa; species Bothriochloa decipiens. The sequence goes on along the minus strand of CM041641.1, from coordinate 15,286,437 downwards.
GCTCACTCTGGTGAGCTGCCTTGCCAACCAGTGGCACCATCCAACGCAGCTCAATGATCCGAGTCGCGTGGTGGCCACCGCGTCACCGGAAGGCTCACCGCCGGCGAGATCCCACCGGCGAGGCTCCGTCCCCTGCTTCCAGCCACTGACCAGTTGGCCCGCATGGACCCACTGGCCCCAGTTGTCGGTGGATCTGGGTGTACAGCACCGGGTGCACCCAACAGTTTTAAGGTTCCTGGTGTGTACAGATCCGGGTGCACCTAGCGTTTAGGGTTTCAATTTTCAAGCAAATGCATTTCTAGATTTTGGGGAAAAGATTCTAAAATTCATATCTTGCTAAATTTTGGTCCAAATAACGTGATTTAAGTTGAAGTATTTTTGTCTTGCTCAGATCTATGCATAAAAAATTTGGGATTTAAATTTTGTCATACTTTTCTGTGTAGATTTATTTATTCCTAATAAATGCTTATATCTTTAGAAATTCATAAGTAATTCTATGTTTGTCAGAAAAATATGGTTCTAGTTTTGTTAATATTTTGAGGAAATGCTTAGCTATGTTATGTGTAAATATTGCTCTGTTTAGTTATGGCTCTATTTATGGTTACGTGTTTAGAAATTCATAGTAAATAATATATGTGGGATAAATGCTTGATAATTTTTGTAGACTGATCTTTTGCTAATGAGAAGCTAAAATATTCTAAGATATGCTGTTTCACACATTTTGTTGTACGAAGTATTTTAGGCCCATTTAAATGTGTTGCCCTGTCTTTTTTGTGTAGGCTTAAATAGTTACTATTTTGATTGAAAATTTTATGGTAGGCTATGATAGTCATATGTAAGCTGCTATAATTTTCTCGATATTTCTGAGCAGTCGAAATATCAGTCTCTGTTTTACCCCTTTCATAGTATGCGCATAATATAACTTAATATGTTTAGTGTTGGTCAACTATAATATGTCTATGTGTGCTTGGAGTACATTTGGTATGTTGGTGATGTTAGTTTGGTTTAGTTTGACGTTAGAATATATTCATCCTTTATAATTCTATTAAAAATATGCAAGTTATATGTTGTTATATTCATGTGTATGGTTATTCTTGTTGCTATGCATAGTTTTTATAGTTGCTGTTTGTGATGAGTTGCTAAAGTTGATATGTTTTAGGAATGGTGATAGTATGCTTTTGGTCTTGTGTAATGCTAGTTGCAGAAGAGAATGCAGTAGATGAGATGTGCTTATAGTACATGATCTTGGGTGATCTTGACTACCTTGTAGAGGAGTTAATTATGCACTAAAATGATTCATTTACATGCAAGCATCCATCATCATCATCATCTATTGTACTACATGTGCATTCGTTATATTCATACATTCATATGCATCATACATGATCGAGAGAGCAAGCACGAGTCACGGTGTATGTAGATCTAAAAGAGAAGCATCAAGAGGTGCTCGTGTTGGAGCTTCCAGGAGAGGAGGAACCGGAAGGGGATTTGTTTGAGTGTCCTAACCACCGTCCTAGTGCTTTGGAGAAAGGCAAGCCCCGAAGTATTATAAGTCTCCTACCCTCTCTTTTATAAAATACACTTTGAGTATAATCGTCTATTGTGCATTAGGTTGCTAGGAGTTGGGTGAAACTGTTGATGCATACTTCCTACCTTGTCCACTATGGATATATACCTGGATCCTTACTAGTATTATAACGATCTATGTTTAGCCATGCTTAATTAGTCCGGTAGAAGTCAGGTGATTCCTATCACCTGCAAGATATAGGTGGCTATCTTTATCACAGTTGGCTATATTTGCTATCATGGAAAAATAATCATGTGATGTTGGATAATTGGAGACCCGACGGGTTGTGATAGAGACACAACAAGGCATGGAGGTCTTGGGTGCTTATCTATCCCCATGGTGTTGCTTAAGGACGGTATTGTTGTCGGCCCTCAAGTCATGCTGAACACATGCCCATATTTAGCTGGAAGGATAAGTCGTTCTGATCGTGAAGCCTAGTAGCTCTGTTTGGGTCGGTGACTGAAATGTAGGCCATACCACCGAAGGAAGGGGAGTGGTTAGAGGCTCGAGTTGACCATGGGCAAGCATGCTCTGAGTTACCCCGACGTACTATGGGCAGACATGTCTTGAGCGACCTGGCATCGGATAACCTCTGGGTGTAGAATGGTCCATAGTGGTCCCGTGACTTTACCCGAACAGTACCAATGGTGACCTAAGGTCGTGCATGCATGTCTGGGTTTATGTGGAAAATACCTCACCAGCTGGTTAGTAAATGATTCAAATCACCATCGCTTCTTGACAGTGAGCACTTGACTCGAGCTTCAACCGCGTGAGAATAATTAAGTAACACAAGGATGGTCTCAAGGATGTATTATGATTATTATGAAGAATAATGATGAAAATGCCAAATCTGATATGGTTACTATTGATTGTCTAACTTAATCATGTGATGGCTATAGACTAGGTGCTAATCTAGTTATAATAAGATTCACTAAACCGGATGCTAAAATATTGACTAAAAGACTGAAAGTAAGGATTTACATTAGTAGTGCTCTTTTCATAAAAGTTATGCTATCCACTCAACTCCACCAAATAAGTGTTGCATATCCTTGAGAGTCTTTTTATTTTACTCCTGTCGGGTAAGTCTAACTGAGTATATGGTACTCAGGGTTTTCTTCTCACTTGTTGCAGGTATTCATTTAGGTTCCTGTGGTTGCAAGTTGGGTGTCTACCCCACTATGGGAAAAGAGTAGACCGTGGGCACAGTCAATCCTGATGCTTTTGTTGGATTTGACCCAGAGCTGGCACTGTATTTAAATAAAATATGAGTGTGGGTATTTTAAAATACTTTGCTTCCGCTATTCTTCATTTAAAAGGTGTGGTAATATTCCTATGTAAACTCCGATGTATTTGAGCTATGTGCGAACTTTATGTAACATGTGGACTGTGGTTACTGAATCATGTACGATCTTGGTTGTAAATTGGTTTGAAATCCTTCGGGATTTCACGGACTACCGGGTTTGTATGGGCTTAAGTGTAAATTAACCTGTCTTGGCAGGTTAATTTGGACTTAAGCTTATATAAATTGAGCGGTTCTATTATAGCGGCGGTGGTGGGTGCTACCCCGGCGGCTGTGGCTGGCCTCCTTCTCTCCTCTCCCGTGGCCTCTTCCTCTCCTCGCGGTGCCCTCCTCTGCTTTCTAGCGCTGTCTTCTTCCTCACACCGTCTCCTTCCTCTAAGCTACAGGAAACCCTAGATACAAGGTGAAGGTACGTTCTCTCCTTCATCCCCTTCCTTTACTCTAGGTTGGATTCATAATTTCTCTCCTTCATCCCCTTCCTCTATCCTAGGTTAGTGTCACACCCGGCCCGTTTGGCCTGTAGTGACCCATGTGTGTTAATGAGATGTTGTGGAGAGTTTAGTCCCACCTTAGTTGTTTAGGGTGGGATAGACCAACATATAAGGCTTCTAGAGTCTATCCCATCATCTCCGGGTTAATCCTTTTAAGCGAAGCGAGGACGAAAGCTTAAGTGGGATGGTGGTAGGTGTGGTTCGCTCAGCGTACAGAGTGGATCTGAGCCGTTTGGACTCTGACGCGTTACAGTTAGATTCATGATTTATATATAAAAAATTGCAGGTTTACACCACAAATTTAGGTAGCTTTATAGATAAATTTGTGTTTGCCTAATTCCAAACATAAATGATTGTAGGTATTTTTAATTTCTGCATCCAAAATGAATTGACGTTTTGCTTACATGATTTGCTTCCAAAGGTAATATATCGATCCCCCTTTGCACATGTTTTCCTTGTTTGCCAGTGCATTTCAGTTTGCTCCTATTTAATCTAATAGATTCCCAAAGATGTTTGTTAGTGCAACTTATTTAGACCATACTGACATATTAAAAGGCCTCTTTGTTATAGCCTCTTTGTAATCTTGTAAATGGTTGCAGCAAAATTAAAAGGCTAAGTATATGGCTTCCGTATTTTGTTTGTGCTAATCATCTTGTGTACTAACTATATATTTTTCTGCTGCAGTAGAGATGATGTGCATCCATAGCTTCTCGAGAAGATGCCTGTTTCAGTATGTAATCTATCCTGCACCGCATATTCCCTTTCTAGGTTCATACTAACGAATATCTCATCATTGATTATTTTGTATGATAAGATCAAGAAGGCTTGCCCCTGCTATCATGTTATTGATTGAGTCTACCAATAGTTCTAAAGGAATGGTCAGCGAGGATTCAGAAGAGGAGATGGCCATCAGAGTGAAAAGAGTTGACAGAGACCCGTGCTCGGTCAGTAATGCATTTTCTCTGGGAATGCCATTCTACTACTGCAATTTTCATCTCTTGAGGTTGAACTAACACTGTTGGGTTTTAGTTAGTGAAGTGTTGTTCTTAGAACTAAGAGTTTCCTATTGGATATGTCATGGAATGAAGTAAATTTGCAAATACAATTCCAGATAGTGGATGTGGGCATGGTGGTGGTTAGGTATTTTAGATTTAGGCTACTATATTCTCTATCTCGAGTTTTGTTCAAATTAAGGTATAGTAATTTGGGTTAGGTTCCATTTGTCACAGAATCCAAATTACCGAGGAGATAAGAAAAATAAAAAATTCGTTGCAGCACTCATTTTGTTGTTGATATTGGATTCGAGATTTGTATATTCAGTGATTAAAAAAAACAGATCTAGGATGTTGCGTTCGCTGTTGGTTAACTTACAAAACCATAAATCCTAATTGTCATGCATCCTGTAATCATGCCCTGCTCGTGTTGATCGATTTCTAATTTCTCTTTTGCGTCATGCTGTTTGAGTTCTTCGTGTCGTGGTGCGGCCATTGCGATCAGCTAGCACTTGCTAATGGATTGCACCATCAGCAGTATTGAAAGATATTTGTTGGCACATAAAGTTGCATAGTTGCAAATTGAATATTTATAACTAAGATTCTCCAAAAAAAATGGGATCAGGTTTAGCGGAATGCAATTTGGGGATGCATCCTGCAGCTTGTGTTCCCTGTTTCTTTTTTATTGTGCCAATGCAGTTATTCCGACAGACGCAACCCTTTTTCCGAACGATTCCGTTTCCAGCCTTATTACAATATATGCCATGCCTTTATTTTTCTCCCATGCCTGTTTGTTCATTGTAGGATGGTGGGACATAGTACATGAATAGGCTGCCTTCTTTTTCACAGGTGTGTTCATTGATGCTTTGATTTTTAACTATGAAGTTGCAGTATCTCAGGTTCTCAACTACCATTCAATTTTGGCAGGAACAAAATGATATCTGGGTCCATATTTTGATTTCTTCTCTAAAATCTTAACCATATGCTCTGCCTGTATTATATTTGTTGATAAACAGTGGTGGTAACGTATTGAAAATCTTGGGTTGTAGGATCACATTTGATATGCTCATCACTTATTAAGCTATTTATAACAATAGAATATATCAGCTTAACTAAGTTGGAAGTTCAGTTCAGATAGTCCGTATAGATTCACAAAGCTCCATGGTATTATTCCCAAATGTTGCCCCTGCCTTTGCTGCTCAACTCCTAAATATAGATGTGCTCCTCGGTTTGCGGTCCTAAATTATTAGTGCTAATTGTCTAAATCTGGCTTACACGATCTAATTCAGTTCGGATTTCAAAATTCAGTTCCTTATGCATATATTTAGACTGCGTATTAGATACTTTTTTTAGTTACTAATGTATACATTTGCACAAGGGGCACTCATATTCCTATTTCCGGTCTAAGAACTGATTCAGTTTAGTTCACTTTGTACACATAGATATGTGCCAGATTGAGTGATTGTTGTTTTGCAGACTGAATTCATAATTGCACAGCATGGTTTCTATTATTTTCTAATACAAAAAGCAAACTATGGTAACATATGTTGGGCTGCCACCTGAGTAGGCCTAGATATGTGCGTGTGTTGGGCTGTTGGCTGGGTGCCTGCGTGCATGAGAATTGGGCTTTTATTATAACTTATATGGTTTTATCTTTTTTATGTATTCTTATCTTAGCATGTCAATTTTGGCAACTTAACAAAATGGTTGAATTAGATAGAAGAAATATTTTTCGATGTTGTTTTTCTAAAACAAAATCTCTCAATGCTATTTTTCTAAACTTGATATCTTTTAATGGTACATATCTAATTTTCAAGAAAAGCAAAAGAAAAAATAGATGTAATTTGCTAAAAATACTGTAAATGTTAACAAAACTATGCAACACAAAATGAAAAGTCAATTGAAAAAAAAAGTCTATCGTAATTCCTACGCTCTTATTGTATAATGAAAAAGTAATTAATAAATTACAATATACTATTTAGTGCATTTATTCTTCAAAAGTTTCATATTAAACGCACCTCCCCGATGAGCTCATCACCGCCTCCACACCCATGAAGAACGTGGTCGACAGATGAGCTCCTGCATGGTGCATGTGTCGACAGACAGAGCTGTGGACGCATGTGTCAACAGATAGAGCTGTTGACTATGTCAGGCCACGGTGAGAATGTATGTTTATTGATGGTTGACCAGTCTAAATTTGCAAAAAATTTCTTGCACCGACCTATATCTCTCCTCAAGTATACAACCAGACCATGCCGTGACTGTGAGCCGATGAAGATGAGTGATGACAGGACATCATCTACGGCAAGGTGTGAAGTGGCAGCTATGATCGATCAAATTAAGAAGCCCTATCGTCAACGCAGTCGACGGCCGTCGGTGGCCAGCAAGGGGCGAGGCTCCATGCATGGCATAGCCAGGAGTTCACGTACACATGTATGGAATGCATATGCTGCCACGTGTACATAGCTCTTCTACACAAGCATGCCTACATGAGACGACCATCGCATAACAAATTTGTACACCCTGTTACGACGTACGGGCATGTTTTCTAGTCTATACGTATCTATAAAAAACGAAAAAAATTTTACCTAATTTTCTTTGATCTCCGTGTTTGGATCGGTGACGGTAGGTTCCTCTTCTCTACGTTCAGTCTGTACAGAATTAGAATTATATTTAATTTTCTGCCTCTCCTTCCGTTTGCTTTCAGAGTCCGTTTAGAACTAGAATTATTTAATTATAGCATCCTAACTTCTATTCGGACGGTGAAAATCGGGTAAATGGTAAATCTAAATCCAATAAGAATAGTATGCAACAGTAAAGATGAAAAAATAGTCAAAGAAAAACTTGACATGAATGAGAATTGCCTGTGTTGTTGTCGTTCAACTTTGACACTTATCATTACGGATGGTCTTCCATCCAAATCCAAGCTTAAATAAAAATAGCTCCAGAAACACAAATAGCTTATAAAATCAAACCAATCCATCCATACACAAATCGATCGATTTGGAAATCAGATCAAGCCTCGGCGCCGCCATCAAGATCCGCTTGTACAGGCAAGGCGACGAGCTTGACTAGCACGAATTGATCCAAGTGAAAATCATATCAAGACTCCGCGCCCCGGCTTCCGCAGTCTGCACTGCCAACCAGGTCCACTTGTCCAGGGGAGGCGGCGAGCTTGGCTGGCTGACGCCGCGAGGACCTCGTCCGCGTTGACTGAACGTGGAAGGCCATGATAGCGGTAGCGAGGCACACAAGACCAAATGAACGGGAGCCGCCACTGGTCTTAGCGCCGCTGTTGAGGGCAGCTGCTGCCACCGCACATTGTAAAATAAACATGTGACGCCGCTAGCCATAGACATAGCCGTCTATACTTATGATTTATATTCATGCTAGTTAGATAGCATATGTCTATACAACGTACGCTATATGATTCTAAAATGTACTAGAACAAATGACACAAGTTATAATTTTCGTTGCAACGCATGGATATATTTGTTAGTATTAATAAATTGACAAAATTTTCGTTCACCTTTTCTGTTCATCTTTTTTCTGTCCGCCTTCTACCTACTTATTTATGTCAATTTATTTTAACAGTCCGTGTTCTATTCAAATTCATATATAGAAGGTATAAACGGGAGGAGAGGGTTGGCAATTTCAGTGGACAGCATCGTCGGCAGCCATATGGGCCCAACAGGAAGCAATGGAGCAGCCCAGTTCGTGGGAAAGAATCAACAAAATTTATCCTATCCTTTTTTCTGCCATACCGTACTTATTTTGTTTTCAGGCCCAGGCCGCCGCCGCCATCCACAGCGTCGCCTCTCCTTCCATCTGCTCGCAGGGCGAGGCCGCCGCTCCTACGTGCACAAGCCGAGGAGGTCGAAGCGAGGAAGGACGGAGGCGAGGCCGACGGCGCAGAACCACCGGTTGGAGCTGTCGAACGCGGACCACAGTACGGTGAGTGTGGAGAAAGAACCGCCATGCCGCGAGCGATGGTCACCTACGGGATGGCGGCGGCGGAGCTGATGCCATACAGGATCCAGCTAGGCAGATTATCTTTAGAAAAAAAAATATATTAATATCCCAGTTTCTATATTAATCGATGCATATGACTGTTCTTTATTACGGATAAGAGTACACCATCTAATGATTCTTAAAAACAAAGTTTTAAGCCATAGCGAGAACAAAAAATGTTTTAAAAGCCCATAACTAAAAAGCTAGTCTATTGGTGAATCGCCAGCCGTGTCTTGCAAACACCTCCATTGCGACTACCTCAATAGTTTTGCATTCCAACTTCATCAGAAGGCGATCCTCCTCCTTCTGTAGTAGTGACCAGGACCTGGTCCAATAAGTCGTCTTGAATATAACCTGTAGATAGGATGATGTTAAGACCTTGTCAAACACAATATCATTTCGGGTTAGCCATATTGCCCAACAGATGGCACTTACACCCGCAAGAATCTGAGACTTTAATTTTCTATTTAATCCTTCCAACCAGCCTGTAAATAAATTGTATACACTGATTGGTGATATTAAATTAAAGGAAATATAAACAACTCTCCACGTAAATTTAACAAAATGATAGTCTAAGAGTATGCGGAGAAAGAAACCGCCGCGCCGCGAGCGATGGTCACCGAGAGCGGATGGCGGCGGCGGAGGTGCTGCCATATAAAAGCCAGCTAGGCAGCTAGCCACCAACTTGTATTCAAAATTTCAAATCAAGGAATTACGAAAGCGGCGGCTATGGCTGGGGCTTAAGATTCGCTCAGTCACAAGGCTCCCGATCTTGGAGACCCATGGATGCGGTGGCTGGCTGGCGCTGGGCTCCATCCAACACACGGGGCATATATATATCAATAATAATCCGAACAAAATTAAAAAGATCATAGAGAAAATGAAAATATAGGGAAATTTGAGGACAAATTAATATGTCAATCAAAGAGGCGAAGATATATAAAGATCCTAACATAGGCTTGATAGGAAATTATTATACTGTTGCCAACAATAACTTATACTCATCATTATAAAATAGAATATAAATTTGAAATTTTATAAAAAATGGTATAAAACATAATAGATATGTATTGTTTTTACCATTGTTTTTAGTTAAAATTTGATATTTTTTCTCTTGTCGTAACACACGAACAAATTTATTAATAATCGAAGCATTCAAGAAGCATCCCGATCACCTCGCCTCCACCATCGACCGGGCATCCCTCCCACCAGGCTGCAGCAGTTTTTATTGCAATCATCCCTTCCTCCTGTACCTTTCCAATTCTTGATCCAGGTTCATCTGATTACTAGATTTGGGAGTGGTTAGTGGCGATGATGAATCCGGCTGCCAGCGACGCTTCTGATTACTAAGGTACGATCATCTGAGGGATGATTTCAGCGTTCAGGATTTATTTCAGGCTGCCACCACTTCTGATTACTAGATAAAAGGCTGTTTGTATAGAGTAAAGCTATTTGCTTCTACGTATAATTTAGTCACTATAATCCGATTTAGCCTGCTATTTAGTTGTTTGAGAAGACAGACCGCTAAATGGCGCCCACTATTTAGAGCACTATGTAAAATGCTTCAAAAATATATGGAGCTGATTTTGGTTAGCACTGGGAGTTGCCTTTTCTGAAGAAAATTTTCATATTTATATTTATCATTTAACTGTAATTATGATGAAGAAAAACTGTAGGGTAAAGCTATTTGCTCCAATGTTTAGTTTGAGAAGAGAGACCGCTAAATGTCACCCACTATTTAGAGCACTATGTAAAATGCTTCAAAAATATGTGGAGATGACTTTGGTAAATTTAGAGCACTGGGAGTTGCATTGGGAGTTGCTCTAAATTATTTAGAGCACTGGGAGCATTTCTAAATATTTAGTGCTCTAAAAAATATATTTAGATCACTGGGAGTTGCCTTTTCTGAAGAAAATTTTCAGATTTATATTTATCATTTAACTGGAATTATGACGAAGAAAAACTATAGTTGTTGCAGCCTAAGATGAAAAACTTTTCTAAATTTTACAAGAAACATCTATCATATATATATATATATATATATATAATATAATATAATATAATATAATATAATCTTGATTTGAGAAATTTGCATTGTAAAAGTGTAAGCTTACAGCAGACCTAGATGAACTTAGATTTGTGATTGACTGAAGTAAGAATTAGTCCATATTCTTCAGCATTCTGCGTTTTCTACTGATTGATTTTTCTCTTCACAGGCTGTCGTCGAGGAGGGTATTGTTGTTGACGGATGGTGTACTCTTTTGTGGCTTGCAGCTAAAGGTGATTCCATCAAGGATACACCGGAGAATTGTGAGCAGAAGGTGAAATAAAATTAGTAATCCCTTAATTCAACTGAGTGAGAAAGCTGCAGAGCATAACCTTGTTATATTTGAGCAAACTGACATGCTGAATTCTCATTACGTTGGAGCTGAAATTGCAAAAAGGGACCTGAGGCCTGAGCTGCTCACTTAAATTGATTGCTAAAAAAATGCCAAAAAAAATCTCACACATGTAGCACAGTTCAGGGCATGGATCTGTATCTTATCAAATTATTCATTTGGATCCCTTTTGCCCATAGCTATAGTCAGAATTGGTCTCTAGAGAAAGTGTCTCAAGAAAAAGTACATATTTGTAACATGGAAAAAATATGCTAAATCTCTACCATATATCTGCGCATAAAAAAAATCCTTATCTGTTCGTGTGTTAACAGTTTCTCTTATCATTGCCTTCTTACGGAATTGTAGAAATCTTTATTTTAAACATCAAGAACCTTGTTGTTTGTTTCTATAAATTAATTTATGGTGATGTCATTATTGTCCTTGCATTACTTGGTGCAGAAATTCTTTGATACAGAAACAAAATATCTTACTGATTTAGAGCCAGTACAACCCTGGAGTAACTATATGTTATTTTAGTTGAGAAATGTAGCGTCAGAGTAAATGACCAATGGATTTGTACTCTTGAAGAGTTTTATAGTGTTGGAATTTTTTGCATAGAATGTGTAAGATATTTTGTCATATCAAAAAAGTTTATGGTGATAATTGTCAAGTGAAAGCAAATTTAACAATATTTATTACACGTTGCATAAAAACTATTTTTATAGCACGTGCGTGTCGCACGTGCCTAGTAATCTTTAAAAGAACTAATTTTGAGCCATTGGCTCTCGCCCCTTATCAGGCCACGTGGCCTCTTATTATCAGTCGTCGCCTAGTTTGATCGGGCCGTGTATCCAAGAGACCAAGACCCGAGCTCGACTCTTCGCGAATCATCTTCCTCGCGTCTCCTGTCGGCCGCCGCCGCCTATCCCCGCCCCCACCCCAAGCTCCAACCAACAAGGCAACAACGTGGCTTAGGAAGGAGCAACATGACTCGCGAGCCGGCCAGGCATGGGTGGCGCTCGCTACTGCATCCGCAGTGTAGCAGAGTCGGCACTCAGCGAAGAGGGGCATGACCACAAATCGCAGCCCACCGGCGGGGCGACACAGCAGGGACGTGGTCAGCCGCTCAGCAAGCTCTGGCAGGGCCAGTTCAAGGCGTGGTGAGCAGGCGCGAACACGCTCGAGCAGGGTGGACGTGGGACATCAGCGACGGCACCTGGCGCTGGCCGCTGGGCATGCCGCGGTCATGTCAGTGCGGAGAGTTTGATGGTTGGTCCATTCTTTCGAAACGGCCAGCTTTGGGCCGTACCTGCACGACCGCATTACTCTTCCTCTGTGCTGGTGTGGCTGCGAGGCTAGAATTTGTGCTGGTGTGGCTGCGAGGCTAGAATTAGATTTCTCCTGGCCATCCGTAGCTACTGCGTCCTCAACAACCAAATGAGCGTACGCGCACCTGTTTGACGTAACGCCGCCAACGCCTGACACTTGGACATATTTTTTTTCTCTCGAATACTAGAAGAAGAGAATCTCAAATGAAATTCAAGATCGGTCGCATGCGGCCAAACTACCATTGAGGCTATATTTTGAATAAAACAACCCTGGGATCCACGAGGATCAACCTAATTACACGTCCTCTGCCTTTGCAAGCAAGGAACTTCGCCTCGAGAGCCTCAGTGTCCCTAGCCGACAAGTCGCCCTTGAAGAGGGAGTCGTAGGTGCGATCAAACGCAGTGGTAGGCGGTGCGGAGGGCTCCAAGAGTCCCAACCGCCGCTTGAGCAGTACCTCGTCATGCTTGGACGCCGAGAACCATCTTTTGAGCTGCAATCCGCCTGCTCCGCTTGGGCCAAGACCGCTTGGGCGGCGCCTTTTGCTTGGGAGGGTAGCTAATGAGGGGTGGCGGTCTGACCACCTGGACCTCCTCGACGAACCTAGCGAGCCGTCGCGCGGCCTCCCTAGGAGACGGTGATGGTGAGTCCTCCTCGGTTAGCGCCATAGCGCCCCTTGACGAGCCCCGCACGGGAGATCACGGGGGTAACCCCGCAATGGAGATCACGGCAGACACTTGCATATGTTCAAATGAATAAGGCATTCTCTATTCATTTGAGACAGATTTCTAGGGTTAATGATATATGTTTTCGATTGCCATGTTGGTTTGTTACTAATTCATGAATAGCATTGGTCCATGAGCCCTCAAGAAACAACTCATTTGTTTCAAAATCATTTGTGAGGACAGTTACCGGTTAGCGTTGCTACATTGTAGATAGTCGACATGTTGCATCTTTGTATCTAGCTAAAAGTTGGTGGCGGATATAAGGAAAATTTAGGTTTGATTATGTATATTATATATATAGCCATCAGATTTAAATGTATACATAGATTAATTGACATAATCCCATGTCCCTACTACTAGCTTTTGTATACAATAACTTACAAGTAAAGCTTTTGCGAAGTCCCATTTACAAAATTTGCAAGATAGACCTCAGGCCAAGATTCTGCCTTGTATGCCAAAGTACTTCCACTATCCGTATAATCTGTTTTGTGATATGAACTTGAGCTTCTACTCCTTTAGCAATGCTTTAATAGACTTTGTTCTGAAAACTGTTATGAGATTTTGCGATGAACAGAATCTTCTATGTTATGATAGAACAATAGCTACGATGTTCAGCAAGCAGAGAAGTATCGGTTCCAACTAGAACCAGCAACAGCTCAATGGATAATCCATGGCCTCATGGCTTTCTCGCTCCACTTGATCCCCATCTCCACAACATGCCCAAGCCTCAGTGTACCATAGGCTGGTCCTCCGTGGAGGCACGGCAAAGCCGCGCCAGTGCTTCTAGTATTGACATGAAAACGGTAGATTCCACTTCAGTCCGCTATGATGACGACACGCCTGGCGAAAAATTCCTCATACTTTTAGAGGATAAGTGCCGCAAAAAACACAATTCCTGTCCCTTCACTGATGCTTCATGCGTTCTCAGCGAAGGATAATAGCAGAGAGAAAATGCATACATAGGAACGGCTCAGCTGCAGCTATACAAAGTCCGCAAAATCAAAGCGATATCCTACACATTCAGTCAACTACAGAGTCGGTGAGCTATATTCAGATTTGTGTATTGCTGCATATAAATGATTCAATTAATCGGCACTAAATAGCTTTATCATTTCCTTTGTAGACTCTTGCACCACCAGTGGATCCTAATCATATCCCATCGAAGAATGATGAGACTAGGTGAGTAAAACCATAGAACATATATAGACCAGTCATACAGATTTGTACATAGCAGCTTCTGCTGACATGATAACGATTTCTAAAGTATTGACCATGTGCTCAGGTAATTTGACAAAGATTAACAATCACATACATCACTAAACTACCATAAAAATAGAGAAACAAGTGCTTCCTCATTAATAAAATGCAACAACAGTATTCCTACCTTCTCTGTCATACTATCATCATTAAGCTGGAGAGAAGGATGACTTGGCCACAGCAGACACTACACAGAAAAGTGAATATAGGATGGCTCCTTCAGTGTTCCAGACTTCCAGCCCAAACCAAAGAGGTACATTGCCAGACCAAAAGAAATGAATGCACGTATATACATAGATGCATAGAAATTTGTAACCACATCCATCCATAAAAAATGTTTTTTACATCATAGGCCTAAATCCACTTCCAAAAAAGATCCAGGTCTTCTTAACCTGACACTCCCAACTAGATACACTCCTACAAACATGCAAAAATGCATAATATAGCCATGCATTTCTTCTCTATGAAATTTTATTAATTGATTTCACATGTTAAAGCAGGTTAAATAAGAGTGTCTGTCATGACTTGCAATCTTTTAAAAGGTGCAATGAACACTGAGAGAAGACAGACACCTTCTCAATGTTCTCGCCATGCAGTTGACCCATCTGCTCCCAAACTGCAGTGCGTAGCAACAAAATAAGCTTGCCTTCCAGGCAACTCCACTTCTATGTTCTCTAAGCCATACACACCATGGCAAAAATGTTGTTACTCTACAATCATGCACTTAGTTTAGTACCTATAACATGAACTGTACCTATTTGTGAGCAGATTACTATGCATCGAGATACCTATGTTGTGGCTGAACTAATTATGGCAACAACTATCTCAACTACCTCTTTCCTGTGTGCGTCGTACTGCGATTCCAGTGCAGATCGCTCCTGTCTCTTAGTGCGCTAAATAATTTCCTATAAAGTGCTCTTGTTCTCCTCTATCATCTTGTCTGGGCTGATCTTAGTTACTACATCACCTGGCAGGCTACCACACACGGGCACGCGGGTCACAACTTGTGCAAAAAATTCTGGAACAAAAAGGTACATTATGAAAACATCTATAGTTACTATACCTTCAAACATCTATTTCACAAATAATAATTCAGTTCATATATGTACCTGCAGATATCATACCTCTCAACGATGCTACACGAAGAAACACCTAGCATAACAGGCAACCACTACCTGGACTGACATATGAAGTCAACGCATCAATCTACCATGGCACCTAGATCTGCAGTTCCTTATGCTGACACAGAGCTTTATTAGCCCCTGACTTTTGTAAATAATATACCCTATTTAGCTGGTATATGCTTTCCAGCATAGGGCAAGTAGCAAACTTGGATTAAAACTATGCAGTAATGCGACAAGGACCATATGAACCACTTATCCTATGTATGTGAATTTAAGACAAGCTATGAAACGAATCCTTTTTTTACGTACATCACATATTACAGATATGTAAACATTAATCAAAGCATGACAACTATAATCAGCATGGCCAGCCTGTTGTATCCGTATAAGACTAACCTAAATTCAAACCCTCAAGGGCGCGAGGAACCGCGTGCTTTGCCACTAGTACACAACCAAGTAGGGATGCATCAGAAGAAATTCAAAGAGCAGTAGAGCATAAACCACCATTTCAGTAAGGTAGACATAGGCATGCATGGGGTTCAAAACAAAACACCCCTAGTTTCCTAAATCCTCCAATAATAAAATCACATGACCAAATTTCATACTAAAATCACAATACATGATTCTGTTGTAGATGCAACACATAGTTAACATGTACAGCGAAAAGAACTAGGCACCATCACATTTCCTTTTAGACAAACTAGCAGACCTCCCAGGTCAAAATCTGAATCTTGGCCTTGCTCTGGTTTTCAAAGAACTAGACACCATCACATTACCTTTTAGACAAACCAGCACACCTCCCAGGTCAAAATCTGAATCTTGGCCTTGCTCTAGTTTTCACTGCATTACAAACAGTAACTTATCAACATTATAGAATAAGAAAAAAAAATCTCAATAAAACACAGAGCATACATTGGTGAATAGCGAAAACAAGTAACACTCCACATAAGGGCTTGTTTGCATACTGTATAAATTAAATGTCAATAGGGTAAGCAAGAGTCTACATGCCATACTTCTATCTAACACCCATAATGCGACAACCTGAACATGCCCACAGAAAATGCTAAGACGCTTAACATGACATATGCCTGTATGAAAACAAACTGCATATATGAGCTCGTAATTACCTTGCAACATGCAGCTTCAAATACTTGGGGAGCTCAGAAGGAAGGAACGGTTGAAAGTACCGGTATTTATACTTGATAAATTCAACATCCTCAGGAGAGTGTTTTTCCGCTTTCCTGATATAGATACATGATGACACCACAGTCATGCTAGGCATGTCGATGGCAACCAACCATGTCTCGTCATAATTGTAACCAGTGTCCTTCATCCCCTTCTCTTCCCTCAACACAAAACATATGATGTTTGGGTTAGCCATGCTTACAACAGGGTACTCCAATGGGATGCGTGGGAGATGCTCAAAGTCAGGAAGCTTCCAGAGATCATCGGATTTGAGCACAGACCCCATAACCCAAGATGTGTTTATCTCAGTTATCCTTAAGGTCCACGAGGTGACCTTAAAACCAAATTCAGGTCTGAATCTGTGATCAGCCATCTTGCCATCAAGTTGGTCGACATGCAAAACATGATGAAACCATGCTCCTCGTTAACAGAGACACACTGGTACAGTTCCGCCAATGATCCACCATGGAGGGTGCGGTCTAGATTAGGTAGCTTGGCAGGGAATGGTTTGTAATAGAGCTGAGAGCAAGACTGAAATACATCGCATAGCAAAACTCCACCAGTACAGTAATCAACCCAACACAGATAGCCCCGTACTGCCATGACAATATCAGTGCACCAACTAGAGACCAAAGTATCCAAATCCAGATCACTGTTACCGAAGTCAATCTTTGGATGCCTGATCATCCATTGGCTAGTGGCTCTATTCGTGTAGAACACATGAATCTCAACCTGGAATTTGGCAAACCTGTCAATTTGCAACTCCACAAGGGCAGAGTTCTTGCCGCGGCGCAGGATGCCAAGGTCCAAGCCTTCAAGCCTGCGAAGGCGCTGTGTCGTGAGGTTATAGACCCCCGCCGCGAACAGGGCCCGAAAATCGGCCAGGGTGCCGTCGATGGAGGGGACCAGCTCCAGGGACGGGTGGCAGGAGGCATCGCGGGCCCCTAGCCGCTCCAGAGAGGGACGGCAGGAGCCATCCCCGGCCGTGTAGATGAAGTAGTCGTACACGTCGACGGATGTGCGGCCGTGCACGGCGATGGGATATATCATCTGCAAAAGCAGGGCATCGCGGTGGGCGGATACGACGAAGAAGCGGTCGAAGTCCCCCTTGCCGGCCGGCCAGAACAGGTAGAGGTGGGACGACTGCGG
This sequence comes from Bothriochloa decipiens, assembly GCA_023333625.1. Classification (NCBI taxonomy): domain Eukaryota; kingdom Viridiplantae; phylum Streptophyta; class Magnoliopsida; order Poales; family Poaceae; genus Bothriochloa; species Bothriochloa decipiens. The sequence continues at coordinate 15,268,932 of CM041641.1, read as the reverse complement.
CGGCTCGCGAAGTAGGAAGGAGATGCGGACCTCGTCGCCTCTAGAGTTGGTGCACGACGCCTCGGTAGGGGAACCGGTGGGGAAGGAGTCCTCGAAGACGTAGCGGTCGACTAGGACCCAGTCGGGAAGGTAGGAGGGGAAGGAGGCCATGGCCGGCTGATCGGTGTCCCGGGCGGCGGCGGAATCGCTGGAAGGGTGCGCTCGGATGGGATGGGCGGCGCTGTCAAGACGGGCTGGCGTCCTGGGCCGTGCGCTGCGTCCGGTGGGCGGTGGCGTTCATGTGCCTGCGTCCAGCCGCGGTGGACCATGCAGCAGGGCCCACCTTGCTATTGTTGCCGCTGCCCATTTGATAAGCTAAGTTAATCTTTTACCGCCAAATATACCCATGCATTACGACGGAAGAAAAAAGAGGAACTTGAGTAACAGAAAGGCATCCATTACACGAGTGATTGGAAAGGCATAAGTACACAGATAACATGGCATTCAAAATTCGTGTAAACAAACCTGCCCTGTTACATGAATCCTGCACTAGTGTCCGTACGTCCAGACGGACACCCGCGTCCCGACGATATTCTACAGTACACACGATGTTCTACTGTATATTGTCTAATGTTTTGGTATATATTCTTTGATGTTCTGGTTTTCGAGAACGGCACAAAGACAAATACAATGGACAATTTTTTATATAAAAAAATAATAGACAAAACTTATCCTTAGAACGATAAAAGAACAAATACAATGGACAATTCTTTTCTATGGAAAGATAAATATAATGGATAAAACAAGCAACGGTATAAAAAGAAAAGCTTGCATACGTACACGATGTTCTATCATGTTATGAGCGATGTTTTATCAGTGACTATGGATGACTTGTAACTTCCATGTTCTTTGGCCAGGTGGGCATTACTAATGGCTTGGGCATGCTCTTTTTGTTACTGCATTTCTAGATTGAAGTTAGTAATTATCTGAAATTTGTTTCACTTTCACAGATTGCCTGGTTGCTAAGCATCGATGAACAAGATAAAGCACTATCAAAGGAAATTGAAAGCAGTGATACTGATGTTGCGTACCATCTTTAGGAGATGGACATTTTCAGTCAAGTTTAATCCTTTGACTTCTGATTTGTGAAACTAAACTATTTGAAGGTTAGCTGAAAGTGCTCCCACTTTTCTATATCAGTGCTCCCACTTGTGGAACTTGTGATGATGGACTTGTAATTTGATGTAGATATTGGCTCCCACTTAAGTTTTTCTAACTTAGACTTGCTTAATCTCACAGGCTGATACCTTTGGCTCATCTGTTAGAGTTTCTGTTCGAGTGAAAACTCCGAAGAAAACAATAAGTAGGATCGCTTGTGGAGTATTTCGTGGCCATCCAGAGACAAGTGCTGGAATGAATGGCGTGAATGAGACGACAAGTGGTGGAGGCACATACTCTCCTCCTGTAGAGGAAGAACCAAATTTGTTCTTTTGATTGTCGTCAAACCATGAGTTGTAGTTGATCAGCTTGTTCACCTCTGCTGGACAGCCGCTTTTGAGTTTGTGGACTTGTAGTTTGGATTTGTGATAATATTACAACTACTCTAAATGTGTGGATTTACGATAATATTATAAATGTATGGATTTGTGGTTATGAATTGAATGGAATGAGTGCTTAATTATGGTATATGTGTGAATTTAAATTTAAAATATTTGTATATTTGAATTTGAATATGAATCTGTATTTAAAATAAAAAACAAAAAATCTTACATGATATAATTTCCCCAGAGTTGTTATTTCTAAGGAAAGATTTCTCAGGAAACTGACACCAACCTGACACCTTTACACGTCAGGTTTGCTGTGCCATCTGAGAAAGTTTCCCTAGGGGATGAAACCGCTAGGGAAAGAATGTTTCCCTACGGTTTCAGATAAAACCCTAGGGAAACGTTCTCTTTCCCGTCGAATTCCTCCCTAGGGGACTTTCCCTACGAAGAACCCTAGGGAAACGTTTTTCCCTACCGTTTTCTAGCCTTTCCTAGGGTTATACCCTAGGAAAACTTATCGATTCTAGTAGTGTGAAAACCGATATTTCATAAAATTCACGCAACAGAAGCCAATAAATTTCGCGAGTAACATTTATTATGGTAACTTATGTTTATGCTTTACAGTTATAAACTCATATAAAACAAATGACCATTAGCCTATTTCTGTAACTCCTCGTTTCTTCACCACCTCGACCCATTATAACCATGTTATCGTCCATTCTACTCCCTAATCACATGTGCCCGAATTGAATCACCGTACGTCGCTGCCTGCTTGGCTCCTCCTGCGCTTCCCGCACTCACAGCCAACCATTTCCACAATGTCACCGCCCCACCATATCACCGTATGAACATAAATACACAGCTGCGCAGTGCGCACCAGATGAACATGCATGGCCATATTGTCGCATGATATTCATGGCCCCATGCATTCCACTGCAACCGGTCCACTCGGTTGCGCACAAAAAGACGAATAAATATGGTCATTAAGGCCTCGTTTAGATGTTAAATTTTTTTTAACTTTACTACTGTAGTAATTTCGTTTGTATTTAATAAATATTATTTAATTATGAATTAAATAGGTTTAAAAGATTTGTCTCGTAATTTATAATCAAATTATGTAATTATTTATTTATTTTATCTATATTTAATGCTTAATACAAATGACTAAATATTGATGTGATAAAAAAAGATAAAAAACTTAAAATTTAAGGTACATAATCCCGTAGCCCACCACAAATGCAGAAACTGAACGGCACGTAGCGCTATCTGCCTTCACGTTGTCGTCGTATAGCACGCCAGCGCATCCGCAACAAGAACGCTTTGTTCGTCTTCACAGGTCCACGGCAATGGAAATCACCGTGGCAGCAGCCCGCCGGGGAGAAGGAGACTAGCGGAGGAAGCAGCCCCAGCGCTCACGGAGGAGGCGCTAGCTGCCAGCCATGCTCATGGAGGCAGCGACCCCAAGCGCTCGCGGAGGAACGCGACGAGGTGCTCGCGGCCGGCGGCTCTTGCAGAGTCCCTTCGCTGCTTGCGATATGCTTGCGTCCTGCGGCGTTTGCGGCCGTGCTCCTGTGCGCCATGTTAGCTAGCTCTTCTCCAAGGTACGTTATTATCCTCCTGAGTTCTAACTCGTTTTCGACCCTCCTGGCTAAAAGTTGCAGTCTTTCGAGACATTATTACTAATGACTTGGACGGAGGGAGTTCTCTGCATTCTTCTATGCTTCTACTATTGGAGCCTGCACCAAGCCTCCGCTTGACTGCTGCTACATTTTCCGTGTCTCCGTCGAGTCATCACACGCAAAACGCAATGTATACATTCAGCCGGGATACCGAGTTGCCAACCCAACTGAACCTTTTCTGTTGGATTTGACAGCCATGCATGTATGTATATCATCTAATCCTTCAAAGAAGTTAAAAACTACTCATGTGTGTTCATGCTATTTCTCCCAATTTGGTCCATGATTTCACGCTGATAAATGGAAACGTCAGAATCAAGAAGTAATGTTTACTCGCTTGCATATTTTATTTTCATGTTCAATTTTTCTAAAACAGTCAAGATAAGTTTGTCCAGTGGTTCTTTAAAATGTGGACCAGTAAATTGGTGTTCTCTTTGGCATATTCACACTATCATCTATTGTTTGTCTGAATCTATCCTTTGTGAACCCAAGGCAACGTACTATGGTCCCTGCATAAATTCTTCTCATATACACTAAGTAGCTTACTAGATATTCTCTCTCTTTACACAAAATGTCCACACCATCCTCGCTAAGTCCATGTCATTCCTAATTTAACTCCATAAGATGTTTTTCTCTTTATAAACTATATTCTTCCTTCATACCCGCGGCAACACGTGGGGAATCCACCTAGTTCATACCCACTACAAGTCCTATCTAACACCACAGTAAGTCACGTTATCAGCCACTACAAAAGAAACTGAATAGCAAAACGCATCAAGTAACAACAATCATCTCGTTAATCCTCTTTAGCTCCCAGCCTATTGGTAACCGATCGTCACTGGATCTTATGAAGTAAGATCCCACACTCCAACACTCTTGCGTCTCTTGAGCTCACCTACTGCATCTTGCTATTTTAAGCCATGGACGCCAGAGCAGCACAACCACTTGCTATTTTACAGTTTAGAGTTTAGAAGACGTGTCATCTATCTCACCAGCATGCTTGCATCTTCATCTCTGTGACTCCCGCAGCCGGTGCTGCTGGCCTCCACTCTGGTAGCTAGGTGCTCCTAATTTTAAGCTTCCACATTTCTCTGATTGCCAAGCTTATTGTTTTGAACTTTGTCAGATTATGGTTCAGCCACGTCATCCTATTTGCCAAGAGCTTGATCTACCTCTTGCGATCGTCTCTTCAGCTTCCCATCAACCCATAACACATTCAGCACACCAGATGAATACGGAGCCAGACAGGTTATTGCCATTTGCCATATCCATTCATCGACCATAGTACTCCGTTATTATGCATCACATCTCCGTTCCTGTACAACATGGTTAAGGATGTGCTTGTAGTAAATGCGTCTTCTTGTGATTTTTATATCTATCATCAGAGGACGGTAGGCCGGATCCAAAAGAGGCAAACAGCAGCCTACAAGTGTTAGCAACTGTGCGGGAGGATAATGGCCCACTACTAGCCTTGGCGTCGTAGGAAGCAGCCTCATTGACTCCATTCTGATCACTGCCAACACGCTACCTGTTGTAGAGGCTTCCCAACGCGACCTTCTTGCCTGGGTCATGCAAATGATTAGCCGTTGTCACGGCATGCGTCGCTCGCTAGCTTACTAAAGGGGATTTGGATTTCTCATATTTACTCGGTGAGACCGTAACAGAAATATGAAACGAAGTGGCCAAATAAAATGAAGACCGAGATCATTCATACACGTTTTTTTGTCTTTTTATCAGCCTTCTGCATCGAAGAGAGAGTATATTATGAGCCTCAATTATTAATGCTTGACTCATTAGTACGTTTTAGCAATTCTTAATATACATGTCCAAAAGAAAAGCTTCAAGTGTAATTTTCTATTTATACTCTTATAATGCAAAGACATCGCACAACATGAGTCGTTACTAATACCTCATTCTTATATTCGTATTGCTCATCATGCCTCCACTATTATGAATTGCCACAAATAAAATATATATCAGCCAAGCATACCATACCACATTAGTTATTTATTCAGCAAATTCCCGCGGCAACGCATGGAAAATTCACCTAGTTTATTTTATGATGGATATCACATCTATGATATAAGTTAAGGCTCAATGTCCTATTAAACCTGTATCAAATTAAAATACACCTTGATATATCTTTCCTTATGTTGCAAAGCATATAATTATTTATACATAAATAAATATATTATAGCCTGATTTGTTATACTGCGCATATGTTCCTATGACTCAATATCGACCTTTGTAGTTTTTTTGACGTATCATATTAATTTTTGTAACTTTTTTATCAATGCATTAGGATTGATCTACTTGCCGATGATTATGATAGGATATCTCTCTTTTTTATTTGACATGACAGCTCTTGTCAGGGTTACATATTGTCCAACATTTCAGTTCACGAAATAATTAGTTGTATCATTGAGTAATCCATATTTTAATACAAATAAACTTTTTTTCAATACTATATATAGATGGTGTAAATCTGTCTCCTCAAAATTTAATGCAGAAACAAACATAATAATTGTTGAAAAGTAGGGGTTATACAACGAGGCTTAGTATTGGGTAGGACCGAACAACGAAAAGTTAGTGAAGGTTTGAGGGACACTCATGATGAGGACATCCCCTATGTATTTGAACCTATATGCATGCAACATATGCAAAGATGATTTAACACACCTACAGACAAAGCACCATCTAAGAGCATCTTCAATAGTTTGCCAAATAAGGTTGCCATCCTTAAAATTTGGCAAAACAATAAAATTTTATCTCCAACATTTTGCCAAATGAGCTTGCCATTTTTACCAAGTTGCTATTCTTCCCCTCCGCGCGCGTATCTTTACATGCGCATCGCACTTGCCATCACGCTGGTCTTCCCGCAGGCGTCGAGAGGCGCCCACCCTTCAGCCGCGCGTACAACAAAACGGCCCTCCTCCAGCGGCGTCGGCTGTCGCTGCCTCATCTTCCAGCTTCTCCACGCTGACTACGTCCCCAACGCGATGAAGGAGTTCATTGGTGACCCCGGTTATACGTTCTTCGGCGTGGGCGTGCAGGCGGACGCCGAGCGGCTCCGGAACAACAACGGCATGGTGGTGGGAAACTCGTGGGACATGGCGGAAGTCGTGGCAGCGGAGATGGAGCGCCCGGACCTCCCTGTGCAGTCCCGCATCCTCGGCTTCCTCCCGTCACCGACCGTGAGTGACGGATCCCACTGCAGGGCTCTTCGTTTCTTAGCGGGGCTCTTCATTTCTTAGCGATGCTCTTCGTTCGCTTAGCGGGCTCTTCGTTTCTTTAGCTGGTTTTTTTATTTTACCAAGTCCAAATGACAAACTCTTAAAGAGAGTCTATTTTTTCACTTGCCATATATTTTGGCAAGTTGTCAAATCACGATATTTGCCAAGTAAATTTTGGCAAACCGTTAGATGCTCAAGAATCATAACATATATGGATAGATCATTTTTTACGAAACTAACAAAACTGGTTTGGTAATTTTCTGATTTTTCTACCACGCTAAATTTTGTAAGATTTTCAACATTTTGCATCGAGAACCCTGATCTATTTCAAAAACTATTAAGACTCTTTCATCTTCTCATTCTTTCTTATAACTTTACATCAAGAACCCTATATTTCTTTTTATTATCTTTCTTATTCCTTACCTCTATTGCATGTAACTCCTTACCTATATTTCTTTTTATTATCTTTCTTATTCCTTACCACCCGTCGAGTGACGGAACTCCGCGCGGGCGGACGACCCCCCGTCGAACTGCCACACCTCCTTCGGCTCACCTATTTCCTGTACGGGATCCAAGGCATTTAATGCTCCTACCAAACTCCTGCCTAACCGCATGGCCACAGCAGGGTTACAGTGACCAATTACGACGGTCAAATCCACCTTTTATCGCCCATGCTCGGGGAATCAACGGTTCGTACCATACTGTTACACCATACCGGACACTGTGCCTCGTCAGGCACCCCCTCGAGACGCAATTGCCAAACACCCGTACCGTATTTCTCGGGGCTCGGCCTTATCCGCTCAGGCCTCGACCCCTCCTCGGCTACCCCTCGACTTGGACCTCGACGCCTCCGGTCAGCGCTCCAACAACTCCTGACACGAAGTCTACAGGGACTTGCACGCCCCGCATGGGCGCCGATCTTTCACCGACCAACTATGGCGTCATCATGACACACCTGGAGGACAGCCATCCTCTCCAAAGCACGTCGCTACAGGGCAGACCACGCCCAGTACACGCCTCTACAGCAACCACAACATGAACGGCATCAACCCCTCAACGTCAGCGCCTACGACAGCCCTAGGGTTTTTGCACACTTGAGCCTTGAGCCTCCCCTTGGCCTATAAAAGGGGACGTCAGGGGATAGTTTAAGGCATTCGAACAAGCATCGGACGACACCTGAGCACCCATTGGCAAGGCATAGGCATAGCTCTCCTAGGACAGGCATTGCTCTTCACCCTCCGTCCATACTCGCTCGCTTGTATCCCCCTGTACAAGCACTTCGGTGCAAGATAATATAATCTCTCTCCCCCCGCTGGACGTAGGGCTTTCTCTTGCCCGAACCAGGATAAAAATTGTGTGTTCTTCTTGCATCACCATCCGGATTAGAGAGCACGCAACACAAATTCACTCGTTGGTGCCTGGCCCCCGGGTTAAAATACCGATAGATGGCACGCCATGTAGGAGAATCTGCATGTCACGACCGTTTCCTACCATTTTTCGGATGGTAGACCCTGTTTCACCACTTCCGTTCGCCACAGTGATCTGGTTCGGGAGCCTGGAGTTCATGTCACTCGGCCGCGGCCAGGAGATGATCCTTCTTCCACCCAGAGACCCGGAGGACAGCGACAACGAGCCTCCCAGAAGTGGGAGGATGGCACGTCGGTCCCACTGCTCTCGCCGTGTGTCCATGGCCAAGAGGCACCGCGATTGGCGCAAGCACCGTCGCCTGCTCGCGGGCAAAGCGGCGTCCACCATGGTCACCGCACCTCCGACTAGCGATGCGGGATTCCTCGTTGAGGGCATGTCTGACCTGTCTTTGGGTGCAAAGGGTGAGCCAGGAGGACCCCATGACGACCTAGACTTGAGCTTTGCTATGTGTTTGCCGAGGGGACGACAACAAGTCTCTCCGGCAGGCGCAAGTCCAGCACCACCCAACTTGCTCCCGCACGGGCTGTTCACCTCTCGTCGACCGTTCCCTTTCGGCCTCGATAACGTCGCCAAGTCGTACTCCTCCTCGGTGAGCACTAATATGAGTGTGTACGAGGACCTCCTCCATGCCACCATGGATTTGGTGACTTCCACGCCGGCCTCCGAGTACCCAGAGTCTTCAGGGACTCCCGGCCCCAAGCGCTACAAGCTCGGTACATTCCGGCACCAGCTGGAGGAGGAGCGGCACGGACAGGGGTCCTTCCCCAACAACTACTTCAGCTACGTCAACTCCGACTCTGCCGACGACAACTACGACCCCACGTGCGAGTGATTCCACGTCGACGGGGCCATCGCGTCGAGCGAAGAAACCAATGACGCCGCAGCGGTAGCAGTGGGGGCCAACCCAGGACGCGCAATATGCCTATCTCACGCAGGTTCGAGAGATGCAAGCCAAGCTCGACGAGGATCGGGAGCGCCTGTGCCAGATCAAGCAGACCCTCGAGCTAGAGCGCGGGCGCGGCCACGGCTTAGGGGCTCGAGCCAGAGCTCAAGAAGTCAACAGGCAGATCATCGGGGAGGAGCGGTCGAGTGTCCCTTCTTTAACCGTGCCAGCTAAAACATCGTCGCCGCCACCATGCTTCTCCGCAATATGTCGGCTCCCTCGAATGTCGAAGCACGTCAGTTTCGGGAAGAGGTTAGGGACTCCTCGAGACGGCAGCCGCGCAGCAGGCCGAGAGTTCAGCCTTGAGACATCGGGGTGTGACCTCGGAACGACCCGCCGAACCCTCCCAACGATGAGAGGGAGGGCTCGATTCATCAGGAGGCCGCCCTTCAGGCGAAGAAAGCGACTCCGGTTTGAGACCGCATCATCAACAACCGTGAGCCTCGAGACGCACGCCACGACATCAACAAGAACCGCAGACGCAAGAGCGGAGACGCCGAGGCGTGAGGCTACAGCACACACAGGGACGGGCGCTACGACAGCGATGAGGACAGACACCGGTCCCCCGAGCCGCCGGGCCCTCGAGTCTTTAGCAGGACGATTCGGAGGACGCCGCTGCCAAATCCCTTTCGTCCCCCCACGAGCCTCGTCAAGTACAACGGCGAAACCAAGCCCAAGCTATGGCTAGTCGACTTCAGGTTGGCATGCGAGTTGGGTAGGGTGCACAATGACCATGCCATCATCCATCAGCTCCCCCTATTTCTATCGGACACCGCTCGAAGGTGGCTCGAGGAACTTCCCCCCGATCAGATCCGTGACTAGACCAACCTTGTCAGGGTGTTCAAGGGGAACTTCAAGGGAACATACATATGCTCTGGCAACAAGTGAGACCTCCAAAACTGCAAGCAGAGGCCTGGGGAGTCTCTTCGTATTTTCGCTCGGTGCTTCTCCAAGCAATGCACTGAGCTCCCCATATCCCCGACGATGATGTGATCCTAGCATTCATTATCGGGACCACCCGCAAGGAGCTAGTATGGGAGCTGGGTGTAACCCCCCAATACCGCCGACGAGCTAATGGACATCGTAGCCAATTTTGCCGTCGGCGAGGAGGCTGTCGGTGCCTTCTTTGGCAATGGCAAGGATAAGGGGAAGGCGCAAAAGGGCAACCCTGAGAGCTCAAGCAAGGGTGCTAGGAAGAGCAACAACAAGAAGAAAAAGAAGAACCAGCAGGGCAAGCGCGAGGTCACGATCGACGACCTTGTCACCGTAGCCGAGCGCAAGAAACCTCGAGGCCCCCCGACGGGGGCATCTTTGACAAGATGCTAAAGGAGCCCTACCCTTACCACAAGGGAGGGGCGAACTACAACCTCGAGGACTGCCACATGCTCAGGAAGTACTTCGACAGCTTGGGCCTCAAGAAGGACGACAAAAAGGAGGACCCCAAGGACAAGGGCGGCGACAAAGAGGACGGCTTCCCCGAGGTCTACGACTGCTACATGATCTACGGGGGGCCCTCGGCCAGGCTCTTGCCACGCCAGCGCAAGAGGGAGCATCGAGAAGTCTTCTCTGGGCGGGTTGCGACCCCTCACTACCTCGACTGGTCCCGTACAACCATCATGTTTGACCATGACGATCACCCGGACCACATCCCCAGTCCAGGGGTGTACCCACTCGTCGTTGACCCCATCATCGTCAACATCCGTCTCTCCAAGGTACTCATGGACGAAGGGAGCAGCCTCAATGTCATTTATGCAGAGACCCTTGATCTCCTCGGGTTCCCAAGGATGAAACTCCAACCTAGTGTCGGGGGGCTTCCACGAAGTTGTACCAGGGAAGAAGGCCGACCCTATCGGCCGCATCGACCTCCCCGTCTGCTTTGGCAACTCCGTGAACTTTAGGAAGGAGACGCTCACCTTCGAGGTGGTCGGGTTCCATGGCAAGTACCATGCCATCATCGGCCGGCCCAGCTACGCCAAGTTCATGGCGATCCCCAACTACACCTACCTCAAGCTCAAGATGCCGGGACCCAAGGGCATTATCACCGTCGCCCCCTCCTACGAGCACGCCTATGACTGCAACGTCGGGTGCGTTGAGAATGGGGAGGCCATTGAAGAATCTGTGATGCTGACGGCGACCCTCGAGGGCCTTGCCGCTGAGGTCCTAGACCCCAAGCGCCATGCAGGCAACTTCGAGCCAGCAGAAGACACGAAGAAGATCCTCCTCGACCCCAGCAGCTCCGACGGGAGGGTGCTGTCGATCAGCGCCACCCTCGACAATAAATAGGAAGCAGTGATCATCGACTTTCTCCATGCGAACGCTGACATGTTTGCGTGGAGTCCCTCGGATATGCCGGGCATACCGAGGGAAGTCGCCGAGCACGCCTTGGAGATCCGGGCCGGGTCCAAGCCGGTGAAACAACGCTTGCGTCGCTTCGGCGAGGAGAAGCACAAGATCATCGGGGAGAAGATACACAAGCTTTTGGAAGCCGGATTCATCAAGGAGGTTCATGATCCCGAGTGGTTAGCAAATCCTGTACTAGTTAAGAAGAAGAATGAGAAAATTAGGATGTGTGTAGATTACACCAGTTTAAATAAAGCATTTCCAAAAGTTCCTTTTCCTTTACCACGCATTGATCAAATTGTTGATTCCACCGCAGGATGTGAAACTCTTTCTTTTCTCGATGCTTATTCTAGTTATCACCAAATCAAGATGAAGGAGTCCGACCAACTCGCGACCTCCTTCATCACCCCTTTTGGCATGTACTGCTATGTAACCATGCCCTTCGGCCTTCGAAACGCTGGGCGACGTATCAACTGTGCATGCTCCATGTCTTTAGTAAACACACTGGGAAAACAGTTGAGGTCTACGTCGACAATATCATAGTCAAATCTAAGAAGGTCGACAACCTCATCGATGACCTCAAAATCGCGTTCGAATGCCTCCGCGCGAAGAACATCAAGCTCACCCCAAGAAGTGTGTCTTCGGTATCCCTCGAGGCATGCTCTTGGGGTATATTGTTTTTCAGTGCGGCATCGAGGCCAATCCCAAAAGAATCTCAGCAATCACCAGGATGGGCCCAATCCAAGATCTCAAGGGCGTTCAGAAGGTGATGGGCTGCCTCGCGGCCCTCAGTCACTTCATCTCGCATCTCGGGGAAAAAGCTCTACCTCTGTATCACCTCTTGAAGAAGTTAGAACACTTCACATGGACCCTCAAGGCCGAGGAGACCCTCACTAAGCTCAACGATGCTGACCTCACCTCCTGTTCTCGTACCTCTGAATCCTGCCGAAACTCTCTTGCTCTATGTCGCCGCAACCACCCAGGTGGTCAGCGTGGCCATAGTCATCGAGAGGGAAGAAGAAGGGCACACCTTGCCTGTCCAGCGGCCTGTCTATTTCATCAGCGAGGTACTCTCAGAGACCAAGGTTCGCTACCCGCAGATCCAGAAGCTACTCTATGCCATCGTAGTCACGCGACGTAAACTCCAGCACTACTTCCTTAGCCACCTGGTGATTGTGGTCTCGTCTTCCCCCTCGGAGAGATAGTCTAGAACCGGGAAGCTATGGCCAGGATAGCTAAGTGGGCGGTCGAGCTCATGGGTGAGACACTCAACTCCCTCCAGCATAGATACAAGTAGAACTATGGACAATGTTCTTCGACGGGTCACTGATGAAGACGGGGGCGGGCGCGAGCCTGCTCTTCATCTCACCACAAGGCGTCCACATGCGCTACGTGATCCGACTACACTTCATCGCCTCTAACAACATCGCAGAGTATGAGGCCCTCGTCAACGGCTTGCACATCGCCATCGAGCTCGAGGTTCGACGCCTCGACGTTCGCGGTGACTCGCAGCTCGTGATCGACAAGGTCATGACGGCATCGAGCTACCACGACCCCAAGATGGAGGCCTACTGCAAGGAGGTCCGCAAGCTGGAGGATAAATTCCACGGCCCCGAGCTCAACCACATCGCCCGCAGATACAATGAGGCCGCGGATGAGATAGCCAAGATTGTGTCCACTCGAGGTACCATCCCACCTAATGTTTTCTCGAAAGATCTGTACGAGCCCTCCGTCGATCTAGGCGCAGGGGAAGGAATTGCAACGCAGGCAGTCGACCCTCTCCCTTGACCGGGGCCGAGGTCATGGAGATCGAGGGGTCGCCTCCTCCACCAACCCCACGCCAGACTTGCGCACTCCCTTCCTCGACTGCCTTATTCGAGGGGAGCTTCCAGAAGATCGAACCGAAGCCTTGTGCATCGCTCGACGGGTCAAGACCTACGACCTCTACGGCGATGACAAGGAGCTCTACCGACGGAGCACCACCAGAGTTCTTCAACACTACATCACCATCGAGGAGGGAAGGAAGCTTCTCAAGGACTTACACTTAGGGGCTTGCGGCCATCACGTTGCGCCGAGGACCCTTGTCAGAAATGTCTTCTAGCAAGGTTTCTACTGGCCGACCACAGTCTCCGACGCTATCAACCTCGTTCGCTCGTGCGAGGGGTGCCAATTCTATACCAGGCAGACCCACCTCCCAGCTCACGCTCTACAGATGATCCCCATTATGTGGCCGTTCGCGGTTTGCGGGCTCGATCTCGTGGGGCCTCTGAAGAAGACAACCGGGGGCTACACTCATCTGCTCGTAGCCATCGACATGTTCTCCAAGTGGATCCAGGCTCGACCCATCACCAACATCCGGTCCGAGCAGGCAGTGCTATTCTTCACCGACATCATCCATCGCTTCGGGGTCCCCAACGTCATCATCACCGACAACGGCACGTAGTTCACCGGCAAGAAGTTCCTAGATTTCTGTGACCACCATCACATTCATGTGAACTGGTCCGCCATCGCTCATCCTAGAACTAACGACCAAGTCAAGCATGCCAACGGCATGATTTTACAAGGTCTCAGGCCTCGGATCTTCAATCGACTGAACAAGCATGACAAGAAGTGGGCTGCTGAGCTGCCTTCGGTCCTATGGAGCCTAAGGACAATGCCCAGTCGAGCCACGATATTCATCCCATTCTTTATGGTCTACGGGTCTGAGGTCGTCCTCCCCACCGACCTCGAGTACGGGTGCCCTCGACTAAAGGCCTACAACGAGCAGACAAACGAGGAAGCACTCGCAGATGCCGTTGACCAACTCGAAGAAGCTCGAGACATGGCTCTCCTCAACTCTGCGAGATACCAACAGAAGCTCCGACGCTACCACGACAAGCACGTGCGTAAGCGGGACCTCCAAGTCGGCGACCTCGTCCTCCCTCAACGGTAGAACAACAAGGGCCGCCACAAGCTAACTCCACCATGGGAGGGCCCCTTCATAGTCGCGGAGGTGTTGAAGCCCGGAACCTACAAGCTATCCAACGGAAAGGGTGAAAGCTTCACCAACGCATGGAACATTGAACAGCTACGTCGTTTTTACCCCTAGGGCCTCGAGGCCTTGTATATTTTCCATGTCATGAATGAATATGAAGTACTTTCGTTTACAGTTCAACTTTTTGTTCATAAGTCTAAGGTAGCCTCGACTCTGCTTCATCAGAGCCAAGCCTTCCTCCAGGGCTACAAGGGGGAACCCCCCTAAGTTCCTTAAAAACTCGCATGTTTTTTTTCAAAAACTCAACATCCTATTCTCTATATGCCTTGATGCTTGCTGTCACTCCGTCGAAAACGCCATGCAACGCCCTGAGGGGTCGAGGGGCATCGAGCCGCGAGACCACCCATGCCCCCGGGCTACGGTACCTCCACTCATCCCCCCTCGAGGGGCATGCGCGCGCGTCAACAACTTTGCGAGCGGCCGACTCAGGCAAAACAAGGAATAGAACATCAAGAAAAAACATGTGCAAAATAAAATATATACATCAGTGTATAATGTTTTAAGGCCACTAGGGCCACATCATCACGGTTCACAAAATCTAACCTATTACATGGGCCTCCTTGCCCAGATCGGCTCACAAGCCTGCGCCGCCTTCTTCATTGTTGGCGTTTCTTAACATTACTACTAAAGATGGACTATAAGTCCGTCCTTAATAATAATAATAGAAATTGCGTTGACATTCCTAACCACCATTACTTCAGAAAGGTAACCCTTGGCCCTTAATGGCGCCGACCTAGGTAATGCAGTCTGGTAAGAACAGTTAGAAGTGCCTGATTGGCCTTCCTAACCATCATTACTTACAATATGCAAAACTGTGACACGGCGCCGTGTGGTGCAACAAGAATTACAATCCTTAAGTAAAGGTACTTAGATACGCCAATCAATAGCTCAGTAAGATATTAGATTAAATCTGCAAGCGCATAGAACTATCATTGCAGTATTTCAACCCATGAGTATTCAAGGGTGTCGTATTTATAATTTCCCATAGGAGGGCATGATGAATGCATCTAGCTTTGGTATAAACGTGATTACTTATTGAATGCATAGGTAGTCATAGCATAAACAAGGGTTAAACCAGGTTCATAAGATAGTGGACACACACATCGGAGCAACCTCAAGGATAAAAGATAAATAAAGAATAAAGAATAACCAAGTGAGCAGGCATTGGTCGCATACAGCTATGCAAAGAATAATAAGATACATCTAACTAATATGACTAGAATCAGGACTAAGTCTAGAATGATAGGGAGATCCCACAGCTGGTCTGCCAGCCGATAGAGACTTTACAAACTCCTACTCAATACCCGAACATGAGGGAATGCTAGGGATGGATAGGGTTGTCACCACCTGCCCACCTACCCCTCTGCCCGTGGGGCACCGACATATCCGCTGATCTCCGCATATCCGAGCACCACGCTCGTGTAATTGGAAACAACTCCTAACCTCCCGGGACCCCAACCTTTTGGATTGACAGGCTCGGCTAGGAGCAACCATGACGGCACAACGAACCATTATCCCATCCTTAGTTCTTCCTCTATTCATACTAATTTGATGAACGACGAATAACATTGATGAACATATCAAGAACATAACACATAGACTATAGACTAGTTTATATGTTATGATCATAATATGAGCAAGACTATACTCTAATTCAGATGCATTTCTATATAAATAAGATGAGAACTTGCTCATAGAGGAGAATTGAATTATATTCATACCAAGATGTTCTTGATTCCTCCAAGGAGACAAGCTCTCCTTGATAGCTTTGCCTTGCTCAACTACTAACACTTTACTAAAGAGAACAAGTATGAAATGTGAGGTGTAGTGCTCCAAATGTTGGTGTGTGTTTGTGGCAGAACCTCCTAAATCCTATGGCCCACACGCATGATTATTGTCTAAACAGACTCCAAATAACCATGAATGTGTTCCATAAAACTTAAAAGGTCTGTTGGATAAATCCCGAATCATCCATGATTCTCCGAGCAGGATTAATCATTACAAAGAGATATTACAGTATTACAACAGTTTTACATAAATAATATACATCAGAGTAAAAGAGCGGAAGGATTACAATAACATAAATTTACAAACCGTTTAGTTCAAACCTTACAAATCATAAGTTGAATTATTACAAACCATAGTAGTAGTGGAATACAATATAATTTATTACATCAACCTTGATTATATGCTCTGCCCAAGAGCGAGATATCCTATTCGTCGTCACTTTCCTCGATGACGGTCATGCAGCAGGATGCGAAGCATTCCTGCCCATGAGGCTCACCTGCAACAAGGGTTCAACAAACCCTGAGTACAAAAGTACTCAACAAGACTGAACCGACGAAAAAGAGGGGTGAAGACTCAGGAAATGCAGGCTAGAGGGACAAGGTAAGGCTTGCAGAGGATAAGAAATTTTACAGAAAAGCTTAAAAGAAAGAAAAGCTGTCTTGCTTAAGATCAAAAATTACCAACCAACTTCCTTCTTAAACCTTAATCATCATTCAAGTTGTTACTACGATGATGAACACCGATCGAGTCTTCTTCTCCGAGAAGCAACGGCGATTCGAATCCATTTTATATACCCAGCTGGCACCTAGGTCACTGATATATAGGAGACTCTAACTCCTAAGCATACTAGATGAACCGATATACCGGGATAACAACCGCAGCCATATATCATCACATGATACACGTGAGCACTTTGACCTAGTGTACCGAGATACGTGGGAACTTAAACCCACAGTATAACACACTATGACATATGTGGGGACTCTGGCCCACTATAAGTCACTCCATGACATACGTGGGGACTCTGGCCCACCGTATACCACTTCATGCATGTGGATTTTCTAGTTTCTCGATATCACCAGTTCACCATCGACACGGGACCTAAGGCATCAACAGACGGAAACTACAGAGGGACTCCGTTCCCAATGCAAGTTAGCCGTCCGGACTCGATTTATTAACTATCATCATGATTTCAACAGATAAAACCAAACTCATCTTTTTCATTCTTTTACTTTGAACACTTAACTAATTAAGCAGGGCTAAGCATTACTACGCATCTTCTAGAACAGGTAACAATAAATTATGGGAGTAAGACAGGTAATGCAGTTGGTGGGTTTTCACTCAACTCCTATTACTTAATGCAACATATCATAACTGAAGCGATAAAACTTTTATAAAATAGAATAGGGTTTGAATGCATCCGGGGCTTGCCTTGGTGGTCAGGTAGACGGTCTCAAATTCCGGATCAATTCCAATCTCCTAGGTCTGCTCTTCCTTCAGATTTGGGGCGACAACATTAAACTCTCCGTTATCGGAAACTATACGATACAATGATATGCTTCAACAGATTGAATAGTAAACATGATGCTTGATGGATACATGATCAGATTAATGGCTTCAGTACAACTTTTCACGATAAAGTTGCAAGCCACCCAAAACATACTTACTAAGTTCATTAGGGTTAACAACATTATTTACGAAAGTTATTAAACACATGAAATAACTTTAATTAAGCCCTAATGACATGATCTAGGTATGCGCAAACAATTAATTAACGTGCCAAAGGTCATTAGGGTTAATGACCTAAGGTCATCAATCAACCCAAAAGTCAAGCAATTCCTATAATGATTAAACTTAATTAAAGGGGTTAATTAATTATTTAAAAGCATAAAATAAAGGCATAAAAATTAATTTGTCTAATTAAGCTCAAAATTTTATTTTGAAAAGCTCTTGGTCTAATTAGATGGCAGAACAAATTTCAGAATTAAAAGCCAATTATTTTATTTATTAAAAATCATCGAAGGTCTATTTTTTAATTAAAAGAGCTAATTTTAACATATACAATAAGTATTCAAATTTGACATTTCATATTTTTCCTAGGTAGATGACATCATAAAGAACATACATAAAAATTTCTAGAATTTTTGGGGCTATATATGAATTACTATAATTTTCTAAATAAAATAGAATTTAAATCATTTTCTGAAAAAAAGGAAAAAGGAAACAGTGCTCCCGCGCTGACCACGCCGGCCGACGCCGTTGACCGGCGATTCTCGCCGACGGCGGGGTCTCCGGCCACGGGGTTAGCACCTACACGATCACCTCGACACGGCGAGCAAACTGAGCTAGCTAACGCGGCGGCGGAGCGACGGCGGCACCCACGCCGGCGGCCATGGCGGCGCAACGGAGCTCGGACGCGGCGTTAACGCTCACCGGAGCGATTTCCGGCGACAGCGAGTGCACAGACCTGAGCTACACACTCTTGCGGTCTCAAACGTCAACAAGATGGAACCCAATTTGAACCCCAGCCGCAACGGCTACGCGCGCAGCGGAGCGGCAAGGTCACACCGGCGGCGACGCACGGCGGCCGGACCCTACGGCGCAAGAGAGGTGAAATCGAGGGCACCAACAGATGCAAGAGCTCACCACGGGCACGGTGCGTGCGTTGATGAAAGCTCGGAGTGGCTGAGTCGAGCTGTGGACGGTGGCGCTGATGGCGGCGGCGACGCTCCGGTGGCAAGGACGGCCTTCCAGCGCTTCCTGTGCAGCATCAGACCGACCAAGATGCGCATAAGGGGCAGCGAAGCATGGAGAACATGATGAGAGGGTTAAAGGTAATATGTTTTCCACCTTGGCGGCGGTGGACGGCGAGGAAGCTCGCGGCGGCTCGGCGACCGGTCGCGAGGAAGACGACGTTGTGCGGGCGGCTCGGGCGGGGAGAGCGAGCACGAGCTAGCTTAATTGAAGCGCAAGGACGTGGCAGAGTTTCTGGGAAGACGAAGCGGGCAAAGGTGGATCGGCGGTGGTGAATTTTGCCGACGGGGACGAGCTCGACGACGGTGCGGGAAAGAAGAAAAGAGGACGACGACGGTCGGCCACGCCTATTTATAGTGCAGAGGCGAAGCATGGACGGGCGACACGGCGATGGCGAAGCTTCGCGCGTCCAGGAGCACGCTGGCGGCCATGGCATGTGTGGCGGTGGACGGCGGCGTGGCTTGAGAAGCCGGCGATGGCGGCCGTCGATAGGTCTCGGTGCTGTTCAAGAAAATTACAGAATTGCCACTCGTTTGAAATTATAAATTACTCCAAAATTTATATAAGAATTTGAAAATCTCCAAAAATATCATTTGCATAACTTTTCAAGAGCTACACTTTTCATTTAACTGGCATCCTCAAATTCTGTCTGGATTTTAAAATATGAATTCAAATTCAAAAGGGCAATAAAACCCTAGAAAAAACATTTGAAATTACTTTTGATTTTTCAATAAAACTTAAAAATCTTCAGAACTATGAAATGTTTAACTCTTCAAACCAAACCTTTTTCATATACAAAGTTTTCCCAAATTATGCATAATTTTTGAATTATAGTTTTAAAATCAAAAGGAGACAAATACTGAAAAACTATATTTTTAAATTTATTTGAAATTCCTTGTGGAAACTTGAAAAACTTTATATACCAACTTTGTAGCTCTTGTCAAGATCTACAAACTATCTTTTCAGAGTATCTCCAAATTCCTTATAGATTTCGAATTACAGAAAAAGGGATAAAACTAGGTTTTGAAATAAAGGGTTTTTGAAACCGAATTCAAACTCGATTTAGTTTCTAATTTAATTGGTTAGTTATTAGTGATCACATACATCATCCAAAGACATTTTTAGGTCAATGACCTAATAGTACCCTTGGTTGACCAAGTTGACTTTTTGAAAAACATTTTATAGCTTTCCAATTTGAATTTAAATTTAAATGGCAAGACTTAGGAATAAGCTTTGAAATTCAAATTCAACTTCAAATATGAAAATTATTTTTAGGGTTGGACTTAAATTTATACACTATGCTTGACACTAGTGTAAACACGGTTCACACCTCAAGTACATAGAATATAAATCAAGTATTTGAGATGACATTCGAAAGTAGGGTTTTATTATTTCATGTGACAACACATTCCAGAAACACAATCAACCTATGAAATGTAAACTTGTTTTAGTTAATGCACATCAAGGTTGACCTAATCATGAATGCTTTACAGTGCATATGATGACATGGCATGTTTTAGTTAATATAACACCAGAGGTGTTACAGTGTTGAAGTGTGAAGGAGCCTTTCTTTTATAGCTCAAGTAGGACGGTTCGGGCGTCTCCTCAATTGGAAGGAGGTGAAACCGCCTTGAGGGAACCGACCCAAGCACCGTCTGAGAAGGCTGGGCCTGGGAGGCCCCACCAGGGGGCGACCGGTCCCGGGGGCGGCCGGTCCCCTGTCTGGGCCCCCTGGCCACCGCCTTCGGGTGGTCGGTTGCTCCTTGGGCCTGGACCTTCCCCGTGGTTACGGATGGGTCCAGTTCTGTATTGAGGTGGGCTTTCTTATTTTTCTTGGTTTGCGCCTTTTCTGAATACGTTTTCTTGAAGTGCGCTTTCTTGTGAATTTCATGCATTTCCACGTGTCAGACCTATATGTCACATAAACAACAAAACTCGTGGAAAGATTAGATAAAAGCTCTACCTTATATTTATTTTAATATTGAAATGATGTTGATATTTAGTTGCTAAAGACCGCCAACATTCATCCTCATCGACGTCAGGGGGGGACGACCTCAGGCTCGAACAGCTTTGCCAACTTGCCGCCCGGCACCTCAGCTGCCTCGATCAAGGCCAAGTGCGTCTCGTGGTTCTCGTCCTCAGTCTTATTGGGGTCGAAGATGAAGCCGTGGGAGACGACCGCCATGTTGTACGTGAAGGTAGAGCAGACAACCGCCATCGCCCTCTTCACGCCATGATGAAGCACGTCGCAAATCTGCTCCCGCACGGCGCGGCCGAGGGGCGTACATCCGCCGAAGATAGGAGTCCCCACGCACGTCACCCTCGACCTCCACCTCAGGCTTGACCTCCAGGCTATCATAGACCGAGGTGATGGCGCCACGAAGCCTCTCGTTCAGCGCCGCTTCCGCCCAATAGAGGTCTTGGAGCGCCTTGGCGTCTTTCTGGGACTGGAGCCTCTGTTCGTTGAGGTCAACACAGGACAAAGTCAATCACGACAGACAAGGCACTCAGATCGAGAAGCTAAAGGCAAAAAAACAAGCCTACCATTGGTATGGGTCTCAAGGGCCGTGTACCAAGGCCTCGGCCACGTCCGTCTTTTCCGCCCGCAACTCCTCGATCACCTTGCCGGTGCCTTCGAGGGCCCTCTCCTCTTGGAGGGTCCCCTTCAGCGCCGAGACCTCAGCGGTCAGGGTCTCGACGTGGAGGTTCACCCGCCAGATCATGACGTTGAGGGAGTCGCGCTGACGGGAAGCTTCGGCGAAGGTCGCCTCGAGCTCCTTGATACGCGCCGCGGACCGCTTGAGCTCCCCCTCGAGCGTCTCGACACGCCCTCCTGCCAAGGAGAGGTCCTTGGTGGCGTCATCCTTGGCTTTGGCCTTTGCTTCCCTGGCTTGGGTCGCCTCCCCTCGAGCCGCAACGGCATCCTCCTTGGCCTTCGTCGCCTCCTCCCGGGCCTTGGCCGCGTCCTCCTTCGCTTTTGTTGCCTCGGCCTGGGCAGCTTCAACCGCTGCTTGCAGCACGGGGACCTGCTCCCATCCACCCCTTGTCAGGTGGATGAATTGGGAGTTGGTCTGGGAGCACCCCCTCAAGTCCTGGAAACAAAAAGCGCAAGAAAAGGTGTCAGATAAGAAAGCAAGTCGACCCCCATACCGCGGAGGGAGATCACATACCTTGAAAGCTCTAGCCAAGTCCTCGGTGGCGACGTCGACTGCCAGCCATAGGGCATGCTGCATCCAAACCCGAAACTCCTCGACGTGCTCCCAGCGCTCGACCTTCACCGGATCGTTCATCTCGAACATGGGCGTGTCGGGATTCGTCGGGTCCCGGAGTTGAAGAGTCTCTCGGCCCCAGTGAGGAAGATCCTTGTCGATCTGCTCCTGCACGGCCGCCATAATGCCGTCCCCCATCTTGACTGAACCTCCGTGATGAAGCACTCGGTCGGCCAGAGTGGGGAATAGCGACTCGGCCTCTTCCTCGACCCTCGACGACCCAGCCTCCCTTGCCTTTTGCTTCCCTTTGGCAAGGAGGCCGGAGCATACAAGTCGGGACCGTACAACGATCCCCGGCCGGCCGATGCCCCAGCCAACGGTGGGCGAGGCATCAGTGCCATCGCAACCACCCCGTCCTCCGACGCTTCCGCCGAGACCACCTACGCGATCGACTGCCCGACCCTCCTCCATACCAGGACGTCCTCGGCCGCTAGCTCCTCCGGACGGCTCGAGGCCGGTAACTCCGGTCGCTTGTCCTCCTGACCCGCGTTCAGCAGGGCCTCCTCCGGTTGGCTCGAGGCCAGTGGCTCCAGCCGCCTATCGTCCTGCCCCGTGTTCAGCAGGGCTTCCTCCTCCCCTCTCGCTGCTACTGCTGCGGCATGACCGTGGCCGCCGCCACCTCTTGCTGTTGATACGGTGCGCCTGGGGCCGTCTCCTCCGGCTACGGTTGCCGCGGCAGGCTCGAGGACGTCGGCTCCTCTTGCGGCCGCTACTGCTGCTGCGGCCGCTGCGACTGCTGCTGTTGTTGCGGCTGCTGCTGTTGTTGCTGCTGCGGTGGCGAGCCCGAGGCCTGCCGCTCGTCCTCCTACTGCTTCTGCAGCTACTCCCGCTTTTGCCGCTCCTCCCACTCGTGCAGCTCTTGTGGCCACGGTGACCACGGCTGCTGCTGAGGGGGTGTTACTTCCGCCTCGTGGGGGCGGTCTACCGCCTCCTCCGCATCATGGACGGAGAATTCTCCCCCTCGTCCTCGACGGTGATTGGGGCCTTCTCCGTCGCCCCCCGCACCCGGTCGCTGGCGGCGTCCTCGAGCTTGACGGTAACGGGGTGCACCTCGATCCGCTCCTGGCTCTAGGCCGCGTCGCCACCCGTCACGGTCCCCAGCGCGCTCGAGCCTGCCACATGGGCAGCACCTATCAGCTTACCCCGAGCCATAGCGGCTTGGGCTTCTGCAAGCCAAACGGCCTCCGCCGCCGACCGAGGCCCCGAAGCAGCACCTAGCGCTGACGCCGCCATCTTTGCGGCAGCATCGATTTTGAGCCGCTTGGCGGGAGGAGTCGCCGCCTCCGTCGGGCGCTTGAGCCTGAACATGCACGAGTGCAAAACGTTAAACGCCCCGTAAACAGCAAAGGCGAGAAACGAAACCACGAAGTACGAAAACTTACCCCACCGGAAAAGGGGCGCCCTCCCAGCCACCCTCGAACCGCTCGGGGGCGTGGGAGGCGTCGAGCCACCGGGACCCATTGGTCAATCCGGTATGAAATGAGGAAGACCAAATAGCGCAAATCTGTCAAGTATACATCGTGACAAAAAAAATGGTGACATCAGCTTGGGCTTTCTGCATACCATGATTCGACTCAGTTTAAACGAATGACAGATAAATTCATAAAGCAAAGGTGATACAATCTGGTATAGACAGTACTTTGTGGATAAGTGATAGGGAACAGGAAGTCGAACACCAAATTGCGAAATCATTCGATTGCGAAATCATACGAGTACACATGGATAAGTCATTCGTAACACTTCTCCAATTGTGTCCTCAACTAGGGCTTTCTACATACCATGATTCGACTCAGAAATAACGGATGACAGATAAATTGGTAAAGCGCAGGGACCACAATATAGAATACACAATAAATTGTGGATTTTAATGTGCTCAGGAACAGCACCCTAAAGCGAACCAGATGCAGAAGCACGACAAACCATAAAAACTGTTTCCTGGGCTAAGGATTTGTAACTTGTCAGGAAGAATTAACAGATTCAGTAGTCTTGCATTGGAAGAAACGAATGGTTTCAGACTTGGGCAGGGATAAATGCAAAGATTACCATTTGTGGTAACAAAATCTCTTCTTTTTAACGAAATACGCGCTAATACGCGCTCTAAAAAAATAAATGCAAAGATTTCGATGCAGTAATCAGACTTTTGGGAAGGCGAAAATCAAAACCAACGCATCCATGATTGGTGCTCCAAGTAAAGCTAGCTGGTTCCAACGCAATGCAAGGAAGGGGAATGGACGGCGAAGCCACGCACCTTGTCCTCAAGTATGACCGGAAGGGGCCGCCGTACCCGGCTCGATGGGACTTCGCGGACCTTCCAGTGCATCATGGTGGTGATGCTACGGTCTGGGTCGGCGGTGACGCGGGTGTTCCAGGAGAGGTACCTGCCGTTGGCGCGGAGGTTGCAGTTGAAGTAGCTCAGACGAACGTAATCCTGGTCGGGGGCGGTCAGCCTGTCGACCCTCCACATCCACGGGTAGTGGCTTGTCGCGCGGCTCAGCACGTTGGTCTCTCTGCGGTAGAGCTGGGTGGTATGGCGGCCACGGTTGCCGGACGGCGCCTCCTGGAGCGAGAAGGAGAGATACTGGCCGTAGGCGGCGTTCTGGAGGAGGACGAAGGTGTGCCCATCGTACGGGTCGACCCAGTGCTGCACCCCGCGTTCAGGGATGGGACGGCGCCGTTCGGGCGCAGTGAGACCTTCACCCAGTCCGCGTCGGCGTGGAGGTTGTTGCTTGTCGCGCGGTTCTGCAGTACCACGAATTCCCCGTCGGGGAAAAGCTCCATCGCCTGGTGGTGGTGGTGGTGATACGAGCCGGCGACGGCAAGGCAGATGACCGCCGGGCTGTTGCGAGGAGGGGGGATTCGGAATGGGAGAGAGCGGCGAGGCCGCGAGAGCAGATTGCGTTTGGGGAGCACGGCGGCGGCGGCGGGGTATTTCGTGGGAGGGCACGGCTTCTGGTGGGGGGAGGGGGAGGGCACGGCTTCTGGTGTTGGGCTCGCAACGTGAGCGTGGGCCGTGGGGGACGGTTGCGCTCGGCCTCCTTCCACTGACAAGCGGGCCCATTTGCTGGCGAGTGGAGGAGGCGGCCACCTAGCGCTCCAATGAATCCTGTCCAGCTGGCTCGGACAAAACGAAACCGAAAAGAAGCAGAACAGGGAACTCTGCTTTTTTCCAAACGGGCATAATAGCAGAAGGAAGAAGACCAGGAATTAAAAAAAAAAAGGCGTGCTGGCCTCACGGTAGCAGCAGTAGCGACCCCGAAGCAGCCAGCGAAAAATGCACTGCCAAGACACTTTCTTGGTGGGTCTGATGGTACTTATTTGATGTTGTACATGTTAAATTGTTTTTCCATAAATTTATTCAAAGGTTTGAGATTTAATTTATGACATAACTCAAATGGTTTTCATTTTGGAATGGAATGGGGGGAGTGTAGTTTACATCAAAATACCACATGGAAAAAGTTTTTAAAATGAACCTTGAATGCTTAAATGTAGAAAGTTCAACAAAGGATAGTTGTCTCTTGTCATCTTTAGGGCATGTTTGTCTACGGCTTGGGCGGCTTCCACTATCTATGATTCAACATTGTACGTCCCTTCCTCCCTATAGCAAGGGAGTTGTCTAGTTCTTTCTGCCACATAAAATAACACTTAAACAGCTGAAGTCGGAGGAGCCTCACATTTGGTGCTCCACCGCTCCGCCACAGTGCTGCTATAGTGGTCGAAGCCGGAGCCGGAGCCCTGGAGCTCCACCAAAGAGGCCCTTAAAATGGCACTAGAACATGAGACGCCCTTTGGGTGCCCTGCCTGGCCAAATTTATATCTACCGAATATTTAGCCAAGATTAATTCCTTTTAAGTACAAAAAAATTAGGTTCTTAAACGATCAAAGATAAATTAAAGCATGAACACCAGCACTGTGGATGAAGGTGGAATACAGTTGTCGGTGGAAGTCAGGAAACAACAAAATAAAAAAAATATATAACCAACCAAATCGGATTACTTAACATGTTTGGGAGTGTTGGCATGCACATTCAGCATGCCATCCACTCCTACATTTGGTGATCAAGTGGCTTCCTTCTCCTATGAAGAACCCTAAGCAGAACATTATTAGATGACTACGGGTTGGACTCCTAAGTAAACGCACATTAGTCCATTACAATACAGCCATAAAATAGGCAGTTCTGATTTGTGCACCCATTTTCTAACAACATTGCATAGTCCATCTCTTGGAAGGAATGCATCTCTGTTTTTTCAGACTATATATACATCATTGTTCTGTTTTAGTTGAAGACCACCAGTAGGAGTCTGCAGTTTGCCATGTAGCTTCAAATTGCCCAAGCACTTCCTCAACAGGTCCCCAAAGGAATAGGGTGGCCTAATGACATCTTGCATCACGGTGCCAAACTTGCCATGTCGTTGAGCAGTGCTGCAAGTGTCATCATGGCAATAATGAGTTATGCAAAAAATAATAACGATACACATACACATCTACTCTGGCTAGTTGTGCAATGTTTCTGAAAACTAAAAACATATTAATAATCCACTACGTGTTTTATGTATTAGAGCCAAGCTTCAAATTGGTCGTATTAGCAAAGCAATTAAAATTAAAATGATGCTCACTTAACCACTTAAATTCAATGCCCATAAGAGTGACATCAACAACTCTGTATCTTGTTGACCATACAGATCAATGCAAGGCTAGGGAACAGAGCCATATGCTCTAGTGTTGCAGTTTGTAGACAAAGCATCAATTACAATGCTAGGGAAGACACATGAGATTGTTTCCAGAAGAAAGATTACCTCAAAAAAAATATAATGTATCTTTTGGAAGTGGTCTCCTAAATCGTTTCAAAACTGACACATAGATACAACTCTGCAGCCAATAGATCATGCCTATCATTTACATCTTAGTATATAGCATTGCATCCACAATAGCTAACCACAGAAAGATGACAACAACTGAGACCTGAAGAAGGCACTAAGTGGTTTCAGAGTAAGCATGGAATAGATCAGACTTCCTTGCATTATTTTAGAAAGACACTACTTCGTTGTTAACCATCAATAAAACTTGGAAAACATAATACTTAATTTTATTACTAAGTGGATGGATATTCAAATAAAGAGCAGCAGCTACATCAAATATTAACACTCACCCTGTTGAATTTAATGGCAACTCAGAAATTCAATTAGCATGAGATGAATATATGCCATACTAATGTAATAAAAATATAAAACCAATTATCCAATTTTCATCAGTACAGACAATGATAAACCAAACGTTCTTTTAAGAAGTCAAAAATTGTCTGAAGTTTGACCATGATCATATCTCAGCTAATGTTAGCTTCTTTTTGGATATAGAAATAAATGTCGTCCGTAACCAAAGAATTTGTGTCACACTCCCAAGATGCATTTAGGTGGAAAGCAAACTTATATGCTGTCCTTCGTATGGAAATATTTAGAACGCCTTCATAACTTCTTAGGCTGCTATGTACTCAGCATAATTGCTACATATCGCAGTAGGATTTTAATATATGACAAGTAGTGGGACTCTAATTCTACTTGATACTACAAGGCGTATTACATCTAGACGTTATATCTCTAGGATTTTATTTTTATCTCTAACCACACATATTTATACTTCTTGATTTCTCCATCAGTCCCAACGGAGCAAACAACTGAATTGGATTTAGAGTCTTATCTCTAACCACACAAATTTATACCTCTTGCATTCTCACGGTGTCTTTGGTGGATGATTTCACGCGCGCATTGGGTCGTTCTTCCCTTTTAGAAAAACTAGCAAATATGTCCGTGCATTGCAACAGGAATTATAACTTGTGTCATTTATTTTAGTACACCTTAGAATCATATAACGTATGTTAGTTGGACATATGCTATCTAACTCGCATGAATATAAATTATGAGTATAGACGGCTATGTCTATGGCTAGCGGCGTCGCATGTTCATTTTACAGTGTGCGGTGGCAACAGCTGCCCTCAACAGCGGCGCTAAGACCAGTGGCGACTTTCGTTCATTTGGCCTTGTGTGCCTCACTACCGCCATCATGGCCTTTCACGTCCAGTCCAATACGGACGAGGTCCTCGCAGCGTCAGCTAGCCAAGCTCGCCGCCTCCCCTAGATAAGTGGACCTGGTTGGCAGTGCAGACTGTGGAAGCCCGGGCGTGGAGTCTTGATCTGATTTCCACTTGGATCAATTCGTGCTAGCCAAGCTCGCCGCCTTGCCTGCACAAGCGGACCTTGATGGCAGCGCTGAGGCACGTCGTGGGAATTTTCGGTGACCTGGAGGCTTGATCTGATTTCTAAATCGATCGATTTGTGTATGGGTGGATTGGTTTGATTTTATAAGCTATTTGTATTTTCGGAGATATTTTCATTTAAGCTTGGATTTGGATGGGAGACCATCCATATTGATAAGTGTCAAAGTTAAACGACAACAACATAGGCAATTCTCATTCATGTCAAGTTTTTTGACTATTTTTTTTATCTTTGCTGTTACGTACTATTCTTGTTGGATTTTGATTTACCTTTTACCCGATCTTCACCGTCCGAATAGAAGCTAGGATGCCATAATTAAATAATCCTAGTTCTAAACGGACTCTGAATGCAAACGGGAGGAGAGGCAGAAAATTAAATATAATTCTAATTCTGTACAGCCTGGACGTAGAGGAGAGAAACCTACCATCACCGATTCAAACATGGAGGTGAAAGAAAATTAGGTGAAGAAATTTTCGCTTTTTATAGATAGGTATAGAAAAGTAGGGACGTATATACCCTAAATGTATCAGAGACGTCGTGAGGACCTGTTGTGGACATGTCATGTGTCCATACATAAGTATCCAACTCTTGAAAGAATTATTTTTTCTAAGGTCACGAGGGGGGATCCCCCATGAATTTTATTGACCATCACCCATCGTTAAGAAGTTGGATTTTACAAATTAGGTTTCTGTTGGCATTTGCACCTACCTCCCTACCTTCGCCGGAGGGTCCGAAGGAGGGAGGGCGAGGGTCTTACCAGACAAGAGTGGGGAGTGAATAAGTGGGGGGCAAGAACAAAGGCAGGGTGGGCCCACAGGGGCTAAAACGGACTAACTGGCACTGAAAATGGGAACAATGTTCTCTCTTTATAAGGTGTTTCCCCTGGTATTTATAAGGCATATTAGGGGCCAAGAGTTTTTTTACTCTAGGGTTTCTCTCTACATTACACTGCCAGTAGGCCTCAGACGGGGTTATTTTGGTACAAAAAGTGAACTGCCTAACTGCCTCCTTGCGTTGTCTGAGCGCCACGTGTCGACCCATCGGAGCTCCACGTCGGCGCAGCCAGTCGCAGCCGTGCTGCGGTGCTCGATAACGGGGCGAGGCTGAGCACTCGGGCTGGACCTCCGGTTCCTGCAAATCATGAAGCAAAGTGCAAAGGTCTTGTGCGAGGATTAGCGTGATGGACGTACCTCCGATGCAGTGTGGCGCAAGTGGCGAAGGTCGGCTCTGTCATTGGCGTCTGCCAGGGGTCTTGGCCCTCGGACAGGGCCGTGGAGCTGCATGGGGCTCTTGGCGGAGGTTGCTCCCCCAACAGTTTCTTGAACATAGATGGTTGATTGCATCACATTTCGAAGCCAATTTTGGGCAGTTGTTGCATCCTTTTTTGCCAGTCTAGCTTTCCAGAGTTCGACATCTCGCACGCAGGCTGCCATTGTTTGTCGAATCGTTGAATTCTCTGCTCTTGAAAGAATTGTGATCCTCCTAAATTTTATACAGTAGTTTCTTTTCTTTTCAACTACTGCCCTATAGATTTATGCAATACGCTCGATTGTGCACAAATATATGCCATGAATGCACGCTAGGCCCTCGCGGCATCGATCTTCCTGGATACATCTCGATCCAATCCCCCACACCCACCTTGGGACCATATTGTGTCTCTTTTCTTCTACTACAGTACAGTGTGAAAGTAACTGAAACGGCTTAAATCCCCTCATTTATGTTTATTATTATCTCGTGTCTCTTCTCATTTTATACCATGTGAAAATAACTGAAAATGGCTTAAATCCTCTCATTTATGTTCATTATAGTCGAAATAATTGATGTATGTCCTTGTATGGCTTGACTCAATATATTGAATATATGACTAAGGTTTTTTAGAGAACATGCCATTGGCATATATTTTATTAAGCAAGAATAGATAATCCGTACACCCTAATGGTAAACCGAAGGTTACTGAAACAAGAGAACTCATCACCCAACTCGCACGAGATTGTAATTAACATAGACAAATTTTGCTTCCGAAGAACATATCCAACCTAATCACGCTGTCTACACATCCACCGTCAGGACCGAGAAGCGCCGAAAAGCCTGCCGCCTTCCATAGTGCGGCTTCCTCGACGATCACCGTGAGAAGCTTTAGTGGCAGCGATGATCTGTTGAAAGTCGTCGATTCCGCTCTTTCCAAAGCGACCAACCTACCAGGAAGAGTAGGGAGTCGAAAGCCCAACGAATCACCTTGGGTAACTTTCGCCTCGCGTGGACCCACCATCGCATAATGTTAATCTCCCGCACCTCAACCAAGCCATGAAGGTGGAACAATGCCAGGCACAGGGACCACACCTCCTGACTGTAGACGCAGCCTAGGATAATGTGATCCATGGTCTCTTCCTCCTATTCACAGAAGACGCAAGAGCAGGCCGGTTGGAGGCCATGCCTCCAGCGTCGATGCGATGTCCAACACTTCCCATGCATGACAAGTTAGAAGAACATATTGACGCGTGGGGGAGTGGAGTCTTCCAAAGCTGACTTGCTCCGATCGGCCTGGAGCAACCAAGGAACATCACACGTATGTTGATGGATGCCGATGAGTAAGCCTCATCCGCAGCCAACAACTAGGAGAAGGTGTCTAGGCTGCAAGGTTGTACCTGCTCCAACTTGTTGCTTAGAAGCCATTAGAAGCCACACCATGTGTGGCCCCTTGACATGGGAAACACATGCAGCGCCCTACAGCACCTCAGTGACGGTGCATGCCAGCTCCCTCTTTGGCACGACGTTGAAGACCATGGATGCCAAGCTCCGAATACATGTATCATCCAGCCAGTTGTCGACCCAAAAAAGGGTAGACTCACCACTGCCGACGGTGGCAGAAGTTGTACTCCTGAAGAAGGCCACAATCCCACTTTCATCGCGCCAAGCACGTGTTAGAGTCTATGCAGCGGAGCCATGGCCACCAAGCTGAAGCGCAATTCTAGCTTGCCTGAGATCTACCACTCCTAGGCCACCCACATAGGTTGGGCACTAGACGACATCCCATGCCACCTTGCAATGCCCAATAGACACCATTGTTGTGCCACTCCAGATGAATCCCCTACAAATCTTTTTTATGCGGTCGATGGCCTAGGGAGAGAGACACTGCGGTTGCCATGTGCACAGGCACCATAGATAGCGTAGCCTTGACCAAAGTGGTTCAACCCACGACGTGGAGCAAGCTCCCCTTCCAGGTTGGGATGCGCACAACTATTGCATCAATGAGTGGCTGCTCCTCGGACCTGGTCAACTTGTAGATGGATAGAGGGATGCCTAGATAACGGCATGGAAAAACCTTGACCTGCCAAGAGAGAATGAGTTGTGTCCTGGCAATGTCCTCAATCATGCAGTGTAGCGGCCCTGCCACGCTCTTGTCAAGATTGGCGAACAGCCCGAACACGAGCCCCAGCAGTTGGAGCACGTCCCTCATGACTGACAGGACCTGCTCTACTGGTGCTAAGAATAGCACCACATCATCGGCATAGATGCTGACCCTCTGCATTAGCCCCGTGTGGCCCGGCTATGATAGCCGACTCTCAGTGTCTAGACACCTGAAGGTGTGATTGAAGACTTCCATGGCCAGCACAAAGAGCATTGGTGATAGGGGGTATCCCTGACGGAGCCCCCATGCATGACAGATGTGTCACCCATGGGCACCATTGAGCAGCATCTTGGTACTCGCCATGCTCAGGATCATGGATCCAGTTCCTCCAACATCTCCCGAACCCAATGTGCCGAAGCACCTCAAGTAGGAAAGTGCAGCATACCGTGTCAAAGGCCTTAGTGATATCAATCTTCAGTAGTAAGCTTGGGATTTTCTTTCTGTGCAAAGCCATGCAAGATAGTCGTACCACTCTGAAGTTGTCTTGGATGCACCTTCCTTTAAAGAATGCACTCTGGTTGTGACAAACCAAGCCATCAAGCACTATAGCCAACCGGTTGGCAAGGCATTTCATGAAAGCCTGCTGAAGCTATGGATTAAGTTGATGAGGCGATAGTCGCCTATTTGAGCCAGCGATGCCTTTTCCTGAGGAGCACCATGAAGGCGTCGTTCAGATGGTGCAAGCTCCTTGCATCCTACTTTTGGTATTTCTTAGCGTAAGCAGATAAATCTGTAAGCGCACAGAATACCATTATAGCTTTCACCCGGAAGTATTCAGGGTATCGTATTTTTCACACAGAATGGAAGTGTACTAAATAGAAATAAGAATGTCCAAGAGAATGTAGAATGATATTTTTGTAGGGAGAGAGGGTATTCTAAGGTCAGCCAAAGGTCACCGGATAACTAAAGCCTCGGCTTACCGAACTCACTCACTTTGGAGCAGCGGTACCTTTCCGATCCTCGAAAAGACTAGGAAGAGGTGATCGGGGTCAGGCCGCCAAAAGGTCTATAGAAACACCAACCCGAACGTGGTGGATAGCAAAGGCCTTGTCGGTCCGTAACCCCTGGGGCTACCACAACTATCCGTAGGTCTGGGCGCAATCTCAGGTAACACTCTAGCCCATACACCA